>OZ004658.1:2478726-3678726 GCA_963924495.1 Nemapogon koenigi | reverse complement strand
CTCTCAGAACTTAATACGATTGTTGTGAAAGTTCTTCAAAGCACATTAAGAGCTTCTCCATAAACGAAAGGAAAGATCAGAAACTTGTACCATTTCGATATTTATTTGCGGCTGTTTTAGGGTTCCATTGGCACTTAATAAAGAGCTTGTGGGTGGACGCACAAATACAAGCGCAGCTATTTTTATCGCTTCTGTAGGTAGGTCCCTTTTTCAGCAAAAATCTCCGGAAGTTGTGAAATGTAATTTTTCCAAATTTGAAAAAAGATCGAAATTTAAAATAGCCATATCTCGGAAACCACTGACCCTAGACTGCTCGTGTCTTTACCAAAATGAAAGGATCTTCTTATTCTTCTTATTTTATAATGGTTCCATGAATGTTAATCGATGATTTGCCAATGTCAAGTATTATGGACGTCACAGTAACAATAGCCGACAAATCGGTAGCTAGGATGTTCCCGCCGACTGTGATAACGACTAATCACAACTATCACAGCGCGGACGGGATTAAAAGATTTTCATTTCGGATGACAGCTGTCAAAATATACAAGTTGGTTTTCTATTTTTAATATCTTAGTTCATTTCTAATGCTCTTCTGCATCAGATCTGTAAATTTTTTTAGTACCAAACTGTATTAAATTGTCCAGCGACATCTACCGGTTGCATACAAAACTTTAAAGAGTGCGTGATAGTTTAAAATCCACACATTCGTCCAATTCCCGGTGCGTCGCTGTACGGTCCACCGAAACCGACCACAGACTCGTCCAACGTAACGAACGGTCCGTCTAGATCATCCGGCACGAAATTTTCGGTGCGATGCCGGACCAATTTGTGGCCTACTTAAAAGATCTACATTAATGTCTGCTATGACGACACTTCGCTGTGACGGTTGCTTTTCTATGTTTTTCCATCCCGAAAACTTCGCTTCGCTACAAAAAAAAAACAATCTAACTTTCCATTAAAAATGGTAAAACAACATATTTGTTACATATATTATATCTATTAATGGATAGGATATATTATTTTATAAATAGGAAAAAAAAACATTATCTTCCTCTAACGAAACTAAACGAGCGAAATAAATTCCATAATTGCTTTAATTTATCAAATATACACAAGACAATATAAAAACCTTAAAACTACATAATCTAAACATTAAAAATAAATAAATAAACGCGTGGAATTGTTGCAAGAGTACGTTGAGCGAGGAAGGAGCCAGCCCTCTTGTCACCAGAAGAGATGATCAGTCGAGGGGATATATATCTTTTTGGCATTTGAACCCCACGGACCTAGAGTTTCGACCCCAAAAGGCACAAATTTGTAGTTTTCAATAAAAATAACTATATTTGCGCCGTTTGTTAGACTCTGCGATTTCCGCCGCAGCTCCCGCTTTGATTGCTGTTTCCCAGCTGGGTTAGCATATATTTTGACAGCGACACTTTCGTTTCGGTCGAATGGCCTTGAACAGGCCAAAACGTTCATGTCCAACAAGGACCGGCCAGAGATAGCCCGGGGCCAAGAGGTCCGGCCCAACAATGTGCGTGCAAATTTGCTATGCCGGGCAAAGACAAGTACACAGAATTTGCCCGCACATTGTTGGGCCGGACGTTCTCGGACCGGGCATGTCCTGCACAAGAATGCCGAGCAATTTGCTTGGCCGGACAAAGACAAGTACACAGAATTTTCCCGCACATTGTTGGGCCGGACCTCTCGGCCCCGGGCTATCTCTGGCCGGTCCTTGTTGGACATGAACGTTTTGGCCTGTTCAAGGCCATTCGACCGAAACGAAAGTGTCGCTGTCAAAATATATGCTAACCCCGCTGAGATGAGACGGGGCTAATATGTCTACGCACGTAGCATCTCATACAAGGGCCCGACCTCTTTGCTTTAATTAGTGTAGATGCGGAACCGTTAATGCACATCTATTATTCATACTTAACCGATCTTTGTACAAAATAAAGGAATTCTAGATCTAGGTATAACCGAAATCAACGATTTCGCAGAATAACCTTAAAAAACAATAAAAGGCAAATTTATATTTTATTGTCAGAACCACTTCTCTTATTATTTAACATTGATTCAATTACTTTCATTGTAATGTTAAATAATAAAACAGTCTTTAATGCTAAAGCAATAGAGTTCAATTTTATATGAAAGCCTTGATTTTCTTGAGGATTCCTTATAAGTAACAGAAGCATTACATAAATTGGGATACAATTCTGTAACCATTATGCTGAAAAAAATATAACTTTAATATTCTGAAATAGTATTATATGAGAACAGTGTGGACTAAAAACTATGATAGAGAAATTTAGTGCGTCGGTGGCCGAGTTGTTAAGACGTCTGGTATTAACTAGGCAGACTACATAATCCGACAAACCACACTTAGAGGTTTTCCATACAAATATACCTCAAGGTATAGGTATAGCCTCACAAATACCATCGGTTAAACGAGGGAGACTTGGTCTTCCGCTGGGTACCCTGGAACCGTAACACTCGAGCAACCTGTGAAGAAATAAAAATAATTTAGAAGAAATGGATGACAGGAAAGTTATGAATAGTAAATATAGAATAGATGTGACTGGAAGAGTTGAATGAGGGCGCTCTTGAAGAAAGTTCACAGATCAAATCAGCGATATTTTCAAATACTATTTGTTTATTCGGGCATAAGAAATGCTCCATATTCCATATTTTTTCAAAATTTTAGACTCGCTAATTTCGGATATTCATATAATTTAAACTATGCATTTTAAAATTATAAAAAAATATATATTTGTATTTAATTTGATAAATGTCCCATGATGCACTTGATTTTTTTTTCGTTTTAATTTTTCCCCCAAAATTAACATCCAAAATCGAAATTCGATTATTTACCTACGCTATACGTCCGTGATTGGGTCATCAAACTCTATACATGAGCCAAGTTTTTACTTGCAGTAGATTCGGAGAAAATAAGCTGTGACAGACGGACAGACAGACAGAAACAAAAGTGATACGAACCTACGGAACCCTAAAAACAAACGAAAAAATGAAAACATGTTATGGATTTTATTGAGGTGAAAGAGGTGTGCAGCATCGTGGCGAATGGGGAGGAAATTGAAAACTCATCGAGGGCATTCGCTTGTAACATAACAATGCAATATTCGATTTTGAGCATTACGATACAATATTCGATTCGATTCGAATTCTATTTTGTAACGTTCGCAGTTCGAGCGGATCCTTGTCTTTTGAGAATGTTACACATACACACCAAACGACGTGGCTGCCACTAATAATATAGCATCAGGCTGCAGCTGGTACTGTCGGTACACGAGCGCTTACGCACACACGCGTGCAGTGCGTACATAAAATCTTGAAAATGAGAATAAAGGAACTTGCTGAAAATTTGATTAAAAAATAGAACAGTATTACGATAGTATATTGCTAGATAAAAAATCTGTCAAAAAATCAGAATCATTGCATGCATTTTAGTACTGTTTCTAGACAGTCAAATATTTTTTTAGAGGTACATTCGTGATTTTTTTCTATCGAATCAATATAGTTGTATTATGTTTTGAACACAGTATCTTAATAACACATATCCTCAAGTACATCATATATATTTTTTGATTATGGTCACTGCAGTGGATCATGTACTTTTACGCATTATAAAACTCGCATTTAGCTCTATACATCCTCTTAAAATAGATCAATTAGGTTGTACTAAAAATAGACGTGCATGCATGCATGAAAAGATGTAGGTATGGATGCGGATGAAGCAAGAGAAGCATGCAAAGATTACCTCTTTGGGAAACAGGCGTGATGATATGTATGTTGTGTCAATTTGGCTATTCATATATCAAAATCAAATTATTTTTCAAAAGTTTCATGAAATGTTGATTTTATAATATGGAATTCGGTAGGTAAAGGAAAACGGAGGTATGTTTTTATGTTTTAAATATTTTTGATTTCTGTGCATTCGTTTTTAGGGTTCCGAACATCTCCGATGAAAAAACGGAAACCCTTATAGGATGGAAAAAGTCACGTGTCTGTGTCCGTCTGTCTGTCACAGATTATTTTCTCCGAATCTACTGGACGAGTAAAGTAGAAACTTGGTTCATATATAGAGTTTGATGACCACGATCGGTCTTAATCTATTTTTCATACCCCTAAGTGATAAAGGTAGGGGTAGATGTAGGGGTAGGGGTAGGGGTAGGGGTAGGGGTAGGGGTAGGGGTAGGGGTAGGTTAGGGGTAGGGGTAGGAGAGTTGTCCTGCCGGGTCCGCCAGTAAAAATATAAAAATACCTTAATTTTTATTTTACGTAGGTACCTACCGAATTGTGCCCCTTTGTCCAATTCAGAGATAATGCGATTACATTCGTTCTTATAGATTTCATCTTTCACTTTTTCTTTCAAGATGGAAACTATTGTTTTAGCTCGAATCAAATCCTTCGCAAATCTTTTTGAGATTTAGTGATATCATGGCCTTATCTAGGTGGCGGTTTTGGGGGTTAACCCCTCCCCCCCCTACACGAGTAAATTCCTGGATACGGCCTTGGGTGATATCATGTGGTCCAATGGGTTTCTAACAGTTAAAAACTTAGGTACATAATCCGACAAACCTCACTTAGAGGCTTTTCCATCTAAATATACCTCAACAGAACTGGCCACTCGTTAGGTATAGCTTCACAAATACCATCGGCTAAAAGAGGGAGACTTGGTTTTCCGCTGAATACCAATAACCGAGTAACCCGTAAAGAAAATAAATATCAGTCAAATGGGTGTTTTGCTATTGACTACCAAGTTAATCACTTATCTAGGTCTGAGACCTGAAATGCCTAATCTTATTCAATATCTTTGGGAGTTATCAATGTTGACTAGAAATTGAAATTTAAAAATAAGCGTCTAATTTCTACTTAAAAAAAAGAAAAAAAACTATTCTTGCAATGACTTGTATTAACATTAAAAAAACCTATAAATCTTTTTTCTTACATCACTGTGTTACGATCCCAGGGTACCCAGCGGAAGACCAAGTCTCCCTCGTTTAGCCGATGATATCTGTGAGGCTATACCTAACGAGTGGCCAGTTCTGTTGAGGTATATTTAAATTGAAAAGCCTTTGTGGTTTGTCGGAATATATATTTGAATTTATTTACTTCCGGTTACGCATTTCACATTTTTTCTCCCTTTAATGCCACATAGCGAGACCTAAGATACTCCACATCGAAAGAAATGAAAAATGTATGTATATAATTTCTTTCAGCCATTCAACACTGAAAAACGAACCCCTCTTGGGATAAAAGACGTAATAATAGATTCTAACCAGAAAAGCTAATTTAATTCTAGACCGATTCCCCCATATTTTAAATTCCCGTACAATTTCAATATTATTTATATGCATTGAACTCTCCGAACAAAATCAAATATTTTATTCAAACAATAAATAGCTGATATCAATACCGCAAATCTGTATACGAATTTATACCTTATTTGCTTAGAAATAAAATTGATTTTACTGAGTTCAAATCTTCATTCCGTAAAGAATATAAAATTTCGTTTGCCGATTCTGAAGAGATCTATGTCATGTCTCTTGTTAATAGCGACCCCGCCCCTGGCTTCGCACGGGTTTAATATGGGTTAACAACAATTTGAATACCTACATAAATAAGCTTATCTATTAGAGATAGATATATACTACCGCGGACTTTTTTGTAGATAATTTTATTCTACATAATTGTTTCTTACATTATTTTGTTATATCTCTGACGGATTAGACAGCATACGCCATGGAAGCTCGATAGGAATCTTTTTTTTATGTATGTTACACGATTACTTGAAGACGCCTGGACTGATTTGGAAATTTTTCATTTGTTTGTATTTGGTCCCATGGTCATCACGTCAGAATCTGATGATAGGATTCTGGAGTAATCGAGAACTTTTCAAATTTTATAGACGCACTTGTAGCAATTTTGAGTTTTTTTTATAATGACTTGTGCATTTGCTTTCGTAAAGCACACTTTTCAGTGCATCGTTTTTGAAGTCGATACACTTTTTTTTTCCAACTTCATTCACTTATACTGTTAATGCTCAGCTCCTAAACATGACAGGGTCCATCTTTAATACTCGCAAACTTTCCCGGTGAATGAACCTAACTGAGCCCTTACCGCAAGTTTTACTAAGCGTTACTTTTTTTCGTGGTTTCCATATCGATCTATAGGTTAAACTTCTCATTTAATTTAACTATATTTAGTTACAGGTGAAACTAATATAAAGCGAGTAATAAAAGTATTGCTGCTGAAATTGAGTAACTCATTTATGCTGTTTATTATCAGGAACTTTGCATCTAAATGTGGACATTGTCACCAGTCTGGCCACCTTGACTGTAGGTCTCCTCGTATGCACGCTATTCCTGTCTCTCCTGAGCCTTCTGCGTTCAGTTTCTTCCCACCACATTGACTAAATCATCTATCCATTGTAACGTTGTGCTCATTTAGTAAATAAATGAGACCACTTTTTCTTAAAGAGTTTGAATAGTTGTTAACCTCCTTACACAATAAGTTACTGACTACCTATAATTTAGGAATTTTTTAAAATAATCTGAATTTGGAACAGTGTCTGCTATTTGTTTATTTTCTACCATTTTTAGTCAATTCCGTTTTAGCTTTGCTAAAGAGCACACCTATTTTATAATGTCAATAATGTAATACAGTGAACAAATTGCAACAAGCTAATAAAAATATACTATAAAGGAGCATGATATTTGTAAGTACCTACTATTTATGTTGTATTATGTTTAGATTCTATCATATCCTGTAAATCATTTACTTATTTATTTTATTTTTATTTTTCAGCGTGCTCCTTTTACTCCTTGTATTCCTTTTATTCCCCTGTAACCTTTTCATCACTTCATTCCTTGTTACTGATTACTTTATATCTTTACTTCATTTGAAAACTTGAAAATAAAACAATATGGAGTAAAATATTTATTTATTATTTTGGCTAGTTTCCCCACTAAGTGACACCATCTTCCTGGCTACGACAGTTCCTTCGGCCCAGTCTTGGTCTCCTGTCCACAATTTTTCGGCTAAATGTTCTACTAAATTCTATGATATTTTATCCCAAGTTAAATTCGGTACTTTTTCCTATAAATTCGTCACTATAGTGAAAAGGGAAACGCTTTATCTTCCTAAGGACTTCCAAAACAACACAAATCTTTGGACTGTCGGTTCTACTATGTCGAACTAGGTAAGTACTTATTGTAAGGGTTACGTAGTTATATGTGATTTTAGCTTAGAGTAATCCTACTAATACTAGGAGATTGTTTGTGTGAATTTTGTGTAAACTCGGGGATTGAATCGTGGTCCGCCGACAACAGATCTGGCCACTCGTTAGGTAGGTATAGCCTCACAAATACTATCGGCTGAAATGGACTTGGTCTTCCTGGGACCCTGGAACCGATGACACGGTTTTGGGAGCCGTAAAGCACCACGTGAAGGAAAAAAAATTAAAACTCTAAAGCTCTTGGACCGATTTTGAAAATTTTGCTCTGATAGGATATCATTGAAAAATCTTCGAAAATAGAAATAATTTGTCTCAAAAATATCGCTACAGCCCCAAAATTATTAATAAGTATTAAAGAAATCTAGATATACGTAACTAAAAAAATATATTACTAAAGAATATTACTGCTGTCCGTCCGTCCGTCCGTTTTTCACAGGCCTAATCAGGGCTGTATCTTTTGAACCGTAACAGGTAGACACTTGAAATTTTTACAGAGTGTGTATTACTATGGCCGCTATAACAACAAATAATAAAAATAAAATAAAGTTGAAAATTAAAGGAAGCCCCCATACAATAACGTGTTTTATTCGGAGTTTTTACTCGATCTTAATAATGGCATCATACAAAAAACCTGTGTGAGTTTTTTTTTATCTTTGCACATAGCAAAAATGTTTCTCTAAAGAATTGAAGCATACGAGTATACTTATGAACTCATAAATCCTAGACATTTGAAATCATACATATAAATCAGAACCAACATATAACCTTGACAAAGCAAATTACGAAACAAGAAATTGTATGAATCGGGGGCAAAACTACATATTATTATTACATTTATTACTACTTTATTATTATAAATGCGAAATTCTTTAAACGTCAAAACAGATTTTTTCGCAAAGATTTCTATTCGGACTCGCACACGAAGGGTTCCGTATCACCGTAAATTAAAATTATTATTTATTGTTTTTTTTCTTTCTTCACGGGTTGCCTTACAGCTCCCGAAACCGTGTTACGGTTCCAGGGGTACCCAGCGGACGACTAAGTCTCCCTCATTTAGCCGATGGTATTTGTGAGGCGTACCTAACGAGTGGCTAGTTCTGTTGAGGTATATTTTTAGATGGAAAAGACACTAAACATAAGTATTTAATTAAAAAACCCATTGGTAAACGGCCGGGATCCGGAATCGATCCCGGGGTCTGCCTAGTTAATACCATTGCAGTAATGTTTCATTATAGGTATTGACATTATTACGAGCAAAAAAACGCCGAAAATAACACGTTTCTTGAATAGGGACCTTCTTTAATTTATAACTTTATTTTGTTTTTATTATTTCATGTTATAGCGGCTATAGTAATACACACTCTGTGAAAATTTCAAGTGTCTACCTGTTACGGTTCAAAAGATACAGCTCTGTGACAGACGGACGGACAGACAGCGGAGCCTTAGTGTTGCCGTTGGTTGGCAGCCTTTGGGTACGGAACCATAAAAAAATTGTGGATCTGTAAGTTATTACTACATATTACAACTAAACCCTAACTAAAATTAAAAAAATGAAGCCTGGGCACAATCGCCAAACATGTATGAAAGGCATGATGAATATAAAAGAAGCGACAGAGGTCAGGATCGTAGCAAATGGCATTCAATTTGTCTCGGCCTACCCCTCTTGGGATAAAAGGCGTGATGATAGATAGATAAAAGCCTGGGCGGAGAGCTAGTAATTCGTACGTGTCGACTAGATCGCAGATAGAATAACATTCACATGCCACGATCCTGAATTCCTGAAATCTCTCAAAATATTCGATCGTAGGCCATATTAAATTTTCGGGAACAAATACGACGGCAATTAGGTTACTATATTTCTAGTATAAAATAAGTGTCAAAGTCATCAAAAACTGTTTACAATATGTAATTTTTTTAATCCTTAGTTTGGTAAGTGCGCTAATATTATGAAATCCGTCACAGTTGCTAATTAAGAACGATGTCATTAGAGAAGAATGCGGAGTGAAGGATGTTTTTTTTATTTTATTTTATTTTATTTTATTCTAGACAACAAACAACACTACAACAAACATTACTACAACATAGATACATATTTGAAAAATAACAGTCATATGGTCAGTGACGTTATCCAAAGATATTGTTTATACATAAGTACCTACATTCAAAACAATAACAAAAAAAAAAGTAAAACAAAATACAATTAAATATATATACTATGCTAAATATTATATATATTTATATATACAAATAAATCTATAAATAAAAAAAATAACTACTATTTAGAATGTTACAGATATTTTTCCTAAATATATACAAAGTGTTGTTACTAAAAGTAGTTTACGCTGGTTTGACTGGTTGACTAAAAAAGCTTATATAGCTGAAGTAAAGGAAATGCTGACAGAGGACGACCTAGGTGTACTTTTATTGAAAATAAAAAATAATTGATCAAAGGCAATATTAAAAGTACACACAATCGCCGAGCATGTAATTATGAAAGGTATGATGAATACAAAAGATGCGAAAGAGGTTAATCAAGATCGTAACAAATGGCATTAAATATCCTTAAATATTTATTTTATTCTGTTTTTTAGTATTTGTTGTTATAGCGGCAACAGAAATACATCGTCTGTGAAACTGTGTAACTATCACGGTTCATGAGATACACAGCCTGCATGGTGACAGACGGACAGACAGACAGGCAGACGGACGGACAGCGGAGTCTTAGTAATAGGGTTTCCGTTTGTACCCTTTGGGTACGGGACCCTAAAAAGACGCTGTGTTTTTTATAGTGTGTAGAAACACCCCAATCTTCAAATCAAGTTTTAAATTCTCGTATAAGAATGGCTTCTTTTCTTGGCAGAGCGCCAACATTTGCCCTATTGAATTTCTTTCAATTTCTCTCTAACGCAAGTGTCTGAACAAGGTGATTGCGATCTTGACGCGACTACTTAAGTGGTTTGGTCTGTTATGGCACTTGAAGTGCAAAGGGTCGTTAGTTCGCTGCGGCAACATGTTAGCATGTTGCATGCCAAACAAGTGTCATATAAAAATCGCGCCAACAACACCACATAATATAGATATTTATATTGATTCATGTGGAAATCCTATCACAGATACAAATCAAGTTAGGGGAAAAGTTAGCGCCTGACACAAAAGTCCATAGTAGCATATTATTATTACAGCTTACGGTCCCAGGGTACCCAGCGGAAGACCAAGTCTACCTAAATTTGGCCGATGTTATTTGTGAGGCTATACCTAACGCGTGGCCATGAGGAGTATCATCTAATTTAAATTATGCAAAGCGGGAACTGCGGAGAAATCGCAGAATCTAACAAACGGCGCAATACAAAGTGCCGTTTGTAGCCGAGACCTATAGGTCCGTGGGGTTCAAATAGCAAAAAAATATATTAAAGAAATATCCCCACGACTGATCATTTCCTCTGGTGATAAGAGGGCTGGCTCCTTCCTCGTTCAACGAATCAGCATCGCAATTCAGCGGGGAAATGCAGCCAAGTATTCTTGCCACTATTCCACTTGGAATTAACCAACTTCTAATTGTCGTATTGATTTGGCACTTTGCATGTGTATGTAATTTGGATGACAATACAAATCAACGTGTTCTGATGATGGAGCCAGGAGTTGGATAGTGGAACGAAACGACGTAACCCGAACGAGTTTGGGCTCGTTTGATTTGTCTTTACAAGTAGGTACAGACTCTTCTCCTAGATGATGTCCATTGCCTTGATGATGGAGCAGGAAGGTGGCCACAGGAACTCTATAACGAAGCGACGCATCCAGTTTGGGCTCAGTTTTTTTATAAACTATTAATTATATATTTATTTTTTTCCACATTACATAATTTATTGCTTAGTTTTTAAATTTAAACACGTTATATTAACAATTTCACATATAAAAACCGTAAATTATCTTAAATAGGTACTAAACAAACTAATTTAACTAAAATTAATAACAATAATAATAAATAAAATAACGCCGGCAGACCCCGAACCTGCAAGTACCGCTGAGTCGTCGAGCTCCAGCGACGAGTTTTTCTCCCCACTAACATCGCCAAACAACAGACGCCGGAGAAGAAAGCCCCAGCCCCCGGCACGCATAGGACCCGCAAGACGTCATGATGCCTTGCAAAAGGTCCCTGCTACCGGTGGTGCAGTGCGCCGCATGAAATGGACTAATAAAATAAATGAGAATGTCATGCGAGCGTACTATGCGGCTACAGAGGGAGGAACTAACCTCACTGCGTACCGTCTACGGATGCTTCCTCTGTTTCAGACCCTGGAACCAACTGTCAATGTTTCGGTCCAACGACTATCGGATCAAGTGCGGGCAATCCAACGCTGTCACATGCTGGATGAGCCCGTACTGGAGAGGCTGCGCGCAGAATTACGAATTAACTGCATCATCCCTGTCCCGACACAGCCTGCGGTAAGCAGACTAACATCACGTCCTACTACACCGCAGACTGATGATGTAGACATGGATAACGCGGTTATAACAGTAAGTAGCCAGTATAATGAGCAATTGAGGAGCGTTTTGGAGGATGTGATTTTGGAGTATCGAACGACACCGCCCCTACTTAGGCCGCGTTTGCCACGTTTGCCTATGCACAAAAAAAACATAAACATTGTGAGTGCCCTAGATTCACTATTATCAAACTATTTTGATAATAGTGAAAACCTCGCCGACACGCATTCGATCCTGTACTGCGCCGCGGTTACGGCTTGCCGTGTAGCAGGAGTCAAGTTTTTCAATGAAGCTACACGACCGAAACCTACCGTACCCGCGTGGCAGAGCAGGATCCAGAGGCGAATTGACGAGGCTAGGGTACTCATAGGCAAGCTAACCTGCTTCAGGAACGGAAACACTCGTCCGCGAGTGATGCGTTTTGTGCAGCGAGCCTTCTCGGGGATTGACATCAGACCCCGGGAATATATATCTCGAGTCACAGAACGCATCGACTTCCTGAAGCAGAAAATTTGTGCATGGGCAAACCGCATTCGCAGGTACAAGTTGCGAGTGGATCGATACGTCCGGAATCACATATTTCAAAACGATCAAAGGCAGGTTTATAGAGACTGGGAACAATCCAAACAGAGTGTGACTGAGGGGAGTGTACCCGATGTTGAAACCACGAATACTTTCTGGCAAAACATCTGGTCGGCTCCCGTCAGTCACACCGAGGACTCTTGGATGGGGGATGTTGAGCGGGACTGTGAGTCAGTGCCAGAGATGGGGTCTGTCATTATTGACCCCATCGATGTAGTTTGTGCAGTCCGTCCTATGGCAAATTGGAAGTCTCCAGGGCCCGACGGACTACACAACTATTGGCTAAAATGAATACGCAGCTCACACGCTCGCTTAGCTTCCCAATTCCAAGAAGCCATTGAGTTTGGATCGATCCCAGAATTTATGACTACAGGCATTACCCGTCTGCTTTTTAAGTCCGGTAGTACCACGGATCCTAAGAACTATAGACCCATAACATGCTTGCCTACCATCTACAAGCTCCTTACATTCATTTTGAGAATCAAAATTGGTTGCCATATAGATACCAATTCAATCATGTCTGCTTCTCAGAATGGATGTAGGGCTGGGTCCCGTGGTACTAAAGAACTTCTCCTCATTGACATGACCATTAGCCAACAAGTTCGACGTAACCGAAAGAATCTATCGGCATGCTGGATAGATTACAAAAAAGCTTATGACTCTGTACCACATACCTGGCTCATGAGGGTGCTGGAGTTGTATAAAATCGATACAACTCTACGCACCTTCATGAACTCATGTATGGGGCAATGGAAAACAGTCCTTATCTATCCAGGATGCCGAAGAGCTCTCGGTGGCGACGAACAAATCAGGATTAAACGGGGTATATTCCAAGGCGATAGTTTGAGTCCCTTGTGGTTCTGCTTAGCCCTAAACCCACTCAGCACATTGCTAGGGGTTTCAGGGCTGGGCTACCGTTTGCAGAGAGAGAGTCAAGTTATATCGCACTTACTTTACATGGATGATTTGAAGTTATTTGCCCAAAACAAATCACAACTGATAGATTTACTAAGGATAACTGAAAACTTTAGTAAATCTATCAGTATGGAGTTTGGTTTGGACAAATGTGCGATCATACATGTGAAGCGAGGAGTGATAACGGAATCTGAGAGTACACAACTCACAGATTCTGTAAAACTTGATTCACTCTCTGAAAACGAAACCTACAAGTATTTGGGTATGTCACAGACAATAGCAATCAATGAGACAGACATGAAACAATCTTTGAAGGAACGCTTCTATGGCCGCCTGAAAAAAGTACTGAAGAGTCTTTTATCAGGTGGAAATAAAGTGCGTGCCTTTAATGGTTGGGTCATGCCTGTATTATTGTATTCCTTTGGCATACTCAAGTGGACTCAAACTGAACTGGACGCCCTGGACAGACGAGTTCGGACACTATTGACCGCATATCGTATGCATCACCCACGCTCATCTGTAATGAGACTGTACATCCCACGGAAATGTGGAGGTCGTGGCTTTCTTAACGCTAAGACTCTCCACAATCGTGAGGTATACAGTCTCAGAGAATATTTTCTCAACAATGAGGGAGTGATGCATGGAGATGTGGTCAAGGTAGACAAGGGCTTTACCCCGTTATCCTTGGCTAAAGAGAACTGGCACAAACCTGTAATACTGAGTACCAATGACCGCAAGGAGGTATGGCAGAGCAAGGAGTTACACGGAAGGTTCTACAAGGCTCTTCATGGTTCTGATGTAGACCTTTTGACTTCCGTGTCCTGGCTACGCTTCGGTGATCTCTTTGGAGAAACCGAAGGTTTTACCTGTGCAATTATGGACGAAGTTGTCAAGACGAATAACTACCGGAAATACATCATTAAGGACGGCACGGCTGACATCTGTCGAGCATGCCATCGTCCCGGAGAATCAATCAGACATGTTATTTCCGGTTGTTCTAGTCTTGCCAACGGCGAGTACTTGCACAGGCACAACCAAGTAGCCAGGATTATACACCAACAACTTGCTTTACGATACAACCTTGTAGTCACGGAAGTACCGTACTACATGTATGTGCCTGAACCAGTTCTTGAAAATGGTCATGCCACGCTCTACTGGGATCGATCTATCATCACAGACAGAACTATTGTTGCCAATAAACCTGATATTGTGTTGGTAGATCGATCAGCGCGCCTTGCAATGATAATCGATGTCACTATCCCACATGACGACAATCTTGTGAAAGCTGAGAAAGATAAACAATCAAAATATCTTGACTTGGCTCACGAGATTGTCGACATGTGGAATGTGAAATCGGCGATCATTGTACCGATAGTTGTGACGGTCAATGGTCTTTTTGCTAAGAGTTTTGACCGTCACCTTAGGAGACTTGAGATTGGCAGTTGGGTCAAGGGTCAGATCCAGAAGGCAGTACTCCTCAGTACGGCCCGTATTGTGAGGAGGTTCCTCTCTCTGCAGCCCTAACCACCGGTAGTTTGGGTATTAACCTCGCTTCCGGGGGGATAAATCCTTTTTTTATATTTTTATATATTTTTGTTTTTTTTTTATACCTAAATATGTAAAAATATAATTTAAAGAAATATGTGAAATAAACAGAATAAAATAAAAAAAAAGATCAAAGTCACGACAACATCTGACAATCATATTATATTTTCTTTTGTATTTTATTTTAATTTAACTATTTTCTAAGCCTTTTCTACAATAAATATTAATAAAAATCAAAGTACAATACATATACAATAAACTACAGATATTATCAATTATAAAATATACATAACGAAAGTTTTTACCCGATTTTTACCCGATGACATAACCAACATGTCATAACAAATCAAAAAAATCAATAGTAAGAAAGTATAATGGAAACAATATTGCAATATGATAACAAGATCGAGAGCTGCACTAAGCGCACAACCAACACCTTCGGGATCGTCGCTGGGAGCTAATGGCTCTGTGGTCTCCCTGCAGGAAGTGGTGACGCCAACACAAATACCGCCGGCAGACCCCGAACCTGCAAGTACCGCTGAGTCGTCGAGCTCCAGCGACGAGTTTTTCTCCCCACTAACATCGCCAAACAACAGACGTCGGAGAAGAAAGCCCCAGCCCCCGGCACGCATAGGACCCGCAAGACATCATGATGCCTTGCAAAAGGTCCCTGCTACCGGTGGTGCAGTGCGCCGCATGAAATGGACTAATAAAATAAATGAGAATGTCATGCGAGCGTACTATGCGGCTACAGAGGGAGGAACTAACCTCACTGCGTACCGTCTACGGATGCTTCCTCTGTTTCAGACCCTGGAACCAACTGTCAATGTTTCGGTCCAACGACTATCGGATCAAGTGCGGGCAATCCAACGCTGTCACATGCTGGATGAGCCCGTACTGGAGAGGCTGCGCGCAGAATTACGAATTAACTGCATCATCCCTGTCCCGTCACAGCCTGCGGTAAGCAGACTAACATCACGTCCTACTACACCGCAGACTGATGATGTAGACATGGATAACGCGGTTATAACAGTAAGTAGCCAGTATAATGAGCAATTGAGGAGCGTTTTGGAGGATGTGATTTCGGAGTATCGAACGACACCGCCCCTACTTAGGCCGCGTTTGCCACGTTTGCCTATGCACAAAAAAAACATAAACATTGTGAGTGCCCTAGATTCACTATTATCAAACTATTTTGATAATAGTGAAAACCTCGCCGACACGCATTCGATCCTGTACTGCGCCGCGGTTACGGCTTGCCGTGTAGCAGGAGTCAAGTTTTTCAATGAAGCTACACGACCGAAACCTACCGTACCCGCGTGGCAGAGCAGGATCCAGAGGCGAATTGACGAGGCTAGGGTACTCATAGGCAAGCTAACCTGCTTCAGGAACGGAAACACTCGTCCGCGAGTGATGCGTTTTGTGCAGCGAGCCTTCTCGGGGTTTGACATCAGACCCCGGGAATATATATCTCGAGTCACAGAACGCATCGACTTCCTGAAGCAGAAAATTTGTGCATGGGCAAACCGCATTCGCAGGTACAACTTGCGAGTGGATCGATACGTCCAGAATCACATATTTCAAAACGATCAAAGGCAGGTTTATAGAGACTGGGAACAATCCAAACAGAGTGTGACTGAGGGGAGTGTACCCGATGTTGAAACCACGAATACTTTCTGGCAAAACATCTGGTCGGCTCCCGTCAGTCACACCGAGGACTCTTGGATGGGGGATGTTGAGCGGGCCTGTGAGTCAGTGCCAGAGATGGGGTCTGTCATTATTGACCCCATCGATGTAGTTTGTGCGGTCCGTCCTATGGCAAATTGGAAGTCTCCAGGGCCCGACGGACTACACAACTATTGGCTAAAATGGATACGCAGCTCACACGCTCGCTTAGCTTCCCAATTCCAAGAAGCCATTGAGTTTGGATCGATCCCAGAATTTATGACTACAGGCATTACCCGTCTGCTTTTTAAGTCCGGTAGTACCACGGATCCTAAGAACTATAGACCCATAACATGCTTGCCTACCATCTACAAGCTCCTTACATTCATTTTGAGAATCAAAATTGGTTGCCATATAGATACCAATTCAATCATGTCTGCTTCTCAGAATGGATGTAGGGCTGGGTCCCGTGGTACTAAAGAACTTCTCCTCATTGACATGACCATTAGCCAACAAGTTCGACGTAACCGAAAGAATCTATCGGCATGCTGGATAGATTACAAAAAAGCTTATGACTCTGTACCACATACCTGGCTCATGAGGGTGCTGGAGTTGTATAAAATCGATACAACTCTACGCACCTTCATGAACTCATGTATGGGGCAATGGAAAACAGTCCTTATCTATCCAGGATGCCGAAGAGCTCTCGGTGGCGACGAACAAATCAGGATTAAACGGGGTATATTCCAAGGCGATAGTTTGAGTCCCTTGTGGTTCTGCTTAGCCCTAAACCCACTCAGCACATTGCTAGGGGTTTCAGGGCTAGGCTACCGTTTGCAGAGAGAGAGTCAAGTTATATCGCACTTACTTTACATGGATGATTTGAAGTTATTTGCCCAAAACAAATCACAACTGATAGACTTACTAAGGATAACTGAAAACTTTAGTAAATCTATCAGTATGGAGTTTGGTTTGGACAAATGTGCGATTATACATGTAAAGCGAGGAGTGATATCAGAATCTGAGAAAACACAACTCACAGATTCTGTAAAACTTGATTCACTCTCTGAAAACGATACCTACAAGTATTTGGGTATGTCACAGGCAATAGCAATCAATGAGACAGACATGAAACAATCTTTAAGGGAGCGCTTCTATGGCCGCCTGAAAAAAGTACTGAAGAGTCTTTTATCAGGCGGAAATAAAGTGCGTGCCTTTAATGGTTGGGTCATGCCTGTCTTATTGTATTCCTTTGGCATACTCAAGTGGACTCAAACTGAACTGGACGCCCTGGACAGACGAGTTCGGACACTATTGACCGCATATCGTATGCATCACCCACGCTCATCTGTAATGAGACTGTACATCCCACGGAAATGTGGAGGTCGTGGCTTTCTTAACGCTAAGACTCTCCACAATCGTGAGGTATACAGTCTCAGAGAATATTTTCTCAACAATGAGGGAGTGATGCATGGAGATGTGGTCAAGGTAGACAAGGGCTTTACCCCGTTATCCTTGGCTAAAGAGAACTGGCACAAACCTGTAATACTGAATACCAATGACCGCAAGGAGGTATGGCAGAGCAAGGAGTTACACGGAAGGTTCTACAAGGCTCTTCATGGTTCTGATGTAGACCTTTTGACTTCCGTGTCCTGGCTACGCTTCGGTGATCTCTTTGGAGAAACCGAAGGTTTTACCTGTGCAATTATGGACGAAGTTGTTAAGACGAATAACTACCGGAAATACATCATTAAGGACATGTGTCGAGCATGCCATCGTCCCGGAGAATCAATCAGACATGTTATTTCCGGTTGTTCTAGTCTTGCCAACGGCGAGTACTTGCACAGGCACAACCAAGTAGCCAGGATTATACACCAACAACTTGCTTTACGATACAACCTTGTAGTCACGGAAGTACCGTATTACATGTATGTGCCTGAACCAGTTCTTGAAAATGGTCATGCCACGCTCTACTGGGATCGATCTATCATCACAGACAGAACTATTGTTGCCAATAAACCTGATATTGTGTTGGTAGATCGATCAGCGCGCCTTGCAATGATAATCGATGTCACTATCCCACATGACGACAATCTTGTGAAAGCTGAGAAAGATAAACAATCAAAATATCTTGACTTGGCTCACGAGATTGTCGACATGTGGAATGTGAAATCGGCGATCATTGTACCGATAGTCGTGACGGTCAATGGTCTTTTTGCTAAGAGTTTTGACCGTCACCTTAGGAGACTTGAGATTGGCAGTTGGGTCAAGGGTCAGATCCAGAAGGCAGTACTCCTCAGTACGGCCCGTATTGTGAGGAAGTTCCTCTCTCTGCAGCCCTAACCACCGGTAGTTTGGGTATTAACCTCGCTTCCGGGGGGATAAATCCTTTTTTTATATTTTTATATATTTTTGTTTTTTTTTATACCTAAATATGTAAAAATATAATTTAAAGAAATATGTGAAATAAAGAGAATTAATGGAATAAATAAAAAAAAATATAAATAAAATTATTTTGTTTCTGGGCAAAGGTTCCCATTACGCTCGCAGCGTTCCCTCGCTGGATCGCTATGGCCAATCTTTGTACCAGGAACATACCTGAACAGGGTTCTAATCCTTTGTCTCTTCTTCTTCTTCCTTGTCGGTTCACTCTTGACAGAGCGGTCGTGGTATTCATGTTGCAGCAAGATTCCGGGCTGCCGTGATTCGTCCCATGATGCGGCGCCACCCCTCTCTGTCGGCTGTGGCACGTGTACATTAATGCAATGAGCCACCCACCGCAGATTTAATCTGGTCGGTCCATCGCATGGGTGATCTGCCGCGTGTTCTTGTGCCCTTGACCCTACCCTGCACGACAAGGCGCTCTATGGAGTCGTTGTCCCGCCGCGACACGTGTCTAAAGAATTGGAGTATCCTAGTCTGGACTATGGCTAATAAACGCTGCCTGATGTCAAGTTCCTGGAGTATCGATACATTGGTCCGAAATTTGTCTCTTAGTCGTCTACCAATTTCTTTAACAAACCCCTTTGCCTCAGAGGCCCAACATCCTGTAGTCTCTACTGCGAATGCAACAAATAATTATATATATTAGTTTTAAATATAAAGTAAAACCATCATGGACAGACGGAAGAACGCAAGAGCGATATTAAAAAGGTCACATTACCTTTTGAAATACGGAATTCTAAAAAGAATTCAATTCAATATTTCAATACAGAATTCCATCTTACATTTGCTAAAAGAAATAAAATATCCAATACGAATTCCCAGGACTAATTTTGTTTTATTTTTTTCCATTACAGGTAAGTACCTATCCACAGGACTACGATTTTACAAAATTATGATAACTGTAAGTATTTTTGTAATTTACTAACGATCCCGCCCCCGGCTTTGCACGGGTACAAAATGGTTTTACAACAATTTGAATACCTACTTAAATACACTTTATAACTACATATCTATTTGAGATAGATATAAATCTTACCGCAGACTTTTTTGTAGATTAATTTATTCTACACAATTAATTCCTACATCGTTTTAGGCCACGCACTGGTCCGGTATCTCACAGAAAATTTACGGTCCGGCCGCCGTATGATCGAGGTTGAACACAGGCCACACATTAGCGATGTAAATCATATACGATCTAGATCACATGCAATTCACTCACCCACACAGACACACAAGATTCGATTAAACAAAGGCGTGTGTATGTGTGTGTGTGACAGATCAACAACAAATACAACGATTTGAAAACGGATGGTGGACCGCGCGATAAGAATTGGACGAGTCTGTGGTCGATTTCGGTGGACCGTACGGCGACCGGCCGGGGATTGGACGAATGTGGCCACCTTTATGGATTAGACAGGGCTAGCCAGGGCTAATACTCAGCTCCTAAACACGATATTTTACGTGGAGGACGTTTAGTTATCGTAAAGTTCTATTTGGTCTCAGATTAAATGCAGCCACATATAGGAATCGTTTAATATCGAATAATATTTCTTCTGAAATCAAAGTGGGGTAGAGGTAGTGGTAGGGGTTGGAGTAGGGGTAGGGGTAGTAACTTCAATTCGCTATGTAAAGTAAAATCTAAGGTTTGTTTTTTCCTTAGTGTCTGACCGAAACAGGATTTTCAGCCAAAACCTGAACCAAATCTTCGGCCTTTACCACAGATTTTGCCGGAATATGTTCAATAAAAGTCGTCCTCTGCCAGCATTTCCTTTCACTTCAGCCATATAAACCTTTTTAGTCAATCTTTCCATCCTTCATTCTTTTAACATGTCCAAACTAGCGTAAACTACTTTTATTCATTTTAGTTACAACATCATCTTTCACTCCGCACTATTCTCTAATGACATAGTTCCGGATGCGGTCAATACGCTTTATATCACACATTCTACGTAAAGACAGCATTTCCACTGCATTTAAATCTTAGGTACTTTCATGCTTCTTATTCCATACCCAAGTCTCGCTTCCATAAGTAAGCAAAAGCAAGTACTTACCGAATTCCATTTATTTGTAAAGAGAAACTATTTTAGCAAAACTGAAAGCGAAATCTGAAAAATCTCTGAGTTATTTACTGGCAAAAATACCTCTTGAGCTTAAGCTGGAAAAATTTCATTAACACATTCTGTATTCTTTAAATAGCTTAGGAGCTTTGTGAATCTTATTGAATTTATGCAAAGTAGAACGATGATTTCTTGAATGTGTGCTCCTAAATTCAGACATATCTTTACGGCATAAATACCTTGCGGTGTGGTCAGAAACTTCATAGTAAAGACGGCAAATTATGGAAACACTTAGTTTTTAAAATAATTAGTATCTCTATCTATTGTTGTGATTTTATTCATTATCAAGCATTATTTGGCTAACGAAGAAGTTGGCTGCACGAACCAATTCATTTGCCTATTATGTTGGCTGCACGAATTGCGATGGAAAGAAAAAAAAGTCAAGATGTCACTTTTTGCCGGGCGGTCTTTTGAGATATGCGTCGCGGAGAGATATTGAATTGTAAAAAAGATTGGAATATATTACTTCATTACTTATATTACTGTTTAATTAATTTCATTATATATCAGAAGTGACACGACCCACGTATGGCAGACGACAACAGTTACAGTAAGTAGTTTTAATATCAATAATTGGATCGCACGGTAGTTAGCCATTATCGCGGGACGCTTACCTTGTGCGTAATCACATTATATTACTTACGAGCATACTTAGAGATGGATTTCTGATCAATACCTGAGCTTATCCTCAGTGAAAGCGTGAACACTGAACAGTTTACGCTTGCAGGCAAGTTGATAGTCTATTCCAGCGTCGCCACTCCCTGGGTCAGAAGGCAGAGAGAGAGAGAAGAGGCGCCGGCGAAAGCGGCCCCGCCATTCAACAGAGACCGAGTCTGAGGGTGAGAGACATCGGAGAAAGTCCAAGAGGAGGAGAACTCGACTAACATCGGAGGATGTAGTAAGAATCCTAGCATCGGTTAATGGCAGTTCCACGAAGGTAACTTCTAATGTAGTGCCGGAGTTCGACCCAGGTAGCAAATCACAGAGTGTCGACAGATGGCTCAATAAAGTAAACGAGTGCGCGAATATATATAACTGGGACCAGAGACAGACTACACACTATGCCCTTCAGAAATTATGTGGGTTGGCGAAAAGGTGGTATGAGTCATTATCAACCCTTAATTATTCTTGGGCTGAATGGCAACTCAAACTAAGCAAAGCCTTCCCCAGCGACGAGAACTACGGTAAACTATTAGAGGAAATGTTAAGTAGGAAGACTCGCTTCGGCGAAAGTCTTAGAGATTATTTTTATGATAAAATGTCTTTATTAAATATTTGTAACATCGGAGACCAAAAGGCAGTTGATTGTATAGTTCATGGCATAGCCGATATATCCATTAGAAATGGGGCTCAGGCCCTTAAGTGTAGAGAGCCAGAGGATTTGTTAAATTATTTAGCGTCACAACAGATACAACCCTCAAAGCAATATTCGCGTTATTATGATACAAGTAACTATTTTAAAAAGAGGGAATTTCGTTATTCTAGCAACAATTCTAATCCCGGTTTTGCATGCTTCAATTGCCTGGAAAAAGGTCACACTTTTAATAACTGTTCAAAGCCGTTGATTAAATGCATTAAGTGTAGCAGAATTGGTCATAATTCTGATTCATGTACAAGAAAACCCTTGTCTGCAAACAAGGTAACAAATAATTTAAATAATAAAAGCTTAGAGAAAAATACTTTAAAGATAGTTTGTGAGTCACAGACAGATGACGGAATTGAGGTTGCAGTTCAACATGAAACCAATAATAACTTGCGAGAATTTAAACATGTGGAATTGGAATCAAATAATAATAAAAAGTTTTTTAAAAATGTTTCACTTAATGGCACAAGGTTGATGGCTTATATTGATTTTGGCAGTGATTGCAGTTTGATCCGACACTCTGTAGCTAAGAAACTTTGTTTGAAAGAGTTGTGTCAGGACATCCCCGTAATTAGAGGGTTTGGTAATTCAGTAATTAAACCAGAGTTTAGGTCTACAGTTCAGATAAAACTTGATGAGATTGAAACTAAAATTGATATTTTTGCAGTTAGAGATGATTATTTAAGCACGCATCTTTTAATTGGACAAAACCTAACTGAATTGCCTACAGTGACCGTATTGAAAGACAGTAAAACCCTGATGTTCTATTGTAATCCAGTTAGTAATATTAGTGCAAACAATAACAAAAGTATTAGTTTATTTGTGAGTAATGATGTCACTATAATGAAAGGTGGCTTAATTGAGGTCTATTCTAGCGAAGCTTATTCGGGTGACGTATACTCAAGTGGTAGTACGCGAACCTCTCCAAACAAAGAATATCATCTTCACCAAGGTTGTTATAAGATAGAGAATGGCATAGGGGTAGTATTTATCACTGTGTTAACGCCGAGCCCGGTAAATTTCAAGGGGAAATCTCTATTAGCAAGGGTGGTCCCGGTAGCAAGTTCCATGGTATTAGCAATCTGTACTGACACCCAACCAGATAGATTATATCAGCCCTTAGAAAGAGCAGCTATTAGAGTGGGACCAGAAGTAAGTCCAGCTATGTTCACCAAACTATATGACCTATTACAAAAATATAGAACTTGCTTTGCAAATAATCTCAGTGAATTAGGTTGCGCTAAGGATACTAAAATGACGATAGATCTACATGACAAAACCCCTGTAGTATATAGACCGTACCGCTTATCATACCACGAACGCGAGAAAGTTAGGAAGATTGTCAACGAGTTAATGGAAAATGATGTAGTTCAGGAGTCTGAATCTAATTACGCGAGTCCGATATTATTGGTAAAAAAACGAAACGGCGAATCACGTTTGTGCGTAGATTTTAGGGCGCTAAATAACAAAACGATTAAAGATAAATACCCGCTGCCGCTAATTGAAGATCAACTGTCGAATTTGGGAGGTAGCAACTTCTTTATTACTTTAGATTTAGCTGCTGGGTACTATCAAATACCTATGGGACGAGAAAGTCGGCATTTGACGGCATTTGTTACTCCGGATGGCCACTACGAGTTCAAACGTATGCCGTTCGGGCTAGCTAATGCACCAGCAGTTTTTCAAAAAATGATGAACACACTGTTAGGTCCTCGAAGATTTAATTCGGCCCTAGCATACATGGATGACCTCCTTATCCCATCAGTTACCATAGAACAAGGAATGGACAGACTCGAAGACGTATTACAATTGTTACAGAATACCGGCCTCACGTTAAAGTTATCGAAATGTAGTTTCTTTGACACTAGAATTGAATATCTAGGCTATGAAATCTCGTCTAAAGGCATTAAACCAAGCGAGAAAAAGATTATTGCGGTGAAGGAATTTCCAACTCCGCGCAATGTTCACGAAGTAAGACAATTTTTAGGATTAGCCAGTTACTTTAGAAAGTTTGTCAAGGGGTTTGGAGAAATTGCAAGACCTCTCACGCGGTTATTAAAAAAAGACTCATCTTGGCAGTGGCAAAAGGATGAAGAAAAAGCATTTTTAACCTTAAAGGATAGATTAAGTCATCGTCCGTTGTTAGCGTTATACGATCCGGGACTAGACACAGAACTTCACACTGATGCTAGTTCTTTGGGTATCGGAGGTATTCTAATGCAAAAACAAACCAATTCCAAGGACCTAAAACCGGTGGCCTATTTTAGTAGACAAACCACGCCAGAAGAACGTTTCCTACATTCGTACGAATTAGAGACACTTGCTGTAGTTTGTTCGTTAAAAAAGTTTCGTGTATATCTACTAGGCTTACACTTTACCGTTTTCACCGATTGTAATGCGTTAAGGACTACACTCACCAAGAGAGATCTAATTCCCCGCATAGCACGTTGGTGGCTTCAAATAAGCGAATTTAACTTTCAGATTGAGTATCGGCCAGGTTCACGCATGGGGCATGTCGACGCCTTAAGCAGGAACCCCGTAAAAATAGACGCTGCACGTTCTCAGGATCTGGTAAAGCAAACTTTACACATTTCAACTGATAACTGGATATTAACGTTGCAAATGGCAGACCCCGAACTCATGCGCATAACTAAAGTATTAAGACCGGAAATTGACGAGGAAGTTACAGATATAAAAAAGAATTTTGTCGTTAGAAATCACACGTTGTATCGAAAGCTAGGAGACGAGTTGCGATTAGTGATACCGAAGAACGCTAGATGGCAAATTTGTAAGGCTAACCACGATGACATTGGTCATTTTGGTTATGCAAAAACAATTGAAATAATCCAGAGCAAATATTGGTTTCCGAAATTAAGACGTTTTATAAAAAAATACGTCTCTGCCTGTATTAACTGCGCTTATAATAAAGATAACGCGAGTAAAACCCAGAAAGGTTTCTTGCATCCAATCCAAAAAGTTGAAATACCATTTCATACTATACATATGGACCACTTAGGTCCCTTCGTAAAAAGTAAGTCTGGTAATAATTATATACTAACCATAGTTGACGGCTTTACAAAATACCTATTTGCTAAACCAGTAAAAGATACGAAAACGAAAACGGTCATTAAAGTATGTAATGATATTTTTAATGACTTTGGAACACCATCTAGAATAATTTCGGATCGCGGAACAGCATTCACGTCCAAACAATTTAAAGATTTCTGTACCAAAAATGGCATTAAGCATGTGCTTAATGCTGTTGCGTGTCCAAGAGCGAATGGACAGGCAGAAAGATTTAACCAAACAATTCTATCTGCCTTGTCCGCTCAAAACTTTAATAAGGATGAACGTTCATGGGATCATCAGTTAGGTAAGATACAATGGGGCATAAATAATACTCTCAATGCTACAACAAGAAAAACAGCATGCGAATTGTTATTTGGGATCAAATTAAACAACAATAGTAACAACAAGCTATTAAATTTTGATGAACAGACAGGTAACCTAGGCGAGGTAAACAACACCCCTTCTTCTACTTTAAAACAAATAGACGATATAAGACAGGAAGCTTCCAACAACATACAATTATGCCAAGAAAAACAAAAACAAGCATATGACTCAAAAAGGGTACCTGCCCCAAGGTACTCTATAGGCGACCTAATAAAAATTAAGAAAACTAGTTTCCACAATGATGGTAAAAGCAGAAAGTTATTACCCAAATTTATTGGACCGTTTAAAATAATTAAATGTTTAGGAAATGACAGATACGAAATCAGTAGTGTTCCTGGCTTTAACACTAAACGATATGAAAGTGTTGTGTCCGTAGATAGAATGCGTCCATGGATAAATATTCAAGCGTTACAATTAAACGAATCCTCTGGTTCAGAAGATACATCTGGTTCTAATACCAACTAAATTTCGCATTAAGGAAGTGTTGATATTATATAATAATTATATTTACTTATATTATATATATGTATTATGCTAATTCCTAGCACAAGTTAATTTTGTTTTAACAATTCAATTGTGTAAGTTTTCTTGTAAATGTACTATTTTTCTTTTGCTAAATACTAGCACAAGCAGTAATTAATTTATGTTATACATGTTACATCATTAATCTCTTTCGTTTCAATATTGGGTGTTTTGTTTTGTTTTTTTTGTTTGTTTTAATTTTAATTGTTTTTCTGTGCAATAATTTAAATTTTTTTTTGTGAGGCTATATTATGTTATTCAATGTATTAAGGTAACAAAAGTTATTCTGCTAAACTGTTAGCACCTAAGCGAGGGAAGTCTTGTTTATAATAAACCGAATGTTGTGATTAGCGTACTGCGGGAGCTAGCACGCAGTCTGATGGCCGAATGTTGTGATTTTATTCATTATCAAGCATTATTTGGCTAACGAAGAAGTTGGCTGCACGAACCAATTCATTTGCCTATTATGTTGGCTGCACGAATTGCGATGGAAAGAAAAAAAAGTCAAGATGTCACTTTTTGCCGGGCGGTCTTTTGAGATATGCGTCGCGGAGAGATATTGAATTGTAAAAAAGATTGGAATATATTACTTCATTACTTATATTACTGTTTAATTAATTTCATTATACTATCATCACGCTTATTATCCCAAGAGGTGTAGGCAGACACAGTTGAATGCCATTTGCTACGATCTGGACATACCTCTTTCCATAGATATAAACAAAAAGAGGAAGATATGTGACCTACCCATCTCGCGTGACTCCCTAAAACTGTGTCCACGGACACAGTTTGATTTAGTTGCGTTCGGAACGTCACCTCGACTGCGCGTGACATTCTGACAAATTCGACAAACTTTATTAGTGATTTATCAGTGCAAAATGCCTTCCTGTGTATTTGTGAAGTGTTCACATCATTCCAGGCAAAAAAACAAGTCTCATGGAACAACTTTCCATTGGTAAGTATACCAAAATATGTTTTTTAGGAAATAAATTAATTTTTGTTTAGTCTCAGCCTAACGCTCTGAGCCATTGTCTGAGAGTGCGATAGAAATATACAAAACATACGTGAGTGACACGTTCAACCGTTGGCTCTTCTACCGGAGGTTCAAGTGAAAAAGAATACAAGTTAAAATTATATAATTTTTAAATATGTATTTTATTTTTATATTTTATTTGCAATTACAACCCTCATTATATTATTATTTACATGACACTAGGTTTCCATCGCGGCTTTGCTTAAAAAAATAAATACTAAACTAGTATTAAAAAAATGTTGTTTTAAAAATGTGTAAAAATATGAATAGTTTTAAAAAATAATTAATATTTTGCAGATTTCCCCAAGATGAATTGTGGAGACATAAGTGGATTGTTATTGTAAGAAAGCAAAGACAGGAACCAGACTGGACACTATGTATCATGTATGTGTATTCAGAGAAGTAATTTGTTAGGAGTGTTTATTTTTGTCTTGATTTTGTTTTGGATTTTAGTTTTAATTTTAATAAGTACTTTTGAATAATGTTTTATATGTGATACCTATATTTTGTTATAATCCTTTTATTTTACCTATATTTTTTCTCGTATTTTGTAATGTAACTTGTGAACTGTACTGTGTTTTTATTTTGTAACAACCGTGTACATAATTTTAGATAAAACTTGTAACTTGTTTTAAAACTATAATTAGTATAATATTTAGTACTGCTTTTATAATTAAATCTACAAATGACCAGAAGGCTGGTACGTACTTCGCACAACGCATTAGCCTTGCAATTCAACGAGGAAATGCAGCCAGCCTTCTGGGTACACTTCCAATGTCTGGGGACCTGGGGCAAATTTTTTATTTATAAATTTAGTTTTAGATTTTATAATTGTATTAAGTCTATTTTAAGGTTTTTATATTATATTCTTTTTTTATGTAATTAATTATTATTGTATGTAGAAATAAATATTTTTATAAAGAGTAAAAATTTAGTACTTACTTAACAAATATGAACATGTGTGTAAATGTTCTGTATACTCTGTTCTACTTCGCTAGGCAAACACCGATCAATATAAGAATAAAAAAATATGACAAATAAAAGTTCATAAAAAATTATAATAAATATTTTATTTCAGACTTGTATCATTTTTCACATTGGTAATTATTCCGATAGGAAAATGGCGGGAACATTTGGACGCCGGACGTCTCGCTCGCGTGACGGTTAAAACTCATATCACTATCTCTATCGCTCGATGACTCGCAAACGTAACATCATTATAGTACCTATAGTGTTGAGTACCTTGAATGTAGCGGTCAGCCTGTTTTTATAATAAGATATGTTAGGATGTGCCGTATCTTCCTCTTTTTGTTTATATCTATGCCTCTTTCGCTTCTTTTATATTCATCAAACCTTTCATACATGCTCGACGGTTATTCGATCAATACACACCTAGGTCGTCCTCTGCCAGCATTCCCTTGACTTCTGTCATATAAACCTTTTTACAAAATCTTTCATTGTGTCCATACGCTGTAAACTACTTTTCTTCATTATAGTCACAACATCGTCTTTCACTCCGCATTCTTTAGGAATTCTTTGTCCCGGGCAAAGACAAGTACACAGAATTTGCCCGCACATTGTTAGGCCGGACATTCTCGGACCGGGCATGTCCTGCACAAGAATGCCGAGCAATTTGCTTGGCCGGACAAAGACAAGTACACAGAATTTTCCCGAACATTGTTGGGCCGGACCTCTCGGCCCCGGGCTATCTCTGGCCGGTCCTTGTTGGACATGAACGTTTTGGCCTGTTCAAGGCCATTCGACCGAAACGAAAGTGTCGCTGTCAAAATAAATGCTTTAACCCGCTGTATCTTTTGAACCGTAATAGGTAGACACTTGAAATTTTCACATAGTGGCCGCTATAACAACAAATTATAAAAGTTAAAACTTAAAGAAGTTCCCCCCATACAAGAAACGTATTTTATTTGGCGTTTTTTGCTCGATCTTAAAATGGCAATACATACATACAAACGTCTAACTATAATGCATACTCCCGGCGTCAAACTTAGTCTCACCTTAGTGTGCGAGTCCAACTCACACTTGACCGGTTTTTTTAATGTTTATTTCATCTCTGGGGCTTATACTCGTACCAACATGATTAAATTTCATTTGTAGGTGGTACACCTCCATTAATTTAGGTCACGTTCTATATTAATTTATCTGTTTGCGAGTGATGAATAAAAATACATATATGTTTGGTTTTCCTTCACGTATGATCATATTTGGCTCATACTGTATATTCGGTTATATAATGAACTAGAGAGTCGATCACGGCTTCGTCCGTTTTTTAATTATTTAAGGCTCCTATATCCATTTGTGTGGGGATAAACTATTCCCAATTTCTTTGTAAAAAATCCACCTGTGTCACTGTAATTTAACATATAGTTACTTATTCAATATATCTAAGTGAAATCCCTGTTTTTTTTTCAATGGGTTTTATTGAATAGGAAATTTTGGTGGTTGAACTTTGCCCCCCAAAAAATATTGATTAAGTAACTATATGATTACAGGACACAGGTGTAGCAAACCTAGATGTGTGTCTAAAAAATCTGTAAAATGACCTGCCGATGAAATTTTTAAAATCAAATTCTTGTAGCGAACGGTCCGCCAAGATCATCCGGCGGCCGGAATGGGAAACTTTCGGTGCGGTGCCGGACCAATCATATCAAAGCAATATTTTATCTCATAAAAAGCTCCCGCCTCCAGCTTCGATGGCTTTACAACAATTTGAATAATATATGCTACCGAGGACTTTTTTGTAGATAATTTTATTCTACACAATTCTTTCCTACATTATTTTGTTATATCTCTGATGGATTAAACAACATACGCCATGAAAACTCTCTGGGGGCTAACTTTTTACCCGACTTGATTCACTTATACTGATAATGTGCAGCTCCTAAACATGATAGGTCCATGGTTAATACTTGTAAATCTTACTCGTGAATCAAGCTATCTAATAGTGAAAACCGCAACAAAATCCGTCCAGTAGTTTATGCATGAAAAGGGCACAGACAGACAGACAGACGCGGCGGGGACTTTGTTTTATAAAAGTTTTCACGGTCGACGCCGGGGCGGAAAACTAGTATTAGTAGATTAAGTATATTATGACACTAATATTATAAACGCGAAAGTTTGTATGGATGTATGTATGTTTGTTATTCAATCACGCCAGAACGGCAGAACGGATCTGGATGAAATTTGGCACAGAGATAATATTGATTATAGTCTGGAATAGCACATAGGCTACTTTTTATCTCGAAAAAATTTATGGTTCCCGAGGGATAGATTTGTTTTTGTTTTTCATGAAATCAACATGATTTTTTGCATAGTGCTAGTTTAGGGGTAGGAGAATGATGTATACTACTTTTTATACCGCGAAAGCGGGTGGGGGAAGGGAAAATTACAGCCACGGGATTATTTCTTTTTGGATCTATGTCCACGCGGGTGAAACCGCGGACAGAAGCTTGTCAATATGATAATTACGCCTGAGCTGAGGATCGAACCCAGAGCTGTCTGCTCTATCTTCACTCAGTTACATAATAAATTGTTTTATTTCAGGACTCCATTGTGAAAATTATATCCTTCAGGCTTCTAATTTAAGGCTGGTATTCGGTGTATTACTTTCAGAAAACAATGAACGTGGTAAAAAAACTAAAGATTTAGGTAGATTTAAAATATAGACATTATTTAAAAAATCTGATGGTTAAAGACTTAATTCAGAAAAAAGTCATTTTCGAAGTTTTTACTTTTTTTAGAGTACACCTGCACATAATACCTTGATATGTCACTTTAACAGTTGAAAGTGACAGACTCGTTTTTAAAAGTGCTGTATATCTGCCCTCCGAAGAACAAGAAGTCGTTTAAAGCACATATTTTTTGGCACAAGTTAGGTTTGAATTGAGAAAGGTAAGAAGAAATATTTCAGAAAGAGTAGAGATAGATTAATATATATAAATAGATTATAGTATCTATTAGACCACAGACATTTTTGTATATCATTCTATTCCACACAATTCTTTCCTACATCATTTTGTTATATCTCTGACGGATTAGACAGCATCCGCCATGAAAACATCTGGGGCTTGTTTTTTCATAACTTGATTTACTTATACGGTTAATGCTCAGCTCCTAAACATGATAGGTACATTTTTAATGGTCGTTTACCTTCCCGGTGGATCTATCTAATAGTAAAAATCGCAACAAAATCCGTTTAGTAGTTTTTACGTGAAAAGTCGCTTTGAAATAATAATATATTTTTCAATTTGATCTATCTATCTATCATCACGCCTTTCATCCCAAGAGGGGTTGGCAGAGACAATCGAATACCATTTATTACGATCCTGACATATCTCTTTCGCTTCTTTTATATTCATCATACCTTTCATACATGCTCGGCGATTGTGTGTACTTTTAATATTTCCATCGATCGACATATTTTTTATATGTTCAATAAAAGTACATCTAGGTCGTCCTCTGCCAGCATTTCCTTTCACTTCAGCCATATAAACCTTTTTAGTCATCTTTCATCCTTCATTCTTTCAACTTGTCCAAACCAGCGTAAACTACTTTTCTTAATGTTTGTCACAACATCATCTTTTACTCCGCATTCTTCTCTAATGACATCGTTCCGGATGCGGTCAATACGCTTTATATCACACATTCTACGTAAAGACCGCATTTCCACTGCATTTATTTAACTTTCATGCCTTTTATTCCATACCCAAGTCTCGCTTCCATAAGTAAGTGATGGAACTAAAACAGCATTATGTATATTAATTTTACTTTTAGTTGTAAGTTGTGTATTTCTGCATACATTGTTTAGTCCACCAAATACCACAAAAAAAGGTATTTTCGATTTGAACGTAAAAATAATACCTCAAACTCGTATACCAGAACATCTCCGCCTTAAGGTGGTTCGTTTTCCATACAAAAATGTAATCAAGATAAACTAATTAACTAATCAGTAAAAATGTCTAAATATGGGCTTACTTAACTATTTTCGGCTTTTATATTGCGCCAAATCAATAAAAAATAACCTTTTTATAATTGAAATAATTAATATTAAACATTTATCTTTTTATATTTTATATATTTATGTATTTTGTCTAAAAAGAATTATGTTTAATATTAATTATTTCAATTATAAAAAGGTTATTTTTTATTGATTTGGCGCAACATAAAAGCCGAAAATAGTTAAGTAAGCCCATATTTAGACATTTTTACTGATTAGTTAATTAGTTTATCTTGATTACATTTTTGTATGGAAAACGAACCACCTTAATGTATTTTGTTAAAAAAAATATGTAGGTACACAGCTAAAAGTGTTCAAGCCTCCATGTAACCACAAATCATTTTGTTCCGACATTTATATCCATAATAAATTTCACTCGAAATAATCATATTTCATGTTTAAAATGTGAAAACTACAAGGCGTCGACAGCGTATTGGTAAACCTGAAGACCCAGGTTCAAAATGTGATGAATATAAAAGAATCAAAAGAGGTATGTCAGAATCGTAACAAATGTCATTCGATTGTCTTTGTCTACCACTCTTGGGATAAAAGGCTTGATGATAGATAGATTAAAGAGAGCTGGCACGTTTAATATTTTCATATTTAGAATGCGTTCGATTTTGCATTCATAAGGCGCACGTTCGATATTTGAATATATAAAATCTAGAGCATTCGATATTCGCATTTATGATGCGTTCAATATTTGAATGTGTAAGATGACGTTCGATATTTGAGTTTATAAGACATTCGACATATTCGATAGTTGAATTTAGAAAGGAACTGGCCACTCGTTAGGTATAGCCTCACAAATACCATCGGCTACAAATTGCCTTTTAAAAAAAAGTGTACCGACTTCAAAAATAATGCACTGAAAAGTGTTCTTTCCGAAAGCAAATGCCTAAGTCACTATAAAAAAAATTCAAGTGTATAAAATTTAAAGAGTTCTCGATTTCTCCAGGATCCCATCATCAGATCCTGACCTGATGACCATGGGACCACCTGGAAAGTATACCCTTTTCCAAATCGGTCCAGGCGTCTTCAAGTAACCGGATACATACATAAAAAAAAGCTTGATAACGAATTGACAACCTCCTCCTTTTTTTGAAGTTGGTTAAAAAAATCTGTTTTACTGGCTATGCCGTATAGTATAGCGGCCGTGATACAGCTGGTCGAAATTAATTACATTATAATGCATGGAAAGATTATGAAAATTTGAAATTTAATTTGCATGATTCCCCTTAATTTGCGAATTTCTGGTTTTGTTGTTTTCAAACATTAACTCGTGCTAAGCATATTTAATGAGGTTTGTAATTATTATTTTGACTAGGTATTTCAATGTTTATATTCACGCCTGCTTCTCATTGTAGTTAGTAGAAATAACGGGTATTGTAGGACTAATATTCAAAATAACAGTGATGTTGCTAAAATGAAGAAAGTAGTTGGACATGTTGAAAGAATGAACGATGAAAGATTGACTAAAAAGGTTTATATGGCAGATGTGAAAGGAAATGCTGTCAGAGGACGACTTAGGTGTACTTTTATTGAACACTAGCTGTTTCCCACGACTTCGTACGTGACTATTTCAGAATGTTGGCAAACATACACTTCATACATAGCTTTTGTCATGTTCACCTCTGCCCACCCCGTTCCCGTCGTCATGCCGTGATTGTATATAGCCTATGTTACTCAGGGATAATGTAGCATTCCAATGGTGAAAGAATGATCAAAATCCGTCCAGTAGGTTTTGAGTTTATTTGTAACAAACATACAAACATACAAACATAAAAAATACAAATCTTTCCTCTTTATAATATTAGTATAGAAGTATAGATATAAACAAATAATTGATCGAAGGCAATATTAAAAGTACACACAATCGCCGAGCATGTATGAAAGGTATGACGAATATAAAAGAAGCGAAAGAGGTATGTCAGGATCGTAACAAATGGCATTTGATTGTCTCTGCCTACTCCTCTTGGGATAAAAGGCGTGATGATAGATAAGTAGATAAATACAGATGCAGAATAGATCAGAATCTAACAATTATGATCTAAACCGAAGTAGCTTGGACCACAAATTTGAAACTTTTGTAAGTTGAGACATTTCCTTCTTGTTCTAAAGTAAACATCACGGAAACTTGCACTGAGGACACTTAGTTTTCAAAGTAAGGAAGGAATATAACTTGAGAACTTCTTGTGGTGAGGCCAGAGACATGAGGAATAGTGTCCACTTTTTGACAGTTATCAATATTAAACAAAACTGGTGGCAAGTCTGTTATTGCACTTATTTGACCTAGATGTGTCACAAGCTTGTTACCGCAATTAACTCAGTAAACCGCGCGGCTTATTTTGTCGATATCTCTTTAAAAAAATATTAGAGGGATACAAAAAAGAAGCGATAAAATAACCAAGGATAAGATAAGATATGCCAAGATTCACGTACCAGAAACACGAGAAAGAACGATTTCACAAAAACTCGGTCTTACGATTTTCGTAAGACATAATTATGCTCTTCCAGTATTATACAAAAACTATGAGAAATAGCAAGTTGTAGTTAATGTTTTCATGAACTATGTGAAATTATCTATAGGAAAAATACGAGAAAATGGTACACATAAGTCGCGAAACATGTAATTTTATTTAAATACAAATATATTTATTGTCTCACATTATTACATGCTACCTTTTAGAAGAAGTGCGAACGCCGGCTTTGCTTGCCATCTGAAGCAGGAGGATTAAAGTACATAAGCCATACCTTAATAAATACTTTGCTTTGTGAAAAAAAAACATCCTTTTCGAGAAATGCAGACTTCCCTATTAATTTAAGAATTGCAAACGCCTGCTTTACATGCTCTCCGAAGCTATAATAACTATTTTTATACCGAGTGGTGTATAAAATTGAGCTTATAAAACTTTCATAGTATCTAAATCTGCCTTTAGCAATGTTATTTATATTTTTGAACCAACCGAAGTAGTTTGAACCACAAATTTTGTAAGTTGGGTTCTAAAGTAAACACAAGAACTTGTATTGCACTGAAACTTTAGTCTTTGTCAGTAAAAGTAAATGGATTTGAAAACTGTGTTCTATCAGCTTCTTTTGATAATCTAGATTTTTACCTAATGGGGTTGAAATGGGGTGTAAAGCTAATTCCTAATGCAACGCGTGCGATTTCCCGGGCAACTGTTCATTAAAAGTACACCTAGGTCGTCCACTGCCAGCATTTTTAAATTAGTCTTTCATCCTTCATTCTTTCAAAGTCCATCCAACCTATGTATAAAATCTATCAATCTATCTAACATCACGCGTTTTATCTCAAGAGCTGTAGGCAGAGACAATAGAAGCCATTTGCTACGATCCTGACATACCTCTTTCGCTTCTTTTATATTCATCATACCTTTCATGCATGCTCGGCGATTGTGAGTACTTTTAATATTGACTTCTATCAATATATTTTCAATAAAAGTACACCTAGGTCTCCTCTGCCAGCAAAACTAAATTGTAAACAAACAAAGCAGGGCTGGGTATATAGTTTTACTTTGAAACCTTCCCTATGACGTAATGTTCATTGAGTGAACCCGAAATACAACGAAGTGTGCCGAAAACCGCCGAAGTCTAAAATCGATATGAAATTGTATCGTTGAATTTGTATGCAAAAACGGTTTGTTTACCGGGTTTGCGTTAATCGTGAGGTTTGGCGATAGTTGCGCGTTTGCGTTACGACATTTCGCTGCGTAAGCGTAAAGTGTCCTTGTATATGAATTTCTTGCCAAGGAATGTCCAAACCGTCGATTTTGGCTTTAGACTCATAACGAAAGATGTGGCGGTTTCTAAAGGTGCCAACCCATTCGTCCAATCACCGGCGCGGCGCCGTACGCTCCACCGAAATTGACCACAGATTCGTCCAATTCCTATAACAAATAGCCCGCCTAGATCTTATGGCGGCCGGAATGGGAAATTTTCCTTTAGTATGTATTGTCTCATTCTAGACAAACATTGGGATAGAATTTGCATTTCAACTTTAAACTATCATTCACGCCACATATTTCTTTTATCTTACCATTCCTAAATGATTCTATTATTTTTTAGAAGTTATTTTTTAAGCGAAAGTTCCTGTGCTTTAATTAACTTTTCCAGCTTCGGATGGCACGCAAAAAGGAATCCTATTGTTTTGCCAACGATGTCTGTCTGTCTAGCTTCTAAACGAAATGATATTATTATACCTAACACTCGTTTGGTATAGCCTCACAAATTCCATCGGCTATAAATTAACTTTAAAAAAAAAGTGTACCGATTTCAAAAATTTGCACTGAAAAGTAAGAAATAATAAATATTTCGTCGTAGAATTTGAAGACGGTTGGTGCCAAATTAGGATACAAAGTAATAAACTTCTAAGAAGATAAAGATCTGTTCAATATTATCTATGTTTGTACTGATGATCGTAGGTTCCTAATTCGGTATGTAAAGTAAAAGCTAAGGTACGATTTTATATTTTTATTTTAAAAATTAAGCTATTTTAAGAAACTAATTTGAATATTTTTGATTTCTATACAGTTGATTTTTTATAATAAATTATCAAAGTTTTAGCACTTTTATCATTTTGTCGGCTGAATACTGCAAAACCTTTGATATGTTGGTACAGAAAAAAGAACATCTGTGTTCTTTGACTTTGGCATTTAACAAACAATAGTGTTGCCGTCTCTAAATCGTCTTCTACATAAAACATATTAAAACAACAACAAAGGAACACATCTTTACGGCTTTTATACCGTAGTCTGCATAGTTGTTGTGATACAAAATATATACAAAGGTCAAAGAATATCCTACCATAAAAAATGCTTAAACATTCTTCCTAAATAATAAAGTAGATTAGTTATAAGAACTACTGAAATAGTATTATATCTAGTAACAGGGTAACATTGGTTGACAAGTTGACAAGTAAATATTTTGCTTTTATTTAGCCGATATAATGATTCCAGGCTGACGCAACTTCGAACAAAAAATTGGTTCTATGAAAATTGAGCCAATGTTAATGGCGTCGTATCGCCATCTTTTTCACTCCATGGTGCTATCTCTGTCTATCCCTGTCAAAGTTGCAAATGGCGGCAAATTTGTTTTGTCTTATTTTAGTTTTAAAATATTAATAAATAAATATATAATGTGATGCTTAAATCGTGCTTGTAATATATTAATTGTAAATATAATATAGTAAGTTATAGTAAATAAGTATATGTATTGTTTTACAATAGTTGTATTCAATAATTAAGAATGGAAACATAAAAAGTGTACAATATGTGGTACAAGAGGCGGCCGCGTAGACGGTATCAAGCGAATATTTATGACCATATTCCCAATAAATGAGGATCGGTAAGTTATTAGCCATTCATATTAATTTAATTAAGTAATTATTCTTTATAAATTTAATATTAAACGAACAGCATATTGCTGAAAAATAGTGATGTACTTTGCATATTGTACAGTTTATCGATATCGATATTCCGACTCAAACATATTTGTTTCACATTCCACAAAATAAACCCATTATAACCCGCACCAAATAAATTGAGCCATTGCTTTTTGCTGCAGCAAAATTACTTTTATCTTTACTCTTTCCAGGCAATCTGCCTAGCGGCCCTAGCAATAACTAAGAGGAAAGTAAACAACCAGTCTATTCGCATACTGCCGGACAGTAAATCTGTCATACAAGCACTGGTAAGCAATAAGTTTAAATCAGGTCTCATACTTGAGTGTCATACAGCACTAAACAAGGTATGTAACTATAATAACACGGTAACACCTTAACCATACAATGGATCAAAGGTCATAGCAACTCCTGTGGAAATGACGCGGCGGATGAGCTAGCGAGAGCCGGTGCAAGTATGTCTGCAATTGGCCCCGAGCCTCTAGTGCCCCTGCCTAGAGGCTGGTTTGCCTCACGACTCAAGCAGAGAACAAAATGCATGCACAATCTCGAATGGAACAATCTTATGGAATGTAGACAAACCAGGGCAGCTCTACCAACCATAAATACAAGACTCTCACAAAAGATCTTAATACTAAAAAGAACCCAACTTAGATCGGTGACTCAAGCCATCACTGGTCATGGTCCTTTTAACAAACACTTATATAACATTGGTATTACAGATAGTCCGTTATGCAGGGCTTGCATGCTGACTTAATAAACGGCTACTCTTTCCAGATTGACGTGCAATTTGTTGATTTTTAAACAATCGTTCAAATCCAGCTATGTTTGTGTCGTTTTTGCACACCTCTTAATACAATAAAAAAATCTTTTATACTTACTACTAGTTATTACTTACCAAAATACGCCTAATACTCATTATTTTACAGGTACGCAATTCTATAAGTTTTTCTATCATTGCCTAAATTCACTTCGAGAAGCAGTGCTGAAATAATTACCTAATATGGGTCTTAGATAAGGTCATTATATATTATTAAATTTCAATTTAATAACCTATTTCACTGTAATATTGATAGGTGTATTGTTTTTAAGAGGTCGGTGAATTGTATTTGTATATGTGTTGTTTTTTTAGGTTAAACACAAATAAATTATAGAAAAACATGTGAAGTTTTATTGAACTGAAAGATCAAAGAAGTTGAAATTTAATAATTCCTCCCAGACCCTTGGTCTACTACGTAGTTTATTCAAATCCTATAAAAAAATGGTTGTGAATTACCATACATTTCAACTTCTTCGATTATACTAATCAACAAAACCGAAATTTTAAAAGTAGGTAGATGCTGTTCCAGGTTTTAGCATATTTTTATCGATATCGACAAAAATATTTCTGTAGGAAGGACAGCACTAGCCGTATGTTTTGACTTTTGTAGTTGGTAGCACTGATTTTCTATTTTCCCTCCTTAATGTTGTTAGGTTGGCAGTATCTTTCGGCCCTAATTTCTTCGATTTCATTTTAATGTATGGCAGTCCCGTCTCTTATTAAAGAACATAGTGATTGCTACTTACTCTATGTAATGATTCCACGACACGCCTTGGTGGAAAGCGCACGCGCCGCGAAGACGTGTTGGGGAATCCAGTTTAATCCCGTCCGTGCTGTGATGGTTGTGATTAGTCAGTGATTAATAGGACATATCGCGGCCGGCGGGAGCATTCTACCTACCGATTAATCGGCTTATTGTTACTGTGACGTCTATAATACTTGACATTGGCGGAATCATCAAAACTCTGATGGAGCCATTTTGAATAAAAAAAATAGAATAGACGTCATTCATAGGTGAATAGTAGGTTAAGTAAATTATTTGTTTTTGAAAAAATAAAGACAATCTCACGATTTTAAGAGTTATAAATTGAAGAATACGGATTATTAAACCAATATCTCGAAACGGTTTTGGATTCAGCATACCTTAACTTTTACTTTACCTACAGTGAATTTGGGAACTAAGTTGTTTCTAATTTGGCACCAACCGTATTCAAATTCTACGACGAAATATTTATTATTTCTTACTTTTCAGTGCAAATTTTTGAAGTCGGTACACTTTTTTTTTAATGTTAATTTATTTTTCCCTTTTAAGTGATTTTGCTGCCCTGAGAGACAAATAATAACGCAAATAACAAAATTTTATGGAAAAAAAACTGCTGTGGATAGGATTTGAACCATTTGCATCCTGAGCTGCACCATACCATTCCATACCTTTAGCCGTTAGACCACCGTCGATAAAAAAAATTGACAACTTCGTGTCAATAGCAACAAACGTCAATAGCCGTAAACAAAGACAAATTACTGAATTTCTGAAAAACCACTGAACCGATTTTCGTCATTATGTCTGTAAGATCGTGTCGAAAAATTACTACCTATATCTTTAAAAAAATAAGTCGTCAAAATAGGTACATATTTCATCGAGATATTAAGAAAGATGTACTTATAAAGTCAGTTTTTTCAAAATTTCTAAAAAACTACTGAACCAATTTTCAAAAAAAAAAATTTTCCAAATCGGTCCAGGCGTCTTCAAGTAATCGGGGAACATACATAAAAAAAAAAGTAAAGATTCAGACGAATTGAGAACCTCCTCCTTCTGTTTTGAAGTTCGGTTAAAAAGAGGGAGACTTGGTCTTCCGCTGGGTACCCTGGCTGGTTTAATATGGACAACTGGCAAAAAGTGGAAACTGTTACTGGTCTCTCTGGCCACACCTTGAAGTATAAAAGCCATGTGTGTAGTATTCTACTGGTCTATAATTTGTTGAAACGAAATGATAGCGTAACAAACTTTTCTTAATAAAAGTATCTCTTCCACTTAAAAAAGTTTCCCTGATTGAAAGCCACCTGTCCTGTTTAATATGGACAACTGGCAAAAAGTGGACACTGTTACTGGTCTCTCTGGCCACACCTTGAAGTATAAAAGCCACGTGTGTAGTATTCTACTGGTCTATAATTTGTTGAAACTAAATGAAAGCGTAACAAACTTTTCTTACCCCGACTGAAATGCCACCTGTCCTGTTTAATATGGACAACTGGCAAAAAGTGAACACTGTTACTGGTCTCTCTGGCCACACCTCATGATATAAAAGCCGTCTGTATATTCTACTAGTCTATTATTTGTTAAGACGAAATGAAAGTGAAACGAACTTTTCTCAATAAAAGTATCTCTTCCACTTAAAAAAAGTTTCCCCGAACGGAAATTTGGGTGGAAAAGTTAATTTTTTTTACAACTTTCTACTTGTTTACTTGTTAAAGTCTGTACATAAAGTATAATTCTTTTATCGGGCCGTATTATTTGTTTAGGACAATTTTTTTGCATGACAAAAATAATTCCCGAGCGACTACCTTTTTTAGGGACGAGCATATCTTGTTTTATTCTGTTGTGTTTTTTAACTCACGCAGAAACAACCAATCCGATTACGATGAAGGATGCAGAATATTGTAGATTTATGTGAGTTGAGCGGTCGATTTTAGTGAATCAAGGCTGAAAGAAAGAAGCGCCAGTTCCCTAGCATTGAATATGCTGTTTAATAAGAGAAATATACAACAAAATTAGGTATACTAGTGATCCGCTTAGTGGTCGAAATTCAACAATTTCAATTTAAACAAATGTTTTTTCTCTAGTTACGGTAATACATATATGTGAAGTACCTATATGACCTATATAATTTCGTTTAGAAGCTAGAGGTATGTGACAGACGGACAGACAACGTTGGCAAACATATTTTTCAACTTCACAGAAATTGTGAGACATTATTTCAGTTAAAATTTCTCCAATTTCCCGCGCTTTGTTTGTCTTTCACTAAGTTTATTGGTTTGCCTTGTATTGCCAGTGTCTTATTAATGTCAATATTTGACAGTTGTATCACACATACCTTCAAGATTGGGGGATATTGATTTATTGCCTTCGTAAGCGTTTATTCTGGGTTCCCCGCCGCGTCTGTCTGTACCCTTTTCACGCAAAAACTGCTAAACGGATTTTGTTGCGGTTTTCACTATTAGATAGGTTGGTTCGCCGGGAAGGTTTACGAGTATTAAACATGGACCTATCATGTTTAGGAGCTGAGCGTTAACAGTATAAGTGAAGTAAGTCGGGATAAAGTTACCCCCAGCGAGTTTTCATGCGTATGCTGTCTAATCCGTCAGAGATATAACAAAATTGTGTAAATTAAAATTATATACAAAACAACCCGCTATAAATAAAAAAAATAGGATTCCGTACCCAAAGAGTACCAACGGAAACCCTATTACTAAGGATCCGCTGTCTGTCTGTCCGTCCGTCTGTCACAGGGCTGTATATTTTGAACTGTAATAGGTAGGGATTCCACGACACGCCTTGGTGGATAGCACACGCTCCCGCGGAGACGTGTTGGGGAATCCAGTTTAATCCCGCCCGCGCTGCGATGGTTGTGATTAATCAGTGATTAATAAGACATAATATCGCGGTCGGCGGGATTATCATACATACCGATTTATTGGCTATAATCACCGTAAACGGCTATACTACTTGACATTGGCGAAATCACCGATTAATATTGGTGGAACCGCCATATTGAAAAAAAGAAGAAGAAGAAGTGTAATAGGTAGACACTTGAAATTTTCACAGAGTATGCATTACCATGGCCGCTATAACATCAAAATAATAAAAATAAAATAAAATTACAATACAATAAACGTTTTATTCAGCGTTTATGGCAATACATACAGCTCGCGCCATACAGGGGTGTCAAACTTGGTGCGTAGGTACTATTCTCGTTTTTCCACTCAAATACACGCGTATTTCAGCCAAGTTTGCGACTCGACTTCTCTTAATAATAAATTTACTAATTTACAATTTTCTCGACATTAAAAGATAGATAACTACACATACTTTGAGAATCTGACTCTACGACGATATAGTATGCCACGGAGATATATTCCACAACTCTATCAATAAATTCAAAGTTGACTTGAATTGATGTTTCAGTAGGTACTAGGTGGTATTATTTATGTACTTACCTATGTGTATTTCAGAGTGGTGGGTGTGTTTATTGTTATGTTTAATTTTAATTTTGATTCTGGTTTTAATTTCAATTTTGAATTTGATTTGAATTTTTAATTTTGATTCTAGTTTTAATTTTGATCTTTTTTATTTCAATTTTGATTTGACATTGATTTCAAGTTTTTATTTTGATCTAGTTTTTGCTTTTAATGTTATAATTCCTTTCTTTATATTACAATTACCTATGTACTTTTTCTCATGTATGATAACTTGTAATCAATAACGTGTAAATGTACAGCCATGTCGTGTTCACTGCCAATAATAATAATATAATAATAATATCTTTATTTGTCGTATTCAGTTACATAGTTATAACAATAACGAACCCTTTCGGGTATACAAATATTTGAACACAATTACAAAATACAATTAATTACAAAATCAAATGAAATGTCAAAAAAGTAAAACAAAAAAATCAAAATCCTTAAACTAATCCATAAATTCTTGAACACTATACAAACATGCATCAAGCAGCCACTTATATAATTTTCTTTTAAATGGTCGTAATGGCAATTCCCTAATGTTTAATGACAGCTTATTAAATACTTTAGTTGCCATTTTATAACAGTTCCTTGTGTATAATGCACTTTTCGCTGGTGATACTTGTAGATTATTTGGATATCTTCTGTTATAATTTTTAATTTCATAATTTTTCCTAAAAAGATATGGATACTTTTTTACAAAAAGACATAATTCGAATATGTACATGCTTGGCAATGTTAACAATTTCAACTCCGTGAACATTGGCTTACATGAGTCCAAAGGGCTTCACATACTGCTCTAACACATTTTTTTTGCAATTTAAACACTATTTGACCATGAATCGAATTTCCCCAAATGACCAGACCATAACGCAGTAAAGAGGCCACATATCCATGGTAAGCAAGGAGAGCCATATGTCTGTTATTTGTTTTTGTAATTATATGCAGTACATATACAAAGCGACTCAATTTTCTTGATAGCTGCTCAATATGTAGTGTCCAGGTGCAGCTTCGATCCAGGACTATACCCAGGAAAGTAGCACTTAAGGTTTCCTCTATAGGGTCATTATCATACATAGGGTTTATTGTGGGGCAGAGCATCCTGACATTGAGAAACTGAACTACCTTTGTTTTCTTTGTGTTAATATACAGATTATTACACAAAAGCCAGTTTGCTACTCTATTAATAGTACCGTTAATGCTATCTTCATAGGTGTTCCTATCTATACAAGGTATGACTATGGATATATCATCAGCAAACAACACAGTATCATAGTTTGTAATATCTGGCAGGTCATTTATATACAACAGAAACAACAGAGGTCCCAATATGCTGCCCTGAGGAACTCCATAAGAATTAATTTTGGATGTAGATTTGTAATATTTTAGTTCCTGTGAACTACAATCTATCCTGGACACCTCAACATGTTGATGACGTGATCTCAGGTAGCTCCCGATCCAATCCAGTACCGACCCACGCAAGCCATACCTTTCACACTTTCGCAATAACCTATCATGACATACATAATCAAAGGCCTTTGTCATATCAAAAAATATACCACACACTGGCCATCCCCTATCGATGCTTTCTGTAATGGATTTCACTAACCTAAACGCTGCCAGAGTTGTAGACTTATGTTTTTGAAAACCGTATTGCTGTTCTTTTATTATACCATATTTATCAAGATACTCACTAAGTCTCTTGTGCATTGCTTTCTCAAAAATCTTCGCAAAAATAGGTATCAGTGTTATTGGACGGTAGTTGTTTACTTCAGAGGGATCACCCTTTTTATAAAGAGGCTTAACCACTGAACTTTTTAACAGTTCTGGAAAACTTCCTTCAGCAAAGGACAAGTTTATCAGGTGTGTCAGTACCATCGTGAGCTCCACGTTACAATACTTTATGACAGATGTATTAATTCCATCTATGCCGACTGACATGGTGTTATTTAGTGATTGTATTATATTGAATACCTCATTGCTGTCAAAAGGCTTCAAATACATACTATTACTAGTGGATTCTCCCATTTTACAATAGTCACAAAACAATCTAGATCCTACCTTTGACTTGTGTTCTATTCCTATAAATGAATCATTTAACAGATTAGCAATATCTTCTGGACGTTCAGAGCTACAGTTATCCAGATTAATTTTTTCAATTACTGAAATTGATCTAATTGTGTTATTTCTTATAATATCCCAGGAGGCCTTACATTTATTTTTAGATTTGCATAGATAATTCTTATTTCTAGCTTTATGGCTACAGAATATACATTTTTTTAATATTTTGTTATACCTTTTAAATTCATTTTTATTAAAAGAACTTTTATTTATGTAGTACTTATACCTAAGATATGTATTAGTTCTGCATGACTTCTTGATCCCCTTTGTTATCCATTTCTTATTTATCCCACTATTTCCCCTGGTATCAATCCTAATACGAAACACTGGAAAACACAGCTCAAAAAACAGTGCCACCAGATCCAAAAAATCCTTATATGCCGAGTTTATGTCCTTGGTGTCATATACTGATTTCCAGGTCATAGACCTCAAACAATCTTTAATTTTTTTACAATTACCATCAGAGAGATCTCTTATAAACTTATAGTAGGTTACTGTGTGTGCTGGCTTTTTCCTTTTTATTGGAAAACGAAGTGTCTGGGCAGTATGATCGGACATACCCAAATCGTGAACCTCCCCGCTGGCGTTCAGAATGTTAGTCGCAATATTGTCTATACATGTTTTAATTCTAGTAGGTCTATCGATATGCAAAGTAAGGTTGTAGCTTTCAAGAAGTCTTGTAAGTTCAAGTGCTTCATTGGATTTTTTAATTATGTCTATATTAAAATCTCCCAATACAACAATATTTTTAGGAGTTTTACTGATGTTTATTCTGTGCAACAAAGTTTGTAGCTTATTGAAAAATATCTTAAAGCCATTTCCAGGTATACGATATATACAGACAATAATGCATTTTGGTTCACAAATCTCAACCCCACAACATTCAAATACTGACTGAATGGACATATCCTCAATGAATGTCAAAGCCTTAGCACGCAAATTATCCCTCACAAACACACATACACCCCCCCGTTTGTGCTTATTTCTCGAATATTTACTGATCATATTATAATTTCTTATTTTAGCATTCTTTTCATGTCCCGATTTGAGAAAAGACTCACAGATACAAACAACATCGAAAATAATGTTTTTATCAGCAAAAATATTAAACCAGATTTCCAGTATTTCACGCTTGTTTAGAAAACCCGCTATATTCTGATGAAGGATGCGGAACGTGTCACAATTAGATAATTTATAGGAGTCGTTCATCAGTTTAGTAACATCGGGTTCAGTCAATTTATTCACGAAAAAGAAAATTTTTATCACCATCAAACTTATTAGTGTTGCCACCCTCCATAAAGCTTTCATGAATACAAGATACATTTTCTGGTTTTTGGAATATCTGATTTAAATAAATAAATAAATACATAAACTAGAATTTTCAAATTTGTAAAAACATTTATATAGAGACGCCAAAGTTCTTTTCGTGTTTTTCGAAATACCGATTTTGTTGAGAAATCATACTTTCTCATGTTTCTGGTACGTGAATATTGGTCTATCCTTGGTTACCTTGTTGATTTTAATAGTAGTCCATCTCGCTCACAACTTTCTAAAGAGATATTAACACGGAACCCTTCGTGTACGAGTCCGATTCGCACTTGGCCGTTTTTACTTTACATACCGAATACGCCGTCGACTTTTAACTTCTGATTCACTACATGTGCTAATGAAATCAATTACAATTTACAAGGATAATTATATTTGTCGCTCTTCTAAGTGATTATTCCATTCAATAATAATTTAGGCCCTTTCAGACGCTCTCCTAATATCCAATTTTCTGTAATTGACTCTAATGGACTGCTTTTAATATATAAGAGACAGAACTCGTCGTGGAGATTAACAAGCACATACCAGGTTCGATGCCCACATCGGTCATGTAACAGTAGATTCGACTGTCTGTCTGTGCCCAACTCCGAAACTACTAAATTAATTGTATTGATGTTTTCACTAGGAACGTTTACTAGTACTCAACATGGACCTATCATGTTTAGGAGCTGAGCATTTACAGTATTAGTGAATCAAGTCGGGAGATAGTTGGCACCAGAGCGCTTTTGTGGATCATAATGTCTATTTATCGTAAAAGCCGTTGCGACAATAAAACGACAGAAAAATACAGTAGTACAGGGGTTGGTACTAGGCGTCTACCCCTCCCCGTCCCCTTTCCCCAAAAGTGGCTGAAAAACTTGTAATCCGTCAGAGATAAAACAAAAAAAATCCAAAAAATAATTGTGTTGTATTGAGTGCTTTGGAGGGCAGCTAAAGTATGCACTTCTACTAAAAATAACAAATGCCTATGTCTGTCAAAGAAGTGTCACATCTAGAATTATGATCTTGCTGTTTTTAACCGAACTCCAAAATAATGAGGAGGTTCTCAATTCGTCGGAATCTTTTATGTTTTTTTATATGTTCCCCGATTACTTGAAGACGCCTGGACCGATTTGGAAATATTTTTTTTGTTTGAAAGGGTATACTTTTCAGGCGGTCCCATAGTCATCAGGTTAGGATTTGATGATGGGATCCTGGAGAAATTTTATAGTCACACTTGAAGCGATTTAGGTTTTTTTTATAGTGACTTGTGCAAACGGTTTTTTTTTTCATCAGAAGTGGTTATATTATATTATGGACAACTGCCAAAAAATAGATATTTTTATTGGTGTTTCTGGCCATACTGCAAGTTAAAAGGCTGTGAAGATGTGATCTTAAAGTGACGACTCAAAAATAATGGGCAAAGTTTCCATTGAAAGACGAAAGTCTTAAATGGCACAGGAAATGAGGTCCACGGACCAAGATAAAAGATGCGACCTGCCTCCGGCTTCGCACTTTTGCAATATCGGTTTACAATAATAGATAGAATAGAATAGAAAGAACAAATCGACTGATCATCTCTTCTGGTGACTTCCTCGCTCAACGAATCAGCATCGCGATTCAGCGGGGAAATGTAGCCAGTATTCTTGCCACTATTCCACGCGGACCTGGTTTATTTAGTTATGTTTAGCGTTTAGTATGTGTATATTTAAAATTAATACCTACCTACACAATGCGTAATTTGAATTATAATCTATCTATCTATCATTACGCCTTTTATCTTAAGAGAGGTAAGTAGAAGCGATCGAATGACATTTGTTACGATCCTGACATACCTCTTTCGCTACTTTTATATTCATCATACCTTTCATACATGCTCGACGATTGTGTGTACCTTTAATACTTCCATCGATCAATAAATTTTTATATGTTCAACAAAAGCACACCTAGGTCGTCCTCTGCCAGCATTTCCTTTCACTTCAGCCATATAAACCTTTTAAGTTAATCTTTCGTCCTTCATTCTTTCAACGTTTCCAAACCAAAACTTTTCCTCATTTTAGTCACAAATTATCATCTTTCACTCCGCATTCTTCTCTAATGAAATCGTTACGGATGCGGGCAATACGCTTTATATCACACATTTATTTATTTATTTATTTACAAGGAGAATTTACAAAAGGTGTAGGTAACGTTATGTACACAAGATAATAATAATAAAAAAGACATACACAAGATAAGAATAATAAAATAAAAAATAAGTGAGAAAGTGCCCTACCCTTTAAATTATTCCCACCAAGAGTTATAGAAAAATTCAACGACATTAACATATTATACCTAAAAATATATTCTACGTAAAGACAGCATTTCCACTGCATTTATCTTACTTTCATGCTTCTTATTCCATACACAAGTCTCGCTTCCATAAATAAGTGATGGAATTAAAACAGCAGTATATATATATTAATTTTACTTTTAGTTGTAAGTTGTGTATTTCTGCATACATTGTTTAGTCCACCAAATACCTTGCTTCCCGCTTTCACTCTCCTTTCAATTTCCTTGTCTATCTTTTCCACTTCTTGTAAACATACTACCTAAATAAACAAATTCATTCATTTGCTCTAATTTACATCCTTTCACACAAATGTTACACACAATCCTTTTTAAACACTAGTACTTTTGCTTTCAAATTCTCGCATTCCTCGTTCAAAAGTGCCACCAGGCTATGCAGCTTTTGTTGTGAAGATGCAATTAATACCTCATCATCAGCATGTAAAAGACAGCAAACCCTAGTACGACCCATTTCTATGCCTAGGGAACATTATGCAGCCCTGTTTAACTCCACAGTGTATGTTAAACGGGGTTGAGCATTGTCTACCCACTCTAACAACTTTGATGGATAAGTGGCTAAATGTAGACAAAGTTACCAGTCTCTCTGGCCACGATGCAAGGTATTAAGGCCGTGATAAAATTTTATTTCTTGTATAAACTTTTATATGAATCCCTCGCCCACGCCTCTTTTGTTTCCTCAGAAGTTACGGTTAGTTAGCTTGAGTAAATTTTCCTTGTTATATCAAAAGTGGATGATATAGGCAAATTTCTTATATTTTGTATGGAATACATAATAATATAAGGAGTACTTTTTAATAAAGACAAAATAAAAATGAAAGCCACTCAATAACGTCGTAACGATTAGATTACAGTGCAGCAGTAGAAAAAAGTAGGTCCGTCAATGGCGTCTGGTATTACCTACTGTATTGCCATTTATATATTGGTGACCTCGACGTGATGTGCCGCCACAAAATCACACTAAAAGGCTTTTCCATCTAAATATACCTCAACAGAACTGGCCACTCGTTAGAGGCAGAGGACCGCAGCCGATTAAGAGGATGTATAGAGCTAAATGCGAGTTTTATGATGCGTAAAAGTACATGATCCACTGCAGTGACCATAATCAAAAAATATATATGATGTTCTTGAGGATATGCGTTATTAAGATACTGTGTTCAAAACATAATACAACTATATTGATTCGATAGAAAAAAATCACCAATGTACCTCTAAAAAAAATATTTTACTGTCTAGAAACAGTACTAAAATGCATGCAATGATTCTGATTTTTTGACAGATTTTTTATCTAGCAATATACTATCGTAATACTGTTCTATTTTTTAATCAAATTTTCAGCAAGTTCCTTTATTCTCATTTTCAAGAGCTTATTTTTAAGCGCTCGTCGTACCGTACCGACAGTACCGGCTGCAGCCTGATGCTATATTATTAGTGGCAGCCACGTCGTTTGGTGTGTATGTGTACCCGCGTGGGGGCGGTGCCATCTCTCAAGGTCGTTGGCTCTATCCAGCGTCTTAAGGAACATAATTGAGGAGAAGCTGAAGAGGCGGGGTCACTATTCTTAGGTCAGTACTGTGGAGGAGAATAGGATCTACTATATTTTCTTTAAAAACGATTAGTGCTTCAGTGTGCACGGAATAATATATGTTATACCTTATTTACACAGGCGACGCTTAAGCAGAGACCAGTCTTTGATGAATAATGAAAAGAATAATGAAAATTCCAGTAAAAGTTTGTTCAGTATTAAAGAGCTTAGCGCTTTGAAAGTTTTTATTCATTAGAGCACTAAAAAGTTTAAGTGCTACGAAACGCACCATTTATACTGATTTTAGGTATATCGTGCGACGTAGCCAGAGATACTGGTAACAATGTGTTCATTTAGCGTGTTGTCTTATTACAGAGATGATGTAGAGAGATTTTAAGATACTGATTTTAAAAGTTTTCCTTTTCTATTCCTTTTGAGGTATTTTAAGGGCCTGTTATCCGACCGCGGTAGGCATTTAGCGCTCTCTCAACCCTTGCGTAAATAACATCGCGCTTGCGCAGCGCGTTTGAACTCACATTACCCCGAGCCGCTAGTTTCGTGGCGTCGCGCGTCACAGTAAAAAATATGCAGTAGGAAAACTTGATATATATGTACTTATATTCATTTAAAGATAAAGTTTTGTAAATAAACTATGCCGTTATGTAACTTTTTCCTATTAAATTTTTAAAAGGCAAAGTTGATTGTTTACTTTTAAATGGTGGGGTTTTGGGATCTAAACAGGTATAAAATAAAAGTAATGGATAGCGATAAACAATAAGTTTTTATTGATTTCTTATAGAAACACTAAATAAAAAAAGTAATTGATATTACCAAATACAAGGGCAAGAAAACGTAAATGTTGAGTCTTTGGATTGTTCATAGACAAAACTTATCCATATATTGGAGCAACTCCTGACGGATTAGTAGGCGATGATACGCTTGTAGAAAACAAAATACAAATAATTAAATATAATAGAAACACGAACACCAGTATGTACAGTAAATAAAAAGAGTAAAAACAAGAGCAACTTCACGTTACTGAGAGGCAAGTGTGTCTTCTTGAAATCTGGGCAGGAGCAAAAGAACCTCTATCAACAAAACAGATTGAAAGAGATGATAATTTCTGGAAAACCCTAAGTTGGTTAAATTTTATATTAAATGTTTACTTCCTGAAAACCCACCACATTCAGGGTTAAAGACTACAGTTTGTGAGTTTTTTTTTATGTCCACCTGCATGGACTGCATGTGTTTGTGTGCGTAAATAATGTATTTTCTATCATTATAGTCGGACTGGACTAATCAATTTTGGTCCTCAGTATGATAAAGGTTCAATTTCAAAATAATCACGCGCTGATTTTAATAGCACTTTTAAAAAATATTTAAATAAATTACAATGTTGTTCTATTACAATAAATAATTATCATTTAAAATGAAGTGTGATTTATAGAGAAAATAACAATTTTATGGGCTATAATTTTTACTTTTTTTATTAATATCATTGTGTTTTTTAATTTCTGAAGAAAAGAAGCAAAATATTAATATATTTATTGATAACTATTTTCCTGAGAATATTTATAGTCTAATATTTTATTATTGTGAGATCGGCAAGTAATTTCAGATATTATAAGTTTGAAACTTGATGATGAAAGCGAAATTGAGAAAAGCCGTCTCAATTATCTTGTTATAATTCAAAAATTCTTTATTAATTTAAAAGTTTTCTTAATTTTTTAGATAACAATATTATCTATAAAGTGGCTAAATAACAGGGAATTTCTTCAAGTGCTTCACGGAAATTATACTGTTCAAATAGTACAGTTTTTGATCCAAAAGTACGATTTACTCTTAAAGGCCCTTAAGAAAAAAAAACTGTGATCATGTAGTTTCATTATTTCTTAGTTTGTTTTAAAAATTTTTAGACTAATTTTGATTACATGTAGCATTACACTTACTCTTCATCGATACATGGAACAAGTTCATAGGTTCCATTGTATGATCGATGCTTTGATGCACTAAAATAATTACATTCAAAAGTTATAAATAGTTATTAACATAATCTAGGTATATGAATAGTTTCTCTACTGTAATGTGATAATGTCTATACTGTGACGTTATAGATAAGAGAACATTATAAATTATGAAAAAAATACATGATTGTTTACTTGGTCTTACGACAATTCAAATTATGTAATATATTTTTCTTATTTATTTAATTTCCCATGTTTTTGTCAAAAAATAATAAACCGGTTGCAATACAGTAGCCAAGTGCGGGGAGCGGCAAAAGCGACACAGGTCCGACCTCGACAACGCCCGGCAGGCTTCTGGCAAGACGCGCGCGGAGCGTTTTCTATATATATTACGCTTTTAGTCATTGTTTAAAAAAAACTATTTATTTACAAAAATATAACTGTACAATACGATCTTAATCAGTAAAACGATAATATATATATTAAAATTTTGACATAAGTTTGACATTAGATTTGGAATAAAACTGGAAAAACAAACGAAGTTTAGACCTGTTTTCCATTTTTTTTATGATCGAGCGATATTAAAAGTTTCATGTTTTTAACTGTACAAATATATAGAGCATATGTTGAACTATATCACATTTTTTTTTTATTTCAAAACAATCGACATTTGCCTATTAAAAATTGGTTCAAAAAACGGTGAATTTGGGGTAACCCAGCCTTAAGATTGAAAGATCATTTAGGAGAATTTGTCAAGATTATATTGTTAGGTTTTTTTAATCTAGGCAATTAGGCATTACGACTCCGAGAACCGTGTTATGGGTCTCAGGGTATCCAGTTCCTCTTTTAGCCGCCAATGATATTTGTGAGACGATACCTAACGAGGGGCATATAAGAAAAGCCTCTGTGTGGCGTTTTTCGGATTATGTATGTTTTTTAAGGGAACAATATTTTTTGTCATCTAAGTTTAGATGTGTCACTAATCTGCAATAACATATCTATCCCAAAGAAATATATTATTAGTCATAATATTAATCAAAACAGTCTCTAAGTATGAATCATCGCATTTTTTTTCTTTCTTCACGGGTTGGTTTACAGTTCCCGAAACCGTGTTACGGTTCCAGGGTACCCAGCGGAAGACCAAGTCTCCCTCGTTTAGCCGATGGTATTTGTGAGGCTATACCAAACGAGTGGCTAGATCTGTTGAGATATATTTAGATGGAAAAGCGTCTAAGTGTGGTTTGTCGGATTATGTACATAAGTTTTTAATTAAAAAACCCATTGTTACATGGCCGGAAGCCGGGATCGACCCCGGGGTCTGCCTAGTTAATACCAGACGTATTAACCACTAGGCCACCGACGCACAGATTAATTTGTATATTATTAATATATATATATAAAATTAATAAATATGTATCTTAAATTATAGTTTTGATCACTTTTTTCTATTTTTTTTGTGACACTTTTATTAGTTTGAAACCCAATATGATATTATTTCCAAGTAATTCTTAATTAATATTTAGGTAAGCGTTTTAATATTATTTGGTGATTCAATTTAGGTGACAGATTCTAGTATTTTAGGAACTAATATTATTTATTAGGAACTCATTAACAAAAACCCAAACCAAAACGTGAAGGCAACTGGTTTTGAAAAGTCTAATGGCCATATTCATAAACACATTTTAGAAGCGTTTTAGTTAAAATATGTTTTGTCACTCTCTAGCAAACCTGTCTTTACTAATAATAGAAAGAAACAAAACACATTTTAACAAAAACGTTGCTAAAATACGTTTATGAATAATGGCCTAAGTAGGTATTTGAGCATAAACTAAATGTCGCTAGCTTCAATAGAGGTCGAGATCCTTACAGACTCTGATGAAACCTGAATATTTTGGAAACTGCTCAACCGATTTTCTTCAAAAATAAAATGCATTAGCAGTCATGGAGACTAATAAGAAACACATAGATAAGGTAAGACTCGAACCTGGTTGATACAGTGATCTTTTCACAAAACAAACAGTAAAACCAGTCTTTATTACCAGAAAATATATCGGAATACCTTGTTTGTGTTTTCGTAGAGAAATCTTTCGGGAAAAACACTGTTATAAAACGACCGCGTGTAACTGAACTCATATGAAATCTGGTATTTTATTAGGTTGACCTCGTTTTCTTGTAGTTGCTAGTAATATACGTATTGAACGGTTATTTCTTACGAATAAAGCACTGGGTTCGATGCTTAGTCGAGGCAAAGAAACATGCATCAATTTTCTTTTAGAATCCTTTTTTTTTTCACGGGTGGCCTTACAGCTTCCGCAGGATACCCAGCTTACCTTAGCTTAGAATATACACAAAAAAAATTACACAAATCGGTCAAGCCGTTTCGGAGGAGTTTAGTTACAAACACCGTGACACGAGAATTTTATATATCTATAGAAATTATCTTCAACATATTCTGCGATAACATAATAGCTGTAGTTGATAAGTAGTTATGAAATTATTTACGTAGATATTCAAATTGTTGTAACACTGTAAAATGCAACTTCCAATTCCATACACCTCAGTGATGATGAGTCCATTAGAACTTATTACAGGGATATTCCCTATCCGGAACTCGAACCTAAGAAGTCCACCAAGCTATGAAAGCGGCAATTAGGTGCCTTTTTAAATATATAGGGAAAACATCAGCGTTTATTTAATATTTATGTTAATTTGATTCCAGGATTAACGGCTACCTGGTAGCTTACTCTCGTCTTAAATTTTAATTTTACATCCAAAAATTTTCAATTCCATTTCGTTGCGATGATAACAACCGGACAACAACTTATTATCTATCTATCATCACGCCTTTTATCCCAAGAGGGGTAGGCAGAGACAATCGAATACATTTCATACATGCTCGGCGATTGTGTACTTTTAATATTGCTTTTAAAATTTTTTCTATACTAATTAAACAGTCCAATTTGAAAAAAAATTGTTGCATTTTTATAGATCAATTTCTATCTATATATAACATCTCGCTACGACCCAAAGGTAGTATGTTCAATAAAAGAAAACCTAGGTCGTCCTCTGCCAGACTAAAAAGGTTTATATGGCAGTGTTTGAACTTTTATTGAACATATAAAAAATGTATTGATCGATGAAAATAATAAAACTACACGCAATCGCCGAGCATATATGAAAGGTATGATGAATACAAAAGAAGCCTAGCGAAAGAGGTATGTCAGGATCGTAACAAATGGAATTCGATTGTCTCTGCCTACTCCTTTTAGGATGAAAGGCGTAATGATAGATAGATAGAAAAGAAAGAAATTGTAGCTACTGTCGCCATCGCGACGAAATTAAACTCAGGATTAGGTTAGGATTGAAATTTCCGTCAAGAGTTCTCCCTGTGAAAGATTTATATTATCCAACGTCGCCTATATTTTGTTTAACGGAATTTAAATTTAAGCAGGTAAGCTTTAGGGATTTTGAGTTCGTCCACGATGTAGGACACAAACACATCTACACGGCCTTAATACCTTGCGATGTGGCTAGAGACACCAGTAACAATGTCCACTTTTTAGCTAGTTTTCTATATTGAACAGAACAGGTGACACCTCTGGGATGGTTCTCTTGGTATATCCTCGATGCCCTCAACGGTATGCAAAATAAATTAACTTTAAAAAAAAAAAGTGCACCGACTTCAAAAATTTGCACTAAAAAGTAAGAAATAATAAATATTTCGTCGTAGAATTTGAAGACGGTTGGTGCAAAATAGGACAGGTACAAAATTAAGTAAACATCTAAGAAGATAAAGATCTGTTCAATATTATGTTTGTACTGATGATCGTAGGTTTCTAATGAATTGTCTAGATTTGTGAATTTGGGAACTAACTTGTTTCTAATTTGGCACCAACCGTCTTCAAATTCTACGACGAAATATTTATTTCTTACTTTTCAGTGCAAATTTTGGACACAGTGGACATATTCTGCATACGAACGAAAAAAATCAGTGAATCTTTCCTGTGTTGCACTATCAAAAAGTGGAACGAACTTCCGGCGTCGGTCATTCCTGCTTCCTACAACCTGTGGTCTTTCCTGAAGCGTGAAAAAGCATCTCTATTGTTATGTTCTGCCAGTCGCGCGAATTCATGGGCCTACCACCATGACAAGGTCACATGACGTCTTTTCTATAAAAACACCTGTTGCTGCACTTAATGGACCTAGATCTTTAACAGACGTATTTTAAGCACGAGAAGTCGTTTAAAGCATTCTTGAATATTTTATTGCTTAGTATTTATGGGTTATCACACTTAGGATCGCAACATCTTTCGTTTTGACTCGAAGACCAAGTCGCACCAATGACCAGCCAAGCAATGCAATCCAGCATTCAGTTAGACATTCTCGAGCCGTGCATTACATGGCTGGGCATTGCTGCCGAGACAGATGGCAAGCCTGTTACTGCACTTAGTTAGATGTATCACTTCTTTAACAGACGTATTTTTACAAGAAGTGTATACGACGGTTTTACTTGTCAACCGAAGCACGTGAAGTAAAAGAAGAAGTTTTAACTATGTAAAATAAGTCTAGATTAGTTTTTAGAAAAAAACTTTTGTAAATATTTTAATTCTTGTCTCAATATCATCATTCACTCCACACCTTTCTCATATCATGTCATCTCTCAGTGGTAGTACTATATCAAAAAAACAAAGAATCATGGCCAGAATTTTGATCACATGAAAATAATTCATTTCCGTCGTACTTAATTTTCTTTGGGGGCAAAATTTACTCCTGTCATCTGCACACTGTGGACAAATTAAAAATAATGACTTGGATTTTGTATCGGTTTTGTTTCAGTCGCCTAGTGGCCTGAAAGAACTCGCTTGCTTCGGAGGGCAAGTAAAAATAATAGTTTTAGGTATATCAATTAAAAAAGTGATAACTATAGACCCATTAAGTGCAGCTACATACTTGTTACCTGTTCTGTTCAATATGGAGAATCCGCTATATGTGGACATTGTCACTCTGGCTACGCTGCAAGACATTAAAGGTCGTGTGGTGTTGTCATTTCAGATTTCTTTATATGGACTGAAATAAAAAAAATATCTAGATATAAGTAACTGGACCGATTTGGCTAATATTGTCTTGAAATGTTTGTAATAGAAAGAAACATTGGACAAGTTGCTCGGAAAATTGAAAAATTTGGGAATAACTGAAAGTGATTTTGGTATGGGATTTTTAGACCAGAATAGGGTATGATACTTAATATGGGCTCCACGGGCAAAGCCGGAGCAAAAAGCTAGTTTCTAATAAAGATTCCTACTTCTATACCATTGTCTACCAAGTGATTAAAAATCTGAATAACAATAATTTTGATCAGCAATGTTTAGTTACTATTTTCATGAAAATATTTTTATGGTTCAGATAATGATTTAAGGTGCCCATACATTCATCCAATCGCCGGCAGCGTACGATCCACCAAAATCGACCACAGACTCGTCCAATTCTTGTAACGAACGGTCCGCCATCTGTTTTCAAATCGTTGTATTTGTGGTTGATTTCGATGGCCGGAAAGATCTGTCACACACACAAATCCACACGCCTTTGTTTAATAGAATCTTATATTATTATTCTATTTAGTCCGTCATTTAGATTATCAAAAAATATTGGACACGTATTTTTTCTTTTGTCAATCAAACAAAAAATTACAGAGATAAAGCGCGTCAAAGTGTGGGAGTGGGGGCTGGTGACGTCACGCCTTGCTAAAAATTGAACTAAGGCGTGACGTCACGCGGAACTTTTGTGGGCTATATCTTTATCATTTTTTGTTTAATTGACAAAAGAAAAAATACGTGTCTAATATTTTCTGATAATCTTACTGACGGACTAGATAGATTTTTTTAGTCATCATGCCTATTGCATGTGATCTAGATCGTATGATTTACATCGCTAATGTGTGGCCTGTGTTCAATATCGATCATACGGCGGCCGGACCGAGCCGGACCAGTGCGTGGGCTACTTTAGAGTTCGGATGAAACATTTTCATGAACATATTTTTATGGTTTCAGATAGTAGTGGTAACAGAACCCTATGCGCGAATCGTACTAGCAACTTGACCAGTTTTAAGCAAAATAATTTGTAAAAACCATTACTTATGTCGATTCCAGAACGTGGGAAAAATCATTAATTTCCCAAAATTAATTATGTCTCCATTGAAAAAAGAATATTTTTCATTAACGGCCTAAAAGCAGCAAATTTATACCCAAGCTTAAAAAAACTCGACAAAATTAATTGAAATCAATTTAGCTTCATACATCATTAATGCCCTATCAATTTTCCCCTTTCATGCTCTTAGAATGCCAAGTTCGCGATCTCAGGGTTCCGTACCATCAAATTTCTCGAAATATTAAGACGCGTCTGGTATTAACAAGACAGATCACGGTTCGATCCGGCCATGTACCAATGGGTTTTTTTATAATTAAAAACTTATATGCAAAATCCGGTAGATATACCTACACAGAACTGGCTATTCGTATAGCCTCGCAAATACCATCGCTAACCGAGATTTGGTCTTCCGCTGGGAACCCTGGAACGGATAACACGGTTTCGGGAGCCGTAAGGCAACCTAAAAAAAATCTGTACTACAGCTTAAGTAATCTGCCTATTCTCTTGCCGAGACTCGTTGGCCGAAATAATATCTTCAATACATTAAAATCTATGGGTATCCTAGGGTTAGATTCCCGGGGGTCATAAGGTACGCAAAAACATTCTGTATAGAATAAAGTTTTTCGTTCGATTTGGTACGGCTTACTTGTAAATCCCCGCATACTTGACGATCTGTCGAGTCGGCATTCCGTAAAAAAGTTTATCCTTTTCCCGCGAAATGTTAAGAAAACCCGCCGGCTATTTTGATAAAAGTAAATATGTTTTCCTGTAACATACAAACAATTGGATTTTTTGTGGCTGAATGGCAAAAATGGTCCTTGCCTTATCTTGATTGTAGATATAATAAAAACTGCTATCAGAAGCAAAACAATATTTATTATCATGCCTATCAAAGCCCTGATGGAGCCATAACACGAAAAAATAGAATAGAATTATCATGCCTGTATATCTCAGGATGGGTTGGCAGTCACAGGAGTCAATAGTGTAACTGGTAGACAACGCTCTTGAAGGCAGGAGGGAGTTCAATTCTTAAAATTGTGATAATTAAAAATATCTTCACGGGTTGTCCGTCAAAGCGTACCCAGCGGAAGCCCAAGTCTTCCTCTTTCTCTAAGAATATGTGTTTGAATCAACTTATAATTGCTTCAGATGGCATGTAAAGCAAACGTCCACACTTCCAAAAACAACAGAGACCACTATTAAATAATTGACTAATCTAGACCTTGCATCAACAGGCTTGCCACCTGTTCTGTTCAATATGGACAACTGGCAAAAGGTAGACACTGTTACTGTTGTATCTGGCTATAAGATTGAAGATATGATTGTCTAGTTTGATAACCACTCGTTAGGTATAACCTCACAAATACCATCGGCTAAAAGAGGGAGACTTGTTCTTTCGCTGGGTAACATGGTTTCGGGAGCCGTAAGGAAATCCATGAAGTTACAAAACAAGCTTTCCACCGAAGCGTGAAAAAGCATCTGTATGGGCGTGGACTATTTATGTTCTGCCATTCGAGCGCATTCATGAACCAACCACCAAAGAACAGGCGGGAAAAGGGTCACATGACTTCCAATCTATATTATGTTGGCTTGTGTTTAAGCGGCGCCCAAAAATGTATCAAATTTGTACCAAAAAAAATCTAAACGGTTACCAAAATGGATGAATGGTCACCAAATTACGTTTCCTAAAATATTATGAAATAGATCCATTTTTGGTATTATTGACTGCCACAAAAATATATATTTAAAATACACTTTATACTTAATAAATTTTATACTAACCTAACCTAACCTACCTACCTTACTTGGTGACCATTTATCCATTACTTGGTGACCATTTATTTATTTTAGAAACCAAATAAAATATTAGTACAAGGCGTGCGATTTTTCTGATGTTTTTTCTATTATTTTGGATCATAATATGATATACTTTAGGACACTTTTAATAGTGTCAATTATTTTATTTGGAGTTGTTTATTTTATTTGGTGCCTAAGCTTAGAGTCGTAAAAATATTTTTGGTGTCCGCGTAAATTATACCCTATTATTTTTATAATTTTATAAGAATATTAGCGGACCCGGCAGACGTTGTCCTACCCCTACCCCTACCCCTACCCCTACCCCTACCCCTACCCCTACCCCTACCCCTACCCCTACCCCTACCCCTACCCCTACCCCTACCCCTACCCCTACCCCTACCCCTACCCCTACCCCTACCCTTATCACTTAGGGGTATGAAAAATTGATTATATTATATATACTATACTATAGTGGGCCCTACCGTGGGCTTATACTCAAAAAAATTCATAAGACTCGGTCAAGCCGTTTCGGAGGAGTATGGCAACTAACTTGTGACAAGGGAATGTTATATATTAGATCTACGGCCTTCAAACTATATTTGTAAAAAAAGTCTCTTTGCTATGTATTGACCTTAATGAAGGACAAAAAACAAACAAATAAATTAACAAACAAACAAACCCTTTCATATTTTATAATATTGCTTTTTCATTCATAGACTCGCTAGTGGTAAAGTCATATGCTTACAATAAAAATGATAAAAGAGCAGTGTGGAGTGAAGGAAGATGTAGTAAAGAATTTCACCATAGGGACAGATGGAAAAGGAAGGCCAGGTCAGCCCTAAACCGACGAGCATCCATAAAGAACATGATGAAGCGAAAGAGATCAGGATCGTAGCAAATGAAAGTATGTGGTCTCTGCCTACCCTTCTGAGAAACAGGTGTGACTTTTATGTAGGTATGTTTTTTTTTCTTCACGGTTTGCGTTACGGTTCCAGGGTACCCAGCGGAATACCAAGTCTCCCTCGTTTAGCCGATGGTATTTGTGAGGCTATACCTGACGAGTGGCTAGTTCTGTTGGCATATATTTAGATGGAAAAGCCTCTAAGTGTGGTTTGTCGGATTATGTACATAAGTTTTTAATTAAAAAACCCATTGGTACATGGCCGGGGTCTGCCTAGTTAATACCAGACAGTTTTTTATGTATGTAAGCATAAAAAAAACATGGAAACAGAAATACCACGATCTTTGACGTTAATTAAACGCCTAGGTGCGTGTAAAATTTTTTCATCGCAACAGAGCTCGGGTGACCCAGATATTCGCCTTTTGTATCTAAAAAGCGGAGCGAAGTGTGGAATTGCTCGGGTCTAAAATTTCTTTTGATTTGTGAGGAACTTAAAAAACTAGGCACAAAGAGGGGTCTATCTATCATCACACCTTTTATCCCAAGAAGGGTAGGCAGAGACAATCGAATGCCATTTGTTACGATCCTGACATACCTCTTTCGTTTCTTTTATATTCATCATACCTTTTATGCATGCTCGGCGATTGTGTGTACTTTAATATTTCCATCATTCAATACATTTTTAATATATTCAATAAAAGTAGGTACACCTAGGTCGTCCTCTGTCAGCATTTCCGTTTATTTTATATTTTATAACAATCTTTAATTTTTTTACAAATAAATCTTTACGACTATTACACCTTGAGCTGTGGCAAGTCTGATGGTGTCACATTTTTAACAGACGTATCTGTTGTTTTTGGAAGAAGCGCGAGAAGTAGATTTTTTTTAGATTTTTAATTTTCCCTTTTTTTTTCAAAATGTCACTGAATTGAGCTGTGAAATTCTGAAAATACAGAAAATTTCTCACAGATTTTCAGAACCTAGTACAATTTTGTATGAGTGTTTATCAATGTCAGATATGGCGAAGGTTTGTAATTGGATTTTGATTGTCATTGGACAGCCGCCCACTTTAAAACGTGTCGGGTGAACTCTGTTAGTGGTAGAGGTGGTCAAGCTCCGAATGGGGTGGTACCACCAAAATACATAAAAGCTTTTCACCCCTGTTCCACCCGTGGATTTTTTTATAATATAAATATAAATATAAATACTTGTCGTTGGCCGAGTGGTTAAGACGTGATAACGGATTCGATTCCGGATCCCGGCCATGTACCAATGGGTTTTTTATAATTAAAAACTTATGTACATAATCCGACTTTTTAATCTTAATATACCTCAACAGAACTGGTCACTCGTTAGGTATAGCCTCACAAATACTGTCGGCTATAAGAGGGAGACTTGGTCTTCCGCTGGGTACCATGGTAAGGTTAAGAACCCACGAAAACACTCTCAATTCCTCTAGGTGTAAACAAGTCAAAACATCCAGCGAATGTTAACATTTTCCAACTTCGAACATTCACAGTAACATATACATACAGTAGATGCTCGCAAGCCCTCTTAGGTTAGATTTCGCTCAATGCCGTCACAGAATTACGGTTCACCAAATGTAACCTAGTTTCATTAGGGCTCGTATACACGCCTTACTGACCCGTCTTCGCCCGGGTTGAATTTTATAAAGAAAAATCTCTATATCGTTCACTCTCAAGAGCCAAATCAGGGCATGGGAATTTTCCCGGGATAAAAAGTAGCTCAAAGCATTTTCCTTGGGGGAGGGGGGGTGTGATTTATCTAAGTTCACATAACTAAATTTATTTTATTCTACACAATATTATTTCCTACGTAATTTTGTTATATTTCTGACGAGAGAGCATACACCATGAAAACTTGCTGGGGCTAACCTTTTCCATGACTTGATTCACTTATACTGTTAATGCTCAGCTCCTTAACATGTTAATTCCAGGTGCGGCGAGGGACCCCACATTGTTTTATAATAATGTGGGGATAAATACTATTTATACGGCAAATATCCTTTTGGACTCTTGAAAACAGAATTTTTGGTCTGCATCTAATATTCAGAGGGGGTAGTTTAAATTCAGTGGGGAGGGGGCAGGTTATCTACCCCTTGCTTAAACAAATATTGGTAATTATTAATTTTGAAGAAATTTTGAAAAAAATCTCCCAGAAAAACGAGTCACATTTCAAAACGAATTTATTATACACCTAAATGCTTTAAAATTCTCACAAATTTCCTGAAATTTTTCAGCGGTGAACACCTCACTTAACGTTTCAGTGACAGTACATCCATTACCGACTAAAGCATGCTCCTAAACGAGATACAATTAAGGCTCTTGCAAATTGCAAATTTCGATTTAACTTCGGAACAGAAATTGGTGTCGTTAGTTCGCAATGTCAATGCACAATTTCACGGCCTTTATAGCTAGCGATGTAGCCAGAGACTCTATTAAAATTATCCTCTTTTTACCATGTCTTTATCCTTAGAAGAAGTGTGATGCCGGCTAAAGGTACGTGTCCTCCGAAGCACGATATACAATTTATTTATTTATTAAAAAAAACAACTATAATAACATTTGGCCACAAAAGGATTTATTTTATTTAGGTAAGTATTCTGATCCAAAAACAAAAATAAAATTTTAAAAACATAAAATAAGTTCAATATAATTATATATAAAATCTAATATCGATTCAAATTTTTTTTTCTATCTACTTACATTAAAAAATAAAATAAAAATATTAATAGGATGAAAATATTTAAAAAAATTATAAACATTAAATATTTCAATTACAAATAACAATTTTATTTTATAAAATAAAAAGAAAAATTATAGCAACCATATACACACTATGTGAAAATTTCAAGTGTCTACCTATTACGGTTCAACAGGCTCTGTGACAGACGGACGGACAGCGGAGGCTTTTTTCCTAAATGTGTTTCTGTCTACACCACAGGGCAGAAAGGGCGTAATGATTCATACATTTTCAGAAATAAATATATTGAATATGAATCTACTCAAATGGAAATACCAATGCTTTTTTTGATTGAATTTTATTGTAAGAGATTTTGATGAGGGTCTCGGTTTCTTCCATTACTGGCTAAAGTAGTTTTTTTCACGGCCTATCAGTAACAATGTCCACATTTACATACATATATTCACGGCCTTATACTTTGCGGTGTGGCCAGTGTTAATTTTTAGGGTTTCGTACCTAAAGGATGTTACTAAGACTCCGCTGTCCGTCCGTCAGTCACCGTAATAGGTAGACACTCGAAATTTTCACTATCAAATAACAAAATAAAATAAAGTTAAAAATTAAACGGGGTCCTCAAATACCATCAGCTAAACGAGGGAGACTTGGTCTTCAGCTGGTTACCCTGGAACTGTAACACGGTTTCGGGAGCTATAAGAAAAAAAAATAAAGTCACAGATTTTTGTAATCCGTTTTATTTTTTAATATTAAAGAGCATACAACATAAATCAACTTTTTTAATAGAATCGTGACTTGAGAGCAAAGTCTTTAGGTAATAATAACAGTGTATTTCAAAATATAAAATGAATCCTATTACTGTAAATATCAATTTTCCATTCTAGGCTTCGCCCGTTGAAATAAGAATAAAGGATGAAAGATTGACTAAAAAGGTTTACATGGCTGAAGTACCTACTTTTATAAAATAAAAAATGTATTGATCGATGGCAATATTAAAAGTACACACAATCGCCAATATGTATAAAAGGTATGATGAATATAAAAGAAGCGAAAGAGGTATATCAGGATCGTAACAATGGCATTCGATTGCTTCTGCCTACCCCTCTTGGGATGAAAGGCGTGATGATAGATAGATATGACATAAGAATTTATCCCTATGTCACCTCTCAGGCCTTTGCTTTGTTTTGAGTATTTAATTTTAGTATAAGAGGGGCAGGCAATTGAATTCCATTTGTTACGATCCTGACATACCTCTTTCGCTTCATACCTTTCATACATGCTCGGCGATTGTATGTACTTTTAATATTTCCTTCGATCAATAATTTTTTTATAAGTTCAATAAAAATACACCTAGGTCGTCCTATGCCAGCATTCCCTTTTACTTCTGCCATATAAACCTTTTTAGTCAATCTTCTAACATCTAGTCATTTTTGTTATGCAATCTTTCAACTTCCAGCGTCGCCAGAGAAATTGGTTTCAGTGTCCACATTTAGCAAACTGTCGCTGTTCTTATTGGGACTTCGCACGGGTACAATATGGGTTCACAACAATTTGAATACCTACATAAATACGCTTATAACTACTTATATATTAGAGATAGATAGTTATGCTACCGCGGACTTTTTTCTAGATTGTTTTAATCGACGCAATCCTTTCCTACGTTATTTTGTTATATATCTGATGGATTAGACAGCATGCGCCATGAAAACACACTGGGGCTAACATTTTCCCCGACTAGATTCACTTATACTAGTAATGCTAAGCTCCTAAACATGATAGGTCCATGTTTATTACTCGTAAACCTTCCCGGTGAATCAACCCTAGTGAAAAACCCAATAAAATCCGTTTAGTAGTTTTTGCATGAAAAGATCACGGACAGACTTTTCATCTTCTCATTTCAATGTTTTTATCTTTAAATAGTCATTTTTTAAGGTTCCTTACCCACAGGGTAAAAACGGAAACCCAATTACTAAGACTCCGCTGTCCGTCTGTCTGTCTGTCCGTCTGCCACCAGGCTGTATCTCATGAACCGTGATAGTTAGACAGTTGAAATTTTCACAGATGGTGTGAAATGTGTTGCCGCTATAACAACAAGTACCTACCTACTAAAAAACAATGACTTCAATTATATGACAGATTTTAAAATTATCTTAAATAGGTACTAGATTACAAAAATAAAATAAAATTACAAATAAAAATTTTCATATCTACTGGGAGAGTACCCAACAGACTGGCTGCATTGCCTCGTTGGATGGCTTTGACCGAAGTAAGCCAGCCCGTTGGTCATGTGAACGTTCTATTAGTCGTTTACTAATATCTATAAACAGACTGTGTGCTCCAGGTCCCCACGGTCCCATCGTTTCCACTCCAAACGCTTGAGACATGTTTTCTTTCGGAAGAGACGCATATTTGCGACGTTTGGCCATTTTAGCATTGCAGGCCGCATTGCCAGCTTTTAACGCTGTATGGAAGATGGGACGGTGCGAAAGTATCTACACATGTAGCATCCCATACTAGTGACCGCCCCATTCTCCATGGTACAAGTGTCATGCCTTCTGGTCTCTAGCCATCATCACGTGCCAAACCGTTTGGTTCTAAAACGACTTGCACTTTTCCGGTTTTTCTATTCCTACGGAACCCTAAGCGCGGGAACTTTTAGGAATTTAAGGCGCTCTTCCGCAATAAAAGTGGCAGTCAATTTGACCGTACTTGTAAAGGCAGTAAATTCTTTAAGCTCCTAACGTGTTCTAACGCCAAGGCCATATCCACCCAAATTTTGTAGAAAGCCTACCCGCAAAGTTTTCTCTATATATCCACTTTCCTCCGTGCCATTGAATAGGATATTTTTACGCTACTCAGCTTTTTTTACATGGAGCCAGGAAATTAAAAGAATGGATGTGGTGTTTTAAATAATTTAAAATACAAAAAAACCGGCCAAGTGCGAGTCGGACTCGCGCTCGAAAGGTTTCGTACCATCTATAAAAACGGCACAAAAAAAAATCACGTTTCTTGTATGGGAGCTCCCTTAAATATTTATTTTATTCTGTTTTTTAGTATTTGTTGTTATAGCGGCAACAGAAATACATCATCTGTGAACATTTCAACTGTCTAACCTAACTATCAGGGTTCATGAGATACAGCCTGGTGACAGACAGACGGACAGATGAACGGAGTCTTAGTAATAGGGTTTCCGTGTTTACCCTTTGGGTACGAAACCCTAAAAACGATAAGAAATCGATGATTTTAGTGGTTTATACTTTATAGAATATGGCCTATTTAAATAGTGTTCATGTACTTACCTATAAATAAAACTGTAAAAAAAATTAAGGAAAAAAATGTGTATTATATGCCATTACTTTAACGATAGCCGACTGCCAAGGACCCTTAATACAACGCGTACGAAGTGTTTTCATAGAATGTATTTTCTCGCTGAATCACTATGATGATTCATTGAGTCAGGAATCAGCAATCTGTTTTATCATAGGTGTCTTCGCCATAATTGTATCCTATCTCAAAATTAAATGATTAAACAAATCCTAAAATAAAATCAGTTTCGTTATAAAAGCCGAGAACTGTAAAAAATTCAAGCAATTACCGCATCCGTTATTTTCTAAGTTTCTTGGCTTCAGGGCAAAACGTTGGTAACAAGAAAGTGCCAGCTTGCGAGAAATTTAATTATTCCAAAGTTTCATCTAAGTTATATGCAGTGACTTGACTGCACTATACATACTTGCAAAATTGTTTTTAGTTTATTTATACTCACGCCTGACAAAGATACCCATAGAGGTAGGCAGAGAGTATAAAACGCTATTTCTGTGACCTTTTAACGCAAAAAATACTGAACGGATTTTGTTGCTCTTTTACTATTAAATAGGTTGATTCACCAGGTAAATCTACGAGTATTAAACATGGACCTATCATGTTTAGGAGCTGAGCATTAACTATATAAGTGATTTAAGTTGGGGAAAAGTTAGCCCCAGAGAATTTTCATGGCGTATACTGTCTAATCCGTCAAAGATATAACAAAATTATGTAGAAAAGAATTGTGTAGAATAAAATTATCTACATAAAAGTCCGCGGTAGCATATATCTATCTCTTATAGATAAGGAGTTATAAGCGTATTTATGTAGGTATTCAAATTGTTGTAAATCCATATTGTACCTGTGCCCGTAATAGCTCGAGTATGTGGCACCAGATGGCACTAAATTTATTGCCACCAACCAAATTTATTAGAAACTTCAATAGCTGCACGTATTGCTTCTTATTGTATGTTACGCCTTACCAGAAATACTTCAATATTGGTGACAAGTTCTGAAAACTCTCTGAAACTTTGACAGTGTGCTATATTTGAAAATTCAATTCAATTTGTACATGCTGCGCTCTTGTCTGACATAAACATTTATCATTACTCCTTTTATCCCAGGAGGGGTAGGCAGACATAAACGTATTCATTACCAGCTGTTACTTCTTCATCACGCGTTGCCTTACAGCTCCAGGGAACCTCACTTAGCAGAAGATTTTTTGAGGCTATACCTAACGAGTGGCCAGCTCTGTTGAGGTATGTAGATGGAAAAGCCTCTTTGTACGGTTTGTCGGATAATGTACATAGATTTTTTATTTAAAAAAACACATGTAGGGATCGATCCCGCGACTTCTCAGTTGTGAGCCGACGTTTTACCCACTCGACCACCGACCAGCTGTTACTTGACGGCCATTGTGAGTGCTTCTGTTCAATGAAAGTACGGCGTTTTCTGCTGTCGGCATTTTCTGGTATTTCTGCCAACTTTTTGCACAATCCAAATCCGGTCAGATATGCCCGAATTCCTGCCCCATGTTGAGAACTCCTTTTATATTTTATTTTTAATTTTATTTTTCTTACTATGTCAATTGTCAAAGTTTTAGTTGTCTTTCAAGAAGAAATATAGAGACATAAAAAATTATACTGGTGTACTAATTTTCTACGAAAACATCTTAATACAGTCCACCAAACACACAAGCAATAAGCACAAACAAATTTGGTGATTCTCGGGTCGAGCATACTCGGGCCATCCAATCCATGGTCAGTGTTTGTGCCAAGAGCATGTCGGTCGCGAATCCATAAGTTTTCCCCATACCAAAAATCGCTTAACGCGCCTAAAGGACACACAATGGTCCGGCATCGCAATGAAAATTTTCCATTCCTGCATCTAGACGATCTAGGCGGACCGTTCGTTACAAGAATTGGACGACTTTGTGCTCAGTTTCGGTGGACCGTACGGCGCCGGCGACGCGCCGGGCATTGGACGATAGTGTGACCTTAAAGAAAGAGATGCATATTTGCAACATTTGGCCATTTCAGCATTGTAGGCCGCATTGCCAGCTTTTAACGCTGTATTTGGAAGATGGGACGGTGATAGCCCCATGAACGTGACCATACGTCCCGGTTTGGGCGGGACAGTCCCGGTTTCAGGCAGTCTGTCCCGGTGTCCCCAGCGAAGCCAACATAGTCCCGGTTTTGCTAGCAGACCCAACGATAGTATAACATTTATTTATCCCCGCACGGGGAGGCAGATGACGATAAATCTAAAAAACCCGATATTTAAAAAAAAATTTGTTCAGCCGACAAATACAAAAATACGATTTAGAAGTCACGCCACTACTGGGGTCTTAGTAAGTCATGCCAAAGCTTTGATTTTTTTGTGTTATTCTATCTTCTATAATAAAATATTTCTAAAACACTAAAAACTTTTTATTATATATTTCCGCAGATGTGTCCCGGTCTGACAAAATAAATAAATGGCCACGTTACATGACCCATCTTCTAAAGTGTCTAAAAATTCTAAAAAATATTTCAAATTAACTGACTTCAAAAAAAGGAGCAGGTTCTCAATTCGTCGGAATCTTTTTTGTTTTATGTATGTTCTCCGATTATTTGAAGACGCCTGGACCGATTTGGAATATTTTGGTCATGGTAAAATCTGATGATGGGATCCTGGAGAAATCGAGAACTCTTCAAATTTTAAGGCACACTTGAAGCTATTTGGTTTTTTTTTATATTGGCTTGTGCATTTGCTTTCGGAAAGCAATTATTTAAATAAGAAATTAAGAAATTATATTTCCCATACATTAATCATCGATAACCTATGTTGACATTGTACATATCTGGACATACATCAGACTATAAAGTCCGTAATAGTACGTAGTATGTTTCATAATTGTGAAGCCAAATGGTATATGGCCCAGTTCTCTAGTATGAAATTTTCGTTAAACTTTCACCGTAACACAACTAAATTTCACAGTTTATTCACAGTATTTGTATGAAACTAGTTCAGGCTTTCAGGAACTTTGAAACTACTCAAAGTCTATATACTAAACACTAACATATACCGCTTCGCCTGTGTATATTTAAGTAGTGATGTTTCAGGGATAAACTGTAAAAAGATTGTCCAAATTGGTTCAACTTTTAAAAGGGTTTTGGTGAATGGTTATGATATGTAGTTAGTAATTACTGATAAGCAACGACGATGAGTAAATTTGATATGTGGCCACACTAATTTAAAGTGTATGTTATTTCTTGTGTTGAATGATCCCGGCCATGTAGATATCAACGGTTTTTTTTATTATCTTAAAACTTATGTACATAATCCGACAAACCACACTGAGGCTTTTCCATCTAACTATATCTCAACAGAACTATTAGCCACTCGTTAGGTATAGCCTCACAAATACCATCGGCTAAACGAGGGAGACTTGGTCTTCCGCTGGGTACCCCGGATTTCGATTGCGGGAGCTGTAAGGAAACCCGTGAAAAAAAAAGTATGAAAGATTGACTAAAAGGTTTATTGCATGGCTGAAGTGGAAGGAAATGCTGGCAGAGGACGACCTGGATGTACTTTTATTGAACATATAACAAAATGTATTGATCGATGGAAATATTAAAAGTACACACAATCTCCGAGCATGCATGAAAGGTGTTAAGAAGCGAAAGAGGTATGTCAGGATCATTCGATTGTATATGTTTTTAAAATTCTTATTTAAAAATTTTACAATAAGATTAGTCAAAAAAATACACTTTGTTTTTGTTCTTGAGTGATTTGTGTACCCGCGAAACACATAAGATGGCATTTAAATTATTTTTAATTAAACGTCTATGCATTTATGATATCACTCAGTGGCGTACGTGTGCCACGACAGTGTTGCTGAATGCGACGGACAATCTATGAGACCGTAGACTATTTTTAACCGAAGACTTCAAAAGATGGAGGAGGTTCTCAATTCGTCGGAATCTTTTCCAGGTGGTCCCATGGTCATCTGGTCAGTATCTGATCATAGGATCCTGGAGAAATCGAGAACTCTTCAAATTTTATAGGCACACTTGAAGCGATTTGGGTATTTTTTTATAGTGACTTGTGCATTTGCTTTCGGAAAGCACATTTTTGGTTTTGAAGGTGGTTTTTTTTCTTATACTATTAATGGGTGGACCCAACACGTCAAGTGCTGTATGTGCACTGAAATCGTTGCATGACCTTATAAGGTTCTTTGTGTTTCAGCAGCTGCTGTATGAATCATTAGGCACGGCGCATTTTTCATAACCGACGCCTGCGCTTCAGTGGTTTCAGAACCATTATATCACACAATTATTATTTAATTGGAAAGCATAAATGGAACGACTCCCTCGACACGGGCTAAAAATACATCGGATTTTTAATTTATTTACTTAAAACATAACTGAAAAGTTGGCCAAGAACGAGTCCAACTCCTGTAAAGTTTATTTCCTATTTTTTTCAAATTTAAACTATGCATTTTTAAAAGTATAAATCAAAATTTACGTATGTACCAAACTTTCCCTATTATACCTTCGGAACTCTTTAAGATTTTAACATATTTTTTTTATGAGATTCCACATCGAAATACCTACCTGAAAGTTTTATGAAAATCTGTGTAGCCGTTTCTGAAAAATTGGGACACACAGATAAACAATTTCATTATTTCAGCGGGTTATGTGAAGCCAGTAAGAACATATTTGAAGAACGTTATCTTTTAGCTTCACAAATATTTTCTCCCCTAAAAGCCTTTTTAACCCTTTAAGCAAAGTAGATATTTCTGAAGATTACCGGGTCACATAATATTAGCGTATTGTTGCGTGAAAATGACATAGCAGATAAGGCGTGTGAAAATAATCTAAAATACCTTCGCAGAACATAGGGAGATTAGGTAATGATGTTTTCACTAGGGTTCCGCATTCAAAGGGTGCAAACGGAAACCCATTACTAAGGCTCCGCTGTCTGTTCGTCCGTCTGTCACAGAGCTGTATCTTTTGAACCGTAATAGGTAGACACTTGAAATTTTCACAAAGTGTTTATTACTATGGCCGCTATAACATTATATAGTAATAATATATACTTAACCACTTCTGATGAAGATAAAAAACCGCCTTCAAAACCAAAACTGTGCTTTCCGAAAGCAAATGCACAAGTCACTATAAAAAAATACCCAAATCGCTTCATTGTGCCTACAAAAGAAGAGTTCTTGATTTCTCCAGGATCCCATCATCATATCTTGACCTGATGACCATAGGACCACCTGGAAAATATGCCCTTTCAAACAAAAAAAAGTCATCGGGGAACATACATAAAAAAAAGATTTCGACGAATTGTAAACCTCCTTCTATTTTGAATTCGATTCGGTTCGGTTAAAAATGAAATAAAGTTAAAAATTAAAGGAGGTCCCCTTACAAGAAACGTGTTTTATTCGGCGTTTTTTGTTCCAATACAAACGTCTAGCTAGTACAACTATAATGCATACTCTTAAGACGATACATTCAAATAAAATCATAGTTTGAGGGGCGTGGCCTAGCTGCATACGATACTCTAGCGCTACGTGATCGATTGGTCTCTCCGCTGGATCTCTCTCTGTCGCATTGAATAGAAACAAAAGAGAAGAGGCGCACGGAAGGTGCTTGGAACAAACGTCCTAAGTGACAAATCAAAAATAATTTATTTAAATTTTATTGAAAATCTAAATTAACATCTTACTTTAGTAATAGATGATACAAATTTGTACTTAATTTAATAAACAATACTTCATGTACTACTGAGAAATTTGGAAAGGAGACTATTTTCAGAGGCTACTTTGCAATTTTTTTCTATCGAGCAAACTTTCTTAAAACATGTTTTATGATTAACAGATTATGAAATATGATTAATTATAACATGTAATTTTTTCTATATTTCTAAGAGCTTTAGGTTTCACTCACAACGATTTGAAAAATATGATTTAATATGAAGGTAGCCTCTTAAGTAAAACACCAATTGTTCCTGCGCCATACAGGGGCGTCAAACTTGATCCCGTTAACACAACCATGCATGTCATTAGAGAATAATGCGGATTGAAAGATGATGTTGTGACTCAAATTATGAAAAATAGTTTACGCAGGTTAGGACACGTTGAGTGAATGAATGATGAAAGATTGACTAAAAAGATTTATATGGCAGAAGTGAAAGGAAATGCTGGCAGAGGACGAACTAGGTGTACTTTTATTGAACATATAAAAAAATATTGATTAAAGCCAATGGTAAAAGTACACACAATCGCTGAGTATGTATGAAAGGTATGATAAATATAAAAGAAGCGAAAGAGGTATGTCAGGATCGTAGCAAATTACATTCAATTGTCTCTGACTACCCCTTTGCGTTACGATAGACATCGGTTATATACCCTCGAAAGCCAAAAACGACGAAGCCGAAGGAATGCTCAGCCCGAGAATGTCCAACACTAGAATGCCGAGCAAATTGCTGGGTCGGGCAATTATAGTAGACGGGTGCTAACCTCACAGCTTTCAATATTGAAATCCGAAGTATACATTTTTTACTACTTTGAGAGTCTTAAAATGTTTTATGCATACTTAGCAACAATGTACCTTTAAAGAAGACGGCAAAACCAATATACTGCATTAATGCAACAATGTTTTAGAACTTAACAAGGTTCTGTCCGCAGTTTCACCTGCGTGGTAATAGATCCAAAAAAAAAATTATCCCGTGGCTGTAATTTGCCCCTCCCCCGCCCGCTTTCGCGGTATAAAAAGTAGTAATCATTCTCTGACCCATAAACTACCACTATGCCAAAAATCATGTCTATCCCGTGAAAAACAAAAACAAATCTATCCCACGGGAACCATACATTCCGGAATAAAAAGTAGCCTATGTGCTATTCCAGACTATAAACTATCTCTGTGCTAAATTTCATCCAGATCCGTTCAGCCGTTCTGGCGTGATTGAGTAACAGACATCCACACATACATCCATACAAACTTTCGCGTTTATAATATTAGTGGGATAGACAACATCGTAATTAGAATATTCAGAATTGAAGAAAATAATCTAAATATACATTAACAGAACTAGCCACTCGTTAGGCTTAGGTATAGCCTCACAAATACCATCGGGTAAAAGAGGGAGGCTTGGTCTTCCGCTCAGTACCCTGGGACCGTACACGGTTTCGGGAGCTGAAAGGCAACCCGTGAAGAAAGAAAAAAAATTATAAAACAAAGTCCTCCGCAAAAACTACTCAACGAATTATGTTGCGGTTTCCACTATTAGATAGGATGATTCACCGAGATGGTTTTACCTACCCCTACCCCTACCCCTATCCTACCCCTACCCCTACCCCTATCCCTACTTCTACTCCTACCCCCTTCCCCTACTCTCTACCACTACCACTACCTCTATATCATCAATGGTTTGCTCAGCGCACGCGATGTAAGGAATTTCTTAGGTCATCTAATCTAATCTCAGGGTCCCTAATTTTTTTTTGAAAATAGAATATAGTCTATGTCACTCAGGGTGAATGTAGCTTTCCAATGGTGAAATTTTTTCCAATAATTTTTGAAATCGGCACAGTAGTTTTTGAGTTTATTCATTACAAACATACACACAAACAAATATTTCCTCTTTATAATATTAGTATAGATAGATAGACTATAATATCATCAATAGTTTTCGCAGCGCACGCCATGTAAGGAATTTCTTAGGTCATTTTTTTACACCTTGAGTTACATTATTGGAGTTTTAGTAAGGATCCCTATTTTTTTTTTGAAAATAGAATATAGCCTATGTCACTCAGGGTGAATGTAGTTTTCCAATGGTGAAAGAATTTTTGAAATCGGCACAGTAGTTTTTGAGTTTATTCATTACAAACATACACACAAACAAATCTTTCTTCTTTATAATATTAGTATAGATATAGATAGAATTATCATGTTTCGGAGCTAAGTAATTGAATCAAGTGGGGGAACATTTAACCCCAGCTGGTTTTCATGGCGTATGCTGTCTAATCCGTCAAGTATATAACAAGATGACAAATGAGATATAAAAAAGTACACAGTATCAAATATATATCTTTAATAGATAAGTTATTAGTATTTATGTATGTATTCAAATTGTTGTAAAACCATATTGTACCTACCTGTGTGAAGCCGGGGGCGGGGGTCGCTAGTTTGTGTACCTATATTTGAAAAATTTTAACTTACCCTTCCAGCTTGTATTTTTTTTTACATTTCAAAGATTTCAAATGTTGAATCCTGTTAGTCATTTTAAAATACCGGATACAAGATGGCGACGCATCCGGAACATGTAATCACCCGGGAAGTATATACTTAAATGAATAGGCATGATGACTAAAAAATTCTAATTAGTCCGTCAGTTAGATTATCAGAAAATATTGGACACGTATTTTTTCTTTTGTCAATTAAACAAAAAATGATAAAGATATAGCCCGCTAAAATTCCGCGGACGTTACATTTGAGTACACTTTTGACCTAGAAGTGACGTCACCGGCCCCCACTCCCAAACTTTGACGGGCTTTATCTCTGTAATTTTTTGTTTGATTGACAAAAGAAAAAATACGTGTCCAATATATTTTGATAACCTAAATGACGGACTAAATAGAATAATATTTTGTTTACCCTGTCATCTTCCCTATTATAAAATAATATAATATAAAAATGATTTCACAATAAAAATAAGTTATAGTATAAGTTTGTCTGTTTATAAGAAGTAAACTCGAAAACCACTGGACCGATTTGAAAGGAAAATCCTGGCTACGTGCTTGGCCAATACCTGTAACTAAAATTAGAAAGCTTCCACGGTCGAAGACGGTGCAGAAAAGCTAATTTAATAATAAAATACAGAATCAAACTCATTTTACAAAGAATTTCTCTCTCGAACGCGGGAAATTAGAGACCCCAACCGGATTCAAGATGGCGACGCATCCGGAACATGGTGCGACCGCCACGTCCGGTCTCCCGGAATGTTTATAAACGAATTATATGGATAAAGATAAGCGCACCTTCATAATAAAAAAGTAATATATTAAGGACTTCAGCAATTTAAGTATTGTACAAAACTTATTTTAAAAAATTTCTAGTTGATGGATCCATTTTATAATTTGGTCTTTTAAAATGTCGATAATTAAACGTTTTGCAGATAGAGCTATTACCTCAAAGTCATGAATTTCACACATATTTTCAACGAACTTTCTCTTAATATATTTACTAATGTATATTTTTTTTACATATCGAGTAAAAATATTTTCACATACTATTTGGATTCATTAACTAGAACTTAGGTAATAAGTATTTCTAATATTTTTTGTACAATACTTAAATTGCTGAAGTCCGTTTTGTACCGATTTTGTTTTGTTCTTTCTCGGTTTATTTCTTTCGCTCAGATATTGGATGAAAGAGAAAATTTTCGAATACATGCCTTTTTAAGTTGGTTACGCGACCAAGAGAGCTCTTAAAGAGAAGTAAACTCGAAAATCACTGGACTGATTTAAAAAAGTTCTGTAAACTATAGCAATTCCTGTAATTAAATTAAAAAGATTTCAATAGTCTAATACAGAACATTTCTTTCTCTCGAGCGCAGGAAATGAGAGACCTCAATCGGATGCAAGATGGCGACGCATCCGGGAAAGACTATAAACGAATTATATTATTATTGTAAAAAGATAAGCTCACCTTAAATTAGAGCAAAAAAAAATGTTGAAATGGAATAAAACAAGTTGTGTGTGAGGTATGCCATTACGATGGAATATGGCATCGTTCAAATGTCACGGTGGCTCGGATCCCAGAGGTCCAATTTTCAAAAACTCTACCGCAGAGATCCAGCTGAATATATAGCTCACCATGGCCTGGGTGACTTTGAGGGCATCGGTCGATTGCAGCTTATTGGCATAGACCTGCGACGTTAGAAAACCCCAAAACAAAAAGTCTAGCGCGGTCACATCAGACGATCTTTCACATCACCTCTGCGAGACATAACCAAAACCATACCCTCAAACCGTTCATGCAGATTATCCATCATGGCTTTCGCTGTGTGGCACGTAACGCCATCCTGCTGGCAGTGGCGGCGCTAGGTGACGTTCTCGCGCCTGTGGGGGCCTCGCAAAAAAGTTTAACAAAATTATTAAAAGTTTAGTTATCATATATATTTCCATACGCATGAGTAGCATTTATCTCAAAGTTTTTTATATATATTACGCCTTAGTGGAAAAATAGTTTTTGACTTGGGAGTCATAAGAAGAAAAGTTCAGGAATTGTCTGCTATAAAAAAGGACGATTCGCAAATTTTTGTCTATTTTAAGAGATAAAATAATATATCGCAAAGATAACCTTTATTTCACACTTTAAAATCTCATACATCAGTCTTAATCTATTTATCGTCTTTGTTCTTACTGGGAAATAAAAGAGGCCTCGCAAAGCTGATGTCGCCGACGTCTACATTTGGTCTAGCGGCGCCACTGCCTGCTGGAACCACATGTCATCCACGTCCATATGGTTCAATTCGGGCCAAAAGAAATTGATAGCGTTTGCCGTTGACGGTAATGGTGAGGCTATTATATAACGTCGTTTTCGAAAAAGTATGGACCAATGCCTGCCCAAAATCCGCACCAAACAGAAACTTTTAGTGCATGCATTGCCTGGTGAACCTCGTGTGGGTTGGCGTCATCCCATATACGGCAAAAAGATGGGGTCCTCTTCCAACTCATATCGATAATAAAGGTTTTATGATTTGGACGTGCTGATCAATCGTGCAATCATGGTGATTTGCTTTGAGTATATACCAAAGGAGACGTGAAGCGGAAAATCACCAACAATTTTTTTCTGCCACTTTTGGCGGGGGGGGGGGGGAGGGGGGGGGGTAGAAGTCTAGTACTAACCTCTGTACCACTGTATTTTTCTGTCGTTTTATTATCGCAAAATATTTTTAAACGATCTTCAAAAAAGAAGGAGGAGGTTCTCAATTCGTCGGAATCTTTTTTTTTATGTATGTTCCCCGATTAGACGCCTGGACCGATTTGAATATTTTTTTACGTTATATGATAAGATACAGGGCATTTAAATACAACTTTGCAAATCCAAGGTATTTTTATTTTCTAATTAAGTTTTACTAATCATTGTTTTATCTTAATTTCAGGTAAGTACAATAAGCTGCAAGAAGACATTTTAATAAATAAGGTATTTTATATATAATTATTAGCTACCCCAGCTCCGGCTTCGCACGGGTCAATGTAGGTTTGAATACCTACATAAATTCGCTTATAACTATTTATCTATTAGATATAGATATATTCTACTGCAGACTTTTTGTAGATTATTTTATTCTAAACAATTCGTTGCTACATCATTTTGTTATATCTCTGATGGATTAAATAGCATATGCCATGAAAGCTAGGGTAAGTTTTCCACCGACTTGATTCCCTTAAACTGTTAATGCTCAGCTCCTAAACATGATAGGTCCATGTTTAATACTCGTAAACCTTCCCGGTGAATCAACCTATCTAATAGTGCAAACCGCAATGAAATACGTTCAGTAGTTTTTGCGTAAAATGGTCATATGTAGTGATTATTTATGTGCGGGTGAAACCGAGGACAAAGTCTAGGACACATTTATAAATTAAACATAAATTAAGACAGTGAGAAGATTGATTGCCTGTAAAACGTTTCGTTACAGCTGAAATCTTAATTACACCACTAATATCTCACGAAACCTCTACACTGATTTATTGTTTCAATTATATAATATCTGTAACAAGACCTAGGCTTCGTTCGTATGGAAACTGGCATTGTACCTACTGTTTAATTAAAAAAAATCGGCCAAGTGCGAGTCGGACTCGCGCACGAAGATTTCCGTACCATTATCTACAAAAACGGCAAAAAAATCACGTTTGTTGTATGAGAGCTCCCTTTAAATATTAATGTTATTTTAATTTAATTAAATATTTTTAAAGTTAATATAATATCTAAATATTATGTGAATATTTCAAGCGTGTACCTGTTGTAGTTATCAATATCGAGCAAAAACGAGCAAAAAAAAATCACGTTTGTTGTATGGGAGCCCCCTTAAATATTAACTTTATTCTATTTTTTATTATTTGTTGTTATAGCGGCAACAGAAATACATCATCTGTGTAAATTTCAACTGTCTAACTATCACGGTTCATGAGTTTAGTTTTCCGTTTTTACCCTTTGGGTACGAAACCCTAAAAAAAACGTGTACAGGTGCATATACAATTTTTTCAATTAACTTAAAGTAATTTTGCCTCGACATCCCCGTCTGTGTGCCTCTTTCGACAAATGCCTTCTTCAGCCGTGACCATTTCACTCTATCAACCGCCACTTTTGTCCACGTGCTGCCACAGATTTTATCTCGTCGACCCACCTTCTGAGTGGCCTGCCCCGTCTTCTTGCTTTCTTTTTTGTTAATTATTATTATTTAATTATGATTAATATAATGTACTGGTTAAAATTAAGAATTAAGTAATCTAAAAATCTACATAAATAAGAATAAAGGTGCGTCGGTGGCCGAGTGGTAAATACGTCTGGTATTACCTAGGCAGACCACGGGTTCGATTCTGGATCTCGGCCATGTACCAATGGGTTTTTTAATTAATTCAACTTATGTACATAATCCGACAAACCACACTTTAGAGTCTTTTCCATCTAAATATACCTCAATATAGCCACTCGTTAGGTATAGCCTCACAAACACCATCGGCTAAACGAGGGAGACTTGGTCTTCCACTGGGTACCCTGGAACCGTAGATAGATAGATATAAATCTTACAGCTATAATTTAAAAGTATTTTAAAAAAATTGGTCATATTTTAAAATCAATTGAAAAAAAACTATTTAATACACACTCGCATCCATATAGCGTTACATACAGGCGTCTTCTTATTCCGCTATCATTCGCAGGGCTTTCTACTAGCTTCCCGCCAGGGCTTCGCCCGTGTAAAGTTGCCTATGTCACTCTCCTGTGCCCTCCAACTCTCTCTGTGAAAAGCACTCAAAACCACAATCGCCTATCAATGCATCATCATTCATGCCATCATGTTTTTCGAATTCCATCATTTCTCACTCATAAATATATTTGCTTGTTAGTATAATAAATGGAAAATGGAGGCGATTTGGCAAGATTCCAAAGATTTCTCAAGATTTCTACTGTAACTAGACTTTAAGTAGAAAATTATTACATACATACTAGGTTTTTGGGTTGTTTTACCCGTGTTGAAGACAAAGCCATAAGTTTATATACGATTGATATTGTTAATTCTAAATTAACTACAATATAAAAAGGGGTTGCCTTACAGCTCCCAGGAACCGTTGCAGGCCCCAGTGTATCCAGCTGAAGATATAGTCTTCCTCAATTAGCCGAAGATTTTTTGAGGCTATACCTACCTACCAGGTGGCCATCTCTGTTGAGGTATGTAAATGGAAAAGCCTCTTTGTACGGTTTGCCGGATAATGTACACAGAATTTTTATTATACAAAAAACCCATCGGTACATTGTCGGATGTGGGAATCGAAACTGCGACTTCTCAGTTGTGAGCCGACGCTTTACCCACTCGACCATTTTACATAACAATATCTAAACATTAGAAATAACTAAATAAATGGAATAGTTGCAAGAATTCTGGCGGCATTTCTCAGCTGAATCGCGAGCGAGGAGGAGCCAGCCCTCTTGTCACCAGAAGAGATGATCAGTCATTTCTTTAATAATTCTTTTGGCATTTGAATCCCACGGACCTAGAGCACAAATTTTTATTTGCGCCGTTTGTTAGACTCTTCGATTTCCGCCGCAGCTCCTGCTTTGATGTGGCTATGTGTCCACGCACGCAGCATCCCATACAAAGGCCCGACGTCGCTCCCAGGGAATCAGAGTCATTCCATCGGGTCTCTTGCCGTCTTCCCGGATTATTCCCGTTGGCTCTAGGAGAGCAGGGACTTCTAAATTATTATGATATCTATATGAAACAACCTCGAAAGATTTATCAAAATTTAATAGATATATTGAAAGACACATGTTCATGCCAGTGACCACTTTTTGCCAGTCAGGGGCCTAGATTTGTCACATCTTTTTCTTAGATTTTTAGAAATGTATTCAACTATCTATCTATCTGTCTATCATCACGCCTTTTATCCCAAGAGGGGTGGCAGAGACAATCGAATGCCATTTGTTACGATCCTGACATACCTCTTTCGCTTCTTTTATATTCATCATACCTTCCATACATGCTCGGCGATTGTGTGTACTTTTAATATTTTCTAATATTTTTTGTATGTTCAATAAAAGTACACCTAGGTCGTCCTCTGCCAGCATTTCCTTTCACTTCAGCCATATAAACCTTTTTAGTCAATCTTTCATTCTTCATTTTTTCAACGTGTCCAAACCAGCGTAAACTACTTTTCTTCAATTTTGTTACAATATCATCTTTCACTCCGCATTTAATAATGACCACATTTAGTACTTTTTATGTATAATTTAGACGTAGGTAAGTACCTACTTAAATTTAATTTAATATAGGTTTATTTCATACCAATCTCCTCTATTTAATTAACATTAGTAAGATATCCAATTACGTTGTAAAATTAAATACATATAAAATTAAATTTTATACAATTTATTAAATTCTCCAATCGGGCACTAAAAGTAATAAAAGTTACTTTTAGGTTAACTTTATATTTATGGAGCTCAATTCTCTTACACTAAGTCTGAATTCTTCTTGTTCCTCCCTGAATCCTTCTGAACCCTCTGGAACACCGCTGGTCTTGCAATTTCCCTCCACCGGCTCCGGTTGGCAGAATCCTTCGTCACAGAATCAGGTCAGTTTGGTAGGTTACCGACCACCTGACCTCCTACCTTCGACTCCTTGTAACACTAGACGCTCCAGTGAGTCTTCATTGCGAGTGATAAAAGAAGAAAAGAAAGAAAAATCTTCAAGGATTGCCTTACAGCTTCCGGGAACCATTGGCGGCCCCAGGGTACACAGCGGAAGACGAAATCTTCCTCATTTAGCCGAAGATTTTTTTGAGGCTAAACCTAACGATGGGCCAGCTCTGTTGAGTTATGTAGATGGAAAAGCCTCATTCAGCCGTTCTTCTACATAAACTCCCCCTTCCCACTTCTGATTTCAAACAGCAAAAATCTATACTAATAATATAAAGAGGAAACATTTGTAAGTTTGTTTGTAATGAATAGGCTCAGAAACTACTGGGCCGATTTTAAAAATTCTTTCACCATTAGAAAGCTACATTCTTCGTGAGTGACATAGGCTATATACCATCACGACATGACGATGGGAACGGGGTAGGCAGAGGTGAACATGACAAAAGAAGTGTATGTTTGCCAACATTCTGAAATAGACACGTACGAAGTCGTGGGAAACAGGGTAGGGGTAGGGGTAGGGGTAGGGGTAGGGGTAGGGGTAGGGGCAGGGACAGGGCTAGGGGTAGGGGTAGGGGTAGGGGTAGGGGTAGGGATCGGGGTAGGGGTAGGGGTAGGGGTAGGGGTAGTGCAGGCAAGCCATTATCTATGAGTGCTGTAGGGTATATTTTATTTTGTTTGCAAATATCCACGGGCGAAGCCGGGGGCGGAATGCTAGTATAAAATATACCGCTTTAATTACATAGTATATATTATTAGTATAGATATATTTTTATGTAAGTAATACATATTTAATTTTTAGCATTAATCTTTCTAAAGTTAAACTTTTTAAGCAGTTAGTGAATTGGCCTCCATGATTCAGCCTAATAAAGTTTATAGCCTAATCTTAGAAAATGTAATAAAATAACAAAATACCTCCTCAATACAGAATACCTCTTCCTTGGATTTTAGTACATACTTACAGTAAACTGATTCTATTTTCGTCTACTCAACGATACGACCTTTATAATTTGCGGTGTGGCCAGAGACACTAGTAACGGTGTCCACATTTTGCTAGTTGTCCATATTAAACAGAACAGATGGGGCTGGAGTTGTTACTATCTTTGATTTCAAAATTAAATGAGTTCACACAGTTAGTTCAACTGATAACCAACAGATGGCGTCTTTAAAAAAAATATCTAATTTTAGAGGAAATATTTAATTTTGATTTGATTCTTTATTTTTCGTCATTTAAGGGAAAAATAATCTGCATAATGGCCTCAGGGGCGTCTGTTTCGCCACGACTTCGCCTGGGGTAACAATTATATACAAACCTCACACTAATGTTTTTAATTTATTTGCGAGTAACCTTTGATGAGGTTGAACATTTTGGTATGGGAAAAACGTTATTGGGAAAAAATGATTTTTTTGTTTTAGTTATCTTTTTTTTCTAAAACCATCTTCCCTCTCAAATCAAACCGGTTTGGGGCACTTCGGTTGGATGGTTTCAAAGTCTATAACGGTCATTTTGTGTTTTTTAAAATATTATATTTCATCCCTTCATATCTAGGTATGTTATTTATTGAACACGTACGAAGTCGGGGTGAAACCTATATTTTAAAGTTGGAATAATTAAAGTTTGAATCGTAAATAACTTTATCCCATCAAAACTAAATTAATGTTTCTTTGGCAATAGTCGAATTGTTATTTGTATATATATATAATTATGCCCGCCCTATGGGTTAACAACAATTTGAATACCTACATAAATACGCTTATAACTACCTATCTATTAGAGATAGATATATGCTACCGCGGTCATTTTTGTAGATGATTTTATTCTACATAATTCTTTCATACATCATTTTGTTATATATCTAACGGATTAGACAGCATACGCCATGAAAACTCGCTGGGGCTAATTTTTCCCCCGATTTGATTCACTTATACTATTAATGCTCAGCTCCTAAACATGATAGGTCCATGTTTAATACTTGTAAACCTTCCCAGTGAATTAACCTATCTAATAGTGAAAATTATAACAAAATCCGTTTCGTAGTTTTTGCGTGAAAAAGATATAGGCTACAGAGGACTTTCTTGTAGATAATTTTATTCTATATTACATTTTTTTCTTAGATAATGTTGTTAGATATATATGACAGATTAGATTAGACGCCAATTTAAGAGAGCGCGCTGGCTGTAATTATTCCCAGCCTCAGCAGACTCCTAGTGAATCGAGCACAGACTATACAGGGGTGCCAATTTTAGATCTTAACTTTACAAGGGGACATAATATTACAAATATAAAATAAAATTACAAATAACACACCATACACGTAATAGAAGTGAAACTCCTGAAAAATAAACGTCATTATTATTAACATTTTCTAGCCCGTGTATACCCACTGGAAATGGCTGTATAGCTAGCTCTCTTTCTCCTTCTCTCTATGTTATCTTTCTTCTCTCTTATGTAACGAAATGTACCTAAACGTGCCGCGTCCTTGAAATTTCACTGTCAAATCTCATCCAAATATTATCGAATAGCCGCTTAAAAACAAAATGTAAATGTCATTGCGACCGACGCACGCGTTGCGTCGTGACATGATGGGGAATGCTGTTTAATCCCGCCCGCGGTGTGATAATTGTGATTAATAAGACATATCACAGTGGGCGGGATCATCTTAAATACCGATTGGTCGAGCCAGAATAAAAGAAGACCGAAATAAGAGCCAGCCCGTTAGTCGTTGCGACGTTGGCCATTTCAGGATTAGTTTGCAATACTAAGACCGCCTGAACGATCTTATAACGCTCATTTTACTCACGGAACCCTAAAAACAACCTTATCCGGGAGTCGAACTAGTGAATGACCAGTAAGCTATGGAAGCAACTAAATTATTTAAGTCACGTATTCTAGTTTGTAAAATAATGAGTTACTTTATAGGCTATTTCATTCTGTGATTGAATCATTAATTTTTGGAAGTGAAAATTTCTCTTTTTTACTCCATTGGTAAAGAAGTCTGAGAGCCCAGGGTTCAAATGTAACTCAAGCCAAAATCTCCTGCTCCGTCCGGGCTTTTAAAAATGCAGAAGTGACATAGCAACCAGGCTTTTAGGGTTCTGTCTGAACATCTCCGATGAAAAAACGGAAACCTTTATAGGAGCACTCTGTCCGTCTATCACAGGTTATTTTTTACTGGTCTATTTCTATTTCTACTCCGAATCTACTAGACGAAAAATGTTGAAACTTAGTACAATAATTATATAGAGTTGCATGACTCAATCACGGACGAAATTTTGAAGGAAAGTTTATAAAGCATATTTTAAATATAAAGCATAGTTTTAAAGAAAATATACGAAAATTTACCGTTCCCACCTCTATCTCAGAAACTATTGAGCCTAAAATTTTGAAAAAAAGGGACTATAAAAGGACCTTTCATAGAGTTTACAGGAAAACCTAAACGAAAATCACTTATTTTTCTTTTGACGGGTTGCCTTACAGCTCCCGAAACCGTGTTACGGTCCCAGGGTACCCAGCGGAAGACCTAGTCTCCCTCTTTGAGCCGATGATTTTGTGAGGTTATACTTAACGAGTGGCCAGTTCTGTTGAGGTATACTTAGATGGAAAAGCCTCTAAGTGTGGTTTGTCGGTTTATGTACAAGGTATCAAGGTAAGGCCGTGTGGGTGTGTTTGTATGTGTGAGTCTGTTTTGATATCGCACGAGACTAAAGTATGATACCTATGTCATATCTCTACTCTGAGGTCACTAACTATAAGTAGGTATATATTTCGTTAAATTGGGGTTTCATTTGAACAAATCCTCGCCATTACCTTCAAGTATCATAGTCCGGTGAATAAGGTTTTATTGTATTGATTTAAAAATAAATATTTTGTCGCTTATCATTATAAAACAAAGTCTCCCGCCGCGTCTGTCTGTTTCCGAGTATTAAACATGGACCTAGTTTAATAGTATAAGTGAATTAAGTCGGAGAAAAAGTTAGCCGCAAATTTTCATGGCGTACGCTGTCTAATCCGTTACAGATATAACAAAATGATGTAGGTAAGAATTGTGTAGAATAAAATGATCTACATAAAAGTCTGCAGTAGCATATATGTATCTCTGATACATAAGTAGTAATAAGCGTATTTATGTAGGTATATTCAAATTATTGTAAACCGATATTGTACCCGTGCGAAGCTAATAAATAAAGGCAAATTTTTTTTATAATCATGGATTCCTTGCGGTACCCCGGGAACCGTGTTATCGGTCCCAAGGTACCTAGCAAAAAGAAATTCAAAATAAAACTATAGAAACTTTGTGACGTTACAATTTTTAACAAGTGCTGCCATCTCTAGTTAGTTAACGTAAACATGTATTTTGATCGACACTTCTTTTAATTTTATCGTTTGAGGTTCCATTTACCAAAGATTTCCGGGATAAAAAGTAGCCTATCTCCGCAGCAGCAATTGTTGCAAAAATTTACGTGTCTCCGTTGCTTTGGATTTGAAAAAATCTATTTATTTAAAAGTTAGTTTAAAATTATTATTTGTATTTAAGTGTTATTTCTTTGCTACCATGTTTATGTTGTTTTTTATAACAAGCATGTCTTTGACAGATATTCTCTGTCTAAAAAGTGATCTCAGTCTTTCTTCTTCTATTTCTGTAATAATAACCTTTTATTTTCATCTATCTCAAAATGCCTCAACAGCCGCTCGTAAGTAGCCTCAAAAATTTCATAGCTTAGTTGGGAAATTGTTCTTCCACTTTGTTACTAGGGGCCCTTTGTTGAACGGACTATTTACCAAAATCGCCGAATCGAGTTAGATCGTTGTTTCAGTTTGTGAAACGGCCCTTGCGTGTACCATTGGGTTGTAGGATTATGTATCTCACTCTTATAGCTTAAACCTAGTAACTTACCCCGACTTTGCACGGTTAACATTTTAGATACTTAGGTAATCTATTATATAAAAAAAGTTTATGTCTGTGATTTCAATATTAATACAAATATAAGGATAAACAAGGGCGGTTACAATGGTCTGGCCTTAATGCATATAAGACATTGCTTCAAAGATATTCATCAGAAGAAGTACTGGATGACTTTATTAGCAGGAATCATATAAGAAAACTATAATTATTAAACATTAATTACTTACATGTATTTTTTATAGTTATTATCGTATGTCAGTAATAATAGTGAACCGACTTCAAAAATTATGCACTGAAAAGTGTGCTTTTCGAAAGCAAATGCACAAGTCACAATAATTAAAAATACCCAAATCTCTTAAAATTTTAAGAGTTCTCCATATCTTCAGGATCTGATGATGGGATCCTGACCTGATAACCATGGGACAACCTGGAAAGTATATCCTTTCAAAGAAAATACAATTCTCCAAATCGGTCCAGGCGTCTTCAAGTAATCGGGGACCATACATAAAAAAATAAAAGATTCCGACGAATTTAGAACCTCCTCCTTTTTTTGAAGTCGGTATAAAGTGAATCCCAAAGACATAGTTTAATGCGATACTATGGGTGACACTCCTTGCCTGTTTGGCATCTCCCAGAAATAAATCAAATTCGATTCAATTTTCATTAAACTTTTAGGGGTAACAGTGGTAACATAGACTTAATTACCTATTTAGCTAAATTAATAACAATGGATTATTATAAATGTCTACCTATGCCTAAAAGTATTGATATATTTTACAACCGGTATATTGAAAAACATAGTTTTTAAATGGTTACAGTACTTTTTTTCTTACTGACTGACAATCAACGCACAGCACCACTGAAGCTATAAATATGAAAATTGGAAGATATTATATATTCGTTAGGGAGTATAGAGGTGCACAATTAACGTGAAATTGGTTGTAAACGTTGTTGCCGGTAACGCCTTGTGATACATAAACGAAAAAGTAGAACAATTTTACATAAATATTTTGCCCAGCAATAGGTATTCAAACGTCTCAATGAATGTTAATTAAAATTTTATATTTTCATCCATTTTTATTTCATCTAGGAGTTTTAAACCTAAAAGAAGTTTGTTGAATGAATTTCTATTAAAAAAACAAACAAACAAACAAATCTTTTTTTATAGTAGTAGCGCTTTGTCTTTGGGATTAAGTCCAGACCTCTTAAGAGGATCGTGTAGCTCAGCGTACGCAGCGAAATAGGTATTTAGAAAATCATATTCTGTCTCAAGCGCACTCTTCCCACGGGCATCAGTGCGACAGAGAACACTGCAGCTCGTGAGTGTTCGTAGGTATGTTCTTCGTTGAAAATTGCGTTTTGGGGGAAAACGATTTACACCTACTAAACTATAACGAAACCTTATAATTTTGGTGTCAAACGTTTTAGCAGATTATAATCTACGTACGTACGTTTTGCTTTTTTTGAAATTTTGCTTTGTTTCTCAAATACAGACGGTTTATTACGAGCAAGTTATGTACCAAAAAAACCGAGATTTGAGGGGCTTATAACTTTTGACCTATTACGAATTTTGAAAAAAGGAAAAAATACGTACGTAGTTTTTCATTATGTCAGTAACATATTACAAAATCGTTAAAATTAAATGATATTTAGGGGTAGTAAAACGTTTTCTCCGTTTGTATGGACATGGACGCGGTACACTACACTCTTAAGTTTAAGATATAATATATACCTGAGCTAACTCAATTTAGATTATTGTACCTGATTTAATATTCTTTGAGTCCCAATTATTAGTCCCAAACCAATAACAAAAACAATTTCGGCAAATGCAACCGTCACGAGACAGAAAGCGACGTAATGAACTCACACTTTAACACTCGCGGTCTTTACGTAGAATGTGTGATATAAAGCGTATTGACCGCATCCGAAACGATGCCATTAAAGAATAATGCGGAGTGAAAGATGATGTTGTGACTAAAATGAAGAAAAGTAGTTTACGCTGGTCCAACGATGAAAGATTGACTAGAAAGGAAATGCTGGCAGAGGACGACCTACATGTACTTTTATTGATTATTGATTGAAGGCAATATTAAAAGTACACACAATTGCCGAGCATCATGTATGAAAGATATGATGAATATAAATATAAAAGAAGCGAATAATGTCTCTGCCTACCTCTCTTGGGATAAAACGCGTGATGATAGATAGTAAGAAACTGTACCTACATATACACTGATATTATAAAGAAGTAAAATAATTTAGGCTATGTTTTATATTGTTCGAATATATCCACGGGCGGAGCCGGGGGCGGAAAGTCTTTCTATTACAACCGATGGTATTTGTGAAGCTATACCTAATGAGTGGCCAGTTCTGTTGAGGTATATTTAGATGGAAAAACCTCGAAGTTGGTTTGTCGGATTTTATACCTAAGTTTATAAATTATTATTATAAACAACCCATTCCGTCATGTCACATTTGTTAATGTAACTAAAAATAATAAGCACGAAATCTTCTAAAAATAATAGCTAAAAAAACCAACTGTTCTGTTTTCTCGCTACTTGCTAAATGTAGACATAGTTACATGTCTCTGACCACATCGCAATAAAAATGCAAGATTTTCTAAATATTTCTTGACAAATTTTATTATCAAGAGAATAAGATCTGCTCCTTTGTATGCAAATTATATTAAAAGTTTAAATTTTATATTAAAAGCGTTACTACTGTACTAAACACTAGCTTTTGGCCCCGAATTTGCCAGTGAAAATCTTTGTATTGTGAAAAAATAACAGCCCCCTAGATTTAGTTACAAATTCATATTGCTATTCTTACCGAACCCCATAAAACATGCTCATGTCCAATGTCCTAAAATAACGCTTTATAACAGTCAAAAAATATTTTAAATCGGTTCAGTAGTTTTATTTTTAGAAACACTTTACAAAGTTGCCACCCACCCAACAATTTTATTTTCTATTCTATTTTATTTTTTGTGTTATGATTCCATCAGGGTTTTGATGATTCCGCCAATGTCAAGTATTATAGAGTCTCAATATGCCGATTTATCGGTAGCTAAGATGTTCTCGCCGACTGTGATATATTTTATTAATCATAACTATCGACACGGAACGCGTGCGTCGGTCGCCATGACAGTCATGTCGTAGAATCCTTTTATTTTTATCAAGACTCCAATAGTGAGATATTTTATCGGTGTAAAAATACCCTATGTCACTCTCCGGCCCTCCCTATTTGTCTGTGCGATAAATAACAACGAACTGAAGCTGTGTTTAGTCGTGACAGAAGAGCAATCAAATAAACTTTCACATTTATTATAAATTTGGCATGGGGTTTGGACGTACAAACCGCTTCTTAGGTGGCGATTGCATAATTTATTGGACGAGAATTGAGAGTGAAATTTTAAGAACGCGTCACGTTTAGGCACATTTCGTTACATGAGAGAGAAGAAAGTTATAACGTAAGTAGAGAGAAGGAGAAAGAGAGAAACATTGTATAACTAATACACAATTTAGGCTATCCGCGTCTCCCGCTATTCATTTCTATAACGTGTACGGTGCTGCACGCGCAATTTTATTTAAAGTTAAGGGTAGTACTACCTGAAATAGTTAAACCCCCCTGAAGTAATTTCCTTGATACTGCCTTGAAGCTAGGTTTAGGATTAAAATATCTAGCAATGTAAGGAGTTGCCCAAAATGGCTTCTTAAGGCGACGTCTCCGTACATTTTCTCTGAAACGTCTATTTTTTTGTCGCTAAATGTGGACATATCAAGCCATTTTACAAGTCCGAAAAAAAATTTGTGAATAGTAAAATATATAAAGAAAATATATAAATAATAAAATATTATTAAATATTTGTAGTATCTTTAAAAAAAAAATCGCAAGTTACAGCACGAAAATAATTTTTGCTCTCAAAATTCTCAATATTTTAAGCGACAACTAACGTTAAAAAAAAACTATATTGTAGGAAAATCAATGTACTAAAGACATTGCTTAAAAAATGGCAAATTAATAGCATGTTTATTTTTTAATTAATTGAAAAGCCCGAAATTCCGTAAATATCGGCAGATGGCGGACAGATACCGCCGGCAGCGGACGTGTCCCGGACGCTCTGGTGAACTCGCCTGATTATAAATTAGCGATGTTTTTCTCGTAATCCTATTGTCTGTCCCTTTCACACCCGAACTTAAACGTCTACCACTATCCCGCTCTAGCTATCTTATTAGAAACAGCGGGCTTTCTATACATACTAATACTACTTAGTTTTTAATAAACTACCATATGTCTCGGTTTTGCCTGTGTAAATATCTGAATTTATACCTACTTAGGTCTTGATGGACTAGGCTTTTCCCGGCTTTACCTATGTAAATAGGTAACTTATACCTACTAAGTTTTTCATAGACTACCCTAATGTCTCGGCTTTGCCTGTGTAAATATTTTACTTTATACCTACTTAGGTCTTGATGGACTAGGTTTTTCCCGGCTTTGCCTGTGTAAATATCTGACTTTATACCTACTTAGGTATTGATGGACTAGGGTTTTACCCGGCTTTGTCTATGTAAATAGGTAACTTATACCTACTTAGTTTTTCATAGACTACCCTATGTCTCGGCTTTGCCTGTGTAAATATCTGACTTTATACCTACTTAGGTCTTGATGGACTAGGCTTTCACCCGGTTTTGCCTATGTAAATAGGTAACTTTATACCTACTTAGTTTTTGATAGACTACCATATGTCTCGGTTTTGCCTGTGTAAATGTCTGACTTTATACCTACTTAGATCTTAATGGACTAGGCTTTTACCCGGCTTTGCCTGTGTAAATAGGTAACTTTATACCTACTTAGTTTTTGATAGACTACCATATGTCTCGGTTTTGCCTGTGTAAATGTCTGCCTTTATACCTACTTAGGTCTTAATGGACTAGGCTTTTACCCGGCTTTGCCTGTGTAAATAGGTAACTTTATACCTACTTAGTTTTTGATAGATTACCATATGTCTCGGTTTTGCCTGTGTACATGTCTGACTTTATACCTACTTAGGTCTTGATGGACTAGGCTTTTACCCGGTTTTGCCTATGTAAATAGGTAACTTTATACCTACTAAGTTTTTGATAGACTACCATATGTCTCGGTTTTGCCTGTGTAAATGTGGTGTTTTATACCTACTTAGGTCTTAATGGACTAAGCTTTTACCCGCCTTTGCCTGTGTAAATAGGTAACTTTATATCTACTTAGTTTTTGATAGACTACCATATGTTTCGGTACTGTTTAGATATATTTACTGTGGCCGAGTGTAAGTATAAAAGGTTATGTACATACGTAAGCTTCATTTCTGTACTCTCACTGTTTTGTAGTATTCGGCCGTAGTGCTAATACAAAATAAGAAAAGAGGAACACAAGACCGGGACGAAGAGTAGTGTATAGGCAGAGCGTATGCTACGTGGCAGGCACGCTGAGCGGTTGTATTACTCCATCTTTTCTTTTTACATTGATTGAAGATATTGAATAATAAGGATTTTGTATTATAATTTCAAATATTATACTTACTCAGAGTCAAAAGTATTAGTTTTTTTATATTCTTCTTACGTCGTTTTCTAATACAAATCTTACGTAGTTCTTTATTCCTTTTATTACCCATTATTTACACTAAACTATAAATTACTACTTATTAGTTAATACTTAATAAAATAAACTATAATATAATCACAAAAAAATACAAAATAAAAATAAATTGTGTAACGAGATTTTATCAACAAATTTACACGATATGAGAGGAACGTGCACTTTCTAGACGTCTTAAGTCAACGGCTGTGACGCGAAATAGTCGCGCGGGATATGTTCGCGCGTGCATCATTTTATGAATACAGCGTGTTTGATATTTGTCTCCCTCACAAAGTTTTATAGACCAATGAAAAAATATTTTTAGTAGGATGTATCTACCTACACTAGTAAGGGCATGTAATAATCTCAATATTCTGATTATCAATATTCCGGTATATATCTTCCATAATACCGATAATTATTACGTACTAGTTTTTATAATATTTTCTGATTCTAATAAAATAACACACTGAAATACAATGTTTATTTTAAATTATATTACTTTATTTGATATTTTATTTCTTCTTAAATTATCTCTGAATAAAATAGAATTGGTACCTACTATTGGCCACGCACTCGAAATCCACAGTTTACTTACTACTCTAAACAAAATAGGACGTTTGAAGAAGAGGCAGTGTTTATTGGCTTGTGATTGTGATAAAGAAGAATTTAATACTTAAAATTTCACTCAGTAAATTTTAAAAGATTTTTTCTAACAAATAAAAATAAAGCTTCTAAAGTATAAATAAACAAAATGAAATAGTGATTTTAAATTCACACATTGGTTATAATAATTGTTCTAGATGTAACATCATTACAATGGAATAAGTTTTTATACCTATTCCTTTCGAACAAACAACTTCAGACACAAACTGAACCTTTTTATTGAGTAAATACTTGATAAAAACCTTATAACTATCTATAATTCAACATAGATGTTTGAAATATTTTTACTGTAACAATAATAAACACAAGAAACATCCTGTGAATGTAAAAAGATAGTCGCTAAGTCCTTTGATGCCGTGTGGCTCGCGCCGCGGCTAATCGACCGGCCGCCAGGAGAAACCGCCAAAGGCAAAGGGATGCCGCAAATCGATGTCAAGAGTTGGCAAAGCAAAGTGTCGATTACGCAATTTCTAGTTTCTTTTATAGTTAGGCACCTATAATAATTAGGTGGGTATAAATAAAAGTACAAATTAAAGAAATTTTTATATGGAAATGACTTTCGGTCAAATTTCACGCAATTTTGAGAATAGATTCGTTTCGTAATTCTGAGCAAAAGTCTCCAAGGACGCGACTTTCGAGTTTCAGAGTTATTGATAAGAATTGGTCTACAAAAAGGCAGCGGTAGCGGTATAATTTTAGAGAATGATTAACTTATATTACACTTACGCATTGGATGTAAAACATTACTATTATTAGGCACAGTTAAAACTCATACATGCTAAGTCGCTGGCAAAACGAAAATTAATTATTTCAGTCCGATTATTCCTATGTTCCTAGATTGTGATGTCGCGGTCTCGGTATGTTCATAGTAGGCGCGCCGCATCTCCCCGCAAATCGAAGCTTGCATCACTCCGCCTCACCCCCTCTACTGATTTTTTTGCACAAGCAGTGAGGGCCTTAAATAGAGTAAAAGTACGGTCGCTGGTATTGCGTGCCCTCTGTTGCTACAATAAAACAGGTCAAAAGCAACAGAAATTGTTAACAATAAGAAACAGCAATTTAAAATAACGTCATCAGATAATACAATTGAAAAATTTTCTTTTGAATTTAATTTTTCTCAAACGCGAAATGAGCGGCCCTTGGGGAGTTGAAAACCTGTAAATGTTCATAGGATGAAAAACACGTTTATTTTCAACCCCAGTTTGACTTAATCTAAGCGTCATCGTTGCCGTTTATTTCCCGAGGGCGGTTTTCTTTTTGAACTTTGGCATTTTTTCATGTTTCATTCATTATATTTTGAAAAAGAAACAAAATATACAACGTTTGCCATCTAGCGGTGAGTAGCGGCAACTTTAGCTTCGTAATTCAAGGATTTGACACTAGAAAGAATGTGCTATTTTAAGATCACTCACTCGGTAGAAAGGAAATTAGAAAAAACTGTTGTAGTAGTTAATCTACTTGTAATCTATCAATAACTGTTTTTTTCTTCACGGGTTGCCTTACAGCTCCCGAAACCGTGTTACGTTCCCAGGATATCCAGCGGAAGACCAAGTCTCCCTCTTTTAGCCGATAATATTTGTGAGGCTATACCTAACGAGTGGCTAGTTCTGTTGAAGTATATTTAGATGAAAAAGCCTCTATCTATATCAATAACTTATTCTCTATAATTATCTCTTCTATAATTCGATCACCCAATTATTGTACCCTGTTCGGATGTATGAAACATACATGTAAATGTATCGAAAGACAATTTTCGAAATAAAATGTAGGTAAGTTGAATCATGCAAAAAAAAACGGCCGATGCTTGGTGAAAGGGGGGGGGGGGTGTTTGTATTAACTATCATTCAAACGCGGCCTAGCTGTAAATCATTTTAAACAAATCGTTAAAGAAATAATATTTTCGTGTTCAATGAAAACAAAACAACTAGCGTCATCTAGTGGTGAATAGATTCAACTCTACAGTTCCTTAATTCCTGTATTTGGTACTAGAAGATGGCTATTACTTTTATTAAAGTAGCACATTGGGATATATTGCAATTATATTTTTTACATAGATACTACTAATCAATTTTTATATTATTATATTAATGTAATAGGTTATTAAGTTTCACAAACTGCCATCTATTGGTGGCTTCTAGCATCAAAAATGTAATTAAACTTAGTATTTGACTTTACATGTAGATGGCGCCACCGTCTAAATATCCAATGTAATTTTGAAATAAATCTGTTGATAAAAGAAAATATTGTTATCAAACGATCTTTCTAGATACACTCGTAACAATGTCCACATTTACCCAGCCCACAGATAATATGCTCTCTTATTTGCTTGTAAACAACCACTGTGTTATCAATAAACCGGCATAATGAAGACAAGGCATGCTATCAAACAAAAATAAACACAATACATCTTCAAGGTCATTAAACAGAACAGAAGCCTGTTTCTCCACCTTATGTACCTAGATTTATTACTTCTCTAATAAACTTAAGTATCTACTTGCCCTCCGAAGCAATATTATGCACTGCGATTACACCCGCGTTAATAGTTACTGCTTAGCCCCTTTGTGTCGTAGCGTGATGTTATGTAGCCTATAACCTTCCCCAAGAATTGGGCTATTAAATATATAAAAATATTTTTTTCCAATCCGGCTGGTATAGTTCCAAAAAACTATTCAACTTTATTATTTCATTGAACCCAGGACCCTACCATGCTATCTAAATATATAATATATTAGAATCTGTAAGAACATATTTAGAGAGAAAAAAACCGTCTGGAATACCTATATTCGCCTATCAAAAAATATTTCATAAGATTTGCTGAATTATGTATGAATTGTTCAATTGAGACTCCAGGGGACTGTTCAACGTAAAAAATATACCATATTTTTTTTAGATATTCTTTGCGCTTGGAGCATTTATAACAGGAGTTGTGAAACGTACTAAAACAACAACCCCCGTACCACTGTATTTTTCTGTCGTTTTTTTATCGCAACGGCTTTTACTGTATAATGGAGATTATGCTAAAATACAATCCTAAAAAACGAACAAGCCTTACAGTAGTCGCATATAATGTGTAACATCTGACATATCACCTTGGTAGACGCACACACTGTTGGCTGACAGTACCAACCTCTCGGAAAATTGGTTTGAACCATCTGACGGCCAACTCTACCAATGCACGCGCTCATTGGTTAAATCAAATACCGCGCGTTTCCCTGGCTTCCTGTTACACACTTCCGTCCCTTTTCCCGAAATCACTCCCACAGATTGCAGGAAAGCGAAAGGAAAAATTTACACATCAATAATTATAGGAGACACTATGTTCCTGCAAATTAGACGTCCTAGATCGCCTTTCACATTTAACCATTAACAATACAATTAAAAATTTTTCTAGAGCTCTGTCTCGCGACACAAAACAATACCAACGAAACCTGAAGTAACTTTTAATTGGAATACCACGTCACGGCTTGGTGTCTAACGCCGAGACATGATGGGGAATCCAGTTTAATCCTGTTCGTGCTGTGATGGTTGTGATTAGTAGACGACTAATAAGACATATCACGGTCGGCGGGATTATCTTAAATACCGATTAACCGGCTATAAACACTATGACATAAATACTTGACATTGGCAAATCACTGATGAACATTGGTGGAGTCATAATAAAGGAAGAAGAAGAAGAAGAACTTTTAAGTAATTTATATGGCCATATGGGCACAAAAGTTGGTGAATGGCGTCTCCTGTTATTAATGCTCTAGGGGTAGGTAGAGACAATAATTGAAATAATGAAAAATTGACTAAAAGGGTTTATATGGCTGAAGTGAAAGGAAATGCTGGCAGAGGACGACCTAGGTGTACCTTTATTGAATAACATTTATTCCCACATGTATATAGTTTTTGAATATATTAGTTACTATTGTATATATTTTTTAATTAGTTCAATTGTATATTTCTTTTATCAGAGATACATATATGCTACCGCGGACTTTTTGGTAGAACATTTTAATCTTTACAAATCATTCCTAAATCTTTTTTATAATATAATAAAAAAAAATTGAACAATTAAAAATGTATTGATCGATGGAAATATTAAAAATACACACAAATCGCCCAGCATTATGAAAGGTATGATGAATATAAAAGAAGCGAAAGAAATATATTATGTCAGGATCGTAACAAATGGCATTCGATTGTCTCTGCCTACCCCTCTTGGGATAAAAAGCTTTATGATAGATAGATAGATAGACTGAAACACTTTTTCCCCGAAACGTGCCTAAAGAAGTATTTACTTCAACAAAGAAATAACAAACACATACATATGCACTGACAGCTGCTAACTAATTGTGGACATTGTTACGTTGTTATTCTCTAGCCACCTCGCAAAAAAAATATACTGTAATATTATCTGAATATTTTTGTTAAATTCCTAGAACCGCCTGTTTATTATTTTTCTCCTAAGAAGTACAATATTAAAATTTCAATGCCAAAGGATGTCAATCAAAGAAGCATCTGTCTCGTAAAAAAAAGGAAATATAAAAATATATCTCTACACTTAATTTAATTTTCTTTGTGTTTCTTTTACAAAGGCTGGTGTTTTGCTTTTATACGTAACACAGAATATTATAAAGAATATAGAAGTAGCAAGGGTGGTGTTGCCGCGTAACCATGATATATGATTTCCGCACGTCTTCAGCTGAGCGAACATGACCGCGTAGAGAAAATCTACAGGGGATAGACAAAATCTCAGGGGGGTAGACAAAATCTCAGAGAGATAGACAAAATCTACAGGGGATAGACAAAATTTCAGGGACGTAAACAAAATCTACAGGGGATAGACAAAATCTACAAACGGTAGTGCGTCAGTTTGTCTATTTATGACATGTGTCACGTGATCTCTTAGAAGATAATTTATCTAAGGATCACGTGACAAATGTCCATTAAAAATACTGAAATACTTACCTCAAAATATTATTATCGTATGACTGAAAATTAGTTGCCGCTTTGGCTTTGCCCGTGGAGCCCATCTTCAAACAAATTAAAGGCTGATCATGGTATGCTGGCATCGCTTGAGAACGGCTAAACCGATTTGGCTAAACTTTTTTAAATATTCGTAATAGTCCTACATCCCAAAGGCATACATGGATGACCATGGCCAGAGATAGAGTCAAATGGAAATCACTGGAAGAAGCCTTCACCAACGAGGTGTTCATACCATAATTTTGTTTTTTAGCCGAACTTCAAAAAAGAATGAGGAGGTTCTCAATTCGTCGGAATCTTAATTTTTTTATGTATGTTCCCCGATTATTTGACGACGCCTGGACCGATTTGGAAATCAATTTTTTTTTGTTTGTAAGGGTTCACAGGTGGTCCCATGGTCATCAGGTCAGGATCTGATGATGGGATCCTAGAGAAATCGAGAACCCTTCATAGGCACACTTGAAGCTATTTGGGTATTTTTTTATAGTGACTAGTGCATTTGCTTTCTGAAAGCACACTTTTCCGTGCATAATTTTTGAAGTCGGTACACTTTTTTTTAAAAGCCAAAGTATTTTATTGTTATTATTAGGTTTCAAAGAAAGAAAAATTGCAAAAGTTCCCCTGAAAATTGGAAAATTCATGACCATAAATAGGGGATTAAAGTTAATATGGATTCCACAGACAAATCCAGGGCGGAAATGAACGTCATTAAATGCAGTCGTATCGAATTATCGAAAGCAGTAGACTAGCGCTCATCCTCCCGTTGCCATGGCAACCTTATATCGATTGATGACACTATTCCCGTCTCTAGTACACCAATACAGTTTTGTATATAACTATCTCTCTCCTGCGATTACGAAATATTGTTAAGTCAAGCCATTTCCATTGTTCTTTGAATGTTGATATTTTCGATTTAGGGTAATTGGTTGAGAATTGGACTTTGAACTGGGGGGTCTTAGGTTCATGTCATGCTTAGCACCAATTCTCTTACTTCGGACGGCAGGTAAAGTAACGTGCGTATCTAACTTTGTCTAAAAAATAACAGATATCTGTTAAAGAAGTGACAAAGCCGTGAAAATTTTAATGTATTATTATGTTTTGTTTGTTTGTAAATAAGTGACACATCTAGGTCCATTAAGTGCAGCGACAGGATTGCCACCTGTTCTGTTCAATAGGACACTTACTTTTGTCTCTGGCCACACCGCAAGGTAAAGAGGCCGTGATGGTTCGTTTGAATTTTGATATTATTCGAAGGCCTTGTATAATAAATATGAAATATCATCCGTCTGTATTGTGAAAATTAACGGCGTTTGAGGAAAATTTTGTCATTGCTTTTGCTAAGCTTATTATGAATGTATACTAGAATGTAAACACGGCTTGATTTGAAATTTGAATACCTACATAAATACGCTTATAACTACTTATCTATTAAATATAGATATATGCTACCGCGGACTTTTTTATAGATTATTTTATTTTACACAATTCCTTCCTACATCATTTTGTTATATCTCCGACGGATTAGACAGCATACGTCATTAAAATTCGCTAGGGCTAACTTTTTGTCCGTCTTGATTCACTTATACTGTTAATGCTCACCTCCTAAACATGATAGATCCATGTTTAGTACTAGTATTCCTTTCCGGTGAATGAATTTATGTAATAGCAGAAACCGCATCAAAATCCGTTGAGTAGTTTTTTTGCAAAAGCTAATTTTTTTTTATTTTAATTCAAGAGGTCAATAAAAAAAAACACCGACGAATCAGGGTCGGAAAGCACAGTAAAAACATTATGTGCGTAAAATTGACTGTAATTTTTTTTTATTGTAAACTAGATGGCCCGTGCGAAAACTTCGCACAGTTAGTTCAAGTAATCTCCAACAGATGGTATATTTTACAAAATATATAACGTAGTCTAATTTTAAAAGAAACTTTGATTTGTTTGATTATTTTATCGTCATTAGAGGGGAAAATAATCTTTAAAATGGCGTATCAAACATTATTATTGATTACCAAAAAACTCCGTGTACACATTGTCTTTGCCTGCCCAGCTCGTCATTCTAGTGTTATACATTCTCGGGCCGGGCATACCTTGGGTGGCCATTGGTGTGGACTCGTCGATTTTGACCTTCGAGTCAAAACGAAAGATGTCGCAGTCCTAAGTAGTTTACCCCCAAGTTCCAAGTCAATTAATTCAATAGAATTCAATCTTAAAAAGGGGTAAGAAATTTTAGAATCCAAATTAGTTTCGAAAAGTAACAATATTTTTCTCTCAATTTTTAAAGCTGTCAAGACTTCGTTAGTCAAGAAATTAATTATTCAAAAGGCTGGTGGTGTCACAGATTATACAGAGGTTCGACAAAGTGCGCACTAAATCTTCGGGCTCTTGTCAGCAGTATTGTGCCAGCTGTTTTAGAACCAAATGGTTTTGGATGTGATTATGGCAAGAGACCCGATGGCATGAGACTTGCACCATGGAAGATGGGACTGTCACTAGTATTGGATGCTACTCTCGCACCGTCCCATCTTCCATATACAGCGTTAAAAGCTGGGAAAGCTGGCAATGCTGAAATGGCCAAATGTCGCAAAAATGCATCTCTTCCGAAAGAATACATATTTGAGGCGTTTGGTGTGGAAACGATGGGACCGTGGGGACCTGGAGCACGCAGTCTGTTTATAGATATTAGTAAACGACTAATAGAACGTCCACATGACCAACGGGCTGGCTTACTTCGGTCAAAGCCATCCAACGAGGCAATGCAGCCAGTCTGTTGGGTACTCTCCCAGTAGATAGCGATTTACCTGAAATGTTTATTTGTAATTTTATTTTATATTAGTAATTCAGTATTTAAGATCATTTTTAACCAAATTTCAAAAAAAGGAGGTTTAAAATTGGTGTTCCCCGATTACTTGAAGACGCCTGGACCGATTTGGATTTTTTTTGTTTGAAAGGTGGTCCCATTGCCATCAGGTTAGGATCTGATGATGGGATCCTGGAGAAATCAAGAACTCTTCAAATTTTATAGGCACAATTGAAGCGATTTTTTTTTCTTCATCAGAAGTGGTTATTATAATACTTTTTACTATTTATAAACTCATTAAAAGTAAAAAAAAAATTGGCATAACTATGGCATGAATTAGACATATTCCAACTAGCCTTAATCCTAACTTCCTATCCTAATCCTAACTAGTACTAACTAATATTATAAATGCGATATTAGCCTTTTTTCATGCCTAAACGTAGCAACGGATCGACTTGTTTTTTTGCACAGAGACCATTGGAGGGCCGGATATGCTACTTTTTATCCTGGAACTGAACTGATTTTGTTAATTCACGAAGAAGGTTTACGAATATCAAACAAGAACCTATCATGTTTAGGAGCTCAGAAATAACAGTATGATTAGTGAATAAAATCGGGAAAAAAGTTAGCTCCAGCGAGTTTTAATGACGTATGCTGTCTAATCCGTCAGAGATATAACCAAATGATGTTGGAAATATTTTGCATAATCGCTAGTTTTAAATATTTTTAAGAATAAACAACTCTGCAGTCCTCTATGTAGGTAGACTGTCTATGACTAGACATATCAAGGCCATTTTTTTCTGATTATTTTTATACTGTGGTCCTATTGAGTTGATTAATGAGTTTAGTTTCTGTCGAGTAGGCACCTTGTCTCGATTCATGGGATGAGTTGACAGCGTCAATAGTGTATTGGATAGAAAGACGGATTCATTCGTGTCTGTATGTATGTGCGCGATTTTTTACAACGGATTTTGTTCTAGTTTTGACTATTAGACAGATTATTTCAAGAGGAAGATTTCGGTGTTTTAATAATTGCCCTAGTATTTATAGGAGCTGAGCATGGTATCAGTCAATCAAATGTTAGCGGCAGTGCGCTTTAATGGAAATCCGTTACATCCTAGCTTCTCGTACTACGTAGGGCATGTAAAACTTCCACACTTCTTTTGAAAAATCATTAGTTTTTTAATCTATCTATCATCACCTTTTATCGCAAGAGGGGTAGGCAGAGGCAATGCCATTTGCTACGTTTCTGATACCTATCTCTTTCGCTTCGTTTATATTCATCATACCTTTCTGTTCATCATACCTTTGTGTAGACTCATGTAATTTGTAAATAGATTAAGAGAAACATAATAAACGATTTCCCACGACGGTGCTTGCTTGCGGTGATTGGTCAATAGTATCGCCTCCGCGCGCCCGGTTGACATAGGTCTAAGTGCGCGCACGCACCCCTATATAAGCGGGCGCGCGGAAAGGCACAATCGGGGTCAAGATCAAGAACACAGCACGCTAACCAGTCACCAACACCGAAGCAAGTACCCGACAGGAAGATCACCGCATCTTTCATTTCTTCTGAACCGGCATAGTAAAGTGTGGGCTGCGAAGGGGCTCACACTTTAATACATTCGGCGATGGTGTGTACTTTTAATATTGCCTTCGATCAATATTTTTATTTTAAGTTCAACAAATCGAAATTAGCGTAAACTACTTTTGTTCATTTTAGTCACAACATTATCGTTCATTCCGCTTTCTTCTCTAATGACATCGTTCCGGGTGCGTTCAATGCGCTTTATATCACACATTCTTTCCTCTTATTTATCTTACTTTCATGCTTCTTTTTCCATACCCAAGTCTCGCTTCCATAAGTAAGTGATGGAACTAAAACAGCATTTAATTTTTTAAATGCAAAAAAATAAGAACCATTACTTACAAACATTGCTATTCTTATCTTACGGAATGACTATGATTTGTGAGGCTATACCTAACGAGTGGCGACTCTGTTGAGGTATTTAGATGGAAAAGCCTCTAAGTGTGGTTTGTCGGATTATGTACATAAGTTTTTATAAAAAAATCATTGGTACATGGCCGGAATCGAATCGTGGCACATACGGATTGCTATCTTTGCAAAATTCAAATCAATTTAGCTTGGACTCGTATCAGTTTCGATTGACCGGATCTAAACTGAGTTAAATCAGTGGACTGCGAACAAAATTTGATTTACTAACGACTTGGCCTCAGATACCTAGTAATAATTGATTACATTTACGCATATGTCCAATATAGGTAGGCAGAGAGTATGAAATATCTTCACGGCCTCTGTACCTTGCGGTGTGGCCAAAGACACCTCTTCCACTTGACGCAAATTATATCTGTTATTTTAACCATCGGCTAAAAGAGGTGGACTTGGTCTTCCGCTGGGTGCCCTGGGCCGATAACACGATTTCGGGAGCGTAAGGCAACGCGTGTTAAAAAATAAGATATCCTACAATAATTAAAAAAAAGCTTCTTTCATCACGCTTTTTATCCAATGAGGGGTAAACTGAGACAATCGAATGCTATTTAAAACTTTTTTACTACTATATACAATATATATAGTATTTTAATTTACATACAACTTAACTAAAATGTACAATAAAAAATAAATATAATATTTAAAAACTATATAATACAAATTATAAAAAGAATACCTCTTCCAGAACCCCTCCCTGTGGCATAATGGTTCTTAAACACTGGCTGCGTTACCTCGCTGAATGGTTAAACTGATCCTTTAGGTCACCTGAGGCGTGGACTAGTCTCGTACCTAATTTTTTTATGAATATTTTCATTTCGGCAGACCATGGACCCATTGCTTCCACCGCAAACGCCGAAAATAAGTAATTTGTTATAATATTTGAATATTTTCGGCGCTTGAGCAGTTGAGCCTGTTCTGCCGCCGCACCCGCTCTTAATTTGGTATACTGTATGTGAGACGCTGCCAGTGTATCAACACAGGTAGCGTCCCACACCAAATTTTTTCCTAAATGCCACGGTACTAAAGTTACGCCATCAGGTCTTTTGCCATCGTCCCTGCTCATACCTGCTTTGCCATTGCACTAAAAGTACACATAGGTTGTCCTCTGCCAAGATTTCCTTTCGCTTCTTATAAACTATGGCCTTATTCATAAACACATTTTAAAAGCGTTTTAGTTAAAATATGTTTTGTCACTCTCTAACAAACCTGTCTTTACTAATAATAGAAAGAAACATAACACATTTTATATTCTTAAGAGGAAGGCGTAAATGATTTAATAAAGTTTATTTTAGGTTTAGTCAAGGAAAGCAGGCAGCTATTTTGGTCAGAAGTTTTGAGCAAGTTTCAAAGCGTTTTCGTGGGCAAGAGTTAATATAAACTTTAAAGACTTCTCTTAGAACGTCTAACTACTTGTTTTCTGATATAGGTTTAACCTTGTGGTTATTGAACGTACCTAGGAAGCATACAGTTCGATAACTAGGTGCGTCGGTGGCCGGCCATGTACCAATGGATTTTTTATAATTAAAAACTTCTCTACGTAATTCAACAAACCACACTTAAGAGGCCTTACCGTTACGCCGCACTCGAAATTTAGTTAAGTAACACGCGTGGGGGCGTTATTCAAAATTAGTCGCGCCTTCAAATTTTGATCATTTTTTTATGTTGACTTTGATATTAAAATAAAAAGCGGGGATGGTTTGAATGTAAAAAATACTTACCATTGCAAATTTTTCACTCTTTAAATTATTTTTTATTTATATTTGTAATGTTTTCTATATTAAATAAAATTTTGATTCTTGTTACCGAATAATTCGAGAAAAATGTGTTATTTTTATATTACTATTTTTTTTTCTATATAGCTCACAAAAAATACATTTTTATATCTATGAATTTTTCCAAAAATTACGATTTCTTAAACATTTTTTCTCGTTTCTTTATGAAAGTTGAAAAATCTAATCTATCAATATTTAAGTTGACCATATTACGGTGTCAATACCGTTTTTTAATGTTTAAAATCTTCAGTGAACTTTACAAGATCGATTGTCAAAGGTCACTCGAACGTAAGTTTTTGGAATACAATACTACTCCGGAAAAATGATAATTTACCAACACTATAGAAATAATTTCAAAATTTCCTTCTATCAGTCTTGAAGACCAAGACCCGTATTTTCAAAATGACACAAAATTATATCCACAATCTTATTCGTATTCTCACAAACAGACATCAAAAATGTCCGAAATGTAGCGTGTGCCGGTAAGGAGCCTTAAGTAGCCCACGGTATCTCAGCGACAATCGGTTCGGCCGCCGTCTGATCGAGATTGAACACGGGCCAGACACTAGCAATGTAAATCATACGATCTAGATCACATGCAATTCACTCACTCACAACACAAGATTCGATTAAACAAAGTGTCAAACAAGATCGTTCCCGCCATCGAAATCAACCACAAATACAACGATTTGAAAAATGGCGAACCGTACGTTACAAGAATTGGACGAGTCTGCTGTCTGTGGTCGAATTCGGCGGACCGTATGGCGGCGCACCGGCAATTGGCCATGCTACATATTTATAATATACTTTTTTTATAATTTGTTTTGAAAATATAGCCCATTTTAAGAAACTAATTTCGATATTTTTGTTTTTTATCCATTGCGTCTATTTTTAATATATTTTACAAATTTTACCCGCGAAAAGTAAACGTGACGTCACAAGAATTTAGAACAGGATTATAATCTTGGCCACTACACATAAAAAGTGACAGTCAATCAAATTAACGTCAAGCAAACGTCAGTCAAGGTCGACTAACCTAAAAATTACTCTTGTTTATATACTCGTGTTTATATTTATTTAAATTGAATAGTTTTTTACAATGGCAAGTAAATATTGTTTCATCCCGTCATGTCCTAATAACAAAGAAAATAATTACACGTAAAATATAATTTATAAAGATGTCATTCAAAGATTGACGATTGCCCTTTTTTGTAGGCAAAGGTATCATTTTTTCATACTGCTTAAGATGACGTCATACATCGGTCAAATTAAGGTTATTGTTTTTTATTGAATATCTTAAAAAGTATAGACTTAATTTAAAATCTGATAAATAGAAATTGTACTGAAAGCTTATATCTCGAAACGGTTTCGAGATCTTCGTTTCTGTTCAAAAAGTTAGCATAGCCAATTGGACGAATGAGTGGGCACCATAGGCTTTTCCATCTCTAATATACCTAAACTGGACACTCGTTAAGTATAGTTTCACAAATACCATCGGCTAAAAGAGGGAGACTCGGTCTTCCGCTGGGTAGCCTGGGACCAGCCATAAGGCAACCCGTGAAGACGCCGTGAAACAATTTTTGATCTGAAAACTTCTTTAGGCGCGTTAAGAGATTTTTGGTAGGGGGAATGCCGACCATGGATTGCCTTGCCCGAGTATGCTCGACCCGAGAATCTCCGGGCAGCAATTTGTGTCTGGCTTCCACGTATGCCTGGGTCGGGCATTCTCGTCCCAGAACGAATTTTTTTTATTGAAAACTTCTTTAATCGCATCTGGCGATGACATTTTTAAGTGACAAATTTATTCATAGCTTTAAGTTCTTACTTCTGTCGGCAGTCGCCATGACTGCCTATGTCTTTTTTAAAGAACTATCTACGCGCCTTGTCGTCGCAGCTGATGGTGACCAGAGGGCTGGCTGATACCTCGCTCAAAAAGCCAGTCTCATTAAAAACGAGGCAATGCAGCCAGCGTTCTGGGCACGCTACCGCACGGCAGTAGACTAGATTATATACACAGCTTATTTTCTCCGAATCTACTGGACGAAATAGGTTCAAATTTGGTACCTATATGGAGGTTGATGATCCAATCACGGACGTATAGCGTAAATTATCGAATTTCGATTTTGGGGATAAATTGCGCGGAAAAAATTTAAAAGTATAAAAAATATGTTTTTAAAGGACATAAATATCACATGCATAGATTAAATATAGGTATTAAAATATACGAAAACTGAGCGCCCCCCCCCCCCCCCCCTCTTCTCTCCGAAACTACTAAGTCTCAAATATTGAATAAAAATAGGAATTAGGGCCAGCTCATAATTTACAGTTGTATTTAGGTTTTTATAAAAAAATCTGTATTTTAATAAAATAAAATCCTTATACTAAATTGGACACGAGCGAAGCCAGCCAGCACGCTAGATAATAATACCTATATTGTTTAAAATTTATTTTTAATTATATTTAATTTTTTAACCGACTTCCAAAAAAGAAGAAGGTTCCCAATTCGGACAGTTTTTTTAAATTTTTTTTATTGGATTACTCCGCCAGTTTTGAACTGATTTTCATGATTTCTTTTTTATTCGACAGATAATTCTTCCGTATTGGTCCCATTTTTATATCGTAGGTACCGATTTTCACGACTTAATTTTCTCTGTCGTATTTATCGGTTCAGTAGTTTTTCAGAAATTCAGTAATTTGCCTCTGTTTACGTCTGAAACTTATATATCAGAGAAAAGCCTTAGTTAACTGAAAATATATTCTATCGCCCGTTTATCCGTTTTATTTGAGAGGTGTAAAATTTTATAAGTACTGTCATACACGTAAACCGGTTTATATCGTTTTCCGATATGAAACAATGTAGTCATTATGTTTAAGGATGTCCCAGGTTACCCAACTGAAGGAGAAATATATACTAGCAATCCTCCCCGGCTTCTCATGGATAGAAAACATTTTACATCAAAGATCCCAATGGACTTTTTCCCTCATGGGTTGCCTTAACCCGAAACCGCGGAAGTCCAAGTCTCTAAGTGTGGTTTGTCGGATAATGTACATAAGTTTTTTATTATAAAAATAATAGAGAACTACTATCAAGATATATCTATCTATCATCACGCCTTTTATCCCAAGAGGGGTATGCAGAGACGATTGAATGCCTTTGCTACGGTCCTGACATACCTCTTTCGCTACTTTTATATTCATCATACCTTTCATACATGCTCGAAAATTGTGTGTGCTTTTAATATTGCCATCGATCAACACATTTCCTTTCACTTCAGCCTAATAAACATTGTTAGTCAATCTTTCATTTTTCAATTTTTCAAATATATCAAGATATATTTCATATTTTTTTCAGTGGTTTAAAAATTATAACAGGAACACAATGTTATATGCCACATGATGGGGTACACAAAAAAACATTTCTTTATTCTCCAGTTATCAGCGTCGGTGGCCGAATGGTTAAGACTTCTGATATTGACTAGGCAGACCACGGCTTCGATCCCGGATCCTGGCCATGTACCACTGGGGTTTTTAATTAACAACTTATGTACATAATCCGACAAACCACACTTAGAGGCTTTTCCATCTAAATATACCTCAACAGAACTGGCCACTCGTTAGGCATAGCCTCACAAATACCATCGGCTAAACTATGGAGACTTGGTCTTCCACTGGGTACCCTAGAACAAAGAAAACCCCTAAAATTATTGGTCGGGATCCGGGATCGAACCCGTGGTCTGCCTAGTTAAATAACAGACGTCGGCCACCGATGCACTATAAGCTATCATATTCTAGAAACTACGTCGGGATCGGATTAGCAGTTTTTGCGTAAATACCTGAAAAGCTGAAAATTACGGGCTAACCTGTGGATTCAGCGCTATAGGTACTTGCTTTTTACAGAAAGTATAGTATCCTATACATGTCAAAGCTTTTTGTATAATGGGACCTGCGCAAATGAGACATAGAAATTTTCAGTACGAAACAGACTCTCGGCGAGGTCGGACGTGCGTGAATCGTTGCCGAAATTAAAATTTAAAAAATAAAAGAGTTTTAATTGAAAAACAAATACGCGTTATAATTTGTGTTTATTGGTAGATTTTAAAAGATTTTTTTTGTAACAAAACGCTGTTAATTTTTTTCTCAAAGCCAAAATCAACAAGTGTTTTTCTTATGTAATTGGTATTGTTTTTTTGTTTTACGCGTTAGATTACGTTGTGTAAAATTAATTAGGTCACTGACTAGCCACAGCCTGTTGCCTGAGGGTGAACTGCGTAGGTGTATTCGTAGTACTATTTAAGGCACGTTGTTCGTATTAGACATTTTTATATCGAGAAAAATATATGTACTACATTTTGTTAAAGATGTAGGGGTTATCTCTTAAACTACTTAACCGATTCTTAAAAATATTTTACGAATAGAAAGCTATAGAATCCTCTGAGTCTTTATATTATTTTGTTCAAAATTCAAAGGCAATCTTCTGTATAATTTTTGTATTTAATTTTATGAACGTTAAAATAAAACCACGATTTTGTGTCTAATATAGTCTTAACGTAAACTTTCGCATTACGTTTAGGGAAAACCCCTCTTCTTAGAAAATAAAGTACCTATCCTATTTTGCAGGAAATATTTACGCTTCAATCATATTGGGGTAGATGTCGGTCGATAGCCAAATTGATAGGGCGTTGGACTTGAAACCGGGAGTTCCCGGGTTCAATCCTACTCGAGAATATTTATAATTAACTTCTCGCGCTTCGGAGGGCAAATAATTTCTAGGTCCCCTAAGGGGAGCTGTAACAGGCCAGCCACCTGCTCTGTTCAATATGGACAAGAAGACACTGGTGTCTCTGGCCACAAAGACAGTGAAGATGTGAAGAAGATGTCTGTCTGTACTAAAATCTAAGTGGAATGTTTTTTAGGCATTTTTTGGATTTTTTTTTATCTGTCTATCCCAACGTTTGTCTAGATCTAGAATAGGCTCCAAAACTGCTGAATGGATTTTCATGATACTTTCAGGGATCATAGTGGGTATTTAGACTTAGAATCTGCTTTTACTACCGAACCCATTTTATTCCGGTTTTCACGATTAAAAAGATCGATTTACGAGAAAGCTTTAAGTGTATTAAAAATGGAAGAATAAGTCTCCCACGTTTAGCCGATAGTATTTGTGAGGCTATAACCTAACGAGTGGCCAGTTCTGTTGAGGTATATTTAGATGGAAAACCCTCTAAGTGTGGTTTGTCGGATTATGTACATAAGTTTTTAATTAACCCCAATTTTTTTATAGTACGTGGGAAGCTAGGAGGGTTCACTTGTATTAGTGGCAGGAATCGAACTTAGGACAGTGAGATAAAATCAGAAATATCAAAATGGCTTTGCAAATATTAAAATCCTTTGTGTCGCGAGATCGATTTTGCAACAAGTAGCTAGAGAGATACGCTTGTTGAATATTTATGGGGACCTAGCGCCGCCTCGCCACTTTGCTCGCATATATTATTGACTGAAAAGCTGAAAACGGGGCTGGGAAGGGGTCTTATATAATTGGTAATAAAAGGGGGTGGATTATTAAAAAAAAGCTTTGTTCCTATGGTTCAAATTTCATCAAAATTGGTTAATTGGTTTAGCCGTTAAAACTTAACGGACAGACAGATGTTTTAATTCCATCACTTATGGAAGCAAGACTTGGGTATGGAATAAGAAGCATGAAAGTAAGATAAATGCAGTGGAAATGCGGTCTCTACGTAGAATGTGTGATATAAAGCGTATTGATCGCATCCGGAAGGATGTCATTTCAGAAGAATGCGGAGTGAAAGATGATGTTGTTACTAAATGAAGAAAAGTATGTAGTTTACGCTAATTTGGAAACTTTGAAAGATTGACTTAAAAGTTTATATTCAGAAGTAAAATGAAATGCTGGCAGAGGACGACCTAGATGTACTTTTTTCACATAGTATATAAATTATTGGTCGAAGGCAATGTTAAAAGTACACACAATCGCCGAGCAAGTATGAAAGGTATGATAAATATAAAAGAAGCGAAAGAGGTATGTCGGGATCGTAGCAAATGACATTCGATTGTATCTGCCACATTGAGATGCAGATCTAACTTTGCCTTAATTTTAATACTTAATTGAATTTTGTAAGAGCTAGTTTTCACAGAGTCTATTGAATATTTATAAAGAGAAACGGCTGAAAACTGAAAGAAATAGGTTTCTAAAAGAAAGTTTTCTTTTAGTAGTATAAAACGTGTCGTATAAAATAATTTCGCATTTTTTGTTACTGTTCCGCTCCGTTGGATATTCAAATCGGACTGGCAGTTCCTGAAATTAGCGCGTTCAAACATGATACAAAACACTTTTTAAAAAAATCGTAGAACACGATTGCAGCGCCACCTACCGGGTCAAATTGTGAATCTAAACCATCCAGGACCCATTAACATATAATATACACATAAAAAATTCATCATAATCGGTCCAGCCGTTTAGGAAGAGTTCTGTGACATACATAAGTACAGATAGGTTATCGTAGAAAACATTTTTAGTATCGGTTCACTTTCCGCCCCGGCTTTGCCCATGTTAACTGTGATCCCCCTATAAACTTGATTTGCAAAAAAATCACGTTTGTTGTATGGTAGCCCCCCTTAAATATAAATGTAATTTTAATTTAATTATTCATTTTTAAAGTGAATAATATAACTCAATATTCTGTGAATATTTCAAGCGTCTACCTGTTGCCGTTATCAATATCGAGCATAAACGAGCAAAAAAAATCACGTTTGTTGTATGGGAGCCCCCTTAAATATTTATTTATTCTGTTTTTTAGTATTTGTTGTTATAGCGGCAACATAAATACATCATCTGTAAAAAAATCAATTGTCCAACTATCACGGTTCATGAGTTACAGCCTGGTGACAGACGGACAGACAGACAGACGGACGGACAGCGGAGCCTTAGTAATAGGGTTTCCGTTTTTACCCTTTGTATGCGGAACCCTAAAAATCACGGATCGAAGAAAAGTTAATCTTATTAGCGCATTATATTTTGAGAAAGTGATTTTAGATTCTGTGTATGTTTTCTTTTAGATTTTCTAAAAAAAATCTCATGTAGTTTCATAAAGTGACAGAGAAGTGACAAAAGTTATCTATGTCGTCAACTCCAGAATGCAAAACACACGAAATGTGGGCGGCAATGACCAGATCTATTGAAATTTTGGTCGCATTCTTCGAGTACTATGCGCAAAGGTAAAATATTTTGTTACTTGGAACCGTGATATCGGTCCCAGGGTACCAAGTCTCCCTTTTTTAGCCGATGGTATTTGTGAGGCTATACCTAACGAGTGGCCAGTTTGGAAAGCTTAAAATTGTGGCTTTTTTTTTTTTTCTTCACGGGTTCAGCTCCCGAAACCGTGTTACGGTTCCAGGGTACCCAGCGGAAGACCAAGTCTCCCTCGTTTAGCCGATGGTATTTGTGAGGCTATATCTAACGAGTGGCTAGTTCTGTTGAGATATATATTTAGATGGAAAAGCCTCTAAGTGTGGTTTGTCGGATTATGTACATAAGTTTTTTTAATTAAAAAAACCCATTGGTACATGGCCGGGATCTGGGATCGAACCCGGGGTCTGTCTAGTTAACACCAGACGTCTTATCCACTCGGCCACCGACGCATTGCTTGATACGTGTACTTCAGAATACCAGAATAACCATATAACAGTCATGTGTTCAAAGCATTTTCCGCCCCCGTTGTTCTTATCGCCACCATTTACCAATTTTGGGATAATTTCTTATTATTGAATAACAATATAAAACCTTAAATCTAATCTAAACATTAAAAATAACTAAATAAACCAGGTCCGTGTGGAATAGTGTCAGGAATACTAGCTGCATTTTCCTGCTGAATCGCGATGGTGATTCGTTGAGCAAGGAAGGAGCCAGCCCTCTTGTCACCAGAAGAGATGATCAGTCGAGGGGATTTTTGGCATTTGAACCCCACGGACCTCTCTAGGGTCTCTCTATTCTACACCAAACGGCACAAATTATTATTGTGAAATTTTTGTATATATATTTTAGTTAAGGGGAAGTCAGTCATCAAAATGCAATTTTTAATCAAATTTTTCAGAAAACCTGATCTATTTACGAAACTGAAAAATATATATATTAATTTTAAGGATATGACAAATATTGTTATTGTTTTGAAAATATGATTAGAAACATTTTACTCGATAGAAAAAAATCCTAAATACACCTCTGAAAACTTTATTTATCAAATTTTATGGCTATAATATAGATTACATAACATGAATATTTTTTTGGTAATTATCTATGCTTTCATTGTAAAATTATTTCTATGTTGTATAAGATATTTTTTAAATAAATATTATCGCTTACGTTGAATCGCTTACTGTTTCTATCATGCTCGCGTGCGCGCGATTCTAGATAAATGCGTTCTGCTCTTTCATCACTCATTTTCCCATCGACCACTTCCCTTTAATGTTAGGTTTTATTTGTCAACACAGAACAGAACAGAAAGATTTCGGGGGCCAAAAGTAGCTTGTCAACCAGCGCTCCAACTATCACATGTGCAAAAAAAAATACATCCATCCACAAGCGTATCCGGCTCGGAAAGCTACTTAAAATATGTTTATTAAGGTACCCTAAAATCACAACTAACGGAATACGGAACCATTTTATTACTTTCCCTAACATCAGAGCTCATTATTGTGATGGAATAGGCTAATTTAGTTAATTTATTACCCAATATAATCATAAAAAGCAGCTTTTTCCTAATTTTACTCAATTTATAAAGCTTACATACAGCTGACTTCATTTTAGTGAGACTTTGAATGAGAGATTCATTCGATCATTCATGAGGTTTATTTTAATTTGTATTTGGTACACATCTTCACGGCTTTTTGTACCTTGCGGTGTGACCAGTGATACCAGTAACAATTTCAAAATTAATACAAAAATGTGAGTGGGTTATGTCATTTATACTGAGACGATTTTCAGAATTTTTGTTAAACCATCAACTTAAAAAAATATTGACTAAAAAGGTTTATATGGATGCAATGAAAGGAAATGCTGGCAGAGGACGATCTAGGTGTAGGTACTTGTATTGAACATATAAAAAATGTATGGATCGATGGAAATATTAATAGTACACACAATCACCGAGCATGTATAAAAGGTATGATGAATATACAAGAAGCGAAAGAGGTATGTCAGGATCGTAACAAATGGCATTCTATTGTCTATGCCTACCCCTCTTGAGATAAAAGGCGTGATTGTAGATAGATATATAATATATATAGATTAAAATATCGGAAGCTTTGGTCATGGGATGCAAAAATATTCTCAAGAAACGATTGTCTTAGAGCGTTCTGATAGATAAATAAATAAAATAAAAAAAAACCCCGAGTTGGTAAGGAATTGGTTATTCAGATGATTCTGCATCATAAGGTCAAGCTTACCATGTTATTGTGATATCATTGAAGTCACAGGATCAGACCAGTAGAAATCTCCAGCAGAAACGAGGTGATGATTATCAAACGGCTTTTTAGATTTTCTTTAATCATAGCTAAGAACACTCTCGATCAAGTCACCTTTCAAACAAAAATAAACTAAATTAAAATCGGTTCATCCTTTTAGAAAGTACGATGCCACAGACAGACACACTTGTCGGTGAATTACACGGTCGAACCTGGCTAGTATTAACAACACAGGCAAAAAATATAATTATAAAATTCCGAAATATAATTAAGTAATAGATATAAATTTTATACGTAGCATCTGTCTTGACTCCAAGTTTCTCCAACGATTTTCTTAATTTGTTTAAGTAGAAACAATTAATGTTAATCAAAGAATTTTGTTATTTTGCGTCGATAGCCCATTGGATAACTCTAGACTTGAAACGGGTTCATAAACTGCACTCGTGCAAAAAACACCATGCTTAGAATAGTCTAATAATAGTCTTTCGCTTCCTTCATATTCATCATACCTTTCCTGCGTGCTCGGCGATTGTGTGTAGGTACTTTTAATATTGCTTTCAATCAATATTTTTTATATGTTCAATAAAAGTACACCTAGGTCGTCCTCTGCCAGCATTCCTTTCACTTCAGCCATATTTTATATATTGAGTAAATTTTTTATCCTTCGTTCTTTCAACGTGTCCATTGCAAACCCGCGTAAACTACTTTTCTTCATTATAGTCACAACATCATTTTTCATTCCGCATTTGTCCATTTTTCTCTCCAGCCACACTGCAAGGTACAAACTTTGATGATGCCGTGATGATGTGTTGGGTTGCGTAAGAATTTTATTACAGTTTTCATCATTAATTTAGGCCGTTGATTCCCAAAGGTGTAGGTACAAAACACTTAGCAAACCTACCCTAATTCAAATTACAATGGTAGGTACTAATTTTATACAATAGGGGTGTTGAGAATTTTATGGAAATAATTTTAAATTATAGCTGTAAAATAGGTATAATAATACCTAATAAAATAATTAGAACAGGTAGCCGCATACTGTAACGTCTATGACATCTCACCTTGGTAATAAGCAACATTAACACTGTAGGTTAAGCGCACAGCTGATGCGTTCTCCTTCTTTATTTCCTATTCTTTTTCTCATCACACACACGCACACACTGTTGGCTGACAGTACCAACCTCTCGGAAAATGGGTTGGTACCATCTGACGGCCAACTCTACCACCGCGTGCGCACATTGGTCAAATCAAATAGCGCATGCTTCCCCGGCTTCCTGTTACACACTTCTGTTCCTTTTCACAAAATCACTCCCACTGATTGCAGAAAAGCGAGAGATGTTACACATCAAAAATCTGAACCACAAATTTTCTTTGTTCTATTACCAACCGGGTAAAAGCTAAATCCCATTCCACTAATATTATAAACGCGAAAGTTTGTATGGATGTATGTATGTTTGTTACTCCATCACGACAGAACGGCTGAACGGATCTGGATGAAATTTGGCACAGAGATAGATTATAGTCTGGAATAGTACATGGCTACTTTTTATCCCGGAAAAATGTATGGTTCCCGTGGGATAGATTTGCTTTCGTTTTTCACGGGATCGACATGTTTTTTTGCATAGTGGTAGTTTAGGGGTCAGAGAATGACATATACTACTTTTTATACCGCGAAAGCGGGCGGGGGAGGGGCAATTTACAGCCACGGGATTATTTCTTTTTGGATCTAATTCCACGCGGGTAAAACCGTGGATAGAAGCTTGTTAATAATAATTGAATTGTTACCTATACAAATATTGTCACAGAATAGTTCAAAGGTTAATATAATCATTGAAATAACTAAGCAATTAAATTACGCTACCTCACGGCCTTTATACCTTGTAGTGTGGCCAGAGACACCATGTAACAGTGTCCACTTGACTACAGTTGTCCATATTGAACAAAACAGGTGGCAAACCTATTGCGACATTCGATGTGTCCCTACTTCTTTAACAGACGTATAAGAAGTATCTGTTATTTTTAGAAGAAGCTTTTCATGCCCTCCGAAGCACAGAAAATGTGTGCTTAGCAATAGCGTAGCTTTCGTTTCGTTTTAATGATCTCTGAAAAAATGCCCGGCTCAAGAATGTCCGACCCAGCAATTTGCTCGGCAATCTAGTATTGGACATTATCGGGCAGGGCATTCCTTGGCTGGCCATTGGCGGTCTGTTTCAATGGTTATCAAGAAGCTCCGAAACGAGGATGTAATAATCGATGGCAATAATAAAAATACACACAATCACCGAGCATGTATGAAAGGTATGATGAATATAAAAAAAAGCGAAAGTCAGGATCGTAGCAAGTGACATTCGATTGTCTCTGCCTACCCCTCTTGGGATAATAGGCGTGATGATAGATAGATAGATAGATAGATGTAAAGCCTATCGATTTGGCTTCGGTGTTATTAGCGTCTATTAAGAGAACCATTCACTGCCTATAATAAGTGGAATAATTCTGTTTGTCTCGGATTCAAGGAAAACTACTGTAAATAAAACAAAAACAGTAGCCAAGTGCGAGTCGGACATTGCCATTATTGCCATTATTAAGACCGAAATGAAGTAGTTTACGCTGGTTTGAACACGTTGAAAGAATGAAAGATTGGCTAAAAAGACTTATATGGTTGAAGTGAAAGGAAATGCTGGCAGAGGACGACATAGGTGTACTTTTATTGAACATATAAAAATGTATTGATCGATAGAAATATTAAAAGTACACACAATCGCCGAGCATGTATGAATGGTATGATGAATATAAAAGAAGAAAAAGAGGTATGTCAGGATCGTAACAAATGGCATTCGATTGTCTCTGCCTACCCATCTTGGGATACAGAAGATGAGTTAAAGAAAGCTATCCACGCTTCATTTATTTGATTTAAAATTACGTATTGGACGTCTTCCTTTTCCTCTATTATTCGGTACTAGATTTACAATGGGAAATCTTCTAATGTAATGAAATTAGACCCGTGTTTAACCATCTTGTTAATCAACTCTGCCTCAGTAATCCGTGATTGACAAAGGTTCAAATGATTTACATATTTTGGGAGAATCTTAGTGTCGACGAGGTGAAAAAACCAGGCAAGTGTGAGTCGAACTCGCACACGAAGGATTCCGTACTCTCAATAGGTGACGCAAGAACAAATTGTTGTTTTACTTAAGAGTAATGCTTAATAGTTATACTAGTTAGACGTTTGTATGTATTGCCATTATTAAGATCGAGCAAAAAACGCAGAATAAAACATGTATCTTGTCCCTTTTAATGTTTAACTTTTTTTTATTTTTATTATTTGTTGTTATAGCGGCTATAGTAATACACACTCTGTGAAAATTGCAAGTGTCTACCTGTTACGGTTCAAAAGATACAGCCCTGTGACAGACGGACGGACGGACAGCGGAGCTTTAAGGTACTCAGAAATCGACCACAGACTCGTCCAATTATTGCACGCGCGGCCCACCATCCGTTTTCAAATCGTTGTATTTGTGGTTGATTTCGATGACCGGAACGATCTGTCACACACATATTATTACATCCACACGCCTTTGTTTAATCGAATCTTGTGTGTCTGTGTGGGTGAGTAGGTAGGTATACATTATTGCTAATGTGTGGTCTGTCTTCAATCTCGATCATACGGCGGCCGGACCGAAAATTTTCTGTGAGATACCGGACCGCGTGGGCTACTTTAGTAATAGGGTGTCCGTTTACACCCTAAAAAGAAGCCAATGTCAGCATTATTTCTTTCTTATACAGCAAAAGGGTTGTGGTATAGAATTAGCAATTTGATAAAGTATATTATCAATGGAGGTGTGAAGCGGTAAATCATCGAATAAGACACTATGTTCCCGTAAATTAGACGTCCTAGATCTTCTAGAGCTCGGTCTCGCGACACAAAACGATACCTACGATACCTAAGGTCACTTATTACTATCCTAATGTTTAATCTTATGGCCAAATGAGCAGAAAATTGGCCCGCCTACTCCTTAATCTTATTATTACACTAAATACCAGTGATAGTATGTTTTTTTATTTTAGAAAAAAAGGGGTGATTTTCATGCTGAAAACATAGTTAGAGTTTGTAAGGAAGCCACAGACATGTAATCTCAAAATTATCATCAGCTAAATGCTGGGTACCCTAGGGCTAGTAACTCTTGGTTTCCGGGAACCGTGAAGCACCCGTCATGGCAAAAAAGTGATAGCTATAAAGCCCATCAGAGTTGCAATTAATAAATTCCATTCCACGTCTATGTGGTCACTGGAAGCACTTCGACAAGAGATTGTAGGGTGACAATGAAATTTAACTTTTGATAGAATTTGAGGCAACTTTTTGTCTTTCGCTGGGAAACCAATGGCTCTTGGGCGTCTGCAAAGGGGATGGACATTAACAAATCTGTTTTCAAGCGTCAAAAAAATTATTTGTGTACGCCAAATACCTAGCCAATGTCTTGACTCCGCTGAAATAACGCTAAAAAATGTTTCCATTTAAAGAAAGTGCGATATTATAAAATAATGAAAGTGAATTCCAATTGGAATTGAAATATTTTACTGAAGAAATGAGATAATGTATTAGCCTATGTATGTCACTCCCCGGCCCTTCAACTAGATCTGTGCAAACCATAGACATATTCGCTGCGAGAACCGCTTAGAGACCCTGTAGAAGCGTGCGTCTGTGTGTGTGCGTCGTTTCGAACGTTTGTACCAAGCTTCCTTACTGCTTTGGCTTATATATTTACTGTGCCATAGATGTAGTATGCTGGCGCTCTACTAGATTGGAAATGTCGCGATTAGAACGAGACCAAAAAATTAATATATCAGTGTGCGTGTAACATTGCATAACTTTTGCATTGTAACATATTCAAATTAAGAGGGTTTATTGGGGTGCGTTGTGGAATAAAAGAGGATAAAAGTAATATAAAGGTTATATTTTCTACACACAAAACATACACAAAAGAGATTATAACAAGAATCACTCTTAACATACTACACGAAAATGTCGCGTAGGAACAATAATATAATAAAGTCATAGAGTGGCCATAGACGGGCTCCCCCTTTCGCCAATTTTTTCCCCTTTGACCAGTTAAACTGACCAGGTGCGCAGTAATAAGTTACCTTAGATTTCGTTGATATCGTTTTGTGTCGCGAGACAGAGCTCTAGGAAAATAGTTAATTGTGATGTTTTAAACGGGAAAGGCGATCTAGGGCGTCAAACTTAGTGTTTCCAATCATTAATTATAATTATTATGTTTGTATTTTAACATAATCATCATATAACGTAAAATCCGTTGCGACAATAAAACGACAGAAAAATACAGTGGTACAGGGGCTATATAATATAATAGAATAGCTTACCTATCTGTTTCCGTGAGACGACGGCAGGTCACTCCTGATCCTGGGCCTAGTTTGTACGCGCTCTCCTTTAAGAGGGTCTTGACGCTCCTGGGCAGTTCTCCAGGCTGCTACACCTACCCAATAGGTTCAGAACAAGTGTGATTGGACTCGCGGCGAACCCTGTTCCCAGTGCCTCATGGTGAGCTGGTGTCCGTTCTCCTTGGTGGCATTTCGATGGAAATGTTAAAGGCACACACAATCGCCGAGCATGCCTCTTGCAATAAAAGGCGTGATGATAGCTACCATACAAAGCTCTCTAAAGGCTAAATTACTTTCAGTTTTTTCTAAAAATACAAAATATTGTTGTCACCCTGTTCGCACTTAATGCTAGACTGGGCAATTTAAATTTTCGATATCTCACTCAGATATTCAGCTTTTAAATTACTTTTAAATGCATTTCAGAATTCAGTGAGGCAAAACATCTATTGCCTGCCAGTAGCTTCATTTAAAGTACTTTGAGTAAATTTTTTTATATAATTTTTGGTCTGTTTGACAGAATATTTTAAAAGAAATAAATATTACTAGATGACCAATACGAATGCTTCTCACCGTTAGTTCAACGTGATCTCCAATCTCAAACATTAACTTTGATACCGACAAAAAAACAACTTTGAGCAATAATATATAGGTACCTAGAGATAGTATTGGATTTGATTCCGAATTCCCTGACCCTAAGTTTTTTTTTGTAAAAAATAGAATAAAACCTTGTCGGTGGTCGAGTGGGTAAAACGTCGACTCACAACTGAGACGTCGCGGGTTCGATCCCCACAATGGGATTTTATTATATAAAAAACTATGAAACCGTACAAAGAGGCTTTACCATCGACATAACTCAACAGAAGCTGGCCACTCGTTCAAAAAATCTTTAGCTAAGTGACTTTTTTTTTTAGAATTTAAAACTTTTGCTTTTAACTTCTTGGGGTTCTTAAAATATATCGCGGTAATTCCTTTTGAAACTCTTTCCTTTATATTCAGAACTAGCAGTATTTTATGTTAGTTGCTAGTTGCCGCAGAGTTAGGAATGCCTGTAATAATCCAATCCAAGTTTAGCATTTGGGAAAATTTGCCCGGACAATCACAGTCACAGACAGACACTATTTATTTGTAAGTGTAACCGCCGGCCAAGTGTGAGTCGGACTCGTACAAGAAAGGTTCCGCCGTACACTCAATAGTGAGCACTAAGGTCAGACCAAGTTTGACGCCCCTGTATGGCGCAGGAACAAATTAGCGCGAGTTTTTTTGGCACGTATCTTGTATGGGGCCCTCCTTTAATTTTTAACTTAATTTTATTTTTATTATTTAATATTATAGCGGCCATAGTAATACACACTCTGTGAAAATTTCAAGTGTCTACCTATTACGGTTCAAAAGATACAGCTCTGTGACGGACGGACGGACGGACAGCGGAGCCTTAGTAATAGCATTTCCGTTGTCACCCTCTGGGTACGGAACCCTAACAAATAACTGAAAAACTCTGAAACATTTTTGCCCCCGGATGCTTTCAGGAATCCTGTTTCCTGAAAGCATCCGGGGTGGAAAATGTTGCAGAAGTTTATGAAAAGGTTTTGTACCTGCCAACCTTTTTTCTCAGATATAATTTTTGCGTCAATAGCGCAATTGTTTGACTTTCGGAATTGAAACCAGGGTTCAAACCTTATTCACGACAGAAGGGCCAAGCACCAAACTACAAGAATATAATAATTGCTTTAATTGACTTCTCGCGCTTCGGAGGGCAAGTAAAGGACTGCTCTTGTTATTTTTAGGGTTCCGAACATCTGCGATGATAAAACGGAAACCCTTATTAGGATCACTCATGTGTATGTCTGTCCGTCTGTCACAGCACAGCTTATTTTCTCCGAGTCTACTAGACGAAAAATATTGAATCTTGGTACATATAGGTACCGGGACGGTTCTTGAGCGGTGGTCGTTAGATGCGCAGAACACAATTTTTGGGTCTGCTTGACGGTATGAGGTATTAATTTTAATTTTACCAGCAGTAAAAAGCAATAAAAACACCAATAAATCAATTATAATAAATATTGCACTCGAATTACATATTATTCGCAAACATTCCCCCACTTTTTCGTCGAGCGCTCAATAACCGTCCCGGTACCTATACATATATAGAGTTTTATTACCCAATCACGGACATATAGGTTATCGAAATTCGATTTTGGGGGAAAAATTAAAACATTTTTTTTTTCAAGTTCGTTTTGTGACATACTAAAAAAGGGTTTTTTATAATTTTAAAAATGCATAGTTTAAATTATGTTAAAGAAAATAAACGAAAATTGATGCCCCTATATCTCCGAAACTAATAAGTCCAAAATTTAAAAAAAATTGAATTAATTAAAAGTATGTTTTACAACAATTTGAATAGATATATAAATACCAATATATAGCTCATCTATTAAACCACCTTTAAAAACATATTCTTTTCATAATTTGACACTTGACGTATTTAATTCGTTCTAATTTCAAATATTTGACAGCAATGTTATCTGTCAAAATGGCAAGCGAACACTATTACGCCATCTGACTGTAACAGACAGACAGTTTACGCCATATGACAACGGATCTCTAAAAACTCATCGATACATGGCTGAGTTAGGGATTTTAAAAAATCCGAGGGATTTACCCGTAGCGCTGCAAATCCTCACTAACTACCGACGAACTTTCAAATCGGTGAATAGAGCTTTTGACAATATAGTAAATCTCAAGAGTTTATTTGCTGGAACTACCTGTCGGATTCGAAAAAATATTTTTGCATTTAAAAGCCCAAGCAATGTCCCAAAAAACTGACTGACTGACCAGCCCAAATCGCTAAATATGCGAAAATTGGAGAGGGTGTTGATTTAATATTGTAGGCATCGGTCTCAACCACTCGGCCACTATACCTATGTATTATTATATAACTAATTTTAAATCTCTTTTTTTCAGGTAAGTTTTACCTACTGAACAAAAAACCTTCAGCAGATAAGTAAAATCTACGATTAGCTTTTTATTTGTGGTCTACCGATCGACTATGGATTTGGCCAACTACCCGACTAACGATCACATTCCAGTCATTCTAATATTACAAGGAAAGAGTGTGAATTTTGTGTGGAGGGTAATCTCTCAAACTACTGATCCGATTCTGATAATTCTTTCACTAATAGGAAGTGCTGCATTTTATTTTGTGCAAAAATATCCACGAGCAAATCCGGGGGCAGAATTCTAGTCTATACTAATATTATAAAGAGGAAAGATTTGTATTTTTGTGTGTGTGTATGTTTGTATTGAATAAACTCAAAAACTACTGTGCTAATTTCAAAAATTTCACCATTGGAAAGCTACATTCACCCTGAGTGACATAGGCTATATTCTATTTTCAAAAAAATTAGGGATCCTTACTAAAACTCCAATAATGTAACCCAAGGGGTAAAAAAATGACCTAAGAAATTCCTTAAATCGCGTGCGCTGCGAAAACTATTGATGATAGAACAAAATAATGTACTACGACTTTGCAGAACACATGTCATCATTAACCTACAAAAAGTGTCGCAATTAAGTCACACTAAGTGTTCTTTTATTTTAAAAATTTAATTAAAAAGCCACCGCTAGAAAAGGCTCTTTATTTGTACCTTGCTTTACTTTATATGCACGACTGCTTCAATACCTTTTTTTTTAATATTCAATTCGGACATTCTATCCCAAAGATATCACGAGTTTAAAAATGTAAGTATTTTTTATCGCGATTTTAGTATTTTTGTATGAACAATATCCAAAGGTAGGGGGTAGGGGTAGAAGGTAGGAGTAGGAGTATGGGTATGGGTAGGGGTAGGGGTAAGGGTAGGGGTGGTGGTGGGGGTAGGGGTAGGGGTAGGGGTAGGGGTAGGGGTAGGGGTAGGGGTAGGTATTATATTGTAGGGTTTATTTTATTTTGTTCGTAAATATCCACGGGCGAAGCTGGGGGCGAAATGCTAGTATTATATAAAAGTCGAGTTAGAAGTTGTCAAAGCGCCCCGTTTAACGGAAGCAGCTTCCAGTCGTCTCTCTAACAATAGTACGGACAAGAAATGACAATGTTCAATGGCAACTTCTACATAAAGGCAAAAACTGAAATGGCGTTTTGAAATTGACTTTCTATTTTTAACCGAATTTCAAAAGAAGGAGGTTCTCAATTCGTCGGATTCTTTTTTTTATGTATGTTCTCCGATTACTTGAAGAAAATATTTTTTGTTTCGAAGGGTATACTTTCCAGGTGGTCCCATGGTCATCAAATCAGGATCTGATGATGGGATACTGGAGAAATCGAGAACTCTTCAAATTTTATAGGTACTACACTTGAAGCTATTTGGGTGTTTTTTTTATAGTGACTTGTGCATTTAATTTTGGAAAGCACACTTTTAGTGCATCATTTTTGAAGTCGGTAAAATATAATATACTTATTTACTTTTAAACCAAAAAGAGGGAAGCAAGGTATTTGGTGGACTAAACAATGTATGCAGAAATACACAACTTACAACTAATTTATATTCTGCCAAATACTCCCTGCAGTTTTTTTTATATAGATAGGTATATTTTTTTGGAATTTTAGAAAGAATTTTGCAAGTCGCTTCAGGGAGTAAATTGGCAGAAAATATTTTTCTTACAACCGAGAGGTCCCCCCTCCACATTTTTAATTTTTTTTTCTAAATCGGTTCAGCAAGCGCTGGATCCCTACTCGTCTACAATAATTTGTAGAGGGGGGCTCATACTACACGAAAAAGAGGTTTTCTGCCGTTAAGTGCTTACAACCAATTTCTGTTTCCATCTCTCTAACTAATAGGCTATATAACATCACACTACGACCCAAAGGAGAAGTGCAGTAATAAATGTCAACCAATCCAACATTTCCAGAGGCAAAGTCGGATCGGAGCGCTAGTAGAAATATAATACCACTCCCACTTGAAATCGCTTCCATAGAGATAATCCCTTGAAAGCTTAGTATCGACCAAAATCAAAAACTGAGTAAACAAGGTTCTTGAAATCATATGATCGGTTGTAGCCAGTGGAATATTGGAAAGACACGTCATTATCTTCACGGCCTCTTTACCTTGCGGTGTGACCAGAGATACCTGTAACAGTGTCCACTTGATGCTAGTTGTCCATATTAAACAGAACAGGTGGCAAGCCTGTTGCTGCACTTAATGCACCTTGATGTGTCACTTCTTGAAATGATGTAGGTTATCTGTTACTGTTTAGAAGTCTTTTAAAAACCGGCTATACGTGCTCTACGAAGCAAGATAAGTCAATTAAAGCTTAGGAAATGAGTTCAGGTGGCAAGCCTGTTGCTGCACTTAATTGACCTAGATATGTCACTTCTGTATCAGTTGTTATTTTTAGAAGAAGTACGGTCGCCGGCTCTACCGGCCCTCCGAAGGACGAGAAGTCGATAGAAGCACCTACTCTAAAGATAGGTTGAAATTCGTCTTAGCGTATTCTTTTAACTTTCCGCCCCCGGCTTCGTAGCTTTCTATTATTTGTGAAAGAATTTTTAGAATCGGTAATGTAGTTTGAGAGATATAGTTAGATCCAAACTTATAAACTTATTTTTTCTTTTTTCACGGGTTGCCTTACAGCTCCCGAAACCATGTTACGGTTCCAGGGTACCCAGCGGAAGACCAAGTCTCCCTCGTTTAGCCGATGGTATGTGAGGCTATACCTAACTAGTGGCTAGTTCTGTTGAGGTATATTTAGATGGAAAAGCGTCTAAGTGTGGTTTGTCGTATTATGTACATAAGTTTTTAATTAAAAAACACATTGATACATGGCCGGATACATTAAGAAATCGTGAAGCATATAATTTGTATGGAACAAAATTTATGAGACGTCTCCTTAAAGAAGTGACACATTTGGGTTCATTAAATGTCCACACCGCAAGATATAGAGGCCGTGAAGGTATGTTGTTGTATGTTTATTTATATACATACTAGCATATCGCCCCCGGCTTCGCCCGTGGATATTTACGAACAAAATAATCGAGATATTTTGACAAACAATTTTTTTAACTTTCGTAAAAAATAATTTTTTTTTAATAAAAAGTATCCTATGTTACTTCTAATACCTCCAAGAATATATGTGCAAAATTTCATGATGATCGGTTAAGTAGTTTTTGCGTGAAAGCGTAACATTGTTTACATTCGCATTTATATTAATAGGGATATCTACAACATTTTGTGAGTGTTAATCTCCCCCAAAACCATTAGCTCATACAAAAACGATTTTTACGGTTGCTTGTTTTCCTTTAATAATATAAGCCATCGGATTTGCATTAGGGGTTTTTCGGTGAAATTGACTTTTAAAACGATAGGATAGGTTTTTTTAAATCACTAACCTAAATGACTTTTTTTATACTCACCAGGGAAGGTTTCGTGACTAAAAAGAAGAAAATTAGTTTACGCTTGTTTGGACACGTTGAAATAATGAAGGATGAAAGATTGACTAAAAAGGTTTATATAGCAGACGTGAAAGGAAATGCTGGCAGAGGATGACCTAGGTGTACTTTTATTGAACATATAAAAAATGTATTGATCGATGGAAATATTAAAAGTACACACAATCGCCGAGCATGCATGAAAGGTATGATGAATATAAAATAAGCGGAAGAAGTATGTCAGGATTTGGGATGACTGGCGTGATGATAGATAGATAGAATAGATAGCGAAAAACGACGGGTTCGCAGTGCCAGCTAAATATCCAACACTAGAATGTCGATTAAAATGATGGGTCGGGCAAAGACATTACACGAATTTGCCTGGACGTTCTAGGGTGGGACATTGGCAGGCTGCTTATTCCACATACCTAAGTTACAAAGAAAAACAAGTGTTTCCAGACTTTATCTATCATAACGCCTTTTATGCCTTTTATATGCCTTTAATTCAGAGACAATCGAATGCCATTTACCACGATCCTGACATACCTCTTTCGCTTCTTTTATATTCATCATACCTTTCATACATGCTGATTTATTTGAGTCAGATAGACAAAAATATTACAGAAATGAAATGTCTATGTGGTAGTGATTCGAATTTCCTGATCTACGCATTTTAGATTTACGCCATTTGGATGGATTATTTGAGAAATAATATATAGAAATTAGTTTAGAACGAGACTTATCATGAGGTCTAGCTAAATAAAAATACTATAAGATCAAAATTAACTTTAAAGCTCGCTTTACTACGTGCCGGTTTCATCACGTATGCGCGCACATACGCACTTTAATATAATTAATGGGCTTGTTATAAAACCGCACATGTCTTCATTTGGTAAAATTACTTAACAAACAAAATGGATCGTGCGGGAATTGTAAATGATAACAAATATTATAAATACGAAAGTGTCTTTGTTTGTTTGTTTGTCTTTCTTTCACGGCAAAACATAGCAACGGTTTTTTTTATATACAGAGATTGAGGACCGGAGAGTGTCATAGATGACTTTTAATTTTAAAATAACTCATTAGACTGGGTTTTCGTTAACAACTTTTCTAGCCGAAGGAATTTGTGAGGCTATACCTAACGAGAGGCCAGCTCTGTTGAAGTATATTTAAATTGAAATGCTTCTTAGTTTGTTTGTCAGATTAAGTTTTTAAGGGCTTTCTTGGTCGCGTAACCAACTAAAATTTTTGCATCTCTTTCACCCAATATCCAAGCGAAACAAATAAATATAGAAAGAAAATTTTCAAACTTGATTCAATAAAAGACACAAAAAAATAGAAATAGCAAGTTTTAGTAAGCGGATCCATAAAGTAAGTAAAATTATTTTTACTCGATATGTAAAAATTATAATATAAACTAGTAAATATTTTAAGAGAACTCAAGTCACAAAGTAGTTTGAAATGATGTGAAATTGATGAATTTCAAGGTTTCATGAAACCTAAGTGTAGCTGATATTGATATATTTTTGACATATTGAGTATAGATCATTTCATATACGTTAAGGATCCATTAACTAGAACTTGCTATTTTTAATAAGTTTTGTACAATACCTACTAGAATTCGGTATGTAAAGTAAAAGCTAATAAGGTACGATTTTTATATTTTTATTTTAAAGATTAAGCTATTTTAAGAAACTAATTTGAATATTTTTGATTTCTATATACTAGTTTTTTTATAATAAATTATCAAAGTTTTGGCACAGATGACGTCATTTTGTCGGCTGAATACTTCAATACCTTTGATATGTTGGTACAGAAAAAAGAACATCTGTGTTCTTTGAGTTTGACATTTAACAAACAATAGTGTTTCCGTCTCTAAATCCTACAAAATCTACCAAAACCTACCACTTCTACATAAAACATATTAAAACAACAACAAAGAAACACATCTTTACTGCTTTTATACCGTAGTCTGCATAGTTTTTGTGATACAAAATATATACAAAGGTCAAAGAATATCCTACCATAAAAATGCTTAAACATTCTTCCTAAATAATAAACTAGATTAGTTATAAAACTACTGAAATAGTAGTATATCTAGTAACAGGGTAACATTGGTTGACAAGTTGACAAGTAAATATTTTGCTTTTATTTAGCCGATATAATGACGTCATTCATAGTTGAAATGTAGGTTAAGTAAATTATTTGTTTTTGAAAAAAATAAAGACAATCTCACGATTTTAAGAGTTATAAATTGAAAAATACGGATTATTAAACCAATGTCTCGAAACGGTTTTGGATTCAGCATACCTTAACTTTTACTTTACCTACCGAATTGCTGAAGTCTGTTTTTGGATGGAACAAAAGTCATGAGGTGTCTCCTTAATTAAAACCCCATTGGTACATTGATGTTATGGTAATTCGAATTAAGGTCTGCGTATATACATATACTGACACTGTTAACTTTATTTTGTTTGTGTGTTTCTAATGTTTTTTCTTCTTCTTTCTCCGGCCTTATCCCATGTTTAATTGGGGTCGGCTCTCCCAATCACTTTTCGCCAGCTCGATCTATTCCAGGCATAGAGTACTAAGCCTATGGAGAGGCCATAGACGGGCTCCCCCTTTCGCCAATTTTTCCCCTTTGACCAGTTATACTGACCAGGTGCGCAGTAATAAGTTACCTTAGATTTCGTTGGTATCGTTATGTGTCGTGATACAGAGCTCTAGGAAAATAGTTAATTGTGATGTTTTAAACGGGAAAGGCGATCTAGGGCGTCAAACTTAGTGTTTCCAATAATTAATTATAATTATTATGCTTTTATTTTAACATAATCATCATATAACGTAAAATCCGTTGCGACAATAAAACGACAGACAACTGGTACAGGGGCTAGTACTAGGCGTTTACCCCCCCCCCCCCTTTAAATGCCTATTACAAACCTTAAAAAACCAAATTTGGGTTCGATTTTCTGTTTGTTTCTGGCTTTTGATTCATCTGAGTATTTCAATATATATAGGTAATTTGACTTTTAATGAATGCGAAGTCAGGGCTTTTGCTAGTATATATTATAATAAAACCGTGACAAAGGAAAAAAAAATCTTCTACTTCCTTGATAAAAGCGAACATCAATTTCGGTTTTATTCCTTGAATTCACTATAAAAACTTAATTTATATTCTGAAAAGAAACCCTAAATCAACTAAGATAGCAAAGATTTATTACTTTCTCGATAATCTAAATGAAGTCAATCAGAAACCGGTACAGTTCCATCATTTAATTTGCATCTAAATTTGGACATTATGCGATCCTTTCAGGATTTCAGGTGAAAAAAAGATATAACCCTAATTTTGCTAACATTTCAAAAGCTTTCTTGGAGTATTCTTTCCCTGATTCTAGCAATTTCGGTAGAAAAATACAATTCACGTAATCATGTCACGTAACTAAGTTGAATTTCGCTTATTCTAATGTTTGTTATTAACATAATTGTGAGGTTGCTTGGGGATGTAAAAGGAGATGACGAAGAAAAGAAAAATATCTATACAGACAAGAAAAAAAACCCGTAAAATGGAAAGGTTCTGTAAAATTTATAGATATTTCCTTTGGGAACTATAAATTACTGGAAATTTGTTTACAATTTACTCGCCATCATATTTTTAGTAGGAATTATTTCAGATTTTGGTTGTTAAACTTCGGGAATGAACGAAGAATCCTTTCGCTATCAAAATACCTCAACAGTACTGACCACTGACCAGTGACCACTCGTTAGGTGACGTGTTCTTCTGGACCCATTAGGTATCCAAAAGTAATAATGAAGGAAAAATCTGAAATTATTTCACTGTGAACAGACGCAGACAGATGACTTCTGTGTTAAACAATTTGATACTATTTACTGAGAAAAATAACCTTGATACAGACACAGACAAAATGGGTGCGTCGGTGGTCGAGTGGTTAAGATGTTTGGTATTAGCTAAGCCGACGTGTCGATTCGATCCCGGCAATGTACCAATGGGTTTCTTATTATTAAAATATTATATACATAATCCGACATACCACACTTAGAGGTTTTTCCATCTAAATATACCTCAACGGAACGGCAGCCTTACAAATAACATCGGCTAAAAGAGGGAGACTTGGTATTCCGCTGGGTACCCTGGAACCAATAACACGGTTTCGGGAGCAGCTAGGAAAAAACATAGACAAAAAGATACACTAACTCACCAAAACGATTGAATTGTTTAAGGATGAAACCCTAAATACTCACATCCTGACTTTATCAATACTCCTAGAATTGGCAAAAAAGTCTAGAAATGGAACTAATTTTTGTCCGTTGGCAACATTGTCAAAAAGTTTGTGTTTGTTTGACAGGGGTCAATGTTACTTAGACAAACTTGATACTTGCGCCTTAATTGGACTTGTTCGAAATAAGGAGTTCAAAATATCGTCAACAGGGTACACAAACAAGGTCGCCTCAAAAAGGAGTTGTACAACTTTGATTTATGTGCCAACCGTCAAAAATAAAATTGCTGCATTGTTATTAAAATTTCTAATATGTGTAATTTAGTGTCCATTAATATTAGTATGGTTCTTGTCCAATTAAAGAAAGTTCTACTTATTGAAAAATAATATGTGTGCAAAAATTAATTTATTAATGAAATCAATCGAAAGTATCCAAACTAGGGGAACTAACGAACCATAAGAAGAAACAACACAGTGGCGCCTCCATAATTTTTTTTTGCTAAGCTGTAGGTAAAGGTGTGACATAAACATCCAATAACAAAATTGAAGGGATTTTACTAAATCCTCTAAATTATTGTTAACTTTTAATTAATAAATAAAAATAAATAAGCGTTGAATAATTAAAAAAGATGTTGAGTAATTATGATGTACCTACGTGAAAGTGTGGAGGGAATTGGTAGTGTTGTATATAATACTAGCTTTCCGCCCTCGGCTTCTCCCGTATATCAAATATAGCCTATAGCGGTCAGGGATTAGCTTTCTATTAGAGAAAGAAATATCAGAATCGGTTCAGTAGATTGAGAGATTTATAATATTAGTATGGGGAATGCTGAGATGGTTTTTGACATGTCGAACGAATGTGTGGTCAAAGAATTACGAAGCAAATATATAAAGATGTAGTACTGAAAGGACAACAAGGAAAGGATGTGGATGACCAAGACATAGGTTCATTAATCAAATATCTGATGTCCTTAAAAAGGTCTAACACGCTCTATTAAAAATAGACGTGCACGTATGAAACGATAAATATATGGATGTGGATGAAACAAGAGAAGTATGCAAAGATCGAGAGAAGTGGCGCTCCATACTCTCTGCCTAACCCTTTGGGAAACAGGCGTGAAGATAAATGTTGATGAAAAAATTTAATAAATTTAACAAGCGGGTGACATTGTAAGCAGAAAATATGATGTCAATTATATGTAATGGTGCGACCTCACTTGGCGTATTTCGTGTTGGCGTATTTACCATTCTGACGGATAACTTCCACATGTTGCTGTCGAAAATTTGAAATTAGAACGAATACAACCTCAATAAACAAGCAAGTCTCACATACGGAAATACAAAGGGGCACTTTAAATACACATTGTTAAAAAAGCGAAGTGAAAGATGATGTTGTGACTAAAATGAAGAAAAGTAGTTTACGCTGGTTTGGACACGTTGAAAGAATGAAGGATTAAAGTGGCTGAAGTGAAAGGAAACGCTGGCAGAAAACGCCTTAGGTACACTTTTATTGAACATATAAAAAATGTATTCATCGATGGAAATATTAAAACTACACACATTGGCCGAGCATGTATGAAAGGTATGACGAATATAAAAGAAGCGAGAAAGGTATGTCAGGATCGTAACCAATGGCATTCGATTGTCTCTGCCTACCCCTCTTGGGATCAAAGGGGTGATGATGGATAGATACATCCTCAATTCGAATACTCATTCAAATAATTCTAATCATTTGAATATTCGAAGTCGAATTTGAATTTCTTTACTTCCGGTTACACATTTCAGTTCCATTTCACGAAATTACTCGCCACAAATTTATGCCACATACCGAGAACCAAGATATTACAAATAAAAATATTTGCCATGATTTTTCCAAATTATATGCCACTAGCTTTTGCCCACGGTTTCACCCGAAATACAATATACCGTAACGCCTGAGAGAGGAAATAGCAATGTTTAGTGACGCTTTTTTTGCATCATATAAAATTGGTCTCCTTTAAAAGCACTTTTATTTTAACGCTATAATATATACCCGATGTTCCACCCTGAAGGCTATTCTAAATATTGGTAAAATATTTTTTAAATCGGATGAGAACTTTTTGAGATTACTTTCTACATCCAAACTTACAAACATTACCTAACTTGTCTTAATATTAGTATAGATTGCTAAAACTTTAATTAATGACTTGTTCTGTTTTGCCAGCAAGGTCCTGCTTTAACAGATGTGGTGTTATTAAGGTGTCCCTTTGTATTTACGTATGTGTGACTTGCTTGTTTATTACCTAATATGAAACTCCGAATTACATCCTTTATTTGATCTGGCTTTTAGAGGTGGTTTCATTTCTAGAACGCTCTGTCTTTCATATTTTGAAGCACAGAATGAGAAATAGTAATAGAAAATAACTTCTGAAAAAAAGTCAAAATGAGCTTTCCGAAAGCAAATGCAGAAGTTACTATAAAAAAATACCCAAATCGCTTCAAGTGTACCTATAAAATTTGAAGAGTTCTCGATTTCTCCAGGATCCCATTATCAGATCCTGACCTGATAAACATGGGACCACCTAGAGAGTATGTACCCTCACAAACAAAAATAAATCCAAATCGGTCCAGGCGTCTTCAAGTAATCGGGGAACATACAAAAAATTTGTTGAAGTTCGGTTAACAAGAGAGAACCATAAGCTATTTGGTGCCAAATAATTAGCATTAGCCTAATTGGTAGGACGGTGGACTTGAAACCTGAGGTCTCGGGTTCGATTCCTACTCGCTGCCAAAATGCTAAGCACCAATTTTCTTTAAGAATATGTACTTAATCGACTCATCGTGCTTCGGAGGGCACGTAAAGCCGCCGTCCGGTCACCAACCCGCCTGCCAAGCGTGGTGACTATGGCAATTCCTCTCAATGAGCACCACTAAAATGGTGCGCTAGAGGGAGACCATGATCCAGCAGTGGATCTTAAAAGGTTGATGATGATGATGAATTAGGTTTAATAAAATTAAGCTTTCTGCCCCGGTTTTGTGTGTGGAATTTTTTTAAGTATGATAATATAAGAATTGATCTCAAGGCCTGTCACTACCCACTCTGTGCATCACGTCAATCCGTTTTCACGTGAAACAAACAAACAAACAAACAAACACTTTGGCATTTATAATAATGTTGTCTATAGTCTATATCAGCCAGTCGTAATTTTTTGCATATTTTAATAATGGTGAAAGTATCCCGGTCAAATTCTAACCATCTTCTTGAAATCCTCTAAATTCCATCCTTGAAAATCGGTTTAGGGGTAGTTCTGTAGGGGTAGGAAATAAGATAAAGACCCCATGATCTTTGTTGCCCTCGAACCAGGGATGCATATAGCATTCGCAAAAAAATTGCGCATTTTGAAAGTTTCGCATGAAGTCACAACTCCATTTTTCACGCTAAATAAGGACGTTGTTACCAGTGTATCTGGCCCCAATGATATAAATCTGGTGTTGGTGTGTTTTTTAATAATTTTAAGAAATATTAATGAAATTCTTGTTATTGTTTTTCATGTGCCGCTTGAATGAACTTCGATCAACACAGAGCCCAGCTTGAGTGAGTATTTTTTAAATGTATTATTTCTTGTCCATTTTATTAAAAAATATTTTAGAAGTAAAAAGCGAAAATAATATCTAGTTTCTTTATAACAGTACTAGGTTTCAGCCCCCTGCTTTGTCCATGGATATTTTCGAAAAAAGAAAAGATATCATAGCCTCGAACAACAAAGTCTCCCACCGCGTCTGTCTGTGGTCCTTTCACGAAAAAATACTCAATGGATTTTATTTTAATTTTCACGGTTTGATAGGTTGATTCAAGAGAAAGGTTTACTAGTATAAAACATGGATCTATCATGTTTAGGAGCTGAGTATTAACAGTATTAGTGAATCAAGTCGGTGAAAAGTTAGCTCCAGCTCGTTTCCATAACGTATTCTGTCTAATCCGTCAGATATGTAATAAAATGATGTAGAAAAGTATTGTGTAGAATAAAATTCTCTACAAATATACAAATTAAATTATGCCCGTACGAAGCCGGGGGCGGGCCGCTATTTATATATCAGCGACAACTACCTGTTCCTAACTAAACTTTGTCACTTCCGTCTCGTGTTCGTCGATTTTTCTATGTCGACTCCCCATCCCAAACTAAAGAAATAGAGAAAGATCAAACTTAAAAACTACACTTTTGTGTAGGAGGTTAAAAGGTGTATTCAGGCGTGAATATTGAACTTGACATAAAACCTTTTAATGAAAAACGACAACTTTTAAAATGCCTTTTCAATTTTATCCAATATTTCGTGGAAAATTTACAAAAAAAGCTTTCAAACTTTTAATATAGCCACTACGGGTTTCATACGGCTCCCAGGAATTGTGTTACTCACCCCAGGGCACTCAAGACAAGTATTCGTCATTTAGTCAATTTTTATTACCACGGGGTTACGTTATTTAATGCTACCTAACAAATGATCAGTTTTTTAATTTAAAATGGATTTGATATCTTAAGGAGACGCCTCATAACTTTTGTCCCATACAAAAACGAACTTCAGTAATTCAAGTATTGTACAAAACTTATTAAAAATAGCAAGTTCTAGTTAATGGATCCTTAAAGTGTATGGAATTATCTATACTCGATATGTAAAAATATCTTAATATCAGCTACACCTAGGTTTTATGAAGCCCGTAGCGATTCAGCGGGGAAATGCAGCCACTATTCCACTTAGTTATTTTTAATGTTTAGATTAGTTTTAAGGTTTTTATATTGTTGTGTATTTTGATAAATTAAAAACTAATTATTATAATAAGCCATTTTTAAAATTTAATTATTTAATTGAATTCAGATTTTAGCAACCGTATTTATGATTACGCAATTTTATCAAATCAAATCAAATCAAATCAAATCAAAACTTATTTTTGTATTATGCCAAAACTTCTAACGCGCGTAGTACTTTAAATACACAACACACACTTTTTTGTCTGTGAGTAATTTTGAAAATATCTTCAGATTTTTCTTTCTTTGTGAACCATTTTGTTTTGTATATCTGCCTGTCTGTTCCAATGTTTGTCTAGAATAATCAAAACGGATAAATAGAAAGTTTTTGGGATCAGTGGGTATTTAGCCTTAGTCTTGTTTCATTTCATATCTTAAAGGGTTCTGTAGATTAATAAAAAAGAGTATTTCCCATATATATATATATATATATCAAAATGTCAAAGACGAAGTAGGGACGGAAAGCATTCACCATTAAGTACTCCTAAACATAACATAAATCAGCTTATAACAATTTTTATTTCTCTATTCCAGAACAACATCGACCAGCTCACCCCAAGCAAAGTCACCGGCCGGCAGTAGTGCAGGTGCGGCGGTGGCAAGCGCGTCGTCAGCGCCCGGAGAAAGAACCCCAACTGCTCATAACAAACAACTACAAAATGTTAAGGGGCAAGATCATCCGCCGCATCCTTCTGTAAGTCTATTTCGTTGTATTATTCGTATAGGTTAGGGTTCGTTTAAAAAAATAGGGTTTTTTTTCTTTTTTTTTTGTATGAAAAAAATCGGGATTTTGATATGATGAAAAATTTATTCAAATAATATTTGAATGTTTCTTAGGCCTTAAGTCAGATGTCAGTAAACTAAATTATGACTTTGTATGTGCGTCAAGCAAATCATCACTTTTAAATAGGCATTCAATACAAAACGATATAAAGTAATGGATTTTACGTTATGTCATGTTATGTAGACTATCAATGTTACAGCCGACTCTTCGAACAGTTAGTCGGCAAGTAGTCGGTCATTTTGGAGCCGATTAGTCTTTAGTCAGCTAGTCAGCGAAATCCATAGTCGGTAGATCAGTACTTTATATTATTAAAATATATTAATCAAACGAGAGTACATAGAGACAGCCTGACAACCTTTCAATGTATGTCCTTTTCTGCTGAGGTCATTTGAGGACCCCTTCCCCCCGTACCGCACCTCTGTATACTCTGTGATATATTATCATCCCCATGACCCTCAGAATACAGAATCTACGCATTCGCACTGAATAGTAAAAAAGCGTCGTGTGTTAAAAAAAATACGCGATTTTCAGCCAAGATTTACCAATTTTGAGATAATTTCTTATTATCAAGAGATAGGATAGTATTATATTAAAAAATAACACCTATTCTATGTTCTTATTTGTCTTTTTATGAAGAAATGCAACAACCGGGTACACTATTTATAACCGACTTCAAAAAAGGAAGAGGTTCTGAATTCATCCAAATCTTTATCTTTTTTTATGTAAGTTCCCCGAATACTTGAAGACGCTTGGACTGATTTGGAATTTTATTTTGTTCGAAATGGTATACTTTCCAGGTCAGGTCAGGATCTGATGAGATCCTGGAGAAATCGAGAACTCTTCAAATTTTATAGCTTACTTACTTGAGCGATTTGGGTATTTTTTATAGTGACTTGTGCATTTGCTTTCGGAAAGCACACTTTTCAGTTTTTTGAAAGGCAAAAATTATAATGTACTATTTTAAGCCTTAGTATAAAGAATGCTAATTCTGTATTCTAAGCCATGACCATGCAAAAATAACATGAAACTTTGTTATGTAATAAATTCTAGTACAAAAACTTTCTAAAAATTCCATTACAGCAGTAATTACTCCTTTGGAAACGAAGAAATATGGCTGAAACTTATATAGCTATTTTCTTTTTAGACAGACATTTTTATACTTCCTGTTACTCATAACTCCGTCTATGCAAAAAAGAATCCATAGCAAAAAGGACGCGCTTGAATAAAACACTTTGCTATTCCACCATACAAAGTATTTTCTGGAAAAGTATGGCCAAGTTGCGCGCTGAGTGTCCCGTATCATTTTTTCAGTCAGAACTTTAAGACAGGATTTTCGTTTAAGTTTTCCTGTAAACTACAAAAAGATTAGTTGTTTCGGAGATGATGGAGATTAGATTAGATTAGAATTATAAAAAAATAGCGAGCCTTTTCATTTATCACATGATGCACTTGAAAACACATGATTGTTTACGCTATTAGTCCGTGATTGGGTCATGAAACTCTATATATGTACCAAATTTTAACATTTTTCGTACCAGACAGATATACAGACATATTATGATATTTATTATATAATTATATATAATTTAGCCGGTGGTATTTGTGAGGCCATACCTAACGAGTGTTCATTTCTGTTGAGCTATATTTAGATGGAATATAATATGTATGTAGTTACATAAGTTTGTAATATTTTTTTGTAAAATCCATGAAACGGTTGGCTCTACAATATTTTTACACCTAAGATCCGCTTTTATAGACGGGTAAAAACGGAAACCATATTATTAAGACTCCGCTGTCAGTCCGTCTGTCTGTCTGTCACCCAGGCTGTATCTCATGAACCGTGATAGTTAGATAGTTGTGATTTTTTACAGATGATGTATTTCTATAACAATAAATACTAATATAAGAAACAGAATAAAATAAATATTTAAGGGGGCTCCCATACAACAAACGTGATTTTTTTTGCCGTTTTTATAGATAAGTTGTCATTTAAAATTCTTAAAAGTATTAATTAAGCCGTTAAAGTATTAATTTGCAGAACTAATATAGACAATATAGAAAAAACGGGTCAAGTACGAGTCGGACTTACACTTAATAATAGTAATAGGGTTTCCATTTACACCCTTTGGGTACGGAACCCTAAAAACGGACTTCTTTACGTGAAGTCAACCCGCAAATTCAGTTAAAAAAACGCGTCTAAAACAGCTTTTTCAGAGCTTCATGAAAAGGTAAAACTTTCATAAAATTCTGATAATTTGTCCCATGAGAACAGAATATAAATATTTTTATATGGACTTTGCGGGAAAAAATGAACTTTCGACATAAAAGATTGTCGTGTAATAGGCACTTGAAGTATGGATGGAGTATGTAAGAAAAGACGTCTAAGCAGTTTCATAAGAAATTCTCTACTAAAGTGTTAGTTTATTTGTATGGTCTTGGATGAGAGTCTCAATTTCAAGGAGCACATAAGACTTACTTATATATTATGCTTATTTAAAACCCTCAGCCATGTGGCGGACACAAATATAATTAAAACTGTATATTTTGCATTGTATCAGTCACTGCTTACGTATTGCATCACAGTGTGGGGTGGTGCTGCTAAAACGCATCTGCTTCCACTGGAGAGAGCTCAAAGGGCAGTTCTCAAGGTTGGAGCATCTCTTCCTTTACGCTTTCCCACTTGTACAACAGGTACAAAGTATTAACTGTGCGCCAGCTCTTTATATTGACTCCCAACTAGTGTATAATCTCACAACTAACTTGTTTAGAAGAACTCCTTTACTAATATCTCCATCTATGAGGTTCAGTACAGCATTTGCTCAGCGTTAGTTCTGCTTTCTTGGTTTTCATTTACATAACTTGGCTAATAAAGACATTAATATAAATATAGTTGTGTTAATCTATACTAATATTATAAAGAGGTAAAGTAAGTTTGGATGTAGAGGGTTATCTCTGAAAGTACTGATCCGATTCTGAAAATTCTTTCTGTAATAGGAAGCTACATTATCCCTGAGTGACATAGGCTATATTTTATTTTGTTCGAAAATATCCACGGGCAAAGCCGGGGGCGAAAAGCTAGTATATATCCCATTATAATATATATATTTATCTACTCTTAAATCGTAAAGTCTCTATTACAAAATCGAATTATACTTCATAATTATATGTTTTATTTACACGACAATAAAACATATCATTATGAATTTATTTGTCAAACTTCGATACTATAATATATTATAAAGTTTTCATACAAAAACGATATCGTAATGTTTTGTTTTTTTTTTTTTAAATGCAGAACGGGCAGAGGATTTTTTTATACAGCCACATTAAACTTTATGAAAATATCGACACATGCATGTCCGAGTTACTTGACAGTTAACGCGCATGATGCACACTAATGCGCAGTAGGTAGGTAACCGCGGTTTGCTGTTGAATTTGTTTTGTACTATTGCATGTGATTAGATAAAGTAGTGTATGAACGGGCACATACATAACTTGGAATTAAAACACTCGTGGATGCTATTAAAAATTACACTTGAATTTTAACTACCCTTATTATGATCTGTACCATAAACTACTATTATCGCACTAATATTATAAACGCGAAAATTTGTATGTATGTTTGTTACTCCTTTGATCGGTGATTTACAGCTTCACACCTCATTTGTAGATCCAAAAAGAAATAATCCCGTGGCCGTAATTTGCCACTCTTCCGCCCACTTTCGCGTTATAAAAAGTAGTATATGTCAGTATCTGACCCCTAAACTACCACTATGCAAAAAATTATGTCGATCTCGTGAAAAACAAAAACAACAGGAACCATACATTTTTCCTGGATAAAAGTAGCATAATGTACTATTCCAGACTATAATCTAGCTCTGTGCCAAATGTCATCCAGATCCGTTGAGCCGTTCTGGCGTGATTGAGAAACAAACATACATTCTTACAAACTTTCGCGTTTATAATATTAGTCGGTGTAAACCCATATTGTACCCGTGCCAAACTAACTAAATGTGACCACTGTTACATAGTGTCTCTGGTCTGGCCACATGGGACATAAAGAAAGCCTTACCTTAAACGATGTTAGATTAATATTATCTTTGTGAATAACATAATATTTCCCTCACTTGACTAAGGAAATCCCATAAATTTTCCTCAAGCAGCGATAAGAGGTTCATCGTAAAATGACCGATTTTCACATTAAACTGTATCCATACTAATATTATAAATGGGAAAGTAACTCTGTCTGTATGTTACGCTTTCATGTCTAAACCACTGAACCAATTTTGATGAAATTTAATACGAAGAAAGCGCGAATCCTAGGCATACTTTGAAAAAATCCATTGTGTAATTGGAGATTAAACTTATGAGTCCCACGAGCTGAAGATCACTGATCCGATTTTGATTTGATACGGAGAAATCTTAAACCCTAGGAAAGGACATAGGCTACTTTTTAAGGTTTCATACTCAAAGGGTGCAAACAGAAACCCTATTACTAAGACTCCGTTGTCCGTCAGTCTGTCACAGAGCTGTATCTTTTGAACCGTAATAGGTAGACACTTGAAATTTTTACGAAGTATGTACTATAATAATAGTAAAATAAATTTAAATATGCTCGTTCATACATGTTCGGCGATTGTGTATACTTTTAATATTTCCATCGATCAATATATCTATACTAATATTATAAAGAGGAAAGATTTGTATTTTTGTGTGTATTGTTACGAGCTGGGGTTCGAAGAGATTTAAAATACCGATTAAATAAACAAACTTTACTTTAACACCACAAAAATACAGTTACATAAATGAAAACACTAAAATAACACTTAGTCGCACTTAATTCCACTTCACTGTTTCGCTTTGATCGCTCTGATTCGCACTGTGTCCGCTTTGATCGCTCTTATTCGCACTGTGTTCCGCACTGTCTTCTCCCGGCGACGATCCTCTGTTTATATTGCCCTCCGAACATTCGAGAAACGCCGAGACCGTTGTACAAAGCCGTAGACGCGTCTCGATGCGGCTCGGTGCCAAATACCTACACACAGACCGCGCCCGATTTTGGTACCTATGGCTAGGCACATACGGTCCATTTTCGTTTGTACTTGATTCTCTCTGGATGTTTCTAGAGACGTCTATCGACCTTGATGTGTTTAGGTATTTATTTGTGCGATTTAAGTACCTATTCGTTACACTGCCCCCCGCTTAGACTTGCTCGTCCCGAGCAATATTCGAGCCTTTGTAAGGAGCCAGTCGATCAATATGGACAACCTTTAACTGTCCACGCGGGCATCGTTGGATCCGATAGGTCACGTCATTGATCCTCGTGATGACCTTATACGGGCCTTCCCAGCGGTTCTGCAGCTTGGGAGATTTGCCTTTTCGGCGTTTCGGGTTGTGCAGCCACACCAACGATCCCTCGTCAAAACCGTTACTATTGAAGTTTCTATCGTACCTGGTCTTCATCTTTGTACTGGCCACAAGACTGCTCTGACGAATCTGGTCATGTATGTCGCACATCTTGTTTTTCAGGTTCGATACGTAGTCACTTACAGGTTGCGGCGCATCCGGAGGTCCGCCGGTCAGGAGATCAACTGGTAGTCGGAGTTCTCTCCCAAAGTTGGCATAAGCAGGAGTCACCTTTATGCTTTCATGCTCTGCGGATCGATATGAGAGCAAGAACAAGGGAATATATCGGTCCCAGTCCCTCTGGTGATCCTCAACCAGTTTCGCCAAATGAGTCTCCAAAGTGCGGTTGAACCTTTCAACCATTCCGTCGGACTGTGGATGATACGCCGTAGTCCTCGTTTTATTTATTCCCAGGAGACGGCATACTTCCTGGAACAACTGCGACTCAAAGTTACGCCCTTGATCAGAATGTATCTCCAATGGTAGCCCGAACCTGCAGAATACGTCGTTGACCAACTTAGTCGCCACTGTTGTCGCTTCCTGGTTGGGAATTGCGAAGACCTCCGGCCACTTCGTGAAGTAGTCCATCACGACCATGAAGTACTTGTTCCCGTCTTCAGTGGCCGGGAACGGTCCAGCAACGTCCACCGCAATTCGTTCCCATGGAGCGCCAACATTGTACAGCTGCATACGTCCCCTCGTACGTGTCGTAGGTCCTTTCACGGCCGCACATACTGTGCACTTACGACACCAATCCTCGACATCTTGCCGGCAATGAACCCAATAAAATCGTTTCCTGATTTTCGCCAGGGTTCGATTCATGCCCAGATGTCCTCCCGAGGATCCATCGTGCACGGACTCAAGCACTGCGCGCACCTTTGACCTAGGCACGACCAGCTGCATCAGTGTCTCCTGTCCACTTGGCGACTCCCACTTGCGGTACAGCAACCCGTTGTGCAGCACTAGACTTTCCCACTGAGCCCAGTAGCTTTTCGTGGTGGAACTCATTGCTGATACAACATTCCAGCCGGGCCTTGGAACATTCTGCGTCTTCCATTCCATTATCGGCGCCAAGTTGTTATCCTTGAGTTGCTCGTCTCTCGTCCTCTCGTTCGCCCATTCGTCACTAAGGTTGTTAGTCGTAATCACTTTGATGACAGAATCACCGATTTCACGCCTCGAGCAGTGTTTACAATCTTCAGGGCACGGCCTGCGTGACAGTGCGTCAGCGTTGCCATGCATCCGTCCTCGTCGATGTTCGATCGTGAAATCGAATTCTTGTAACTGCTCGATCCATCGAGCGACTTGTCCTTCAGGATCCTTGAATTGAAGTAACCATTTCAACGCCGCATGGTCTGTCCGTAGCTTGAACTTCCTTCCGATGAGATACTTGTTGAAGTGTCGTACTGTCTTCACTACGGCCAGAAGTTCGCGTCTGGTTACACAGTAGTTCCTTTCTGGTTTTGACAGAGCCTTGCTGAAATACGCTATCACAACTTCCTTGTCCCCCTTGCGTTGTGACAGCACACCTCCAATGGCGATGTTGCTTGCGTCTGTGTCCACCACAAACTCGCCGACTTGGTCCGGGTAGCCCAATACAGGTGTTTCACACAGCCGTTGTTTCAGTTCCTGGAACGACTTCTCACAGTCCTCAGTCCATTGAAACGAACGCTTGTCCTCCGTCAGCCGATGTAGGGGCTTGGCTACTCCCGCGAAGTCGTATACGAAGCGGCGGTAGTATGAGCACAGACCAAGAAACGCCCGAACATCTGTTTTGTTCCGTGGGGTGGGCCATTCTCGTACAGCTACTGTCTTTACAGGGTCGGTTTCTACGCCATCCTTTGTAATTACATGCCCGAGGTAATTTACACGTTTCTTGAAGAAGCTACACTTCTTGGCATGCAATTTCAGGTTCGCAAGCTTCAACTTGGCAAACACTCTTTCTAAATTCCCCAGGTGCTCGTTGAAGTCGCGTCCCATGATGATGACGTCATCCAGGTAGACTAGGCAAGCTTTTCCAACGAGATCCGCAAGCACAACTTCCATCAGCCTTTCGAACGTAGCGGGAGCATTGCATAACCCGAAAGGCATGACGTTGAACTGCCACAGTCCATTTCCGGTCGAGAAAGCAGTCTTTTCCTTGTCCTTGGGATCGATCTCCACTTGCCAGTATCCACTCTTCAAATCCAGTGTTGAGAACCACTGGTTCCCACTCAACTTGTCCAAGGTGTCGTCAATCCGGGGTAGAGGGTAGCTGTCCTTTCTGGTTACGTCGTTCAGTCGACGATAATCCACACAGAAGCGAGTGCTGGCATCCTTCTTCTTAACTAGCACAACCGGAGAACACCATGGGCTCAAAGAAGGTTCGATGACATTAGCCTTCTTCATGTCTTCCAGCATGCACTGTACTTCTGCTTCTCTTCCTACTGGGATTCGTCGAGCACGTTGACGTATAGGTAACTCGTTGCCTGTGTTGATGGTGTGTTTCACCAATGACGTCCTGCCGAGATGCCCATCTCTGTCACTAAAGATGTCAATGTAACGAGTGAGCATCTCCTTCGCTCTTTTGTACTCGGAGATTGACAAGTCCTTTTTCGAAATATCGACGAGTTCCAAGGGGTTTACACTGTTATTTTTCACCGCCGACAGCTTCCCCTGGGTGCAGCTCCGCATCCAATTCGCCTCGTCGCACTTCGCCACGACTTGATCCTTACTGAGAGTGACAGGAGCGCCATTGAAGTTGGTCACCCTTACTACAGCTCGTCCACTCTGGCTGTTTACTAAAGTTGGAGTGAGTAACCAGCCTTTATGTTTAGAACGTTCCAGGTGGTCGATGATAGAGCACCTCGTATTGGAGGGGTCCCCATTAGTTGGTAACTCCACATCGACAAGCGTCTCCGAATATGGGTTCAGCTTGACGCCCTTGGCACAACGCACATAGCCAGCATAACCGCCTTTCAAAAATACCTGTTCCTGGCCGCACTGCAGTACACCGTTGCGCAAGTCGATGCCAAACTGGAACCGCTTCATAAAGTCGAGTCCGAGAATGCAGTCGTCTATAATGTCGGCCACGATGACGGTGTGTGGATACTCCCCGTCACCCACCTTGAGTGTCACCGGCAGCTCGTCGTATGCGGGTATTGGCTGACCGGTTGCCGTGAAGAGTTTCAGACGGGAAGATGGACCTCTGGTTCTGCTCGTAGATCGTCCTAACAACTGAGGTCTCACAACCGTACGCGTTGCTCCTGTGTCGATCGTCATCTCACATGGCGTCCCGTTGACCTCGCCGGCGATCACCAGACTGTTCCCGTCGAAAACTTGTCGGATGGTAACTTTTGGGGCTGTGTCACGATCAGCCAGTACCCGCCCCGCGGCTCTGGCTGTTACTCGTTTCCCGGAAGCTCCGTAGTTACGGCACGGACATCAGCTTCGACGTCCCGTTTCGGCACTCGTTGATCCGTGCCTTGTCGTTTAAGCGCCGGGCAGCTTGCTTTAAGGTGCCCCAGCTTGTGGCAGTAGAAGCAGCGGGGTAAGTAGCTACGCCTCTCTGCTACAGGTGTCGTTGTTGGAGTAGCCTCCTCCGCCACTTGTCGCAATCGCTGAGAACGAGGCTCCTGTCTCACGGCTTCCACCTCTAGAGCATGGGCCAGTGCATCTTTCAGGGCGCTGTGGTGGCCCAGTCGAACTGCAGCTCTGACCTCCATGCTGCGGATGCCGTCGATGAATGCTTGAACGAGGTTCGCAGCAATGAACTCTTGTCCGGCAGATGGGTACGCCTTCCTCACGATCTTCTCGATCTCCAGAGCCCATTGTTGCAGATTCTCACCAGCATGTTGCGTCCTGTCCCTCAGCTGCGCTCGGTAGACGTGCTCCAGGTGTTTGTCGCCGTACCTGGAGTCCATTGCCTCGATCAGGTTCCCGTACGTGGTGCAGCTGTCTGGAGAGGCCTCCAGAACCGACAGTGCACGGCCCCTTAAGGCCACTGTCAAGGCGGTCAGAGATTGCTCGTCTGTCCAGCCGTTGGCAGAGGCGACCGTTTGGAACTGCAATTTGTACGCTGTCCAGGACGTAGTCCCGTCGTACGGCGGCACCTTGACTCGGGGGCCAGAGACGACGGCGCCTCCAGAAACAGGAGCGGTCAGCTTCAGTTTCCTCACTTCATTCTGGAGCCTCTCGCATCGGCTGTCAAGTCGTGCCTCCAACTCTCCGTAGCGGTCGTTAAGTCTTGCATCCTGTTCTCCGCTCATCCTTGCCTGTATTTCCTTATGGAGATCCTTATAGTGCTGTTGGAGGTCTTCGATTCTCTCCTCGTGCATGTCTGTAACCCTCTGTAGCTGCTTCACCTCCATAGTCACCTTTCCCAGTGATTCTGAAAGCAGCTCCTTTAGGCTAGCAGACTGCTCCTCTTGACGTCGGGCCTGCTCCTCCAATAGCTGCCGAGTCTGCTCCTCCTGACGCCTGGCCTGCTCCTCCTGACGCCTTGCCTGCTCCTCCTGACGCCTTGCCTGCTCCTCCTGACGCCTTGCCTGCTCCTCCAATAGGTGCCGAGTCTGCTCCTCCTGACGCCTGACCTCCTCCTCCTGTCGTCGGGCCTGCTGCTCCTGACGTCGGGCCTGCTCCTCCTGACGTCGGGTCTGCTCCTCCATCAGCCAAATCAGCATTCCCATGTCGGTTGCCTGGGGAGCACCCGCAGAACCCGCAGCACCCGAATCGACTCCAGCAGCAGCTCCAGCACCACCAGCAGCAGTCCCAGCAGCACCAGCAGCGGCTCCAGCAGCAGCTCCGGCACCACCAGCAGCAGTCCCAACAGCACCAGCGGCGGCTCCAGCAGCAGCCTCGTCGACCTCCTCGCCGTGATGTCCAGCAGTAGTTTGTCGTGTTTTGGGTCGCCGTGATGACGACGAGTCACGTGGTGTAATCGGCATTTTTGAATCCCACACTCCTGACACCAATTTGTTACGAGCTGGGGTTCGAAGAGATTTAAAATACCGATTAAATAAACAAACTTTACTTTAACACCACAAAAATACAGTTACATAAATGAAAACACTAAAATAACACTTAGTCGCACTTAATTCCACTTCACTGTTTCGCTTTGATCGCTCTGATTCGCACTGTGTCCGCTTTGATCGCTCTTATTCGCACTGTGTTCCGCACTGTCTTCTCCCGGCGACGATCCTCTGTTTATATTGCCCTCCGAACATTCGAGAAACGCCGAGACCGTTGTACAAAGCCGTAGACGCGTCTCGATGCGGCTCGGTGCCAAATACCTACACACAGACCGCGCCCGATTTTGGTACCTATGGCTAGGCACATACGGTCCATTTTCGTTTGTACTTGATTCTCTCTGGATGTTTCTAGAGACGTCTATCGACCTTGATGTGTTTAGGTATTTATTTGTGCGATTTAAGTACCTATTCGTTACAGTATGTTTGTAATGAATAAACTCAAAAACTACTGTGCCGATTTCAAAAATTCTTTCACCATTGGAAAGCTACACTTTGGGGTAGGGGTAGGTATAGGGTATATTTTAGTTTGTTCGTATATATCCACGGGCGAAGGCGGGGGCGGAATGCTATGTTTTATATTTTCAATAAAAGTACACCTTTGTCGTCCTCTGCCAGCATTTCCTTTCACTTCAGCCATATACACCTTTTTAGTCAATCTTTCATCTATGTCCAAACCAACGTAAAATACTTTTCGTACTTTTAATTTAATTTAAATTATAAATATGCTTATTACTGCTTACCTATCCATTAAAGATAGATATTATGCTACGAGAACGTCTCTCGGAGTTAATGGGGCATAGACGGACAGGCAAACGCGGCGGGGGATTTTCTTTTAAAAGCCTCTTTGTAAGGTTTGTCGGATTTAGTGCAGGGCGTTATTTTCAATAAGCGTTTCTAGAAACAGTTATTAAAACTGTACAACGGCTAGAGAAAGTCAGATGTCCCCGCCTTAGAGGCGTGACCTAATTATTGGCTCCCCGCGTCCCCCGTCGCCACCGTATTGCAAATATACAGTTCGAAGGCTGGTTTGCTTCTGCGTCAAGTTTTTTTTTATTGTAAAGCTGCAATATAAACTAAAATATAAATAATAATGTAAACACTTCGATCTGTCGCTAATCGTGAAACCGCGCGTGATCCGCTGATAAGACAAAAAGAAGCGTGGTCTCACTCTGAAAGCTAACGCAGGAATGCGAGGGAGTGTGCGAGATGGGAACCATAGAGTACTAAGCCTATGGAGGGGCCATAGACGGGCTCCCCCTTTCGCTAATTTTTCCCCCTTTGACCAGTTATACTGACCAGGTGCGCAGTAATAAGTTACCTTAGATTTCGTTGGTATCGTTTTGTGTCGCGAGACAGAGCTCTAAGAAAATAGTTAATTGTGATGTTTTAAACGGGAAAGGCGATCTAGGGCGTCAAACTTAGTGTTTCCAATCATTAATTATAATTATTATGTTTGTATTTTAACATAATCATCATATAACGTAAAATCCATTGCGACAATAAAACGACAGAAAAATACAGTGGTACAGGGGCTAGTACTAGGCGTTTATTTGTTCGATGATTTATACCCTTCACGTCTCCTTTGGTAAATACTCAAAGATGGGAACTGACAACCCACTTGCCGTGCGATAGAGAGGGCAGATACGCTTTAAACTTTAGCGCAAACGAGATATAAGATACAACAGAATAAGACACTGCTTGAAAATAAAGACGTAGGCGACAACTCTTATTTATTTAATCATATAGAAAATATATAATATATGGTCAAAAATTAAAAGCCAATGTCTAGGTGTACGTAAAACATTGTTTGAGATTTTTTTACGATAAAGACATATCAAATTTACTATAATACAATAAAATGTGTTTTATTAGGGTTCTTTTCGGGATTATCTTCTATCGAGCGAAAATATAAAAATGTCGATTTCAAAATAGCCAATGGATAAACAAAAGTGCATATTTACTCATTAATATTTTATTTTGCTGTTAGTTTGCCAAGTTTTACCTAAAAACTTGACTAAAAACGGGCCGATTTGTATAATACAGAGTCTTAACTAGGCAGATCACGGGTTCGATCCCGGATCTCGGTCATTTACCAATGGGTTTTTATGATTAAAAACTTATGTACATAATCCGACAAACTACACTTAGAGGCTTTTCCATCTATATATCGCAACAGAACTGGCCATTCGTTAGGTATACCTGTAAGGCAACCCGTGAACAAAAAATATTTCCTAGAAAAACCATTCTCGCTGACTACGCTCACGTGCATCACCGAACAAGACGCGTGGTGAACGCAGTTATTAAAATTTTTACTCTATGCCTATAACAATAAGTTCCCAATTCTAAAATTCCGAAAACGGTTCTTCTAAGAAACTGTTTTGGTGTTCTCATAAAATTAACCATAATTATGTACCTATACATTAAACTGGTATTGTACCGACTGACTACCAAAAGAACTGATTTTCCGTTCGATATATGAAATTCGGATTACACGGTCCATTTACAGGAACAAAACAGCGGTTTTTTTCTCGAAACCATTTATTTAATATAAACCGTTCCGTTTCGTTTTACGAAAAACTCGAACGACCCAGCTCTTTTTCTTTCTTCACGGGTTGCGTTACAGCTCCCGAAACCGTATTACGGTTCCAGGGTACCCAGCGGAAGACCAGTCTCCCTCGTTTAGGTATTTGTGAGGCTATACCTAACGAGTGGCCAGTTCTGTTAAGGTATATTTAGATGGAAAAGCCTCTAAGTGTGGTTTGTCGGATTATTTTATTAATTATTTAAGTTTTTAATTATAAAACCCATTGGTAGGTACACCACCAATGGTATTCAGCCACCGACGCACCCAGCTCTAGTCGGATTTTGTAATTTTTAATTCAAAAACTAAGAAAAAAATGTTGCCTAAAGACCAAGTCTTTCTCTTTTAGCTGATGGTATTTATAAGGATATTATAGCCCTATAGTCCCTCAATGGATAATATAAAATTATTCGATGACATAATGGAGGTACCTTACCTTGGTCCTTGGGAAGTAAATTTATGTTCGCCGACGAAAATTGCCCGCTCGCCCGGGAAAATATTCAGTAAGGTTAAAAAAGAAGGTCTATCTACAAGTACAAATAAAACTGATATGATCCTCTGCGACTTCAAAATTTCCCTGTTCACGCAAAAACTACTGAACTGATTTTATTGCGGTTTTTAATATTAGATAGATTGATTCACTGGGAAGGTTTTCGAGTATTAAACATGGACCTATCATGTTTAGGAGCGGAGTATTAATAGCATAAGTGAATCAAGTCAAATGAAAAAGTTAGACTCAGCGAGTTTTCATGGCGTATGCTGTCTAGTACGTCAGATATATAACAAAATGATGTAGGAACGAATTGTGTAGAATAAAATGATCTTCAATAAACTCCACGGTAGCATATTTTTATCTCTAAAGGATAAGTAGTTATAGACGGTTAATGTAGGTATTCAAATTGTTGTAAACACATTTTTATTTAATTTTTTTATAGAGAAGACGACATTGCCACCGCCTGATTATTAAGCATAGGCACTGGCAGATCGTAATTAAGCCAGTACCCGTGCGAAGTAGGAGCGGGCTCGACTGTATATTTACTGTATTTTTTTTCTTCGCATCGTTGGTGTTGTTGTCATAGTTCAACTGAATTACAATAGATGGCGTCTTTTACAAAATAAATAAATTAGTTTCATAAAAAAATAAGAAATTAACTTTGATACAGTATTAAGAGCAAACTTGTTAGTGCAATGAACTCAGGAAACCGCGCGGCTTATTTTGTCGAGATTTCTTTAAAACTTTAGAGAGATATACTGCAAAAAGAATCGATAAAATTACCAGGGATAAGATAGGATAGGTCAAGATTCACGTACCAGTAACATGAGAAAGAACGATTTAACAAAAAATCGGTCTTGCGAAAATACACAAAACGGACATACCTACTCTTCCAGTATTTTATACAAAAACTATTAAAAATAGCAAGTTGTAGTTAATGTTTTCATAAAGTATGTAAAATTATGTATAGGATAAATACGAGAAAATGGTACATAAGTAAATATATTAAGAGAACTATAGTCAGCAAATCGGTTGAAAGTACGCGTGAAATTGATGACTTTCATGCCTTCATAAAACTTAGGTGTAACTGATTGTCACCTTCTTTCGAAAACTATTGAAATTTCGAAACAAAGACATAATATAGTTATCGCGTAATTTAAGAAGTGTGAAGCACGTAATTTGTAAGGGACAAAAGTTACGAGGGGTAAAAAAGTTTGTAAGGTAACTTTTTACTATCCTAAGTGGTACAATCTTATGGACAAATAAGCAGAAAATTGGCAGAGCCTTACTCTATGCACTGTCATCATTATTATGATCTACATTTCTCGTGGAAGGTTTGGGTATATTAAAAACTTCCGCCCGCGTAAAATCTTTGTGCACAGGTTTGGGATAAGTTCGTATTGTGTAAATCGATCTGAAATCTCGAAACCAACCAAAAAATGTCACGACTTTTTCAAACGACAACACGATACTCTTTTGGCTCGAAATTCGAACTTGCGATTATATTTTGCTTACTATACAAAAATTACACATCCAATATTTTCGCGATTCCCGAGATCAAGGAATCGAAATACATACAAATTCCTAAGAAGGAGTACTGGTTTGAGGGAAACGTGTCAATAAAGTTTCGTAGAGCGCCATGCCGCTCTGTCTCGTTTTTTATCTCGTTCTGGTTTTTTAATTATCTATATATATAAAAATGAAACCCGTTTTCCGTTGTCACGACATAACATGAAAACGGCTTGACCGATTTGGCTGATTTTAGTCTTAAAATATTCCTAGATATCCAGGGAAGGTTTAAAAGGTGAGATAATTCGAATAATTGCCGAAATATCCCTAAAAACAGCCCTTTTCTTTTTCCCATAATAACGTACAGCCCTTTTCTTTTTCCCATAATAACGTTATCTAACAAAAATGTTTTGAACCTTATTGCTATTCAATAAAGTTCATTTTAAATTAAAAGGACTCATTGTTGTCTATGCAATGTAGATGTGTTCCTAATGTCACCGCACAAAGTTAAAATTCGCGTGCGTGTTGGAGAATCTAATGTCGCGTTCCGACACTCAACAAAAGTGATAATATCGCGAACGCGACCAAATTGAATAGTCACAAAATGTAATTTAATAGATCATTAGTAGTACCTTGACTTTTCAATTTGGTCGGCTTCGCGAAACTTAATTTTGCCTAGGAGTAGGGGTAGGAGTAGAGGTAGGGTAGGGTAGGGTAGGGTAGGGGTAGGGTAGGGGTAGGGGTAGGGGTAGGGGTAGGGTAGGGTAGGGGTAGGGGTAGGGTAGGGGTAGGGTAGGGGTTGGGTAGGGGTAGGGTAGGGGTAGGGTAGGGGTAGGGTAGGGGTAGGGGTAGGGGTAGGGTAGGGGTAGGGGTAGGGGTAGGGTAGGGTAGGGTAGGGGTAGGGGTAGGGTAGGGGTAGGGTAGGGGTAGGGGTAGGGTATGGGTAGGGTAGGGGTAGGGTAGGGGTAGGGTAGGGGTAGGGTAGGGGTAGGGGTAGGAGTAGTGCAGGCAAGCCAACGTTTGGGCAGGACAACGTCTGCCGGGTCCGCTAGTATTATATAACTAGCATTCCGCCCCCGGCTTCGCCCGTGGATATTTACGAACAAAATAAAATAAACCTTCCCCTACCCCTACCCCTACCCCTACCCCTACCCCTACCCCTACCCCTACCCCTACCCCTACCCCTACCCCTACCCCTACCCCTACCCCTACCCCTACCCCTACCCCTACCCCTACCCCTACCCCTACCCCTACCCCTACCCCTACCCCTACCCCTACCCCTACCCTATCGGTTCAGCTGCTCTCGAGATATGCGCTTAACAACAAATTCAGCGATTCATTTTTATATTATAGATTGCCCTTTGATTTATAGGAGTGGTGAATCAAATCGGGGGAAAATGTGCTCTCATGGAATACAATACATATTATGATGCATGTAGAAAATAATTTTATGTAGAATGTAATAATCTACAAAAACCGGCCAAGTGCGTGTCGGACTAGCACACGAAGGTTTCCGTACACTTAATAGTATAAGACTAAGACTAAGACTAGACCAAGTTTGACGCCCTGTATGGTGGAGGAAAAATTTTGCGCGAGTACTAATTTTTTACTTTATTTTATTTTTATTATTTGATGTTATAGCGGCCATGGTAATACACACTCTGTGAAAATTTCACGTGTTTACCTCTTACGGTTTAAAAGATACAGCTCTGTGACAGATGGTTAGTAAAAAGCACATTTCTTGTATGGGGACCCCCTTTAATTTTCATTTTTATTTTATTTTTATTATTTGTTGTTATTGCGGCCATAGCAATAGACACTCTGTGAAATTTTCAAATGTTTACCTATTACAGTTCTAAAGATAACTCCCCTGTGACAAACGGACTGACAGCGAAGCCTTAGTAATAGGGTTTCCGTTTGCACCCTTTGGGTACGGAATCCTAAAAATGTTACCTGTACGAAGCTTGGGTAGGTTGCTAGTATTGAAAGCACAGTCAGACGTTTAAATATTAAATAACAAAGATATATCATACTCTAGGTATAAAATAGAAACTTGAAAAAGCTTTCCCGCTCTGTCAGATTTTATCAATAAAAAGTCGTCCATTACACTTTTATTGACTCTACCAGCAATGAATTATTTATTTTTTTCCTTTCCAAGTTCCGAGAAAGGATTGCGATTCATTGACTTTTTGTAACACAATTTTAGGGTCTAATAGACTTCGGATAAATTCTAGCCCCAAACATTGTGTTATAGGTCCAAAAGTCAACGAGTTACTGAAGGACCTTGTATTTTACATACTAATATTATAAATGCGAAAGTTAGGTTTGTGTTTTGCTCAATAACGACAAGAAGGAGAAGGTTCTCAATTCGGAGAGTTTTTTTATGTATGTATTATTACTCTGCCAGTTGTGAACCGATTTTGATGATTTCTTTTTAGTCGACAGATAATTCTTCCGGATTGGTTCATATATTTCTTGTGGAAATTGATTTTCTGGTTCTTTGGATATTTGTATCTAATAAATCCATTAAGCTTGCCACCTGTTCTGGTTAATATGGACAACTGGAAAAAGTGGAGTCTGATAAAGGTGTTTCTGGCCACACCGCAAGTTTTATTATTATGTCCAGGGCTAGGGAAATGTTGCTTAAAAAAATGTTATTCCGAATGCATCATGTGACATATCTAATGAATATAATTTTAAACAGCATAGGTTCGTTCGTGGTCGTCGTCGTCGTGGTCGTCGTCCCCCCCTTATCTCTGAAATTACGAAACTATAACTGAGTCTCAAATTTAAAAAAAAAATAGGGAAATAGGGCCTTTCTTATCGTTTACAAGAACACCTAAACGTAAATCCTGTCTTAAGAGGATCGTGTAGCTCAGCGTACGCAGCGAAATAGGTATTTAGAAAATCATATTCTGTCTCAATCGCACTCTTCCCCCGGGCATCAATGCGACAGAGAGCACTGCAGCTCGTGGGTGTTCGTAGGTATGTTTTTCGTTGAAAATTGCGTTTTGGGCGAAAACGATTTACACCTACTAAACTATAACGAAACCTTATAATTTTGGTGTCAAACGTTTTAGCAGATTATAATCTACGTACGTACGTTTTGCTTTTTTTGAAATTTTGCTTTGTTTCTCAAATACAGACGGTTTATTACCAGCAAGTTATGAACCAAAAAAACCGAGATTTGAGGGGCTTATAACTTTTGACCTATTACGAATTTTGAAAAAAGGAAAAAATACGTACGTAGTTTTTCATTATGTCAGTAACATATTACAAAATCGTTAAAATTAATTAATATTTAGGGGTAGTAAAACGTTTTCTCCGTTTGTATGGACATGGACGCGGTACACTACACTCTTAAGGGGAAGTCAATCATCAAAATGCAATTTTTGATCAAATTTTTCAGAAAACCTGGACTATTTACGAAACTGAAAAAAATATATATTGATTCCATCTCGAAACGTCGGTACATTTTTGGATAACGAAATTTTTAGAATTAGTGTAGGCCTAAGGTTAGGAGCACCAGTATGTTGCGAACATAAATGTCCGTGTGGAAAAGATGTAGATCAATTTGGAACTCACGGACTTTCCTGCTTAAAAAGTGCAGGCAGGCTTTCTCGCCACAGCTCCCTCAATGATACCATCAAAAGGGCTCTTCCGTCAATAGACGTCCCTGCTCTCCTAGAGCCAACGGGAATAATCCGGGAAGACGGCAAGAGACCCGATGGAATGACTCTGATTCCCTGGGAGCGAGGTCGGGCCCTTGTATGGGATGCTACATGCGTGGACACATTAGCCCCGTCTCATCTCAGGGAAACAGCAATCAAAGCGGGAGCTGCGGCGGAAATCGCAGAGTCTAACAAACGGCGCAAATATAGTTTAATTATTGAAAATTACAAATTTGTGCCGTTTGGTGTAGAAACACTAGGTCCGTGGGGTTCAAATGCCAAAAATTTTATTAAAGATGTATCCCCTCGACTGATCATCTCTTCTGGAATCAGCATCGCGATTCAGCGGGGAAATGCAGCCAGTATTCTTGCCACTATTCCACGCGGACCTGGTTTATTTAGTTATTTTTAATCTTTAGATTTGATTTAAGGTTTTTATATTAATAAAAAAATATATTGATTTTAAGGATATGACAAATATTGTTATTGTTTTGAAAATATGATTAGAAACATTTTACTCGATAGAAAAAAATCCTAAATACACCTCTGAAAACTTTATTTATCAAATTTTATGGCTATAATATATAGATGGTACCATTACAAAAATTAACATGAATATTTTTTTGATATATATATATATATATTATATCTATCCTTTCATTGTAAAATTATTTCTATGTTGTATAAGATTTTTAAATTTTAAATTAAATTGCGTTTTAAACAAAAATTATCGCTTACGTTGAATCGCTTACTGTTTCTATCCTGCTCGCGTGCGCGCGATTCTAGATAAATGCGTTCTGCTCTTTCATCACTCATTGATACGGAACCCTCAACTTAGCCAATTTTATTATCACTAAACGTGAACATTTTTACCGGAGTTTCATCTACTCCAAAAAGTATAAAGACCGTGATTATAGAGATTTCTAGAGAATATTGTTAAAACCTTTCACCTTAATTGGACCTCTAATAAAATATTAAGGGTATAATTGCCGCTAAAACTATGATTGCCTTGACCCAAGGACATATATAGGCCAATATTTTTAAATTAACTTATCGACCCGACTGAAATAGTTAGCTTTATTGTAGGTGAACATGTGAAACTGTATTTGACTCTGATGTGTGGATTGGTGAAAAAAATAAAATAGCGTATTGACCGCATCCGGAACGATGTCATTAGAGAAGAATGATGATGATGATCTGGGTGTACTTTTATTGACAAGTACCCCAAAACAATAGCCCAATTTTTATTTTATTTTATCTCTGCAATTTGCAATTGCCTATGATGCATTCACAGATAGGTCCCGACGGGTCCTATCTACTAAACTTAGCTACAACTCTTTAGATTAAACACTCTAAGGACCTCTATACGTGTTGGACCTATGTCCCCATGCAAGCCTTACAAAGGACAAGCATTTTGTCTACGGCTGAACGGTTCTGGATGAAATTTGGCACGGAGGTAGATTATAGTCTATAATAGTACATAGGCTACTTTTAATCATTAATAAAAATGTATTGTTCCCGTGGGATAGATTTGTTTTTGTTTTTCACGGGATCGACATGATTTTTTGCATAGTTTAGAGGTCAGAGAATGACATATACTACTTTTTATACCGCGAAAGCGGGCGGGAGAGGGGCAAACTACAGCCCCGGGATTATTTCAATATCATGTTTAGGAGCTGAGCATTAAAAGTACAAGTGAATCAAGTCGGTATAAATATTAGCCCCAACGAGTTTACATGGCGTATGCTGTCTAATCCGTCAGAGATATAACAAAATGATGTAGGAAGGAATTATGTAGAATAAAATTATCTACAAAAAAGTCCGCGGTAGCATATATCCATCTCAAATAGATAAGTAGTTATAAGCGTATTTATGTAGGTATTCAAATTGTTGTAAACACATAATTGTACCCGTGTCTACAAAATTCTATAACGGTTCATATAAGACAATTTGCTGTAAGTTATCATAAGAATCGATGAAAATTTTAAGAGCAAGCTTGTTAGCGCAATGAACTTAGTAAATCGCGCGGCTTATTTTGTTGATATCTCTTTAAAAAGTCGGTAGAGAGAAAAAGAATCTATAAAATAACCAAGGATAAGCTAAGATAGGCCAAGATTCACGTACCAGAAACATAAGAAAGATCGATTTCACAAAAAATCGGTCTTGCGAAAATATATAAAGCGGACATAATAATGCTCTTCCAGTATTATACAAAAACTATTGAAAGTTGTAATTAATGTTTTTATAAAGTATGAATATGAGTTTTATAAAGAAATAAATACGAGAAAATGGTACATAAGTAAATATATTAAGAGAATTCATAAAACTAAGGTGTAACTGTTTTTTTAATTAATACTGTGTCAAATATATATATCTTACGAAAGCATATGACAGGTGCTTGATGTAAAAGCATATTATAATTTCTTACATAGTCATTGTTGTCAATCCCACATCACGGTACAAAGGAAAATTGCACATTCACAAGATACGATGATAAATCTGCTTACATAATATTGGAATCACTTGTCATGCGTCGGTGGCCGAGTGGTTAAGACGTCCGGTATTAAGAGGATCGTGTAGCTCAGCGTACGCAGCGAAATAGGTATTTAGAAAATCATATTCTGTCTCAAGCGCGCTCTTCCCCCGGGCATCAGTGCGACAGAGAGCACTGCAGCTCGTGAGTGTTCGTAGGTATGTTCTTCGTTGAAAATTGCGTTTTGGGGGAAAACGATTTACACCTACTAAACTATAACGAAACCTTATAATTTTGGTGTCAAACGTTTTAGCAGATTATAATCTACGTACGTACGTTTTGCTTTTTTTGAAATTTTGCTTTGTTTCTCAAATACAGACGGTTTATTACGAGCAAGTTATGAACCAAAAAAACCGAGATTTGAGGGGCTTATAACTTTTGACCTATTACGAATTTTGAAAAAAGGAAAAAATACGTACGTAGTTTTTCATTATGTCAGTAACATATTACAAAATCGTTAAAATTAAATGATATTTAGGGGTAGTAAAACGTTTTCTCCGTTTGTATGGACATGGACGCGGTACACTACACTCTTAACTAGCAGACCACGAGTACCATCCCGGATCCCCGCCATGTCCCAATGGGTTATATATAATTCTAAAAATCTAAATATACGTCAACAGAACTGGCCACTCGTTAGGTATTTAGGTCATAAATTGGTTTTACATTGGGTACCCTGGGACCGTGACACGGTTTCGGGAGCTGTAAGGCAACATTTGAAGAAATAAAAGAAAAAAAGCTTTCATCAAAATCCATTAAGCCGTTTCGTAGCCTATTCTAAGGCAATATTAAAAGTACACACAATCGCCGAGAATGTATGAAAGGTATGATGAATATAAAAGAAGCGAAAGAGGTATGTCAGGATCGTAGCAAATGGCATTCGATTGTCTCTGCCTACCCCTCTTGGGATAAAAGGCGTGATGATAGACAGACAGACAAACAGACAAAATGTATGAAAACCATCATTTATGCTTCAATATGGTGTAAATACTACCTCTACGTGAAAGGTCGTACAGGGTGGGTTTTGTGCGGCTATAAAAAAACCCTAACCTGAGGTAACAAACAGGGTCGTATTTTCAATAATTTATTTGATGTAAACAAATTGATGTGTAATTTAAAAATAAGCCCTTGCATATTAGTTTTACCAGATACCCAGAAGGCAAAGCTTTTTTCCGTAATGACAACTTTTCCATGACAATTTTGATGAAGCCCTTTATTGGGTTTTAATCGGATAATGCATTGTCACATTGCAGTTTTTAAGACTGGTGCTGCGATGTTTTGGTCACATATTTTTTAAATTTAACAAAGAAAATATTTATACTCTATTTACAAACTGTCATTTTTCGGCATAAAAAGTAATTCTCGCGGTCCTCTAATTTTATCTCTGTGCAAAAAATTACGTCGATCGGTTACTCTGTTTTAACAAGAAAAACAAACAAATTCTTTATTCCGTCGCGTGTTATTACTTTAATTGTATATTTTTCTTACAATTATTTAAATTCTAGACTAACTATACTCGTAGTTATCTAAATATTTGTAAACCAATCACAAATAAATTACTGAGAAAATTATACTAAAACTTGTGATGATACGACCTTATTTTCCTGGCCGCTTACAAGCTGGCCATCATAAATAGCATTTATTTTGATTTTAGAACACGATATTGTTCATTTTAATTCAATAGAACATTGTATGTTATTTTCAAATATTCAATGTGTGGAACCTAAATTAAAATTTTACTTATTCCTTCACAAACTGTTGACTTAGGCAGTACTCTGCCAATTGTAAAATTTATTATATTTCTATTTTATCAACTAAGTAAATAACTATATAAAATGTATTGAATCAATATTCAAGAACTAATATCTATGTTAATATAAAAGGAGCGCAAATAAGTATTTTCATTTTTATTACAGTGCGCTCCTTTGATGGTTCCTTTCTCCTTTGATGGTTCCTTTCTCCTTCTCCTTACGGCTCCTTTCTCCTTTGAAGGCTCCTTGGCTCCTTACGGATGCTTTTACTGGTTGTTCTTTTGCTGCTCCTGCTTGTTCCTTGTTAATTCGACCAATAAACGAATGGTGAAAGTTTACTACGAGTATACCTACCCATCTACCCGGCCTGGCTAACCCACACCCGACAATCCGGTATTGTGATGATACGACCTTATTTTCCTGGCCGCTTACAAGCTGGCCATCATAAATAGCATTTATTTTGATTTTAGAACACGATATTGTTCATTTTAATTCAATAGAACATTGTATGTTATTTTCAAATATTCAATGTGTGGAACCTAAATTAAAATTTTACTTATTCCTTCACAAACTGTTGACTTAGGCAGTACTCTGCCAATTGTAAAATTTATTATATTTCTATTTTATCAACTAAGTAAATAACTATATAAAATGTATTGAATCAATATTCAAGAACTAATATCTATGTTAATATAAAAGGAGCGCAAATAAGTATTTTCATTTTTATTACAGTGCGCTCCTTTGATGGTTCCTTTCTCCTTTGATGGTTCCTTTCTCCTTCTCCTTACGGCTCCTTTCTCCTTTGAAGGCTCCTTGGCTCCTTACGGATGCTTTTACTGGTTGTTCTTTTGCTGCTCCTGCTTGTTCCTTGTTAATTCGACCAATAAACGAATGGTGAAAGTTTACTACGAGTATACCTACCCATCTACCCGGCCTGGCTACCCCACAACCCGACAAACTTGCTAACTTGCCTTTATAGAATTTTACAGAACAAACAAAAAACTTATTAAAAATAATGGTTTCTACAGCACAAAATGTAAAAGATATATCTAGTTTATTTCATAGAAAATAAATTTTAGGGTGACAACGGAAACCCTATTACTAAGGCTCCGTCCGTCTGTCCGTCCGTCTGTCACAGGGCTGTATCTTTTGAACCGCTGAAATGAAAAACCTCTGACACTTGAAATTTTTACAGAGTGTGTATTTACTATGGCCACTATAACAACATATAATAAAAATGTCCCCCCATATAAGAAAAGTATATCAATAAAAGCTATTTTTTTTATTCTTCACGGATTGGCTTACAGCTCCCGGGAACCGTTGACAAAGTCTTCCTCATTTAGCCAATGATTTTTTGAGGCTATACCTAACGAGTGGCCAGCTCTTTTGAGGTATATAGATGGAAAAGCCTACGGGACACGGGTGGCAATACTGGCAATACATACAAACGTCTAATTATTACCTATAACTAGAAAACGGCTATGTAAGAGTCGGTGTAATTTCTTCCTGGGCCATACAGGGGCATCAAACTTGGTCTGACCTTAACTATGGAGTATACGGACTCCGACTCACACTTGGCCGATTTTTACTTTACATACTTACCGAATTGTATTTATTTGCAATATTATACATATGGTTATAATTGCTAAAGAATATAATATTCTCGACATGATCTTTAAATATTGACAAATTTTGTTCAAATATATCAGTTTAGTGTATTTCTAGCATTGTTAAGACGTGTTTAGAAAAATAGTGTTTTAATTTTTCCTTCTAGATTTTCGGATTTTTTTTTAGTATTTCCTATTTAATGCCTGTAGATAACTTTCTATCCTTAACTATTTCTAAATCTGGATTCTTTTTCCATGCTTTCTCCTTCAAAAATGGTAGGTGGAAGAGGTTGTATATGAAAAGAATACAAAATATTAAACTGCAGCCGCAAAAAACATTTCTGCTTGCACATTTTTTAAAATAATTTCTCATCGACGGATTGCTTTAAAGCTGCCAATATTCATTAAATTAGCTTTCTAAATTTTAAATAGAGCACTAATCACTATTAGATTTTAGTTAAAAACATTTTTATACAATTCTGCCTTTTAGGATAATTATTTCACAAAATGTAGATATTACGTTTTTTATAATTTAGATTAAACGAAATATAAATTAATAAATCTGTCAGTATTAGCTTTAAAAATAGTTTAGTTTAAAAAATACTGTAATTTTTTTTATTTAGGATATCTAGTACCGCAAAATGTAGATACACTGTTGTTAATCGAAATATGATTTCAATTTCTAAATACTTTAAATATTTAATCAATTTGTAGATTTTAATAGACATATTTTTAGTGCTTAGCCATTATTTAATAATCACAACATAGTTTTTTAGAAATATGTACTTTTAATGATTTTTTTTTTCTTTTAACTTTCTTTGACTTTGAAAATTCACCGTGTGTTGTCACAATATTTTATAGCATTTTCAACATTTGTGTGATTTTATTACAAAAATCAATGATTCACTTTTGATATAGATAAATTTTACTTTTGCACAAATTGTTAATTGATTACATTTTTTGCTTTTGTTGATGAATTATTAGCGAATTCTATCATGCCTTACAACAAATTCTGTTTACAATTTGTGCAAAGACAGTGTCAATTTAGTATAGAACAAACTTGTCTATCCCGGTACAAAATAAAATGTCATCTACAATATCTTCCTTTTGAGATATTTTAATAATAATGTAAAGAGAAGAGTAAATATAAAGCGTATTGACCGCATCCGGAAGTCATTAGAGAAGAATGCGAGGTGAAAGATGATCTTGTGACTAAAATGAAGAAAAATTGTTAATCAATGTATGAAAGGTATGATGAATATAAAAGAAGCGAAAGAGGTATGTCAGGATCGTAACGTAACAAATGGCATTCGATTGTCTCTACCTAACCCTCTTATATTAAAATGACATGTTGTAAATTTAAAATATAAATTAGAGACATAAATAATGAATGAGAGATGAGAAAAGGTTTAGGTTTCGTTTTGACTTTTGACCCTATATGAACAACTTGCTAAATTAGTTTCGTTTTTATATACAAAGAAAGATATTATGACATTTTTAATACCGGTTTAGACAATTTAGTAGCCATTTTAGTTTGTAACGCGCCATTACGCGCGACCACGCTAAATTGTTCCCGCTTTGTGCTAACAGATGGCGTTTCTCCAGAACCGATCCATCTCTCTGGTGGACATGTACATCGACAATTCGGAGCCGTCAGAAAACGTCGGCCAGATACACTTCTCACTCGAATACGACTTCCAGAATACCACGCTCATATTGAGGATCATACAGGTAACTTTATTTCTTAATTTTTTTTATTACCAAATATATGTACCAAACGGCCTTGAGAATATGAATAGCATGGGGCTTCAGTCGCTTATGTCGAATACGCTAAGTGTGAGTAGAGAAGCGATAGTGTAGGTACCGCCCCATTTTCTGGAATTTCTATGTGATTTAGTATTTTTATTTTTAAATTATGTAATGATAGGTTGTATAAAAAAATTAAAAGTGTAATGTTTAGAGCATAAAATTGTCCGTTCATTGGTGTAAACCGCAAATAAAAAGGACTTCAAAGTATGAAGTAGATTCACGTAATAGATCGTTACTATAAATATTGACCCTGTTTGTATACAAGTTTTATAATTATTTAAAACAAAAATAAAATAAAATAAAAAGTGGAAAGACAAGTTGAGATATTAAAGATTTTTTTCGTATACTTATTTATTTTTTTGTCTTTATAATTAACGAGAAGAGATCCCCTAAAAAGTACCTTTCTTACGGTTTTGCTACGGGAACTGCTTAAGTCTTCCTCCTTTAGTCGATAGTATTTGCAAGTGGCCATTTTGAATATCCAGAACTGGCTGGTGCAAAAACAGCCTCATCCAAATACTTATTTTCGAAAAGTAAGAACTTAAGGTCCACCGAAACCGACCAATTCTTGTAACAAACGGTCCGCCTAGATCATCCGGTAGCCTAATTTACTAAGGAATTCTGTCTTAGAAAATCTGATGACATCATCATTGGTTATCTATTCTTGTTAATCATAATAACTATAAATTAATACATGCCACGTAAACAACAAAAAATCGTTTACTGCCTTTTCAATAGAAATGGATGTTGTTGCCTTTGCTTCTATTTTCCTGGAATATTAGTATGGATTTCATTTTGAAATCTCAGACAGATACGACATTTTTTCCTGGAAATACTGAAATAATTTCAAAAATTATTTCAATGTGCTAATGTATTTCATTTTATTTGCATAAGAACAGCCGGGGAAGGAAACTTGTCTATATAAAACTTCAGACGTAAATTTTTTTATGTGGGTGTATCACATTTTTTTTCACGGGTTGCCTTACAGCTCCCGTACCCAGCTGAAGACAAAGTCTCCCTCTTTTAACCGATGGTATTTGTGAGGCTATACCTAAAGGTGCCACTTATTCGTCCAATCGCCGGCGCGCCTCATACGGTCCGCCGCCATATACGGTCCGCCGAAATCGACCACAGACTCGTCCAATTCTTGTTCGTGCGGTTCGCCATCCGTTTTCGAATCGTTGTATTTGTGGTTGATTTCGATGGCGGGAACGATCTGTCACACACACACGGATGTTTGACACTTTGTTTAATCGAATCTTGTGTGTCTGTGTGAGTGAGTGAATTGTATTGTGATCTAGATCGTATGATTTACATCGCTAATGTTTGGCCTGTGTTCAATCTCGATCATAAGGTGGCCGGACCGAACATTTTCGCTGAGATATCGAACCAGTTGTGTTGAGGTATATTTAGATGGAAGTGTTTATTTTGATTATATTTAGATAATGTTAATCAAGTTTCATCACAATTAATTCAGCCGTTTAGGAGCGTATTCTAGTCATTCAGACATATACACATTTAAGCATGTCTCCCACAGGGGTAGACAGAGAGCAGTCTGTTCATGTAATGGAAAGTGTCATTTTAGGTTCAAAATCTACATGAAACTTTTCCACTTTGCAAACTTTAGCCATTTAAGGTCCTGCGGGAAATATTGTAGTTAAGGTCATATGAAAGAAGACAAATATTATTTTGGAAACTACATTTAGAAACACAAAATTTAGATCTTCAATCTTCCATTTTAAATAGTGTGTCTGTGTATAACCAATTTTTTTAAGGTGACCCATCATAGCGCAACAATTTCAGTGAAACGCGTAACTTATTTTGTTCATATATTTTTAGAAAGATACAAAGCGAGATGCACTTTTTGAATCAATAACCAAGTATAAGATAAGATAGGGACCAGAAACATGAGAAAGAACGATTTTCCAAAAAATCGGTCTTGCGATAATAAACAGCCCTAACTTCGGCTATTCAAGTATTGTACAATTGTATTCTTAAGAATAATAGGTGAAATTATGTATACGTACCTATATATTATAAATCAAAGAAATATGTAGTTTAGTAATTATATTAAGAGAACTCCAGTCGCAAAGTCTGTTAAAATACGCATGAAATTGACGTCTTTCAGAGCTTTGTACAACTAAAGGCCCCACATTCGTCCAATCCCCGTTGCGTCGCCGTACGGTCGACCAAAACTGACCACAGACTCGTCCAATTCTTGTAACGAAAGATCCGCCTAGATCATCATGCGGCCGGAATGGGAAGTTTTTGGTGCGATGCCGTACTTTACTGCCTATTAACTGATGAACTGATATTTTTTATGTAATGTAATTAGTATGGTCCAAAAATTGTGAATAGAGCTCTTAAGAAAAAAAATAGGTTGCGCACTGCGCAGTTCAAAAGGTTCAAAACAGGTTCTTAAAAGGTTCATCTCATATAACGTTAATTATACCTAACTAACACTATAAAAACCTTTTTCGGTTTATTCACCGTAACTCGTTTCAATGTCTGTCAGCGGCGATTATCTCAAGAAGTATTCAATTAATCTGATGAAAGGTTCAGGTTACAGATTTAATAATATGTACCTACTTCAATTCACCTCCGAAGGGCACGTAAGGGCGTCCGCACTTGTAATAACAGATATACCTACGTCTTATAAAGAAGTGACACATCTAGCGTTTTCTACCCGTGGCTCTCAGTCATCTTGTATCTGTCAAAAATATAGCTCTACAGCACGAGAAGTCGAATACACCAACAACAAATTTTGACCACTTTTAGCCAATTGTTCAAATTAAGGGGGGGTCAAGGTCATCTTGTATCTGTCAAAAATATGGCATATCTCAGTTAATCCTGGAAACGTGAGTTTATTTATACAACATTTCCTCACCACACAATGATAGTTATTATTTGATATTGGATTGAGCCATATTTTTTATTATTTAGGGTTCTAATTAATAATTTCGATACGAGCAGTGCCTTTGCGTTTTGGAAATTATAGCTATTTAGAACTCTTAATAATGAAAATATGGCTCAATCCAATTTAAAATAATAAATATCAACTGCGTGCTGAGGAAATGTTTTATAAATAAACCCACGTTTCCAGGATTAATGGAGATATGCCATATTTTTGACACATACAAGATGACCTTGACCACCGCCCCTTAATTTGAACAATTGGCTAAAAGTGGTCACAATTTGTTGTTGGTGTATTCGACTTCTCGTGCTGTAGAGGACACGTATAGCTAGCATCCGCGATGTTTCTAAAATTGATAGATTTTTCTATCTATCAATTATCATCACGCCTTTTATCCCAAGAGGGGTAGACATAGACAATCAAATGCCATTTGCTACTATCCTGACATGCCTCTTTCATTTCTTTTATATTCATCATAGCTTTCATACATAGGTACTCGCCGATTGTGTGTACTTTTAATATTGCCTTCGATCAATTGATTATGTTCAATAAAAGTACACCTAGGTCGTCTTCTGCCAGCATTTCCTTTCACTTCAGCTATATAAACCTTTTTAGACAATCTTTCATCCTTCATTCTTTCAACGTGTCCAAACCTTTCTTCATTTTAGTCACTACACACTTTCACACACAATAGATGTTTAGGTCGGTTTAAGTCAGGCTTTCTACCTGTTAAGTTTAATAAGGACAAAAAGTGGACACTGTAACAGGTGTATTCGACGCCGCAAGGTACATGTTTTAAAATCAATGTGTATACAAGTACAAAATGAGATACAAAAGGAAAACAAAGTTACAAGAATACATTAAATATATTATTATTTCGGTAAACACATTTTCAGCGAGAATATGAAAAATAAACTGTACACTTATTGATTTTTCATATTACTGTACAAACATCTACCTGTTCCTGCGTTTGAATTTATTTGTTTGTTTTATCTCAATACGAAAGGTACTGGACCGATTTGAAAAAAAACCTACTAATATTAAAAACGTAAAAGTTTGTATGGATGTATGTGTGTAATTTGTTACTTATTCACGCAAAAACTACTAAATGGATTTTAATGAATTATAGCTCATACATCAGAATAACATATAGGCTATAATTTTTAAAGCTATTGAGTAAATTGGCCAAAATATAACAATAAGTGTCATGTAAGTCGGAAAAAAAATCTCCCATCTGCGAGCCATTCTGGCGTGCGCTGCAAAAACCGTAAGAGTTACACGAATATAATGTATGGTGGAAATAGTTCTACAAAAAAGTCCACGACAGCATATATCCATCTCTTATGTGTAAGCTGTAATATAATAACGAGTAATCTCTCAAACTACTCTAAAACTACTGGACCGATTCTAAAATTTCTTTCACGAATAGAAAGCTACTAAGCTATATTTCATTTTGTTCATACACGGGCGCAGCCGGGGGCGGGTAGCTAGTCATTTATAAACCACACTTAGAGGCTTTTCCGTCTAATTATATATCAAGAGAACTAGCTATTCGTTAGGTATAGAGTCTGGTTAGCAAGTGCATTTTTTCGTATTTCCTGTTAGCGTTCACCGAAAATTATGATTGAGGTGTCGTGTCTTCTTCTTATTTTGATATATGGCAACAGTGTTGACTTTCGTCACAATTCTGCCAGTCTCCAGTGTTTAATCTCGTGCAATAGTAAGCCGATAAATCGGTAGCCCGCCGATTGTGATATGTCTTATTAATCACTGACTAATCACAACCATCACAGCGCGGCCGGGATTAAACCGTATTCCACATCACGCCTTGTCGAAAAAAAAATTCAATTCGGAATGATATTTAGAAACTTTTCGGAAAATATCAAGAGAGGCCGAAAAAAATTTCAGAAGTTATAAACAATTTAGCAAAAAAATAAAAGAGGGTTTAGTTTTTTCCAAATATCTCAAAAACTACTTGAGATATTTGAAATCCCAAAAAAGATCCTTAAAGAGGAGGAAATTTCCAAAAAAAGGTCCTACCTCCCCGAAATGTATGACCAATATTTATAATTTTAATTGCTTCACGTTCTTTAGACATAAACAGTAAAAAATATGAATATTAAGGAATGAAAAAAATTTTGGCACCACCGGAAAATATAAGAGAACAATTTTTTTTTGTCATTATGCTATTGTTAATTTAGTAAACTTTATAAAAGGCACTTGCTAACCAGACTATAGCCTTACAAAAACCATCTGCTAAAAGAGAAGGACTTCATCCGCTGCGTACCCGGGACCGAAAACATAGTTCTGGGAGCCGTAAGACAACCCGTAAAGAAATAAATAGTATAATTTTTTGCTAGTTGACCATATTAAACAGTACAGGTGACAAGCCTGTACTAGATGTGTCACTTCTTTAAGAGCCCTATATCCATAATTTGTAAGGGAATAAACTATTCCCAATTTCTCTGTAAATAATCCCCCTTTCACTCGTCGATATGCTAAATTACAGTGACAATTTAGCATATCGACGGGTGAAAGGCTACTTGTTTTAAGCGACATATTTTGCGATATTGAGTTATATAAATATTCGGAATCAGCGGATTTTTCTGCGTCGAATGAGCCGAGTTTCGTTTAGATATGAGCACTTTTGTGGCGCTTGAAACCATCTTAATTTGAGGAGCAAGCTTTAAAAGCATTGTATGAAACGACTCAACATTTGTGCAGTTTCAGATCAGGTGGACTTGAGCTATACAAAATTAAGTTAATTTTCATTTAATTATTATTATTATGCTTTCCTGACTTTACTGATAAATGTCGTTTAAGTAATTTATCCTGACATTACATTTCATAAGCGATGCACATTAAAGCATTTTACCATGCACAAGAAATATATAAGAGCGTCGCTTAAAACATATAGCCTTCATCTAAAAATATACACTGTGTCGCTTAAAACACTTTCATCTGCAACCCGTTTAAACACCTCGTGGCACTTAAATCATTTTGCCTTAATCGAAAAGTGTATTTAGAAGTCTCTTCGCGACACTGATATCAAGGAACAAATAGAAGGGGGAGAATAAAGATGTGAAGACTAATGTACTGTTGATTACTTAGTCATTTGAATTACTTTTTGTTGGTTTTTTTAAATTACTTTTTGTTACTAATTTATTATAATTTCAATGTTAAAAGAACATTTTCGTTGATTTCCTATAGATTTAATTTTTAATTCAAACAACTAAAATATAGTATGAACCGTGACTTAGACCACTTTGTCATCTCCCACATATTGTATTTCTTGAACTTCAGTCAAATACAACTGGCTCAATTTTGCTTGTTAAATGGTGCTTGATGCATTTGGCTTTACTCTCAAAAAGAACCAAGAGGGAACTTGAAGCTTTTTGCTTGGAGCCATTAATTGACATTGATGGTGGTTAAAACATTTAGCCTTACTTTATAAAAATACATAACTAGGGCATTTTGTATGAAGCGACGCTTAACTTTGGAAGTATTAGCTCTATTTAAACAGAATCCAAACCAAAATTTGAGGCTTTAATAATGGAAATGATAGGTACCTACTACTTTTTCCTGAATATAATAAATAACTTTTTTTACGATTTTTTTTTTAAATCGCGAACTTTAAACCGCTCTCCTGTAAAGTTTCAAATTTTTTTTCAAATGAAAGAGATTATATCTATAAAAAAACGTGCGTGGAATAGTGGCAAGAATACTGCCTATATTTCCCCGCTGAATCGCCAAAGTTCTGACCGGTACAAAACCCTCAGCGCACGAATCATACTCGCAACTTGGCCAATTATTTTTATAATATATTTGTAACCTAATTTTTTTATTTCAGGGCAAGGAGTTGCCAGCTAAGGACCTGAGCGGTACATCCGACCCGTACGTCCGTGTGACATTGCTACCAGACAAAAAACATAGATTGGAGACGAAAATCAAGAGACGCACCTTGAACCCTCGCTGGAATGAAACCTTCTATTTTGAAGGTTTTCCAATACAGAAACTACAAAGCAGAGTGAGTAGTCTAATTAGCTGTTCTGGTTGCACCCGCGATAATGGTTACTGCTTCTCCCCTTTAGGTCGTAGCGTTATGTTATATAGCCTATAACCTTTCTCAAGAATTGGGCTATCAGAGGGAAAATTTTCAAATCCAACTGGTACTTCAAACAAACAGACAGCTTTGTTATTAGTATATAATATTATGGACCAAGTGATAAATAGGTCATTATACATTGTGAAAAATGACCAATATGAGATGGCAATGTGATAAAAACTATTCAACTAATTAAATTGTCCGGGCATTATTATTCTCTTTATTTTTGACCTTAAACCATAATTGCAAAACCATACTTAAAGTAAACTTAAAGACTTATTATTTAGCAAGGGTTACTATATTTAAATTGCACTAGTTTTTAGCACTTAAAAGTTAATAAAAGTAAAATTAAAAATATAAGTAAGTAAAAACTTAAGTTTAAACAATTAAGATAACCAGACTCATTATTTGGCAAGGGCTTCTATATTTAGAATGCACTGGTTTTTTCACTTAAAACTTATTAAAATTCAAATTAAAAATATAAGTAAGTAACACAAAACTTAAGAAAACAAATGCCCGGGCATTATAAATAATGACCTCATTAATCACTTGGTCCATCTAATATATAAAATTCTCCTGTCACAATGTTCGTTCCCATACTCCTTCGAAACGGCTTGACCGATCCTTATGAAATTTTGTATGCATATTCAGTAAGTCTGAGAATCGGCTACTATCTATTTTTCAAACCCCTAAGTGATAAGGGTAGGGGTAGGGGTAGGGGTAGGTGTAGGGGTAGGTTCAGGGGTAGGGGTAGGGGTAGGGGTACCTAGGGGTAAGGGTAGGGGTAGGGGTACCTAGGGGTAAGGGTAGGGGTAGGGGTAGGAGTAGTGCAAGCAAGCCAACGTTTGGGCAGGACAACGTCTGCCGGGTCCGCTAGTAACTTAGATAGATCGATAAAGTGGATTCACCTGGCATCCTCCGTGCTCTCAGTTTTATAATCGGTTCAAAATCGGTTTATTGGTTTAGCCGTGCAAATGCAACAAACAGAGTTATTTTAGTTTTTATAATCCAAGCCAATTTTTTTAGGAGTACAAAATGCCTTAACACACCTTCTCGGCCAGAGACACCAGTAAGAATATCCACTTGACGACAGTTGTCCATTATCCCTATTGAACAGAACAGGTGCCAAGCCAGACATGCCTAAATATCTGTTATTTTTAGAAGAAGTGCTGACTCCAGCTTTACGTGCCGTAAATCGATTAAAGTACATAGGTACATTAGGCTATGGATTTCTCATGCCTCATGATTGGTTTAAGTTTTTAATTTAAGAATTTAACAATTTTTCTAGGTGTTGCATCTCCACGTATTCGACTATGACAGATTCTCACGGGATGATTCCATTGGTGAAGTTTTCTTGCCACTGTGTCAAGTAAGTACAAAATTTCTTCTTTTTCCACTGTTCAGTGTAGGTCTCCTAGTATGCACGCCATTCCTGTCAGTCCTGAGCCTTCTGCGTCCACTTTCTTCCCACCACTTTGGCTATATCATCTGACCACCTCGCTGGCTGTCGTCCCACGCTTCATCGACCCTGTGTCGGTATCCAGTCCACAATCTTTCGGCTCTATTAGTACAAAATTACAAACGTCAACGGCTAAACGCATTGATCTAGCTAGAAGAACTGCATACTGGTTGGATTAGTTAGCCAAGTTCAGGCCATGTCCTCAGCGAAAGACCAAGGCTTCCTCTTCTAGCCGATGGTATTTGAGAGGGTATACCTAACGAGTGGCCAGTTCTGTGTCGGTATATTTAGATGGAAAAACCTCTAAGTATGGTTGGTACGTGTTTTCTAACCAGGTGTAACTTGGGACTGTCTAAAAATATAAACCACACAAAAATACATGATTTTCTTGAGAACTCTAACAAGTATGTCGGTGGTCCAGTGGTTAAGAGTGTAGTGTACCGCGTCCATGTCCATACAAACGGAGAAAACGTTTTACTACCCCTAAATATCATTTAATTTTAACGATTTTGTAATATGTTACTGACATAATGAAAAACTACGTACGTATTTTTTCCTTTTTTCAAAATTCGTAATAGGTCAAAAGTTATAAGCCCCTCAAATCTCGGTTTTTTTGGTTCATAACTTGCTCGTAATAAACCGTCTGTATTTGAGAAACAAAGCAAAATTTCAAAAAAAGCAAAACGTACGTACGTAGATTATAATCTGCTAAAACGTTTGACACCAAAATTATAAGGTTTCGTTATAGTTTAGTAGGTGTAAATCGTTTTCCCCCAAAACGCAATTTTCAACGAAGAACATACCTACGAACACTCACGAGCTGCAGTGTTCTCTGTCGCACTGATGCCCGTGGGAAGAGCGCGCTTGAGACAGAATATGATTTTCTAAATACCTATTTCGCTGCGTACGCTGAGCTACACGATCCTCTTAAGACGTCTAGTATTACCTAGGGGGACCACGATTCGATCCCTGCTATATACCAATGGCTTTTTGTACATAATCTGACAAACCACGCTTAGAGGCTTTTCCATCTAAATATACCTCAAAGGAAGTAGCTACACGTTTGGTATAGCCTCGGGACCGATAACACGGTTTCGGAAACTGTATTTGAAGATCGAACGTTCATTAATCAAATATCTCATGTCCTTTAAAAAGTTAAAATCGTCTTAGTCGTAGTGCTCTTCACAGAGCAGTCGTGGTCAATCATGGCGGTCCACAGCGTGACGCACCTTGTATTGACTCGCCATGGTTAACTTTCTTGGGAAGAATAGTGCAGTGGTTTCCCTTTGTCTTCTGCACCAGACATTTTGAGACTATTTAGGTTAACAGGCTCGCTGTAGTCTCTTTCAGTCAGTTTCATGATTTAACTCCTGAACTTGTGCCGTTTCAGGTGGATTTAAGTGAAAAACCATCGTTTTGGAAGGCGCTGAAGCCACCAGCCAAAGACAAGTGTGGAGAGCTCCTCACTTCTCTGTGCTACCACCCAAGCAACAGTGTCTTAACACTTACATTGCTGAAAGCAAGAAATCTGAAAGCTAAAGATATTAATGGAAAGTCAGGTATGTATCGGAAATTTATTCATAACTAGCGGACTCGGCAGACGTTGTCCTGCCCAAACGTTGGCTTGCCTGCACTACCCTACCCCTACCCTACCCCTACCCTACCCCTACCCTACCCCTACCCCTACCCCTACCCCTACCCCTACCCCTACCCCTACCCCTACCACTACCCCTACCCCTACCCCTACCCCTACCCCTACCACTACCCCTACCACTACCACTACCCCTACCCCTACCCCTACCCCTACCCCTACTCCAACCACTACTATCATATGTCCGTCTCCTGGCTCTAAGCTACCTCCCACCAATTTTCAGCCAAATCGGTACAGCCGTTTTTGAGTTATAAATAACCTAACTAACCTACCTGGCCTACCGACTCTGGAATTAACACATTTCCGTGGTAGAAAGTAAAATACAGCGCCATCTATTGACGTTTGCAAATACATTTTAGTACACATATAAAACTCAAGATGACGCCATATATTCACAATTAAAATTTATAATTTTAACTACCCCTACTCCAACCCCTACCACTATCTTATGTCCTTCTCCTGGCTCTAAACTACCTCCCTGCCAATTTTCAGCTAAATCGGTTCAGCCGTTTTCATGTTATGTCGTGACAACGGAAAACGGGTTTCATTTTTATATATATAGATAATAGGTAACTAAAAAAATTTGCGAAGTTGCGAGAACAACTCCTTCCTTCCTTATTGATGATGACGCCTTTTATCCTAAGAGGGGTAGACAGAGACAATCGAATGCCATTTATTACGATTCTGACATAGTTCTTTCGCTTCTTTTATATTTATCATAACTTGCATACATGCTCGACGATTGTGTGTACTTTTAATATTTCCTTCGATCAATTCCTTTTTATATATGTTCAATAAAAGTACACCTAGGTCGTCTTCTGTCAGCATTTCCTTTCACTTCAGCCATATAAACCTTTTTAGTCAATCTTTCATCCTTCATTCTTTCATCGTGTCCAAACCAGCGTTTTTCTTTAATCAGCTAATTTTCTTCATTTTAGTCACAACATCACTCCGTATTCTTCTCTAATGACATAGTTTTTTAACCGACTTCCAAATAAGGAGAAGGTTCTCAATTCGGACCGTATGTTTTTTTATGTATGTATGAGCATCGATTACGCCGCCAGTTGTGAACCGATTTTGATGGTTTTATTTTATTCGACAGACAATTATTTCGGATTGGTCCCATTTTTGTCACATAGAAATTGGTCCATTAGTTTTCATAAATTAAAAAAAAAACTGACTTTATTGTCAATTATACATCTCGACGAAATATGTACCGATTTTGACGACTTACTTTTTAAGGATAAGTATAATAATTTCTCGATATTATCCCACAGACATGTTATGACGAAAATCGGTTCAGTAATTTTTCAGAAATTCAGTATATTGCATCTGTTTACGGCTGAAAATTATGTATCAGAGACAAGCCTCTTCAAATTCTACGACGAAATATTTATTATTTCTTACTTTTCAGTGCAAATTTTTGAAGTCGGTACACTTTTTTTTAAAAGTTTTTCTAGTTTATGTTATTTGAAGAAATGTCACTTTTTTAAAGCGTCGGTCGGTACCCAAAGCATATGGTTTCCCCATTTAGGGCCATGTAACATGTTTCTCCAAAAAGGAAATTTCTGAAAATTTATGGAAAAATATTCTGTACGAAAATCTCACGATTAATTTAATCTGACGGCATTGAATTACTCAGCAAGTGAAATGGTGCCTTAATTGGTGGCCGCCCCATCTCCTAAGATGATACAATCTTGATTTATAGCCTCTTGAGATATTAACAGGGATGTGAGAAAATAATAACCTTTTTGGATGCGGCAAGTGTTACGTTTTAAAAACTAAGTAGACTAGTTTTCGCCAACGGTTTCACCCACTTGGAAATAGAACAAACAAGTAAACTGCGTCGAGGGTCGTGTGGTTAAGACGTCTTATATTAACAATGCGGTCTACGGTTCGATCCCAACCAATGGGTTTTCCATAATTAAAAACTTATGTACATAATCCGACAAACCACACTTAGAGGCTTTTCCATCTAAATATATCTCAACAGAACTAGCCACTCGTTAGGTAGCCTCACAAATACCCATCGGCTAGAAGATGGAGACTTGGTCTTCCGCTGGGTACCCTGTGACCGATAACACTGTTTCGTGAAGAAAGTAAAGCATTTAATGACATTGCTATATTTAGTAGGCGCTTTAGCATATTAGTACCTACCTACCGGGTAGAAAATTTAAATTCAAATTCAAATATATTTATTCGGCGAACTTAGTTCGCTGTATTTATTGTCTCACATTATTACAAGCTACCTGTTAAGGCGTACAATAAAGATCAAACTACTTCATCCATTAAATAATTATTCTACAATTCTACTTCTAATTCATAAATTACAAAATTAAATGTCAATATTACCAAATAAAAAATAAATAAAAATATTAGTCAATAAGTGTAGGTACCTATAGTAAATTACAATGTCAAAATAAAGGGTCTTTTAAAAAATCCTCAACGGTATAATAACACTTTTGTATTTTTGTATTCTACATTTAAAGACTGATAAGCTAATAATAAACAAAAAATAAAAATAAATAAAAAATAATTTATAGTCCACACGAATAACCCCGTTTAGCTCGTTGTCCATATTGAAAAGAAACAGGTGGCAAGTCTGTCGCTGCATTTAAGTACTTCCAGAAATCTTTGGTGCACTCAAACCAAAAAAAAATAGTCACTCACATATTTCAGAGTGCTTGCTCATGAATGTACACGCCACGAACGAAAGGAATTTCGTATTATGACCTTAGTGACACCCGTAAATAACATTTTCAATGTGTTATTTTTTTGAAAATTTGCTTAGGTACTTATTATATAGGTAAGTCTTAACAATTATTGTAAATTTTAAAATAATACGTAATATGAGAAAATAAAAATATAAATTAATTATATAACTTAATTTAAATATAATATTAATATCTATAAAAATAAAATAAAATAAAAATTAATTAAAAGTGGTTACCTACCTACACCTACACACTAAAACTATAAATAGAATATTTGTTCTAGGAACTCCGACGACTGGCCTAGAGTGCCGAGAACACTAATTGCGTTACCCCTTTGTATTTCTAGCGCAACGCGTCTTATAAAAAAGGCCTTAGATTTGCGATCACCAGATGCATCGATTAAAAGTTTTCCAATCTTTTCGGCAAATATCTTTGCGTCTGGTGACCACACACCCATAGTCTCTACAGCAAAGGCTAAGAACACAAATTATTCGAGGAGGCCTGAATATTTACTTTTTTTAAATTCTCAGCACTCAGTGCAGCAGCGCCGGCGACCCTAGAACATGCTGAGAGATGACATTGTGCGAAGGTGTCGCAACATGTAGCATCCCAAGCGAGTGCTTTTCCGCGGCTCCATGGTAGCATTGTAATGCCATCCGGCCTGATGCCATCATCTCGACAGAGTCCTGAAGGTTCGAGCTTGCTCGGTATATCTACCGTAGCAAGAGCTCTTTTAATGACATTTTATGGCAATATGGAGTTATGGATATATTTTTACACACAATATAAAAAAACCTTAAAATTTAATTTTAAGACGCTGGATAGAGCCAACGACCTTGAGAGATGGCACCGCCCCCACGCGGGTACACATACACACCAAACGACGTGGCTGCCACTAATAATATAGCATCAGGCTGCAGCCGGTACTGTCGGTACACGAGCGCTTACGCACACACGCGTGCAGTGCGTACATAAAATCTCGAAAATGAGAATAAAGTAACTTGCTGAAAATTTTATTTAAAAATAGAACAGTATTACGATAGTATATTGCTAGATAAAAAATCTGTCAAAAGATCAGAATAATTGCATGCATTTTAGTACTGTTTCTAGACAGTAAAATATTTTTTTAGAGGTACCTTCGTGATTTTTTTCTATCGAATCAATATAGTTGTATTATGTTTTGAACACAGTATCTTAATAACGCATAACCTCAAGAATATCATATATTTTTTTGATTATAGTCACTGCAGTAGATCATGTACTTTTATGCATCATAAAACTCGCATTTAGCTCTATACATCCTCTTAACATTAAAAATAACTAATGAAACCAGGTCCGCGTGGAATAGTGGCAATAATACTGTCTGCACTTTCCCGCCGCCAGCCACCAAAGCGCAACAGTAATATTTTCAAAAACTGGTTTGTTATCTCTGGCGAACTCTGTCTCTCGCTTCGCCCCGTACCACTAACCCAACATAACCGCGGTAGTAAACAGTCGAACGACAGAATTGTATGGCGTTCACATTTAGGATGATAATTCAATACGTTTATAGTACAGGGTGTGTTATTGTACGAAATTTCTTCCGTTCGTGGCGTGCATTTTACCTACTTTTTGTATATCTTTATATTTTCGAATTTTAAAGTAAAAAATATTATGTCCGCGTGGCATAGTAGCAAGATTGCTGTCTGTATTTCCTCGCCGTATAGCTATGCTAATTCTCTAGGCGAAGACGAAACCAGACCTCTAGTCACCTTGCCTTACAGCTCCCGAAACCGTGTTACGGTCCCAGGCTACCCAGCGGAAGACCAAGTGTCCCTCTTTTAGCCGAAGGTATTTGTGAGGCTATACCTAACGAGTGGCCAGTTCTGTTGAGATATATTTGTGGTTTCTTCTTAATAATTTCAGTATTTCATTAGTTTTGAGTTTATTTTTAATTGCCGCATCCATCATTCTTATTATAAGAAAAACAAGGGCCAGTGCTTAAAATTAATCATTAGATAGGTATGCTTTGTTCAATATACTTGTACACGCCTTTTGTAGAAATTGTTTGATTCGGGTAGAGATACCTAAAAGATTAAGGTGAAGACTTGCTAAGTTATTTTATTGTAGGTTGGGTTTGGATTATTAAATAATTGTATTGAAGTATGTATGTTCTAAAGCGTATAAACTTACACTAAAATGAGGAAAAATAGTTTACGCTGGTTTGGACACGTTGAAAGAATGAAGATGAAAGATTGACTAAAAAGGTTTATATGGCTGAAGTGAAAGGAAATGCTGGCAGAGGACGACCTAGGTGTACTTTTGATGAACACATAAAAAATATATGAATCGATGGAAATATTAAAAGTACACACAATCGCCGAGCATGTATGAAAGGTATGATGAATATAAAAGAAGCGAATGAGGTTTGTCAGGATCGTAACAAATGGCATTCGATTGTCTCCGCTTACCCCTCTTGGGATAAAAGGCGTGATGATAGATAAATAGGGCTAAAATATCTCCTAATTGTCTCCTTTTTTTTCAAGTAACGACACTTCTTCGAATATTAGATATAAACTACCTGTTCGCCCATACTAACTTTCAACCCCTATAAACCCAGTACCCTGAGGTAAATTAAAAAAATAAGTGATTTTGTCCTTTCCTAGGGTTAAAACTTTCTCCTTTTGAAATTCCATCAAAATCGGTTCAGTACTTTAGCCGCATAGCCGTTACTTTCGCATTTATAGTATTTAGTATGGATATTGAAATCTATGCTGTAGTTAATTAAATATATTTTACAAAATATCAAAATCAGTTTTTATTTTCAAAATCTGATATCTTTTTATAAACTTTCGTCAATTATCTGGACGACGAAATGTATTTATTTATCTCACAGATTATTATTTTTACCCTCAACCAATTACCTATTTATTTCTGCAACATATGTGCACACGAATTCTAACTTATATTATAATTAAAATGCGAAATTGTGTTTGTTTGTCCTTCTATTATGTCAAAAAATAAATACACTTTTTAAAAAACAAACATTTTTCACTGAATAACACAAAATAATTAAATCTGTTCACAATTGGCGGAGTAATCGCATAACATACAAACAAAGAAATACAGTCGAATTGAAAACATCCTCCTTTTTTTTAAAGTCGTTTAAAAGCAGAACAACTAACTTGAAGTGATTATTATTTCTTATTTACAGATCCATATGTCAAGGTATGGCTTCAATTCGGCGACAAACGCATAGAGAAGCGCAAGACAGCCATTTTCAAATGCACACTCAACCCGGTATTCAACGATTCGTTCTCCTTCAACGTACCATGGGAGAAAATAAGGGAATGTTCCCTCGACGTGCAAGTCATGGATTTTGACAATATCGGCAGAAACGAACTGATTGGTCGAATATTGCTGGCAGGTAAGATAATAAATGTTATAAAGAGATGAGGAAAGGACGACCAAGAAAAAAGGGTCAAATACGCAGTACTAAAAATAGACGTGGTATGTATGAAACGATGTATGGATGTGGATGAAGCAAGAGAAGTATGCAAAGTCTACCCCTTTGGAAAACAAGTGTGAATGTTTATACCTCAGGTGTTTTTTTTTTCTCTTTACGGGTTGCCTTACAGCTCCCGAAACTGTGTTACGGTTCCAGGGTACCCAGCTGAAGACCAAGTCTCCCTCGTTTATCCGATGGTATTTGTGAGGCTATACCTAACGAGTGGCTAGTTCTGTTAAGGTATATTTAGATGGAAAAGCCTCTAAGTGTGGTTTGTCAGCTTATGTACATAAGGTTTTATTTAAAATACCCATTAGAACATGGCCGGGATCCGGAATCGAACCCGGGGTCTGTCTAGTTAATACCAAACGTCTTAACCACTCGGCCACCGACGCACAGAGGGAACCCGTGAAGATAGAGAGAGAGAGAGAGAATGAATTGCGGGCGCTGTACTAGATTGGCCATGCAAAAGAGAAAGCCCATAGATTCGCGTAAGTTAAAGCGAGTCAGATAGACGAGACAGTATTTTGAATACCTACTTTCGCTTATTTTGTAAAATATCCTGTTTTAAAGTATATAATATTAGTGTTAAATTGTAGACTAAATTAATTATGGTTACGTGTGCACTGTGCAGTGCCTGGATGTAAGTCATCTTAGATGAATAATCCACAGAATTATACATTTACATGCACACTGATGTATTAATTTTTTGGTCTCGTTCTAATCACGACATTACCAATCTAGCAGAGCGCCAACATACTATACATCTATAGCATCTATAGAATATACCTCAACAGAACTGGTCTCTCGGCCTCGCAAATACCATGACTTGGTCTTCCGTTGTGTACCCTATGGGACTGATAACACACGGTTTCGGGAGCTGCAAGGCAACCCGTGAAGATAGAGAGAAAGATAGAGAGGGAATATACCATAGATTTAGTATAGTCTTGCGTGCGCTTTACTAGATTGGCAATGCAAAAGAGAAAGGGCATAGATTCGCGTAAGTTAAAGCGAGTAAGATAGACGAGACAGTTTTTTGAATACGCTAACAGCCTGTAACAGCCTAGCGTCAGTAGTAATTTCGCTTATTTTTGTATATAAAATATCCTGTTTTTAAGTATATATTAATGTTTAGTAGACGTGATAAATTGTGGTTACGTGTGAAGTGCCTGGATGTAGGTCACTCATCTAAGATGAATAATCCACACACACACACTGATGTATTAATTTTTTGGACTCGTTCTAATCGCGACATTACCAATCTAGTAGATCGCCACCTCAACAGAACTGGCCTCTCGGCCTCACAAATAACATGACTTTGTCTTCCGTTGTGTACCCTGGAACCGATAACACACTGTTTCGGGAGTTGTAAGGCAACCCGTGAATGAAAATATGAAAGCGCCTTTAAAATTATTGTCATATTTTTCAGGAAAGAACGGCTCCGGGGCATCTGAAACGAAACATTGGCAAGACATGATCACGAAACCACGTCAGACCATCGTGCAATGGCACCGTCTGAAACCAGAGTAAAGAAGTTACAAAAATGTTTATTGTTAAAAAATTAAAGAAAAAATGGTTACATACAAAAGACTGAGCGGTTAAATAACGGCAACCTAACTCACTTTGCTCTTTTAAAATCTCGACACTTCAATCTGTGCACGATGTGAAAAATATTAATTAAAAAAATTTAAATAAAAAAATTTGTACAAGCGATTGTAATTTAATTTAATTAATTTAAATTTTATATACAACGTATATATTACATTTGATTAACTTATATATACACGGGACGGCTGCTTCAGCGGAATCAAATAAACATAGAAAGTATACTTCTATTAGTAAAAATTATGATTTTATTGCTTTCGCCACTGAGACGATAGGACCGTGGAGCGAGGACGCAAATTTTTTTTATAATTCAATAGCCTCAAAATTAATAGACGTAAGCGGCGACCCGAGAGCTGGCACGTACTTTAAACAACGAATTAGTCTCACAATACAAAGAGGCAATGTTGCCAGCGTCTTGGGCACCATGCCGCAAGACAAGTTAGAGGAACTCTACATATTAACCCATATATGCCCACGGGGTCGATAACGACCCATGTAGCAGGGTCTCATAATAAGTGGCATATAAAAAACCCAAAGTAAAGAATTCCATAAATTTTGCCATAAGTGGATTGTTTTTGAACATACCTTTCTATGAATAGTATTTTTAGCCACTTGAAATAAAAGAAATTATTTATTTAGTCAGTTGAAGATTGGGCTAGTTCACAGTGACGACTTTTACCTCCCCGCGCACAGTAAAATGTAAGTATATTTTTTATTCTAATGTTATTTTATAATGTTATTCAATAATATATTTTTTAAATATATGACAATACAGTTGTAGTATATTTTTTTCCAATTGACACATGTGTTTATGTATAAATTTACGAAACAATTCCGGTGGGTCGTTATCGACCCAGTGGGCATATCTGATGTTTTTCACTTGTTTTAGGTCTTGATGTCTCCTTACCGCTGATGAAGTTCTTGCACTTTTAGAATCTATGGATGATGATCAAATTCAAGATGCTGATGTGTACATTGATCCCCCGGGAGATGGTGCATTGTCCGATGGAGATTCGGGAGATGAAGAGTGCAATAATCCTGATATATTGAACAGGCATCAATTACTTGCCCCTGCGGAGCTTGTCCTCAATCATGATCAAAATGAAGATTCAGACGAAAATAATGATGAACAGATACCAGGAACGTCTACACAGGTCTACAGGTTCAAGAGGCATTTTGATTATAGATTAGACTCTAAAGACAATATTTGGGCTGTGACATGGCATGATAATAGTGTAGTTACACTTTTATCAAACGAATATGGAGTATACCCATTTAGAAAGGCGCAAAGATACTCTGTTGCTGCAAGGCGGAGAATTGATATTGACCATCCTAATTTAGTGCACCAATATAATAAATACATGGGAGGGGTAGACCGTTTAGACAGCAACATTGGAGTGTATCGTATAGCTAAAAGAGGTAAGAAATGGTATGGTATGTACCGATTTTATTTTGGCGGATAGATGTTGCTGTAAATAATTCTACCCTTCTCGCAAGATCACTGGGAGCTAAAGTTGATACCCTAAAATTTCGAAGATCAATTGCAAGATCCTTACTTCAAAGATATGGTACACCTAGAGTTCAAACTGGACCTATGCAATCATATGTAAATATCAATACTAATGTTCCTATTTCTGTGCGAAGACATGCAGCAGAGCACATTATAATGACCAGCCAAGTAAGAAAAATATGTGCTCTATGTAAAAATAAAACTGTAAAAATGTGTAATGTTAATTTACATGACAAATTAAATTTTAATGATTTTCATAAATATTTTTTTATTTTGTAAGTATCTAACATAGCTATAACTTTGTACAACTAACCAAAGGATCATTGTCGTTCTAAACAATCATTTTATTATATATTTTATTATGATTTTGACTGTAACACTTTGTTTATTGTTTGTATATGAACCTGAGTGTAGGTACCTAATGTGCCCAAGGGGTCGTTATCGACCCCACTGATAAATCACTGAAATCATTGTTTAAAATAAAATATAAGTATACAGTAATATTTGATAGCCCATTTAACATAACATACAAAAATTTAACTAAAATTTAAGAGATAAATAGTTGTGGGCATATATGGGTTAATATAGCCCCATATATATGTTAAATTATATTTTGTTATTTGTTTTCTTCTTAATTTTTTTTCTCAGTTATCAAGTTTTATTTATACTTAGTTAATTTTTTTTTTCTTTTTATTTAATTTAATTTACTTAAATAAATACATAATCTAATCAAATTATAAAAAAAACTTAAAATAATAACAAACTAAAATATGTAAGAACTTATCTAATTAAAGGTCGAAAAGGTCTCGCCCTAATGGCATAGTGCCAAGAACGCTGGCTGCATTTCCTCTTTGGATTGCTATACTTATTTTCTGTGCTAAGTAGGAGCCAGCCCTCTTGTCACCAGAAGCGACAATTAATTTTGGTGTTAAAGTTTTTATAAAGTCTTTTGCTGATGGACTCCATGGGCCAAAGGTTTCAACTGCAAACGGCGCAAATATGTAATCTCTTATGAGGCTTTCATATTTGTGCCGTTTAGTGTTTTCGGCAGATAAGGCAGCCGTCCCAGCTCTTGAGACAGATCCTCTCAGATGGGATGGGGCCAGTGTATCAACGCAGGTTGCATCCCATATGAGAGGTCGGCCCCTTTCCCAGGGAATGAGTGTCATTCCGTCTGGCCTCTTACCGTCGTCACGAACTACCCCATGAGGCTCTAACACTGATGGAATCTTAATAGTGTTTAGAGCTCTTTTTATTAAATCGTTTAGAGAGCTGTGACGAGGTATTCTGCTGAAACTTTTTTGACATGAAAGCCCATGGAGTCCATATTTGTCAACTTCTTTGCCACAAGGGCATTTGTGTGGATGGCAAATGGCTATTCCTATTCTAAGGCCTATGGATATTTTGAAACTATTATCATCGAGTAAAGTGGCAAGATGGTTTGATGGGATAGCATGGAGCCATTGGCCAGATTCTTTTTCCAATACTGCTAGCATCCTTGCGAGGTCACGATCACTGGAATAATTTTGAACCAAAGAATCACGAATTTTGTCGACCAAAGGGGTATCCCATAGTTTTTGTTTATTTAATTCCTTTGGAATATCGCCGTTGGGAAGAAGGTTCATCCAAGCTTCTCTTGCTTCTATATAGTTTATTATTTTAGGTGTGTTTAGTTTAAGGATCTTTTGGCATAGATTTTGAACACTATGTACTGAGGAAAGAAAAGCTGGTAAAGCGACACTTGAAATTTTGCGGATGCCTATTCCACCGCACCTTATGGGTAGAGTTGCCTGGTTCCATGCAGTGTCATCTAATTTTATATTAATAATTTTTTCCATTGCAACTTTTAAACAGGCATCCATGTTTTCCAAAATATTCGTGAATTTCCAAATAGGACTTGCTCGCATGATGTACGTAAATTTAGTTAATTAAATTATTAACTTATAATCGCTTAGTTAAAGTTTTTTTTACAACATCACTGCAATGTAAGATTTAGTAAATTAATTTTATAAATTGTAATAATTCTCATTCACTTTATTAAAATAATTAAGATTTAGTGTTGAGCGAGTTCGTTTTATGAAAAATAAAAATGGTATTAAGATCCGATATAATTATGATATGTGACCTCCTTACGATCTTTTAGATAGCTACAAATATCGGGACCGGAAAAAAAACATTGTAATTATTTTAATAAAGTGAATGCGATTTTAATGTTCTTAATGTATTAAAAGTGTGAATGTATGTCTTAATTTAGTGCACAGATTTATACTAACCTATGAAATTTAATATTATTACTTCTTAAAATAAAATAGCACATCTAATAAGCATAAAAATAAATACTCAGTCAAAACTACTATCATCCAAGCAGGTGTTGGCAAGTGCCAAGTTATATAACTTTAATTTTAAGAAGTAATAACTCTTACAACTTACTTCTCTTTGTCAAAACACAAATGTTGTGTATTGTTAGAAGTTGTATATTTATTGTTATTAATTGTAACGATGCGTTCGTGATCGCACAAAATGTGTAGAGTTTTAATTTTAAAAATCAAATTTTAATACGGGCGATTTTTTTTAAATGAATATATTATACGACTGCTCTGATTGTCAACATGTTTTACATATAAATGCAATTAAATGTATGTCAAATTTATTTCAATAATCGCCTGTTAAATTCTAAATTAATTAATTAAAAAATAATATTTATTATAGAAAGCTTTGTGGGTCGAAAGTAATGTTGGTAGGTCAATTTAAGGTGGCTTTAGAAGATGGTTAAGGAAAGGTCTGTTGTGTAATTAATAAACTTATATATTATGTTATTAAATTTTAAAATACCTATTCGTATTTTTAACAACAACTCTACGTTTTAACATATATATTATTTAGACTTCAATGACAATACAAACTTTTACATGAGCACATTTTTTAAACAAGTGCAAAATAAACTTATAAAATTGTTATTGCTACTGCTTCATTTTATTTCATAAAAACTATATATGTATGTATAATGTATTTACATACATTTGTTTATCTTTTCCAAATATATAATTCTTATAAAAGTTGTCTGGTAACCATTTTATAGATTTTTTTTAAAAGCTGTAGTATTTTTCTCTACCTCTTCATATTAAGAAATTTAAACTCATGTATCGAATCTATAATTATCTTGAAAAAAAACTGTTAATTTTCACCTGACCTTTACTTTTATCAAAATTAGTCAATTATACCTTATTATTCTCCATTTTAAATAATATAATATAATATTCTCCATTTTCAACATTTATTATTTAATAAAGTATATTTCATTAAATTAATTAATATTAATTACCACCATACGTCACCATAATTAAAATGTATATTACACCTTTTTTAAATATTACCTACATGAAAATATATTTTGTTGTTTAAATGTATTTTAAAATATTAGTATTGTTGCTTGTTGTTGCATTGATGCATTCATTCTGTAGTTAAATATTGATGTTGAAAAATATTATTAAGTAATTAAACGAATAAGTAATAAAGAATTGTATACATTTATAAAAGTTTTATATAGAATATTATTTGTAGTGGATTTATAGGTCGTACGAGATATTATCATAATGTAGCTTGTTGTGTTAGAATGAACTATAAGAAACCATTTTTTATTTTTTTAAATGTAATCAGACATGACAAAGAGCTTCGAATGGTTATCCTTTTATCCTTTATTAAAATATTTAACATCATATATGTAGTATAAGTAATTGTATCAACATTAAGATTTTAAAATTTCGTCTTGAATATTTTATTTGTCAATGTGATACATTATTAGTACTAAATGGTACAAGTAGTACTAAAAGTCGCTTTTCAATACCTAAGGGAAAATGTTGATGTGCCATTTGTCATGTTATAAAAGAATTTTTAAATAGTTATTGTGGAATAGGATACAGAATATTCTAGAATTAAAAAAGCTATTTGATGTTAATGTTGACTCAGTAATAGTTATCTAAAAATCCAGTACTATTTAGCTAAATGATTCTATATTTTTTACTCTCGTATTGAAAATTGTTAACAGAAAAATTGTAATCCCAAAATACATAGATTTTGGAGATAACTCAAAAAGTGTGCTTTTTAATTATTTTTGCTATGCATTTTAAAATACTTATATTAAACCTAGATAACAGTTATTTACATAGAATAGAGTTTAGAGAAAATTATCACTACGAATGTTTGTTATTTTTTAATTTAAAATAAATTAAATGAAAAACATAATGGGCATATCCTGTTAAATAGGTATGTGACGTAAATTAAATAAGGTTGAAAAATTATGAAGGTCAAAATGAGAGGAATTAAATTATTATTATAATGTATATAATTAGTAATTATCTTTATATATGTATTAATAAAACGCAGAGATTTCACCCTTTAGCCATGATAATTTATATTATTTCTAAAAAGCTGTTTGAAGTTGTCATTATCGAAAGACTATCGAAGAAAAGTTTCATTATTCTATTCTCTTCCAATTAAATCTACCTCTGTTTTTTTTATACTTTTACATGTAGACATTTCCTTTTAAATATTAAAAAGAAATATTTTGTCAATAATTTTTGACATCGAAAATTTTAGCTCGTGATTAAAAATCAAACCTGGACATATCAGAAAAATGATTCAGTTACATAAACCTTCAAAGAAGTAAAATATATTTTTTAAAGAGAAACATCTATTTTTCTGCTCTAAAATGTATTTTTCATATTTTCTTACATGCAATTCAATGAATAACTTTTTTAATTAAATAATATATACTTACATAATAATATAATATTTATTAAAATTAAAAACTTAACATCTCATCTCTAATAAATAAATGCATACATCAAATTAGTTCTTATTTATTTTTTGCAAGATTATTCTGGATTAATTGTTAAAATTAGGAAGAATGTGATTTTAATATATACTTAGTGGAATGTTAATTTATATATAGAAAGTTTTAAACGTATATAATATCATAAATATGTTAAGCAAACCGTGTCTAGATGTACTTATTGTAGAAAAAGTGGTTATTACTGTTATAGTGGCAAATGATGAAGGCAGAAGTATTTATGCAGATGTTTAAATGCAGAATTAAATTCTAATTTCATTTTGCTAAAATTAATAGTCAAGTCAGCAAAATTAATGTGTGTTAAAAATTCCTCTTGCATTATCTTTATTAATTATGTACAATTTGTTTATATTACATAATTTACTTACATTTATTTCATAATTTGCTTTAGTGACGACTTTTTCCCTTTCAAGTTTTTAATCCCTTTTTTCATAAAAAAGCAATCTTTAAAATTGATATAGACGAACAAATTGATTTTAAAATATTCATTATTCCAAAATACCTTTGATAAAGTTTGGTACACACTTAAAAATTGGCATTGTAAAGTCGTCAAAAGCGTCAAATCGTTTCTATTTTTTTATAGTAGGTACTGTTTTTTAAATTTTTATATTCAAAATTTAATTTAATTTATATATAGCACTTTAAAAATATTATATAGTAATTTATTTTAATTACATACCGTAATATATGTAATACAATTTAATTAAAAAATATTTTGTAGATCATTGCGTAATTGTAATTTCGTTGAAAATTATAAAAATGTTGATAAACGTAACTTGTAGGCATTTAATTATAATGGAGATTAATTATTCCCAAATAAATTAAATGAGTTACTCCTGTGTTTTCATTGTATTATATTTTCATTGTTGGCTGTTGTTGTATTGTATGAGAGGTTGGATCCCATATTATTTGAGGTCAGCTCTCCTTACGCCACTCGTACCTATTAAACCATCGGCCTCTCTGGCATTTGTATAGCCTGAATGAATATAGATGAAATGGATTTTTTTATTTATTGACGACAATGTTAAAAGTACACACAATCGCCGTATGATGAAAGGTATATATGATTATTATAAAAGATGCGAAAGAGGTATGTCAGGATCGTATAGCAAATGGCATTCGTTTGCCTCTGCCTACGCCTCTTGGGATAAAAGGCGTGATTGGTGTTATTCAATGCCGGACAGATCCCAGACTGCTGTCTACATACACACGCATTACACAATGTGACTGACAACTCTATATGATCCGGCAGACGGATCGAAAATTTGATATATCCGGTGATATGACCGGTAAGTGTGTGGTGGGCTTATGAAGTAACATTCAGATTCCAAATTCAAACCTCATTACCTCTGTGAAAGCCTCTTGGAGAATAGACCTACTTTGCTCGCGCACTTGTTGACGTACCAATCCTAGTTTTTTGAATATATGGGAAAAAAAATTAAAAATAAAATAATAAAAATATTTAGAAATTTTGTATTTTTTATTGAATATCTTTCTATAAATTTATCATATGATATCACATAAAACATTTTTCACTTATAGTTTGGAAGTACTCAAGTAAAAAGAGACAATTAATCATTTCTAAAAAAATACAAAAAAAATCGACCGATAAATAAAAATGTTTCTTTGACATTTTGGTGTTAAAATATTAAAAAGAATTGGAGCCGGAAGTAGGGGATTGTGATTCGAAATTTGATTTGAACCTTGGATAAAAGACAGGAAATGGGAAGTGGCGTTTGAATTAGGAATGCGTTTCGCTACGCCATTGATTCTTATTGTTATAAAAAAAATTAGGTACAGCTATTCAATTGTACAATCTAACAATATGACATAGTATTCGTTATATTATTATAAAAAAAAATCTAAAAAACTGTTAGAAAACTTAAAAATTTAAATTTTGAGACCATGTTTTTTAAAATTGCAGTCCAATTTTGAATTTTATGTAGGTACTTGATGTTTTATTTTTAATTTCTTTAGGCTTTTGGCTTTTCTTCTTCTTCTTCCTTCTTTGCTTCTTCTGGAGCTGGAGTAGGTAGCTCTGGGTACTCTAATTTGACTCCCTCTTCACAGGTGAAGATTGGACAACAGCCAGGGAAAGGTGCTGTTTTGTTGGTTTTGTCTGGAAATAAAAAAAATTAACGTTAATTATATCTATTTATTTATTTATCTATCTATCATCACGCCTTTTATCCCAAGAAGGGTTGGCAGAGACAATCAAATGCCATTTGTTACTATCCTGCCTGACATATCTATTTCACTTCTTTTATATTCATCTAATATTTTTTGATCTATCTAATATTATAAAGAGGTAAGTTTGTAAGTTTGGATAATCTCTGAAACTCCTGATCTAATTCTGAAAATTCTTTCACTAATATGAAGTCCCTGAGTGACATAGGCTATATTTTATTTTGTTCGAAAATTACCACGGGCGAAGCAGGGGACGGAAAGCTATGTTTAACAAAAGTACATCTAGAGCGTCCTCTGCCAGAATTTAGGTTTAAAGAATTTTATTCTCATAAGAACATTAAAACATTCACTTACATGAGAAAACAAAAAAAAAATCTAGTGATTTTACACAAATTGTAGGTCAGTGACCCAAATAGGTAGTATATAAAACAGAACAATACAAAACAAAACACTCCTTACCAAAATTACCTATTGACAACAACATGATCCCTTAACAGTCTCTTGAAAACATTAAATGAATCTGTATCCTTAATATGTTTGGGAAGATTGTTATAGTGCCGCACTCCATCATATTGTAGGGATTTTTTCCCTAACTCTGTTCTAGGAAATGTTGTTCGGATATGGGATGAACTCCTAGTGTTACGATTATGGAATTCACTATTTAATTTCCTTACACTTCTGCCATTTAAACCTTTCTTTCTTCACGGGTATCCTTACAGCTCCCGAAACCGTGTTACGGTTCCAGGGTATCCAGCAGAAGACCAAGACTCCCTCGTTTAGCCGATGGTATTTGTGAGGCTATACCTAACGAGTAGCCAGTTCTGTTCAGGTATATTTAGATGGAAAAGCCTCTAAGTGTGGTTTGTCGGATTATGTACATAAGTTTTTAATTAAAAAACCCATTGGTACATGATCAAATATATAAGTCCATATAACATAACACGACCCAAAGGAGCAGAGGAGTGCCTATAACATCAACCAATCAGAACTTCTCACGGGCGAAGTCATTTGCAATAAAAATAGCCTAGGCTAACTTACCAGTGTCAAGTTTGCATTTTGGGTTAGCCAGTGGCAAGGGGCCACAGTCTTCTACCAACTCTAAGAGCCTTGGTGGTGTGTCCTCGCTGACCACGCAGGTGCTTCTGCCGCAAAATGGTGCCAAGTCCCATGTGTTACCAGGTTCTACGGTGGCACAACGAGTAGATGCGAAACACATGCCAGGGAAATCTGAAATTAAAAAAAAATATAAATTAATATGGGTTTTTCAATGTCTGCATAGGCACTCTATTGCCACCACAGTAACAGTTTTTTCTGAATTTTCCAATTTTTCAGGCAACTTTTCCAATATTTCTCTTCATAAAAACCTTATTCAGACGATAACTTTTAAAAAATTGCCAAATCGGTCCAGCCGTTCTCAAGCAACGAACAGTATTAAATAATTAAACCAGTGCGAAATCGGTGCATATTAAGGGGAAGTCAGTCATCAAATCCAATTTTTAATCATTTTATTCAGCAAACCTAATTTTTATATACGAAACTGATTTTTTTTATATGACAAATCTTTTTATTGTTTTAAAAATATTATTACAAACACTTTACTCTATAGAAAAAAATCCTAAATACGCCTCTGAAAACTTTATTTATCAAATGATATGGCTATATCATTATAAAAATTAACATGAATATTTTTTTGGTAATCTTCTTTTTCTTTGTAAAATTATTTCTATGTTGTATTAGATTTTTTTAAATTGCGTTTTAAACAAACATTATCGCTTACGTTGAATCGCTTACTGTGTCTATCCTGCGATTCTAGATAAATGCGTTCTGCTTTTTCATCACTCATTTTCCCATCGACCACTTGACCTTAAATACGTCCATGACTTTTCGTTATGTGTATAGAAAGGAAGTATTGTGTGGGAGGGACCTAGATTTAGACCTAACGTACCTAACATAAAACCTAGGTATTACAATAGCTATTCAATTACGAAGTGGTAGATATATCTGTCTCCGTATGAGAAAATAACAAGTGCTTCTGAAGAAATGTAAAGAAGGCGATGACAAATCTAGGTCCATTGTCACTAGGCTTTTGTCACTAGTTCTGTTTATTATTTTCATTACTCATTAGTGAAGAATGAGGAGTGAAATGAAGAAAATTCGTTTACACTGGTTTGGACACATTGAAAGAATGAAGGATGAAAATTATTTTATGATTAATTAGTTGGTCAAAAATAATGAAATAAGCTACAAAAAGAAGGCAAAACTTTTAATTGAAGGGTAATGGTATAACAGCGCTTTTAAAAAAAGAGCTTTGTGATAGATTATGAAAGAGAAGACGGGGGCAAAGTTTAACCACCCATATTTCCTATTAAAAAAACCATTGAAAAATAACAGCTATTTCACTTAGATATATTCAATAAGTAACTATATGATAAACTACAGTGACACAGGTGGATTATATACAGAGAAATTGGGAATAGTTTATCAGAGAAAAAAAATAGGAAAGTTATGTAATTGGGCCTCCAACAATCTCTATGAAAAATCACGTCGTTCCATTCTGTTTTAAATTCTATTCTATTCTATTTTTTGTGTTATTATCCATCAGGGTTTTGATGATTCCGCCAATGTCAAGTATTATAGATAGATATATAGTATCAATATCAATTGGTAGCTAAGATGTTCCCGCCGACTGTGATATGTCTTATTAAGAGTGTAGTGTACCGCGTCCATGTCCATACAAACGGAGAAAACGTTTTACTACCCCTAAATATCATTTAATTTTAACGATTTTGTAATATGTTACTGACATAATGAAAAACTACGTACGTATTTTTCCTTTTTTCAAAATTCGTAATAGGTCAAAAGTTATAAGCCCCTCAAATCTCGGTTTTTTTGGTTCATAACTTGCTCGTAATAAACCGTCTGTATTTGAGAAACAAAGCAAAATTTCAAAAAAAGCAAAACGTACGTACGTAGATTATAATCTGCTAAAACGTTTGACACCAAAATTATAAGGTTTCGTTATAGTTTAGTAGGTGTAAATCGTTTTTCCCCAAAACGCAATCAAACAACGAAGAACATACCTACGAACACTCACGAGCTGCAGTGTTCTCTGTCGCACTGATGCCCGTGGGAAGAGCGCGCTTGAGACAGAATATGATTTTCTAAATACCTATTTCGCTGCGTACGCTGAGCTACACGATCCTCTTAATCACAGACTATCACTATCACAGCGCGGACGGTATTAAATCGGATTCTCCATCATGTCCTCTGATACCATACAGTTAGCAAATTTAAGCCAAGTAGGTTAAACGATTCAAAAATCAATGTCACCTTCCATATAAAGCATTGCAATGCATCTCATAAACACGTATTGCACCATCGATTTAAAGTTGCAAAACCTGCTGAACTTATTCAGTGCAATGTCTCTTTTGCTTATGTCAGCCTTGATAACGTCCTACTTCTCTTATACATAATCCAGACACAAACTTTCACTTGATTTTAAAGTCTAAGCGGTTCCGTGTTAGTGCTTGGAGGTGGAGTAGGGTGACCATTTTTGCAGTGTTTTTAAGTATGGGTACTCTGGGGTACCCATGTAATATGGCATCACTAATTCATTATAAACGAAACCGCTGAAGCTATTAGTGCAAGGATTTTTTTTGAAATTCAACCTTTAACTCTAAGGAGATGAAAATGAGGGGTCAAATCGAGGACGGGGCAATTTTTCAATTATCCAAAACCACAAATTTGTGCCGTTTGGTGATCCGTGTGTTTCAAATGCAAAAAAAATTATTAAAGATAATAATATATCCTCTCGACGGATCATCTCTTCTGGTGACAAAAGGGCTGGCTCCTTCCTCGCTCAAGGAATCAGCATTGCGATACATCAGCGGGGAAATGCAGTCAGTATTCTTGCCACTATTCTACGCGGACATGGTTTATTTAGTTATTTTTAATGTTTAGATTAGATTGAAGCTTTTTATATTGTTATTTTATATTATTTAATTGAAGTGGGATATAAACTTCAGAGGGCATTTAAAGTAGTTAGCTTTTTAGGTCGAATTAGGACTCTCGGATTTTGAGTCCAACGCTATGGATCCAAAAACTACTGGACCGAGTTTGTTCCTGTTTGCGTGATCTGATAGATTGTTTCACGAGAAAAGTTTAGGCGTATAGAATATCGCGCTACGTCTTTTGGGAACCGTGTGGTAACCTGGTAACCAATAATGTCAATGTTCCTTATTTGACCGTAGTATGTTGAGGTCTTTGATACCTACTAAATAATTGTCACCCCATCCATTCAACCACCGATTTCACTTTCAAACGATTGTTTGCGACGGACCGTGAAAAGTATCAATACAATGGCATAATAATATATCCTCGGAACTTAAATAAAAAACCGGTCAAGTGCGAATCGTACTAACGTACTGAGGGTTCCGTGCGTGGAATTTACAGATTTTTTTATTTATTTTTGTCTAACTTACCAAAACTGTTTGTGCTTTATATAATCGAAAACTACTGGACCGATTTTGTTACTGTTTACGCAATTAGATAGACTGATTTATGAGAAAAGATAAAATTTCACGCAAAAAGTATTAAACGAATTTTGTTGCGGTATCAACTATTAGATAGGTTGGTTCACCGGGAAGGTTTACGAGCATTAAACATGGACCTATCATGTTTAGGAGCTGAGCATTAACAATATAAGTAAATCAAGTCGGGACAAAAGTTAACCGCAGCGAGTTTTCATGGCGTATGCTGTCAAATTCGTCAGAGATATAACAGAATGATGTAGGAAAGAATTGTGTAGAATGCAATAATCTACAAAAAAGTCAACTGTATATTTCTTAAATCTTTGGAAATCGGGTAAAAGTACCCTTTTGTACCCTGGGGCCGGTAACATGGTTCGCATTTATAATTTTAGTAATATAATGAAATTGTAAAAAAAAATTAAGAATATTACTAGGAAGTAAAAAAACTAACATCTAATAAAGACGTGAAAGTAACTCAGCCTCAATGTCAACCGTTCACCGTCACTTTTTATAAACAAGTTGCATTCGGTGACTCACATAAGCTTTGTTTACAAAAATACAGTGGCGGTGTTAAGGTTGAAATTAAAATAGGCATTTCGATATTAAAATACAGCAACAGATTTGGCCATAGATCAAAATATTACCTACTTTATAATATCAGTATGAAAAATAAGTTATAAAAAATAATTAAACATACATCCAATATAACTACTTCTGATGAAGAAAAAAACCGCCTTAAAAACCAAAATGTGCTTTCCGAAAGCAATCGCTTCAAGTGTGCCTATAAAATTTGAAGAGTTCTCGATTTCTCCAGGATCCCATCATCCCATCCTGACCTGATGACCATGGGACCACCTAAAAAGATTTTAAATACCCTTTCAAACAAAAAAATAATTCCAAATCGGTCCAAGCGCCTTCAAGTAAACGGGGAACATACATAAAAAAACATAAAAGATTCCGACGAATTGAGAACTTAGGTTCTTTTGAAGTTCGGTTAATTATTAGGAAGTAAAAGAACTAACAATCTAAACCACATCTAAAGATACGTGAAAGTAACTAAGACTCAATGTCAACCGTTCACCGTCACTTTTTATAAATAAGTTGCATAACTAGAAAGATAATTCTGACAAACTTGCCTAATACGTATTTCGGTATAAAAATACATCAACAGATTTGGCCATGGATTAAAATATTATCGGCTAAATGTGAAAGACTTTTCTTAAAAATACTGCACTATTAGGATAGATGGGTTATAGAAAATAACTAACATGTATCTATCTAACATCACGCCTTTCATCCCAAGAGGGGTAGTAGAGAAAATCGAATGCAATTTGTTACGATCCTGACATACCTTTTCCGCTTCTTTAATATTCATCATAGCATTCATACGACATGGTCGGCGATTGTGTGTACTTTACTTTTTTTTTGTTTATTTGTAATTGTTTTATGTGTATTTCCATGTACTTCCAATATTACAAGGAAGTAAAAATACTAACAACCTAAACCACGTTTAAAGAAACGTAAAAGTAACTCAGCCTCAATGTCAACCGTTCACCACAACTTCTTATAAATAAGTTGCATTCGGTGACTCATGTAAGGTGCTGTTTACAAATACAGTAGCGGTGCTAAGGCTTCATCAACATAATGAAGCATGATGATTAACCCCACGAGACTCCTAGTATACACAGATACAGTTGTAAGGCATTAAGACCCATTCTTCAAATGGCATGGACTTGAAAAGATATAGACAAAGAGTGAGTACTCTATCAAACGCAGAATTTTACAAAAACTTTATATTAATTCAGAACAAAATGGGAATTAAACTTTGAAAAAAAAATCCTTCCAAAGTTCTCGATTATTATTATTTTTTTCACGGGTTGCCTTATATTATATGCCGTATATTCTGCGTCACAGTCGTCAAGCACCACAATTTGACTTTTATGTACAGATCTCAAAACTTTTATACACGAAACCGATATATTCATTGGTACAAAACAAACCGAATTTGACCCTTTTTCGCAATTTTTTTCAATAATAGTACACCTAGGTCGTCCTCTTCCTGCATTACCTTTCATTTCAGCCATATAAACATCAATCTTTCATCCTTCATTCTTTCACCGTACTTTTTCGTCGAGCATGTATGAAAGGTATGATGAATATAAAAGAAGCGAAAGAGGGTATGTCACGATCGTAACAAATGGCATTCCATTGTCTCTGCCTACCCCTTTTGGGATAAAAGGCGTGATGATAGATAGATAGATTCACATTATTTTTGCTCACAAGACCTCTGTGGGATTCTACGAAACGCCTTGGTGGATAGCACACGCGCCGCGAAGACGTGTTGGGGAATCCAGTTTAATCCCGCCCGTGCTGTGATGGTTGTGATTAGTTAGTGATTAATAGGACAAGTCACGGCCGGCGGGAGCATTCTACCTACCGATTATCGGCTTATTGTTACTGTGACGTCTATAATACTTGACATTGGCGTAATCATCAAAACCCTGATGGAGGCATTTTGAAAAAAAAATAGAAATAGAATAGACCTCTGTGGTATATTTATTACCTAGCGCCGCCACTGACTAATACTTAATATAAAATAAGAAGCGATTGTCTGAGCGGACGCAATCATTTCAAAGGACACCAGGAAATCAGATGATATTTTTTGCTTCTCACTACATCGAAATTAACTTTTAACAATTTTTGTACGTGCATAATTTAAACAGTGCCTTTTTTTAAAACCTTCAAAATAATTTTGATATAATAATTATACCTCCATGGCATCTAGACTTATAGAGCTAGTAAAAAAAGTCACTAATTCGCCTTATATATAAGGTGCGTCGGTGGCCGAGTGGTATTAATTAGGCAGACCACGGCTTCGATCCCGGATCCCGGTCCTGGCCATGTAATTAAAAACTTATGTACATAATCCGACAAACCACACTTAGAGGCTGTTCCATCTAAATATTCTTTAACAGAACTGGCCACTTGTTAGGTATAGCCTCACAAATACCATCGGCTAATCTAGGAAGATATGGTCTCCCGCTAGGTACCCTGGAACCGTAAAACGGTTTCGGGGGCTGTAAGGTAACCCGTGAAGAGAAAAAAATTAGGTATATAAGAATACTTATATAATAAAGAATATATACTTAGCTTAACTAAATTTTTTTATCTCTTCAATAGTTCAGGCACCTTACGGGGCACATTGTTTCTGATGCATTCAGAGATAGGTCCCGACGGGTGCTAGTCACATGGCTTTAGATTAAACACTATTAAGGGCCTCTACGTGTTGGACCTATATCCCCATGCAAGCTTTACAAATGACCGGACTTACAAACAAATAATAATAGATATTTCACCGTGATAGATGGTGTTGTGATTAAAATGAAGAAAAGTAGTTTACGCTGGCTTGGACACGTTGAAAGAATGAAGATGAAAGATTGACTAAAAAGGTTTATATGGCTGAAGTGAAAGGTAATGCTGGCAGAGGACGACCTAGATGTACCTACTTTTATTAACAATGAAAAAAGAAATTTAAGGCAATGTTAAAAGTACACATAATCGCCGAGCATGTATGAAAAGTATGATGAATATAAAAGAAGCGAAAGACCAAATCGCATTCGATTGCATCTGCCTACCCCTTTGGGATAAAAGGCGTGATGATAGACAGATAGATGTCACCTTGGACCTTTAATTTATTCCCTGTTATATCTTTAAGAGATTATACAGCATATTCCACGATAGCGTGCTGGCGGCGAACTTTTCTCCGAATTAATTCACTATTACGTGCTTGGACACTTAGCCCCGTCTCGTCTCAGGGAAACAGTAATCAAATTGAAAGTTACAAATTTGTGCCGTTTGGTGTAGAAACTCTATGGGGTCCAGATGCCAAAAAGTTTATTAAAGATATATCCCCACGACTGATTATTTGTTCTGGTGACAAGAGGGCTTGCTCATTCCTCGCTCAACAAATCAGCGGGGAAATGCAGCCAGTATTCTTGCCACTATTCCACGCGGTTTATTTAGTTATTTTTTAAGGTATTTCTTATTGTGCGGAACCCTAAAAATGACCAAACAGTATTTTAAAACGTGACAAACATAATGATGTATAAATTTCACATGGTTATTTCCAGTCATAATGGAGCCAGAGACCTTTTTCGATAAAAATCTGTTGAATGTTGCAAAAATTGCAGCTAACTTTATTTTATGATCTTTTAAATTATCCTTACCCACTCGACCAACGACGCAACTGAAAAGTCGCTGGTTCGATTCCTACATCCGATCATGTAGTTTTTTTATAATAAAAAATCCATATAGGATAATCCTACAAACCGTACAAAGGCTTTTCCATCTATATACCTCAACAAAGCTGGCCACTAGTTAGGTATAGCCTCAAAAAATTGGCTAAATGAGGAAGACTTTGTCTTCCACTGGGTACCCTGGGGCCGACAACGGTTTTCGGGAGCTCAAAAATACCCTGACTAATTCGTCATCGCCGAGACGAAATGTATCCAAATTAAATTTTTTTTGTAATATAAGAAACTGATTCCACTAACTAAATGTAGACGCTGTTCCGTGTTCCTACCCACGACCCTTTGTTGTAAAACAAGGAAATGTCACAACACACAAACACACGGTCAGTCAGGCAATTGTAATTACACAGGAACCTGCGCAAGAGTGCCATGAACTGATTAATCGATGCAGAACAAATGAGAGGTATCTAGTTACGAAATTGTGTGAATCATTGTACTTTGTTTTGTTGTACGAGAAAAATATTTTCTTACATATTTAATCATCAATGCTAAACGTTTATATGAAATCAGAGAGACCTGGCTTCGTATTAACAACAATTTGAATACCTACCTACATAAATACGCTTATAACTACCTATATATTAGAGGTAGATATATGCTACAGTACACTTTTTTGTAGATCATTTTATTCCACACAATTCGTTCATACATTATTTTGTTATATCTCTGACGGATTAGACAGCATACGCCATGAAAACTCGCTGGAACTAACTTTTTCCCGACTAGATTCACTTATACTATAAATGCTCAGCTCCTAAACATGATAGGTCCATGTTTAATACTCGTAAACCTTCCCGGTGCATCAACCTATCGAATATTGAAAACCGCATTCATTTTGTAATGTTTTCATGAATAGGGCTCTATATTTTCAGTAAATTAATTATAGTCTGATTTTTAATTAGATGGACTAAAATGTCATTTGGTAGGTTGTATAGTGTTGTTCCTAAGTGAACGACAAATAATCGAGTGAGTCAAACTTTTTTATAACAAATTCTTATATAACTGTGAATTTGCGTTGTACATTTAATTGTTTTTACAAGCTTTTATTTAACTTGCAACATATGTATGTATGTTTGGGTCAAATCTTGCAAGTGAATTTTGACCCACTTCCCGACATTCAATTGAACTGAAATTTAACAGTTTTAGTTTAGGAGTCCCTGTGGCCACCTTTCAGCTCCGTCATTAGAACCTTGGCAGCATCTACGATCACAGTACTTGTCAAGACAAACGAGCCCAAACTCGATGGGGTTGCATTGTTTTATTACAAAGTTTCTGTGGCCATTTTCCAGCTCCATCGTCAGACTCTGAATACCATCTATGATCAGAGTACTCGTCAAGACATATTAAATAAGCCCAAACTCGATGGGATTGCGTTGTTTTATTACAGAGTTCCTGTGGCCACCGTACAGCTCCATCATCAGATCAGCTCAATGACAGCATTGTCATCCGACTTACATACGTTTTTAAAATTTCAGTTCAATTGAACATCGGGAACATACATGGTACATGTTACAAAATACATACTTACATATTACAATGCAACATTGCAAGTTAAATAAAAGCTTGTAATAATAAAAATTATACTATCGAGAACTCATATCACAACGCTAACAGTTTTCTTTTTAATTACTAAAGATTCGAGTACGAGATTTGTATAGAGCAAGCTAATAATTTATAATATATTTAAAAAAGTGTTATTTCTGTTTTTTTTTTTCAACTTTTTAAATTGCGTAGGTAGCTTTATTTATCTTTTCACTAGATAAGACACTCAAAAAATGGCTTTGCATGCCCTCCGAATCATGAAATCGTATAAAATGGTACCTAGCATTTATTGCCCAAGTGAGGTTAAGTTAGGCCAATAATAAAACACTAATTTTATTCTAGAATCTAGGTAGAAAGTTGCTAACAAGTGAAATCTCGTACCTCTCTCTTTGAATGCTATATTGTATTGCTCCAATAGCAAAGTGTTCATATTTATGACACGTTCGATTCCTAAATCAAGCTTTCTCCGCCCACGGCTTCGCACGGTACAATAATGGGTTTATAAAAATTGTAATACCCACACAAATACGCTTATAACTACATATTTAGTACAGATAGATATATGCTATTGCAGATTTTTTTGTAGATATTTTTTTTCTACACAATTCTTTCACACATAATTTTGTTGTAGCTCTAGCGGATTACACAGCATACGCCATGAAAACTCGCTATGGCTAACTTTTTCCCCTACTTGATTTACTTATACTGTTAACGCTCAGCTCCTAAACATGATAGGTCCATATTTAAAACTTCTAAACCTTCCCGGTGAAACAACCTATCTAGTAATTAAAACCACAACAAAATACGTTCAGTAGTTTTTGCGTGAAAAGGTTACAGACAGACAGACAGACGCGGCTGACAGATAGTGATGATCAGTTACCTCTTTTTAATAATGTAATAAAACCTCTTTTTCCGAAACAAAAACAAAAAAAAATGAATCTGTTACTTTGAATGTGGTTCGCACTTGACTGTTTATTTTATTATTATCTATTTTATTACTAAAATTACTAATCAGGGATATTGTCTGTCTCAGGCGGTACCATTTTTTTTCTTTTTTTTCTTTCTTCAAACACAGCTCCTGAAACCGTGTTACGCTTCCAGGGTACCCAACGGAAGACCAAGTTTCCCTCATTTAGCCGATGGTATTTGTGAGGCTATATCTAACGAGTGGCCAATTCTGTTGAGGTATATATAGATGGATAATATTGGATAAGCCTCTAAGTGTGGTTTGTCGGATTATGTCATAGAGTACTAAGCCTAGATGGAGGGGCCATAGATGGTCTTCCCCTTTCGCCAATTTTTTGCCCTTTGACCAGTTAAACGGATCAGGTGCGCAGTAATAAGTTACCTTAGATTTCGTTGGTATCGTTTTGTGTCGCGAGACGGAGCTCTAGGAAAATAGTTAATTGTGATGTTTTAAATGGGAAAGGCGATCTAGGACGTCAAACTTGCGGGAACATAATGTTTCCAATCATTAATTATATTTATTATGTTTGTATTTTAACATAATCATCATATAACGTAAAATCCGTTGCGACAATAACGACAGAAAAATACAGTGGTACTAGGCGTTTACCTCCCCCCACCAAAAGTGGCAGAAAAAATTGTTCGGTGATTTACACGCTACACGTCTCCTTTGGTATATACTCAAAGGATTATGTACATTAGTTTTCAACTAAAAAATCCATTGGTACATGGCCAGGATCCGGGATCAAACCCATGGTCTGCCTAGTTAATACCAGACGTCTTAACCACTCGGCCACCGACGCACATTTTCACACAAGTTTAGAGCAACAATCACTATTTGCTTACTCGCTTAGCATGTTGTTAACATATTTACATATTTATTACGTATTTCGTAAATTTTAACTAAAACTCGACTTGGGGGTTTCCCTATTGCCATCTTACGTAATTTAATCTATACTAGCATTCCGCCCCCGGCTTCGCCCGTGGATATTTACGAACAAAATAAAATAGGCTTGTGTTTAAGCGGCGCCCAAAAATATTCTAAACGGTTACCAAAATGGATGAATGGTCACTAAATTACGTTTCCTAAAATATTATGAAATAGATCCATTTTTGGTATTATTGACTGCCATAAAAATATATAGACGCCTTTAAAATACACTTTATACTTAATAAATTTTATACTAACCTAACCTAACCTACCTACCTTACTTGGTGACCATTTATCCAATTTAGAAACCAAATAAAATATTAGTACAAGGCGTGCGATTTTTCTGATGTTTTTTCTATTATTTTGGATCATAATATGATATACTTTAGGACACTTTTAATAGTGTCAATTATTTTATTTGGAGTTGTTTATTTTATTTGGTGCCTAAGCTTAGAGTCTTAAAAATATTTTTGGTGTCCGCGTAAATTATACTCAATAAAATATATCCCTACCCTTATCCCTACCCCTATCCTACCCCTACCCCCACCCCTACCCGTACCCCTACCCCTACCTCTACTGCTACTCCTACCCTCTACCACTACCTCTATATCATCAATAGTTTTCACAGCGAACGCGATGTAAGGAATTTCTGGTTTATTTAGTTATTTTTAAGCGTAGGGTCCAGTGGGTCCGGACGCCCCCCGAAATCCGTCACCGCCCTTTTTGAAATTGAGAATTTAAAAAAGTAGGTAATTACTATCAGTTCAGCTGAGCTGATGAGGTCGAGTCAAGCGAGCTAGGATATTGACCTATTGCAGAAAAGATGTGATAAAAGGTAAAGTCGTACTTTGTGTTTTATTTTTTCAAAATAATGGCTTGGTTGGTGGTTTGTCTAATTTCAGCCAGTCGCTATAGAGCAGGTACAAGATGTCGCTGCATTTTAAGGATCTAGATGTAAGTTGTTATAGGTTAAAAAGTTGAATATGCAATATCTATGCAATGTAAAATTTCGACTAACAAGTACAATCCGAAGTTGCTAGGCCGGTTCGAATCCCCAGACGCTGCTAATTTTATTTTTGTTTTGTGTTATATTTTTACATTTTGAAATGCAGGTAATTCAAAATATTCATTCACTATATTATATGATAAGTTTAGTTAAGAGTACCTAGTTAGTTTTAGATTAATTATTTTATACCTACCTAAGGTGTGTCATTAGTTTAATTTGTAGATAATAATAATAATAAAATAAAAATAATTGTGTTTGAGTTTTAGCCATAACAAAGTAAAGAAATACGGCTGTCACATTTACGTGTCCTTCGAAACACGAAAAGTCGATTTAAGTACATAAAGTAGTCGATAGCCTAATTGGTAGAGCGTTGTCTTGAAACCGAGATATCACGGGTTCTATTCCCTCTCGTTCGTCTGGCAAAAAGTGGACACTGTTACTGATATCTCTGGCTATACCGCAAGATTCAAGGCCTTTAAGGCCGTGAAGGTGTGTTGAGGCTTTTTTGAGGCTAACGTCATCTTTGGTGCATTTACCCCTAATGGGATAAAAGGCGTGATGATAGATAGATAGACTTCAACGGTGTCTAAGTTAACCGGTCCTATTATCTCACTAAAAGAAAACATTGTTACGCGTTCTTGTTTATTATGTAAAATAAACTGACAATCAGTGCGAAAAAAGTGTATGAATTTTAAATCTAAGTGCACTAACCGAAGTGTTGCGTGTTATTCTGTGCTGTTTAACGACAGCGATAAATTTGATTAGCGACTCTAATTAACGCAAGTAAAAATCTGTATAAAATATAAATTTACAACGCTAATAAATCAAACCACCGTTGCCAGAGAGATTTATAACAATGTCCAAAAACTAAGGTATGTTATTTTCCTATCAAATAGTTTTTTACAATAAATTTTTAAAGATTAATTCGATAAAATGACGTCATAATTTAGGTAAAAGAACTATTATGCCTCATTTCTCAACTTTTTGTCTAACTGGTAGTACCACGTGGCAAGTTAAGGGCCAACATTTATCACAAACGAGTATTATCACAGGACAGAAAGGCTAATTTACCTAAATAATGACGTCACTATTTCGCCTGTCACCAAAACTTTGAAAATGTATTAGGTACTTATAAAATAACTACTGCATAGAAAACAAAAATAAATATTCAAATATTCTTAAAATAGCATAAAATTTGGCATATTTTGATATTCGAATTATAAAAGTTCTAACCTAATTTGATTGCTTTCAGATTTGAAGCCCAAAACTTAAGCTAGGAAAATAAAAAAATTACAGACATAATATTAAAAAAAATTAATGCTGTTCGTTGGTAAATGCGCAACTTGATAATGGCTGGACCGATTGTTTTTTTTTAATTATCATAATAGTACGAATCAGGTTTTTAGCCAAAGAAAAAAAAAATAGGAAATTCGGGAAAAACTTTTTTTTACTTTTTTCTACGGTATTTTTGTATAAACTCAAAACCATAATCGACAATGGAAGTTATGATATTAAGCTCCACGAGCAAAGCCGGGGCGGAGTACTAGTTTTAATGAAATTAAGAATTAAAAAAAACTGTTTAATAGTGAATAGGTAAGCATTCACAAGCACTAATCTCAAATCATATAGCACGCAAGAAGTCAATTAATTATAGTTCAAATACTTTTTTCCTATAATTGCTACTAAGCGAAAAGTGAATGGATGACTGTCGTGTAATTTTTTTATTAAAATAAAACACGCACCACTTAATTAATATCCGTGTGACATGATATTTAGCATATTTCTTTTTTAGAATAAATCGAGAAATCCCCCGAAGTTTGTCTTTCAGCAATTTACAGTTTACGTGCGAAGCCGTGGGCATAAGAGAGATAATAATAGAGTAGAAAATGTCATTTCAGGGTATCAAAAATGAATGACTCGAAGGATTATGGTTTCATAGGTGCGTCGGTGGCCGAGTGGTTAAGGCTGGTATCTACCAGTCACGGTTCGATTCCAGCCAATAAAAGGTACCAATGGGTTTTTTTATAATAAAAGACTCGTGTAGATAAACCGACAAACCAGAGGCTTATCCATCTAAATATACCTCAACAGAACTAGCCACTCGTTAGGTATAGCCTCGCAAGTACCATCGGCTAAAGGAGGGTGACTTGGTCTTCCACTGGTACTGTCTGAGACCAATAACACGAACATTTACTTTATCTAAAAAATGGACAGCAATAAATATAATATTGAAAGAATTAAGATGATAAAAGCTTTTAGACAAAAATCCCTGCTTTGCTGTTACGTAGAGGTAGGTTTCTTTATAGCCGCACATAAACCCACCCTGTACGACCTTTCACGTAGGGGTAGTGCAATACTATAATAATATTTTGAGGTAAGTATTTTGCTGTGCAATCAGTTATTTTGATGGGAAATGTGATTTTTTTTTAATTGGCAGTTAAATACTACCCTAATAATTAAAATATTTACTTATATAATCTTGCAAATTCACTGAAATTTTCATTAAAATCTATTCAGACAAGACAGACAGGTCTGAAAACTGTCATCGTGTCACAACAGATAAGTATTAGTATAAATTTTTAAATTTAAGATTTTATTTATTTGTGGAGATTTAAAACCAGCCCCAGTATAATCTAATCAGAGCTTTCTTAATTATCCTTAGATATTATTTAAATAATATAACAGATAACTTTTTGAATTAGTCATGGAAAATCGATGACAAATTTCAGATCATAAATCTAAAAAAAATCAAACTGACCTCTCAAAACGTCAGCAGGTATAAGCCTCCTAAAGGTCTTCGGCCTGTCCTCTTCCTTGGCCTCTTCAGCTGCGAACCCCAAAGCAACAACAGCAAAAAATACAAAGTATTTCATTTTTAACACGTTTTTGCCGTTAAGGCTCTGATGGGAACGCGATCCAATACGTTTAAGCGGTAAATGACTGACTAAGTTGCGTTGAATCGCCTCACCCACTTTTATGTAAAATGAGCTGGCGGGGAGTGAATGGGTAACTTGACTACATAGCGATGCATATTGGTCTTTACAGTCAAACCTGGCTATAACGACTTTTTAGACGTGGGTGGTGTTTAAAAAGCCAATTGACGTGAATGTCAATTGCATTTACATGATTTATCGATTGATGATTTTTTTTTCGCTCCCGAAACCATGTTTTCGGTCTTTTAGCCGATGGTATTTGTAAGACTATAACGAGTGGACAGTTCTGTTTAGGTATATTTAGATAGAAAAGCCTCTAATAAGTGTGATTTTGATTGACGACCATTTACAATCGCGTTTCGGTAATAAACTGAGCCCAAGAACATTGATACATTTATCTAAATGTGCACTTCAATTGCAATGGCCAATAACACTTGTCAATTGCGATTCACGGTCTCCGGGCCGCTTTATTGTTTGTTTGTTTGTTTTTCTTTTAAATCAAAACAGAGCAACGGATTGACGTGTTTTTTTTGCACAGACCTAGTTAGAGGGCTGAAAACGAGACATAGGCTACTTTTTATTCAGGAAATCCTTATGTATAGGGATAAATTAATATGGCATTCGATTGTCTCTGCCTACCCCTTATGGGACAAAAGGTTAGATAAAATATGAATCTAGATATTTAAATACATATAAATTAAAAAAAATGTATTTTAACAATAAAAATATTCACACAAGGTCGTATTAACGAGGGCAGACTGTATTATTTTCTGCATTGATGTCTCAGGGCTGTTTCATTACCAAATAATATGGGCAACAATTGCGGATGCGTTGTATGGTTAAAAGTCATTAAATATGTTTTGTTTTTAATTTATGTGCATTTATTTTAAACAAGAAATATTTGGCCAAGATCTGACTCATTGATAAGTCCTTTTAAGACACAGACAGACAAAAGCCAAAAGGCAATATTTCTATATCTAATCTCGCTTTTAAAAAAATATTTTTTACGTATTACTGGCTTTTGGAAGTACCTAACAGAAGACACTACTTTATTTAGCCGATGACATTTAATTATATTCAAATATCGATTTTATAATTAAATCCTCACTTTGTCAGCACTTTATCTGAAAACTAGCTTTTTGCCCCCGGCTTCGTCCGTGGATGCTTTTAAACCAAATAAAATATGTATAGCCTCTGTCACTTAGGGATAATGTAGCTTCCTATTAGTGAAATAATTTTTAGAATCGGTTGAGTAGTTAGATTAAATTAGTATAGAAAATAAGATGAATGCAGTGGAAATGTGGTCTGTATGCAGAATGTGTGATAGGCGCATTGACAACACCAGAAACGATCTCATTTGAGAAGAATGCGGAATGAAAGATGATGTTGTGACTAAAGCGAAGAAAGAAAAAAAAAGTGGTTTACGCTGTTTTGGAAAGGTTAAAAGAATTAAAGATATGGCTGAAGTGAAAGGGAATGTTGGCAGAGAACGACCTAGGTGTACTTTTATTGAACATATAAACAATTTATTGATTTAAGGCATTGTTAAAAGTACACACAATCGCCGAGCATGTATAAAAGGTATGATGAAGATAAAAGAAGCGAAAGAGGTATGTCAGGATCGTAGCAAATGGCATTCGATTTTTTTCTGCCTACCCCTCTTGGGATAAAAGGCGTGATGATAGATAGATAGATTCATAGACCAGACTCGATAAATAAGTACATTTATTACCTACCAGAGTCTAGCCACACCGCAAGGAAGCGCTTGTAATTTGTTATAAGAAAACTTGGATTCTTGAAGTTAGATTTTGTTTGATTTGATGAACCCAATGAAGTGGTTGTTGTATCTTCTTTTCAACCCCAAATTGTAATTAAGATATCCCCTCGACTGATTATCTCTTCTGGTGACAAGAGGGCTGGCTCCTTCCTCGCTCATCGCTCAACGAATCAGCATCGCGATTCAGCGGGGAAATGCAGCCAGTATTCTTGCCACTATTCCACGCGGACCTGGCTTATTTAGTTATTTTTAATCTTTAGATTTGATTTAAGGTTTTTATATTAATAAATCTATTACAAACCCCAAAACAACTTTCTTATATATCGGATATATTTGGGAGACTATACCTAAAGACTGGCCAGCTCAAGTACGTCAGTTTGTTGGTTTTCAGAAATTAATATCTGAAAAACTACTGTAAAAATTTTCACCAAAACAAAAATGGGTCCAATCCTTAATAATTCTCTGTTGATCAAAAAAGAAACAAGGAACTGTTGATCAAAATCGGTTTACAAAATTGGCGGAGATAATGTTTTTTAAAGAAAATTTGAAAATCTTGCCCCAAAAAATTGGAAAATTCGGGAAAATTTGAAAGTGGAATTTCTATGGGATTTTTATTTTTGTTCTTTCATACCAAAACATAGCAGCGAATCAATTCAAGCGCCGCAAAGTGACATAGGCTACTTTTCATCCCGGCTAAGTACAGGCTATAGGTAGTCGATAGCCTAATTGGTAGGACGGTGGACTTGAAACCGGAGGCTCCGGGTTCGAATCCTACCCCCTGCCAAAATGCTAAGCACTAATTTTCTTTAAGAATATGTGCTTAAATCGACTCCTCGTGCTCCGGAGGGCACGTAAAGCCGGCGTCCGGTCACCAACCCGCCTGCCAAACGTGGTGACTATGGCAATTCCTCTCAATGAGCACCACTAAAATGATGTACTAGAGGGAGACCATGATCCAGCAGGTGATGAAGTACATACATAAAAAATACATGCCAAATTTATAACCTCCTCCTTTTTTAACACGCTTATATTAAATTCACCTATAACTAAGTATGTCTGTAACGAAACGACGTAACCCTATCGAGTTTGGACTCGTTTGATTTCTGATGATGGAGCAGGAAGGTGGCTACAGGAACTCTGTAACGAAACGTTTGGGCTCATTTGGTTTGCACAAGTGTGTTTTTAGCTTTTTTATAAACTATATCTCAATGAACTATATGCATTATTTATAGTGACGATCGTGTAGCTCAGCGTACGCAGCGAAATAGGTATTTAGAAAATCATATTCTGTCTCAAGCACGCTCTTCCCCCGAGCATCGCAGCTCATGAGTGTTCGTAGGTATGTTCTACGTTGAAAATTGCGTTTTGGGCGAAAACGATTTACACCTACTAAACTATAACGAAACCTTATAATGTTGGTGTCAAACGTTTTAGCAGATTATAATCTACGTACGTACGTTTTGTTTTTTTTGAAATTTTGCTTTGTTTCTCAAATACAGACGATTTATTACCAGCAAGTTATGAACCAAAAAAACCGAGATTTGAGGGGCTTATAACTTTGACCTATTACGAATTTTGAAAAAAGGAAAAATACGTACGTAGTTTTTCATTATGTCAGTAACATATTACAAAATCGTTAAAATTAAATAATATTTAGGGGTAGTAAAACGTTTTCTCCGTTTGTATGGACATGGACGCTCTTAAGCGCCTGAAATAAAAAAATCTCGGAATCCAATTACTTTGAACGAATTATTATAATTATATTATAATAATATGAAGAAAATATATTTACTTGAAAATAAAAAAAAACACTGAAATTACTTACTGGGGTCCCGAAGCACACAAACTTTATAAACATCTTGCTTCTAAAATAATAAAAGTATCGGGAGACCGAAGGGCTGGTACGTACCTTGGAAAGCATATCAGCTTGGCGATGAGAGGAAATGCAGCTAGTGTTTTGGGGACCCTGATGCAGGACAGCGATCTCGAGAGGGTGTTTCATTTTAAGTAGTTTTTAAAAAACAATTAAATATACCTACTATTATATACAATTAAACCTATAAATAAAAAATTTCATCAAGATCGCTGCCTTCTGGGAGAGTGCCCATAAGGCTGGCTGCGTTGCCATTGCACGTTGGATAGCAATACTTATCCTTTGGGCCAAATATGAGCCAGCTCTTTGGTCGTGGGACACCTCTACCAATCTTTTGGCTATTTCTTTGTAGAGGTGTCGTGCGTTAGTCCCCACGGACCCAGTGTTTCCACCCCAAACGCAACAAATATGTATTCTTCAGGAAGAGATGTGCATATTTGCTCCAGCCTCAATAGATATGCATGGAAGGTGAGACGGAGCGAGGGTGTCCACACATGTTGCATCAAATTTTAGTACCTACTTAGAGCAAGGCGCAAGAAGGTCCGTGTTGCTCTAAGTTTTAGTATTTTATCTATAAGTAAAAGATAATTCAGAAGGTTTGACATTAATAAATCCATTAAAAAATTGTACATGGCCGATGTGGGATTTTTTTGGGAAAATGAGATATAATAGAATTATATATTTCACAAGGGCATTACTCTAGTACAATACAATAAAAACGTAAAATGAATGAATGAACAACTATGGCCACAGTGTTCACGGTTTGTGAATATGCGGGACGTTACGTGACTCAAGCTAGGTTGACCACAAAATTAAAAAAAATAACTGGCCAAGAGCGAATTCCTTTCTTTTCCAACACGGGTTGTCTTACAGCTTCCAAACCCGTGTTATCGTCCCAGGGCACCCAGCAGAAGACTTAGCCGATGGTATTTGTGAGGCTATACCTAACGAGTGGCCAGTTCTGTTGAGGTATATTTAGATGGAAAAGCCTCTAAGTGTGGTTTGTCGGATTGTACCTAAGTTTTTAAATATAAAAACCCATTGGTACATGGCCGGGATCCAGGATCGAACCCGTGGTCTGCCTAGTTAATACCAGACGTCTTAACCATTAGGCCACCTACGCACCATTTGTGCATTTAATTTTTTTATTTTCAAAAACACATGGTCACACTAAAACAGAATTTCATAGATACGAGGTCGTAGACCGTGCCAGGGTTCCGTATCGTGAAGTCCATATGTTGGTATGACACAGCCTTCAATGTTGAATCACCTCGTACCATCACGGGCATCATAGCCAGAGATGATAACAATGTTAAGATGTAGCCAGTTTCCCAAAAGTCATAAAAAACAAAGAGATCCGCAGGCAAAATTATCAGACAGATTTGGCCGATTTTTATTATTTGTCCTACTAGTTAGATGTTTGTATATATTGCCATTATTGCTATTATTATGACGGAGCAAAAAGCGCTGAATAAAACACATTTCTTATATGGGGACCTCTTTAATTTTAGCTTTAATTTTATCTATCTATCTATCATCACGCCTTTCATCCCAAGAGGGGTAGGCAGAGACAATCGAATGCCATTTGTTACGATCCTGACATACCTCTTTTGCTTCTTTTATATTCATCATACCTTTCATACATGCTCTGCGATTGTGTGTACTTTTAATATTTCCATCGATCAACATATTTTTTATATGTTCAATAAAAGTACATCTAGGTCGTCCTCTGCCAGCATTTCTTTTCACTTCAGCCATATAAACCTAGTTTAATTTTATTTTTATTATTTTTTTACTATAGCGGTCTGGCTAAATTTCAAGTTTTTACCAATTAAAGTTCAAAATGTTGCCTTAGTAATAAGGTTTCCGTTGTCGCCCTTTGGGTACGGAAAACAGATATTTTATTTTTATTTTTTTATATTATCTACGTCCGCCATTTTACTGACTTTGCCCCAAGTGGCCACATTCGACTTGGACCGAAGACACGGTAATTTCGTCGAAAGCATAGATCTTAGGAAGACGCGGCAACAGGCTTGCCACCTGTTCTGTTCAATATGGACAACTGGCGTCAAGTTGCACTGTTACTTGTGTCTCTGGCAAGGTATAAAAGTGTTGGTGTGGTAGCTCTTTACAATTTTTTAGTCTCAAATTGTTAGCTGATATTGCCTATTGGTACCAAACCAATTTTCTTTAAGAATATGTGCTTCAATCGACTTCTCGTTCTTCTTCTAAAAATAAAAGATTTAATAATAATAATAAGCCTTTATTCAGACAATTAATTAATACTAGAATACATGTTAGCTTTAGTGACTCGTATTGAATGAGTCGACATCGACAACTTTGTCTGTTTGTCCATATTTGGGGGAGCCCAACTGTTTCCATTTTGATCTGTTTATTGCTGTTCTTGTCCATGTTTTTCCTGCTATTGCCACAATTTCATCTTCCCACCTTCTAAACTGTCTTCCTCGTTTCCTTTTGTTATTCCTTGGATGCCAAAACATAATAGTTTATTCCTCTTATTTTGGTAGTTACATCAACAATTTTTGTTGTTTTCCGAATGGTTTGGTTTCTAATTCTTTGTATTTTTCTTATATTGAGCATGCAGTCTGGCAGTTCTGTAAATTTTTGTATTGCGCTTTAGTGAGAGCCCAGTTCTGGCAGCCATATGTAAAAATAAAAGATACTTCCTGTTAAAGAAGTGGCACATTTAGACTTGCCACCTGTTCTGTTCAGGACAACTATGGATAACTGTAAAAAAAGAGGACCTGTTACTGGTCACACCGCAAGATACATGAAGATATGTGTGTATCACTCAAAATTCTAAAGAACAAAAGATATTATTTAATTTACGTTATACAAATTCAAACAAAGCGCCCTAATGTTGAAATAACAGATATACTTACTATAGTTATTGCATTCGACTTTGTTTGTAGTCTGCTAAAAAAGGTTTAGTCGTCAAGGCGTCTTAAACAATCCCAAATTGTAAAGAATCTATAGAAAGAATAGTCGGCAAAGAGTCGGTCATTTTGGAGCCAATTAGTCGTTAGTCGACCAAATCTATATAATTATAGCACTATAATCACTACTTTTTGTTTGGCCAAAATTACCTAATACCTTAAAATACTGACCACTTCTTCTTTCCTTTGGGGTCGGCTCTCCTAATCGCTTTTCACCAGCTCGATCTATTCCGGGCTTTGAGTATTTACCAAAGGGGAAGAAATTGGCGAAAGGGGAAGCCCGTCTATGGCCCCTCCATAGGCTTAGTACTCTATGATTCCAGGTCGTCAGTGGGTCTAGCTCTAGGGTCATTATTGATTGCTGAAAGCCATGAGAGTCGGGGTCTGCCGCGGCGTCTCGGTCCTGACTCAATGTCCACTTTCCGGGTCATGTGGTCCTCGCACCTTCTCATCACGTGTCCATACCAATGCAGCCGTGTTTCGTTGAGCTTTTCAGGTATCGGTGCCACTTTAACGCACGAGAAGACCTGAATATCTTGGAAACTGCTTACACGATTTTCATCAAACATATCTAACAACTATTCCGACTAAACCAGCATTCGGTTCAAAAATGTCCGAAAACCGAATCCGAAATTCGGTTGGACTCGCTTAGATTTTGACACTCATGATTTTTTGTTTTTTTTTATAAAACTCAGAGATTAGGAGAAGAGACAAAAAGAGAAGATAAGAGAAAAATATCTACTTATTAATGTTACAATGACTACATTTAGCTGCTGTACTTGGGCCTAGAGCTGCAGCTAGAAGATAATCTACTATTTTCCTGTTCGAAATTCAAATAAGCTGTTGATGCTATATATGCTATGGTGCCTATTCTTTTTCACGTTGTTTGTAACATGTGTTTCATACGTAAAACATGTGGTCTTTAATTATAATAGTAATAATTTTATCAATAATATATTTCAAAATTAATAACAGTGAGTACAAAAGAAAAATATTTAAATTAAAGTCTGAATTCGCATTACCAATACTCGGACATGTAACGCTATTTGCAAATATTGAAAATCTACTACCATCTCTAGAAAGAATGTGGGTTAAATATGGATTTGACAAATTCATTGTGAAATTCGGTCCTATCGATCAAGTAGTTTTGACAAAACCAGAAGACGTAGAAATTGTTTTATCAAGTTATAAACACATGTCCAAAAATATTTTTTATAAAGATTTCGAAAATGTTTTTGGACCAAGCACTATAACTTATCCATTAAATAAATGGCTTGTAATGAGAAGAAATTTGACACCAGTGTTTAATACCCAAAAATTCGATGGATATTTAAAGGTATTTCACGATGAAATGAATGATGTTTTAAGTAATATTGCTAAGAACCAAACAGAAGTTGATACATTAAAAATATTTCTAGAAGGTAGCCTTCGTATGATGTGTCGAATTGTTTTAGGCAGTGACTTTAAAAATCATGAAAACTACAAAAGTTATTTCGATAATCTATACACAGCTCTTCAAATATCCAGTGAGAAAACATTTACAGCATGGAAAGCAATAAGTGTAATTTATAATCTTACAGCAGAAGGTAAGAAATTAAAACAATGCGTAGATTCAGTAAGATCGGTTAATAAAACAATTTTGGATTCCAAACGAAATTATTTTAAGAAAAATGCTGACAAATTACAATCTATAACTAAGGAAAATTATAACCAAGAATTTAGCATGGTTGATCATTTAGCTGTAATGAAAACTCCGAATGGAGAACTATTACCAGACGAAGATATTTTAAATGAAATTACATTTTTAATCATTGCCGGAGTAGAAACAGTTGCAGCAGCTATTTCATTTACACTATACAACCTTGCTATCCATCAAGAAATTCAAGACAAAGTTTACATAGAACAATTCGAAATAACTAATGGGAATTTAGACGATGAAATAACATACAAAGATACAGTTAAAATGAAATATTTAGAACTAGTATTAAAAGAATCAATGAGAATTCATACTCCAGCTCCAATGTTTGGTCGCAAAATTACAGAAAATACAACACTACCAGATGGAACAGAATTAGAAATGGGAACTAACGTGCTAATGCTTCCTTATTTGACGCATAGAAATCCGAAGTTATTTGAAAATCCTTCAGAATTCAGTCCAGACAGATTTAAAACGGCTGTTTTTTCACAATATGTTTATTTTCCATTTTGTTCTGGTCCTAGAAATTGTATTGGTTTGAAGATGAGCATGGTGAAAGTTAAATTTATTATTGCTATGTTCTTAAGACGGTTTACGGTGTCACATATTGGTGATCATCCTAAATTAATAGCTCAACCACTGCTATCGTCTTCTAATGGTGTAAATTTGAAATGTATGGTCAGATCTGGTAATGATTAAATTGAATTTTATATTCCTAAACCTGATTGAAATATAGAAGTCAAATGATTCAGAAGATAAAAATATTACGCATAGGTTAATTGATTTTGATTGCTTCGTTATAAATTGCATGAAAATAAATTAATTATTTAAATCATACAAATAAATATAATTTTAAATAATTGGCCAAGAGCGAGTCGAACTCGCGTGGAAAGTATTTCGTGCCATTTTTTTTTTGCGAGAACTTTTCGTTTATATATGTTTTCCTGTAAACTATTTTTTTTCAAAATTTTAAATTCAGTTATAATTTCGCTGATAGGAGGGGGGGCTTCCTTGATATAATTTAAACTATACATTTTAAAATTATACAAAATATATATTTGTATTTCTAATTCTAAAAAAAATCCTTTAATTTTGAACATATTTTTGTTTTTTTTTCTTCGTCACAACCGTTTTATATGGAGCATGCAGCTATATCTATCGTTTGCAGAATGCAGACGGTTACCTTACCATTCGAAAACCGACTCTACTTCAGAATGGACCAGAACACCCTGATTCCCTCTCGACAACTTAAGTAGCCCACGCACTGGTCCGGTATCTCACAGAAAATGTTCGGTCCGGCCGCCATATGATCGAGATTGAACACAGGCCACACATTAGCAATGTAAATCATACGATAGATACTAGAGATCACATGCAATTCACTCACCCACACAGACACACAAGATTCGATTAAACAAAGGTGTATGGATGTGTGTATGTGACAGATCATTCCGGCCATCGAAATCAACCACAAATACATCGATTTGAAAACGGATGGTGGGCCGCACGTACAAGAATTGGATGAGTCTGTGGTCGATTTCGGAGGACCTGTCACAAATTTAATGTAATGAGGCGAAGGATTAAAAAGGCAACTTCTTTCGATAAAATCAGGCACAGCTCCCTGACTATATGATCCTTTTTTAAATAGCAACATTGCTTCGCCCTTGTAATAGGCCGATATTTCCGCCAGTTGTGTACCTATTTTCTACCGGATTGATCCATTTTTTTTAAATTGGTTAAGACCCCATCCTCTTTTTATGCGCTTGGTGGAAGGATCTATGAGAATTCATGAATGAAGGTGACTAACTGAAACAAAAGTGCATAAAGTCATATGTCTCTCACCTCCACTATGCCAGTTTATTGATAACACACGAGCGAAGACATGTGGACGTGATACGGTTCCAGGGTACCCAGTGGAAGACCAGATCTCCCTCGTTTAGCCGATGGTATTTGTGAGGCTATACCTAACGAGTGGCCAGTTCTGTTGAGGTATATTTACTAGGAAAAGCTTGTAAGTGTGGTTTGTCAGATAAAATAAGTTTGAATTATAAAAGCCTATGGTACATGGCCGGTATCCGGGATCGAACCCGTGGTCTGTCTAGTTAATCGGCCACCGACGCACCAATACTATGTATTCATCTACTGAACCTACCACTTATCATCTTCTCTCTGGCTATCCCTTAAAAAAAGTCATGAAGACATATCCCACTAATATAATAAACGCGAAAGTTTGTATGGATGTATGTATGTTTGTTACTCAATCACGACAGAACGGCTAAACGGATCTGGATGAAATTTGGCACAGAGAGATATATAAGTGTATGGTTCCCGTGGGATAGATTTGTTTTTGTTTTTCACGGGATCGACATGATTTTTTGCATAGTGGTAGTTTAGGGGTCAGTGAAAGACATTTACTACTTTTCATACCGCGAAAGCGGGCGGGGGTGGGGCAAATTACAGCTACGGGATTATTTATTTTTGGATCTATTTCCACGCGGGTGAAACCGCGGACAGAAGCTTGTTTATTATATAAACTTTTAAACTAGAGTGTAGGTATGATACACGAAAGGCTAAAGAATTATGTAAACAACTTTTTTATCTAAAAGTCAATGTAAATATTTTTTCTTATAATGTGTTATTTTTATTTATTGAAATAGTAGATTGTATCACAAGAGAGCAAAATACGGCGAGGGCTTATTTTCTCCGAATCTATTGGACGATAAATGTTGAAACTTAGTACCTACATATGTAGGATTTAAATTAGTATGTAAAGTAAAAGCTAAGGTACGATTTTTATGTTTTTATTTTAAAGATTAAGCTATTATAAGAAACTAATTTGAATATTTTTGATTTCTATACAGTAGTTTTTTTATAATAAATTATCAAAGTTTTAGCACTGATGACGTCATTTTGTCGGCTGAATACTTCAATACCTTTGATATGTTGGTACAGAAAAAAGAACATCTGTGTACTTTGACTTTGACATTCAACAAACAATAGTGTTGCCGTCTCTAAATCCTACAAAATCTACCAAAACCTACCACTTCTAAATAAAACATATTAAAACAACAACAAAGAAACACATCTTTACGGCTTTTATACCGCAGTCTGCATAGTTGTTGTGATACAAAATATATACAAAGGTCAAATAATATCCTACCATAAAAAATGCTTAAACATTCTTCCTAAATAATAAACTAGATTAGTTATAAAAACTACTGTAATAGTAATATGTCTAGAAACAGGGTAACATTGGTTGACAAGTTGACAAGTAAATATTTTGCTTTTATTTAGCCGATATAATGACGTCATTCATAGGTGAAATGTAGGTTAAATTCCACGACACGCCTTGGTGGATAGCACACGCTCCCGCTGAGACGTGTTGGGGAATACAGTTTAATCCCGCCCGCGCTGTGATGGTTGTGATTAAACAGTGATTAATAAGACATATCACGGTCGGCGGGATTATCATACATACCGATTTATTGGCTATAAGTAATCACCGTAAACGGCTATACTACTTGACATTGGCGAAATCACCGATTGGTATTGGTGGAACCGCCATATTGAAAAAGAAGAAGTTAATTATTTGTTTTTGAAAAAATAAAGACAATCTCACGATTTTAAGAACTATAAATTGAAAAATACGGATTATTAAACCAATGTCTCGAAACTGTTTTGGATTCAGCATACCTTAACTTTTACTTTACAAACCGAATTGAACGTTTCGAGTAAAAGAGAAAGATATGCAATTGTGAGCGAGAGAGTGAAAAAAAAGAAAGAAGATGGCTATACCGTTATAAGAGCGATGTAGGTACTGTTTTTACTTTAAAAATTAAACTCTGTGTTAAAATCAAGTATTTATTAGTTATTTTACTTCACATTGCGTATTGACCGCATCCGGAACGATAGCATTAGAGAAGAATGCGGAGTAAAAGATGATGTTGTGACAAAAATGAAGAAAAGTAATTTGAAAGAATGAAGGATGAAAGATTGACTAAAAAGGTTTATATGGCTGAAGTGAAAGGAAATGCTGGCAGAGGACGACCTAGATGTACTTTTATTGAACATATAAAAAATATGTTGATCGATGGAAATATTAAAAGTACACACAATCGCCGAGCATGTATGAAAGGTATGATGAATATAAAAGAAGCAAAAAAGATATGTCAGAATCGTAACAAATGGCATTCGATTGTCTCTGCCTACCTCTCTTGGGATGAAAGGCGTGATATTATATAGATTTACTTCACATCCCATTCCCCACATATATAGAGTTTCATGATTGAATTTCGAATTTGGGAGTTAAGACTAGGAAGACCACGGGTTCAATTCCGGATCCCGGCCATAAACCAATAGGGGTTTTTTAATTAAAAACTTATGTACTATAATCCGACAAACCACACTTAGAGGCTTTTCCATCTGGCCGTACCGCAAGAGATAATGGCCGTGAATGTGTTTGTTTTGTGACACAGCAAAAAATTAAATTGCTATCCATTATTAAGCTAATAACATATGGAAACAAAAAATGTGGGTGTTTTGTTGAAATATCTACCATACAAATTTGTTAACTAGCAAAAGTATAGGATTTAATTTTATTTCTTATATTTCTAAGGTAAATGGAAGGATCGATCTAGTATTAACTAGGCAGACCACGGGTTTGATCCCGGATCCCGGCCATTAACCAATGGATTTTTTTAATTAAAACCCTATGTAAATAATCCGGCAAACCACACTAGCCACTCGTTAGGTATGGTTTCACAAATACCATCGGCTAAACGAGGGAGGTCTGGTCTTCCGCTGAGTACCCTGGAACCGTAACACGGTTTCGGGAGCTGTAAGGCAATCCGTAAAGAAGAAATTTTAAATAAGTAACAATAGATAAAGGTGCGTCGTGTCGGTTTGATGCCGGTCATGTACCATTGGGTTTTTTCTAATTAAAAAGTTATGTACCTACATAATCCGACACACTTAGAGGCTTTTCCATCTAAATATACCTCAACCAAACTGCCCGCTCCATACAAATAGGTATCATCGGCTAAACGAGGAAACACGGTTTCGGGAGTTGCAAGGCAACAAGTGAAGAGAGAGAGAGAAAGAGAGAGAATAAGTAAGAGATAAAAGAAAAACCCAATAGTCGACACAACACATAAACAAAATCAAACAAATGTCAATAACAATTACCTAATTGATATTAAAAATAACATGTACCTAGCAAATATAAAAAAATAATAAAAATGTATTGATCGATGGAAATATTAAAAGTACCTACACACAATCGCCGAGCATGTATGAAAGGTACGATGAATATAAAAGAAGCGAAAGAGGTAGGTTTGTCAGGATCGTAACAAATGACATTCCATTGTCTCTGCCTACCCCTTTTGGGATAAAAGGCGTTATGATAGATAGATAAATTGATCAAGTTTCAATTTAAAAACATCAATAAATAAACAACTTGTAAATAAACACTGTCAAACTATTTAAATAGAGAGAGTCAAAAAACAAAACAAAGATATAAATAATTCATAGTTTATAAAAAAACTAAAAAACACGCTTTTGTCAGTAATGCACACTTTCGCAAACTCGATGGGGTTACGTCATTTCGTTACGGAGTTCCACTATCCAAGTATCCACATCCTGGCTCCATCATCAGATCAGATCGATGGTACCAAATTATATTATTGTCATCCGAATTACATACCAAGTACCAAGCCATTTTGGGACTGAATTTTATTCTTAAATATACCTAATGAACAATTAATAAAATATAGTATATAATTACTAATCATCTTTATTTTTAACAATAAGGGCTATAAAATAAACAAAATATAGATTATACATTTAAACTTGAAACAAAAACATATTCTTGGAAGGCTTGAGATCAGAATCTTATTTTCTTTTAATAATAAATAATATTTAACTTTTAATTTGTTTTAATGTTAGATATTACCTTATAATTACCTATCTAATTATGCAAATAAATCATTATATTGGCATACATTCTGGACACACAACTCTCTGATGATCGCTACAAATACATTTGCTGCACTGTTGTCTATGCACCGCGGGGGTAAGCAGTAGTATAAGCACGCTATTAGTAGGTGCGGGGATAAGTATTCTAGGAATACAGAAAACCGAAACTCACTAAAGTAGCCCACGCACTGGTCCGGTATCTCACAGAAAATTTTCGGTCCGGCTGCCATATGATCGAGATTGACCACAGGCCACACATTAGCAATGTAAATCATACGATCTAGATCACATGCAATTCACTCACTCACACAGACACACAAGATTCGATTAAACAAAGGCGTGTGGATGTGTGTGTGTGTGACAGATCGTTCCGGCCATCGAAATCAACCACAAATACAACGATTTGAAAACGGATGGTGAGCCGCGCGTACAAGAATTGGACGAGTCTGTGGTCGATTTCGGTGAACCGTATGGCGGCGCGTCGGCGTTTGGACTCCAAATAAAAAATTATACCACAATATCACCGTCTGGGCTACAAATGTAGCCCGCGCGTGCGCTCTAGCGATAGTTAACACCTGTTCAAATGTGTATTGCGTATTATAAGAGAAACATTTAATATCTAGGCCTTCATAGAAAATTATGGCGTTACATCTAATTATAAATTAGTTTCTATGTTTACATACATTAAGACATCTTACAACCTTGCTCTCTTTTATGTAACTTTGTTTATCAGCCATCTAATGAACAAAGTAAAACAGCTGTTTTAATAACAATTTTCCCGGAAGAATGAGACAATTATCCGGGATAAAAAGTAGTCCGATCTAGACTAGATCTAGGTTTATTTACCTACATAATCCGACAATCTCAGGCCCGCCAATTACGTCAATATCACATTTTTTAATTTATGATTTATTTTTCTTTACACCGTGTTATCGGTCCCAAGGACAGGTACCCATAGGAAGATCAAGTCTCCCTCTTTTAGCCGATGGTATTTGCGAGGCTATACCTAACGAGTGGCCAGTCATGTTGAGGAGTTAGACGGAAAGGTTTGTCGGATTATGTAGGTACATAAGTTAATAATTATAAAAACCCGTACATACCAGACGTCACGGGCTATAACCACTCGGCCATCGACGTACTAATTTTGTTTACAGGCAACGTCCTTGGCATGCAAATACATTTAATATATTGGCATGCCACTTACTGACCCTTTTGACACTGTGATAAATAGTTTAAATTATTTAATTTATTAAGTATAAATATTATTTATTTATTTATTTAATTTGGACGTGCACAACAGAAATACATTTATTTCATGCTTAATATTAAGAAAAAAATACTAAAGATCAAGTTACAATGTACTTCCTTTAGGATGCACATACAACATGACTGAATATATATACCTTACCCACAAGTGGGACACACCAACAACTCAAGAATATAAAAAACACAAAAATAGAAAACTAATAAAAAATGAAACACATAAAAATTACAGACACAGTTAAATTAGATTATTTTTCCTGTCTGAGGAGCCGAAAACGATGTTAATTTCTTTTTTAAACGAGGAGAACCTGCTGTTGAAGATGTCAACCTGGTTGCCATACTTTACAGCCACCTCGTTGTACTCGCGACACATCCTGACTATCGGGTTATAATTATGACGAAGTGTGTCTTTCGATGCTTTTTCTTCATTCTTCACAAAGTTGCCTTACAGCTTCCGAAACTGTGTTACGGTTCCATGGTACCCAGAGGAAGACCAATTCTCCCTCGTTGAGCCAATCGTATTTGGGATGCTATACCTAACGAGTGGCCAGTTCTGTTCAGGTATATTTAGATAGAAAAGCCTCTAAGTGTGGTTTGTCGGATTATATACAAAGGTAAACCTATTGGCACATGGCCGGGATCCAGGATTGAACCCGTGGTCTGCCTCGTCTTAACGTTCGGTGATTTAGGTTTCAAGTAGATAGGTACACATAATTTTATGGAATCGAACAATAAAAATTTCCGCCGAAACAATTCATAAACGTAGGAAGTATTGTATAACAAAAAAAAGTGAAAGCAACTTGACGATTTTTAATAAATTCAGACTTATTATGTCATAATGATGTCTAGAACACATTTAAATAAACATTAAAATAAGTATTAAGAGGATCGTGTAGCTCAGCGTACGCAGCGAAATAGGTATTTAGAAAATCATATTCTGTCTCAAGCGCGCTCTTCCCCCGGGCATCAGTGCGACAGAGAGCACTGCAGCTCGTGAGTGTTCGTAGGTATGTTCTTTGTTGAAAATTGCGTTTTGGGGGAAAACTATAACGAAACCTTATAATTTTGGTGTCAAACGTTTTAGCAGATTATAATCTACGTACGTAAGTTTTGCTTTTTTTGAAATTTTGCTTTGTTTCTCAAATACAGACGGTTTATTACAAGCAAGTTATGAACCAAAAAAACCGAGATTTGAGGGGCTTATAACTTTTGACCTATTACGAATTTTGAAAAAAGGAAAAAATACGTACGTAGTTTTTCATTATGTCAGTAACATATTACAAAATCGTTAAAATTAAATGATATTTAGGGGTAGTAAAACGTTTTCTCCGTTTGTATGGACATGGACGCGGTACACTACACTTTTAAGAACTGTTTTTGTTTCACTGCTGACCCGATCTTCCAAAAAAGGCTGCTTTTATCCCGGAAATAAGTTCATGTCACTTCTGAAAATGTCCACGGTGGTGTGACGTCACATATTTCATTCTTATATTATTATTTATACACACATTTATTTATAACAAGCTTCTGTCCGCGGTTTCACCCGCGTGGAAATAGATGCAAAAAGAAATAATCTCGTGGCTGTAATTTGCCCCTCCCCCGCCTGCTTCCGCGGTATAAAAAGTAGTATATGTCATTCTCTGACCACTAAACTACCACAATGAAAAAAAAAACATGTCGATCCCGTGAAAAACAAAAACAAATATATCCCACGGGAACCATACATTTTTCCGGGATAAAAGTATTCCAGACTATTAATCTATATCTGTGCCAAATATCACCAGATCCGTGCAGCCGTTCTGGCATGATTGAGTAACATACATACATCCATACAAACTTTCGCGTTTATAATATTAGTTGGATTTCTTTTACCTCTGTGGATTTATACTTACGACTCGTCCCCCGCCCCTCCCTTGTCACACGATGTCATACTTTGACCCCCTCCCTCCTACTTAACGTGTGACGCGTTTTTATGGATTACCCCATACAAAAGCATATACATAGAAGCAATAAAACAAATACATACAGACAGATGGTTCTGTTCTTTCATATTCAAATAATATGCAAATCATTATATGCATTGTTTAAAACATACTTTTTGTCACACAGTCTAATTATAGCCTAACAATGGAATATAGCATTGCTGCATCAGTTCAAGATTGTCTGTCTTACAGAAGATGTGGCCTTTAATATATATTCTCAGTATTATACTAATAATATATTACCACATAAATAACCGCGAATACAAAAGAAAAATATCAAAAATCAAATCTGAATTTGGTTTACCAATTTTTGGACATGCTTTTCTTTTTGGTAGTAATATTGAAGATATTTTACCTGCTCTTGAAAGGATGTGGCTTAAATTGGGAAGAGATAAATTCGTTTTGAAATTGGGACCAATAGATCAAGTTATACTAACAAAACCAGAAGATGTTGAAGTAGTTCTATCAAGTTACAAACATATGAAGAAGAACATATTTTACAAAAATTTTGAATGTGTCTTTGGACCATGCACAATCACTTACCCTATAAGCAAGTGGTATGTAATGAGAAAAAATTTGGCACCCGTATTCAGTTTTAAGAAATTTGACCGGTATGTTAATACAGTTAGAGAAGAAGTTGATGTTGTTTTGAATAATTTAAACGACGGGGATGTGGAATTAACTCAAGTTTTCTTAAACAGTGGTTTAAGAGTCATGTGTCAAATAGTTCTTGGAGCAGATATGAAAACGAATGTAAATTTCGAAGGGTATCTAGATAATTTGTTGACGGCTATGCATTTGGCTAGTGAAAAGACATTTTCGGCTTGGAAATCTATTAGTTTCATATATAACCTCACATCAGAAGGTAAGAAATTGAAGAAATGTGTAAAATCAGTGAAGAATTTTAACAAATTAGTCACTGATTCTAAACGGAAATTTTACAAAAAGAGAATTGAGAAATTGGTTAACATAGCTGAATCAGATGATTTTGATGGTCTTAATTTTGAAGAACTTAGTATGACTGAGCACTTAATTTTAATGAAAAAACCTAATGGAGATTCACTGACGGATGAAGAAATATTGAATGAGATAACATTTTTAATCATTGGAGGCGTGGAAACTGTTGCTTCAGCAATATCATATGCTTTATACAATATTTCTTTACATCCAGAAATTCAAGAAAAACTATATCAAGAGCAATTAGAAATAACAGATGGGAAACTAGATTCTGAAATTAAATATAAAGACACAGTTAAAATGAAGTATTTAGAACGAGTCATTAAAGAATCTTTGAGAATACATACACCAGCTCCTGTATTCGGTAGACAAATAACCGAAAACACTAAACTGCCAGACGGCACAGAATTAGAAGCAGGTACAAATATACTTTTGCTGCCGTATCTAACACATAGAAATCCGAAATTATTCCCGAATCCCGAAAAGTTTAATCCGGATAGATTTTTAAACACATCTTATTCGCCATATGCTTATTTCCCGTTCTGTGCAGGTCCTAGAAATTGTATTGGACTAAAAGTTGGTATGGTCAAAGTTAAGTTTACATTGGCCTCAGTTTTAAGGAGATTCAACATATTGCCATCAAATTGTGCTCCGCCTAAATTAACAGCACAACCTATGCTGATGTCTTCAAATGGTGTACATGTTAGATTTCAAGAGAGGAAACACATCTCTTCAATGGTTTAAAGACCACAGAAGGAAACGAAGGAAATTAAAGGACAGTAGGAAAAAAAATAACAATTGCGAAACACCGCTTTACGTGCCCTCTGAAATGAAGGAAGCCTAATTTTTACACATAATTCTTTTGACAGCTTCTAGATTTACCTAGATAATCTCACAGAATGAAACCCTTACTATATTTTTGATTATATTATACCTTCAAAATATGTATAGGGATAGTAAATCCTCGAATTCTAACCTTTTAAGAATATAGTCAGTACACCTACCTACTTGGTTTTTTAATTTTATATCTACAAACCTTATTATCCTTGGGGTAGACAGAGACTAAAGATATAGACATTGTTAGATACCAGTCTAAAAAGGAATTTTCAACCCCAAACGGCGCAAATAAGTAATCTTGTGTAAGGCATGCGTACCTACCCCGTTTGAGGTTTTCAGCATTATAAGACGTAGCCTGGAGGGGAGAAGCCGCCAATGTATCGACACAGGCAGCGTACCACACTAACGGTCTTCCCTGCGTCCAGGGCACGAGTGTCATACCGTCGGGCCTTTTTCCATATACCAGGCGGCTCTAATATAGCCGGCACGTGGACCCTACGGATGATATCATTAAGACTGACGTGACGTGGTATTCTACCACTTTTTGTACATGATAGTCCGTGATGTCCCTGAGAATCGACATATTGACCGCAGCGAAATTGATGGGGTTCATTAATTGTGATGTATGTTTGTTACTTAATCACGCCAGAACGGCTGAATGGATCTAGATGAAATTTGGTGCAGAGATAGATTATAGTCTGGAATAGCATATAGGCTACTTTTTATCCCGGAATAATGTATGTTTCCCGTGGGATAGAATTGTTTTAGTTTTTCACGGGATCGACGTGATTTTTTGCATAGTGGTAGTTTAGGGGTCAGAGAATGAATTACTGTTTATAGTGCCAAAGCGGGCGGGGGAGGGGCAAATTACAGTCACGGGATTATTTCTTTTTGGATCTATTTTCACACGGGTGAAACCGCGGACAGAAGCTTGTATTCTATAAATATTCTTCAACACAAGCATTGAAAGGGGTATTTTACAGTTTTAAAAATTGTGTCCTTGGTCTAAATTCGGTATGTAAAAACTAAGGTATGTTTTTTATATTTTTATTTCAAAGAAAAAGCCATTTTAATAAATAAATTAAAAAAAACCACGTCACGCCTTGGTGAATAACGCACGCGCCCGCCAAGACGGCTGTGATGGTTGTGATTAGTCGACGACTAATAAGACATATCACGGTCGGCGGGATTATCTTAAATACCGATTAATCGGCTATAAACACTATAAAGGCTATAATACTTGACATTGGCAAATCACCGATAAACATTGGTGGAGCCATGCATGATACAAAAGAAGAAGAATAAACATAAATTTTGCTTTTTTTTTTAATACCTACCATAGTTTTTAATTTATGTAACGATTCAAAATTTTTCATTAGGTTATATTCCATTAACAAAAGGAATAAGAAACCGGAACGGACACAATAAAATTCTAAATTAAGTAAATTACTAATTAAATATTTTTTTATAAAAATAAACTTGCTACTTTTAACACAAAGGATTTCGAACCAAAATATATAAAATTTTAGGATTCCATAGTTCATCAAAATCTGTATCCAGTTTTCACTGTTGTATCTGATTTTCTCAAGGAATTTTATCACTGTTGCGCCTTGCGGTTTTACCCGCGTTATGGTTGCTGCTCTCCTTTGGGTCGTAGCGTCATGTCATATACCCTATGAACATCCTCAAGAATTGGGCTATCAAATGAAGAAATAATTTTTCAAACCCGAGATAGCGCGTTCAAACAAACTCGTCAGCTTTATTATTAAATAAAAAAAAAATGCTGTCAGCGTGCTCTCATGGAATACCTACTGTCTAAATCTTTAGACAAAATCATGTATAAGAGAAGTATGTAGAATTTAATGAACTTAAAAAAAGTCGGTGAATGCGTTTACACGGATTACATCTAGATTTAGCCGGCATTTCTGCTTTCAACCCGAAACTTAAATGTTTGCGCAATTTTCGCTGTGTGTACAAATTATAGTAAAACCAAATATCAAGCAAGGGGCGTCGGTGGTCGAGTGGGTAAAACGCCGACTCACAACTAAGAAGTCGCGGGTTCGATCCCCACATCCAACCATGTACGAGTAGGTACCTACCAATGGGTTTTTATAATAAAAAATCTACGTACATTATCCGACAAACCATACAAAGAGGCTTTTCCATCTACATACCTCAACAGAGCTGGTCACTCGTTAGGTATAGCCTCAAAAAATCTTCGGCTAAGTGAGGAAGTCTGAGGAAGAAGAGAAGTCTTCCGCTGGGCACCCTGGGGCCGGCAACGGTATCCTCTCCAATGCTCTAAAAAAATATATATAATTTTAGAAGCTATAATTTTAGTTGCTATAAATATTCATTTTCTATAAATTTAGATCTTGTAATTTTAAAAATCTATAAATTTGTTTGATATATTTTTTTAAATTCTATATTCTATATAATTAATTCATATTGTTTTCTATAATGGCAGTTCCCATAATTTTCAAATTCTATAATTTCAAGTCCTATAATTTTTATAATGTCTATTTTCAATTGCACTAATGGCTACTTTTATATAATTGCTGTTACTATAATTTAGAAAATATATAATCTCAAGTCTTATAATTTTAATAATCTCTAATTTCAATTGTACTAATGGCTACTTTTCTATAATTGCAGTTATTATAATTTTCTAAATATATAAATTCATTTTCTATAAATTTAATAATCCATAATATCAGTTGATCTAATGGATTGTTAAAATAATTGTACTCACTATATTTTTAAAAGTGTAACTTCATTCTATTTATATTTACAAATATATAAGCATAAAAAATAATTTTCTATAATAAAATCAATTTAAATAAGTACTACTATTAAAATGTACAGTAGTTTTTGTTAATCTTAACCTGTTGCAGTAATTTTCGATTGCTATTCCCCTAATTTGTAAATAAAAATAGGTTAGCGAGGAGCGAAGCGACGAGCGTGGTTCGAATAGCGCTAAAACAGAGCGCGAGCCGAGCGAGTGAAACGAGCGTTCCGCTGCAGCGGACGGCGAAGCGCCAGAAACTAGCTAAACAACCATCACTTGTTGATAACATTATATTCTAAGGCCTTTATTCATAAACGTTTATTAGCAACGTTTTTGCTAAAATATGTTTTGTCACTCTCTAACAAACCTGTCTTTACTAATAATAGAAAGAAACAAAACACATTTTAACAAAAACGTTGCTAATAAACGTTTATGAATAAGGCAGTAAAATTATATCAAAACATTTTAGAGATAATGTAGGAGACCCGCCGGCAACGGTTCCCGGGAGCTGTATAAGGCAAACCGTGATGAATCTTTTCTTTTTTTGTACTCAAGCAAATCTGGCCCGGTGGCTAGTTAAATACCTACGGAACCCCCCAGACAGGTAAACCAAGTCGCACTTGCCTAGTATTTCTAAACAATAGACTCTAAAACAAAACCTTGTTTAAATAGATTTTGACCTCTGATTACTTGTTTGACGGATGTGCATAAAATATAGGAAATAAATTATTCGCTGATTTTTTTGTTTATTTTTTTATTAGCGACCCCGCCTTCGGCTTCGCGCGGGTACAAATGGGTTTATAATAATTTGAATACCTACGTAAATACGCTTACGTGCGTCGGTGGCGGAGTGGTTAAGACGTCTGGTATTAACAGGCAGACCACAGGTTCAATCCCGGCTTTGTACCAATGGGTTTTTTTAATTAAAAACTTATGTAGGTACATAATCCGACAAACCACACTTAGAAGGTTTTTCCATCTAAATATACCTTAACAGAACTGGCCACTAATTAGTTATAGCCTCACAAATACCATAGACTCAAAGAGGGAGACTTGGTCTTCCGCTGGGTACCCTGGAACCGTAACACGTTTTCAGGAGATTTTTTTGTAGATCATTTTATTCTCCACAATTATTTCCTATATAATTCTGTTATATCTCCGCTTGATTCAATCTATCTATACTAGGGTTTTCGGACCCGGTAATTCTCAACAAAAAATATTTTATTTTTCTACGTAATCGGATCGTTGTCTTAAGAGGATCGTGTAGCTCAGCGTACGCAGCGAAATAGGTATTTAGAAAATCATATTCTGTCTCAAGCGCGCTCTTCCCCCGGGCATCAGTGCGACAGAGAGCACTGCAGCTCATGAGTGTTTGTAGGTATGTTCTTCGTTGAAAATTGCGTTTTGGGCGAAAACGATTTACACCTGCTAAACTATAACGAAACCTTATAATTTTGGTGTCAAACGTTTTAGCAGATTATAATCTACGTACGTACGTTTTGCTTTTTTTGAAATTTTGCTTGGTTTTTCAAATACAGACGGTTTATTACCAGCAAGTTATGAACCAAAAAAACCGAGATTTGTGGGGCTTATAACTTTTGACCTATCACGAATTTTGATAAAAGGAAAAAATACGTACGTAGTTTTTCACTATGTCAGTAACATATTACAAAATCGTTAAAATTAAATGATATTTAGGGGTAGTAAAACGTTTTCTCCGTTTGTATGGACATGGACGCGGTACACTACACTCTTAACGCCTTAGTATTTTTGAAATTTCACAAGTCTGATATTAATTAATAACTTTGATTGATCTCTTTTCTATGTAATATTATTACTTATATAAGTTTTTAAGTGCTATTTTATTAGAAGTAGGTACCTTCGTTACATGTTATTGTTTTATAGAAGTTTATTTTTATTTTTGTCTCTGTTTGTTATGATTTTGCCTGCACGATTTTTTTAAAGTATTCCTATAACGTATAACTAAGTTGTTCAGTTATGTTCTCCAGAAATACGAGTTAAAAATACTCGAAACACGACAATTAAATCCCCTTTCCAGAGATGGATCTTTTTATGTCGTATCCAACGAACTTTTGTTGCTCGTAGGTCGTATCTTATTTTGTTCGACAGATCTTGACAGATAAATATATATATTTGAATGAGCCAAACATATGGATAAAGTGAAGTTTTATTAACAATTGAAGATACCCGGGTATACCCGGGTATTTACAAAAATAATACCCGTTACCCGGGTACGGAAAAAGTCCGGGTACGCGAAATCCCTAATCTATACTAATATCTATACTTACTAATATTAAAGAGGAAAGATTTGTATTTGTGTGTGTGTGTGTATGTTTGTAATGAATAAACTCAAAAACTACTGTGCCGATTTCAAAAATTATTTCACCTTTGGAAAGCTACATTTACCCTGAGTGACATAGGCTATATTCTATTTTAAAAAAAATTTGGGATCCTTACTAAATTTCAATAATGTAACCCAAGGTGTAAAAAAATGACCTATGATATTCCTTACATCGCGTGCGCTGCGAAAACTATTGATGATATAGAGGTAGTGGTAGTGGTAGGGGTAGGGGTAGGGGTAGGGGTAGGGGTAGGGGTAGGGGTACGGGTAGGGGTGGGGGTAGGGGTAGGGGTAGGGTAGGGGTAGCGGTAGGGTAGGGATAACGTAGGGGTAGGTATAGGGTATATTTTATTTTGTTCGTAAATATCCACGGGCAAAGCCGGGGGCGAAATGCTAGTGTTTCGTAAACCTTCCCGGTGCATTAACCTATACAATAGTGAAAATCGCTACAAAATCTGTTAAGTAGTTTTTCCGTGAAGCACAGACAGACAGACAAACGAGGCGGGGGACTTTGTTTGATAATATGTAGTGACAAACTTTCCGCCCCGGCTCTGGTTCACAGTTTGACATGAAAAATACTGGAGCCTAAAAGAATTACTCAAAAACAATGAAGTTAAAACAGGTATTGAGAAAGATAGACGAAGAAAAAGTAGCAGTTTGCCAGCGGAAAATGGAACGAAGTATGCTGGGTATAAAGCTTTCGGACAGAGTAGGAAATAGAATAATAAGAACCAAAACCAAATTACTAGATGCCAAGGAAAGAACAAGAAAACTCTAGATGGACAAAGAATGGATCCCACGCGACGGAAAAAGAAAACCAGGAGGGCAGAGAAAAAGATGGAGAGATTTGAATTTGAATTTGAATTTGAAAAAAAGAATTGGAACATATTGGATGACCAAAGCAAGGGATAGAGAAGAATGGAGAAGGTTGGGGGAGGCCTATGCCGAAGAGGCAACTTCTACAGAAATTTTATTTAATTAGTGTTTTATAGTTTAGGTAACATTTAGATTTAGATTGTAATAACTTAGTAATTTATATTGTAATGTACATCTGTAGTACAATAAAGGTTTTTTCATTTTTTTATTTTATTTTATTTATGAAAATTTTCAATAAGAATTTTCCCTGTATTAAAGGTAGCCTATGTCTAACCATAGAACTATATGTGGGAAAAAAAGTCAATTCGATTCGTTGCTCTGTTTTCACATGAAAGAACAAGAAACAAACAAACACAGCAGCTTAATACACAAGAGCGTGTTGGCGGCAAACTTTGAAACGACAATGTTCACTATTATTTTTCCGAAAATCTGTTTAGTAGTTAAATAATTATGTTTTATAATTTTCGATGTTTTTATTTGATAAAATGAATTGTTTTCGAATAGGTGAACCTTACATTTGCTCTTTATTCAATTTCGCTGATAATGTGCTCATTTAAAATAATAAAAAATGTTTCGTCTTGGATTTTTTTAACAGACTTCAAAAAAATGTGTATATTTCACAGAGCTGTATCTTTTGAACCGTAATAGGCAGACATATGAAATTTTCACAGAGTATGGCCGCTATAACAACAAATAATAAAGTAAAAAACCCCATACAAGAATTGAGTTTTCATCATCTAGGTACGTGTATTTACGTAGGTATTCAGATTGTTGTTAACCCATGTTGTACCCATGCGAAGCCCAACCCCGCCTCTAAGTCATCACAAATCAAATATGTATTCGTCGAGGGGTACAGTAGACTTATTTCGTTATTGTTGGGATAATTTACATTTTGGAAAACTTGTCGTTATGGGAAAGTTGTCACTTTGGGAAAGTTATCCTCAGGGTAACTAATTAAAAAAAAACATAAAACAAAAAATAATTTTAATTAAAATCGTGACAACACTTGCACTTCTACTTCAATCTCTGTTTTTATGATAAATAATGGAATGAAAGACGTCCAAGACGTTTATTTTAAAATACAATACAAAGCAAATACTAATAACGACGACCGAACATGTATGAAACGATAAACGGGTGTGGAAGAAGCAAGAGATGATGATGTAAGGATTGAGACAAGAGTGCTCCAAATTATATCTGCCATGAATATTTGAATATTGAAAAAGGTGACCTATTGGATATTTGAGTTAAAAAAAACTCACACACTTTTTCTTTATTTATAAAATCTGACTTTGATTTGATATTTGACGGATTTTGTTAAACGACCAATAATATTACAAATTGCGTTTTTGCAGTCGAACATTAATTCCTGTCAATGATTTAAGTAGTGGATCTATAATAACATTTGGATGATTCCCAACTGGTGGCAATAACTCAGCATGTCTTAAAACTGAGGCTACCCAATACTTTGCTTGGGTCATACCCATACGGTACCCAATACAATTCCTAGGTCCAGCACTAAATGGGGCAAATTGGTATGCAGTTGGTGGATTTTCTATGAATCTGTTAGGATCGAATTTCTCTGGATCCATAAATACTTCCGGATCTCTATGAGTGAAGTAGGGTATAATCAGTATATTGCAACCAGATGGCAGCACTGTGCCATCATGTAAAGTTACATCTTCGTTGACTTTTCTACCAAAAAATGGTGCTGGTGTATAAATTCTCATTGCTTCTTTAATCACACAGTCCAAATATTTCATATCCTTTAAATCTTCATAGCTTATTGGTTTACGTAAGTTTCCAGCTGTAAGTGACAGTTGCTCTTCAAAAGCTAGTTTTTGAACTTCTGGATAAATAGCAAGACAGTATATTGAAAATGATGTAACTATAGCTGTGGTGTCATTGCCAGCATGTACTAGAATTGTGAGTTCTGAATTGAGTTGTTCTGGTGTTATTACATTGTTAATGTCTTCTGATGAAAGATATATATCGAGTAAAGATTGTTTCTTTTTAGTTTTAAATCCCTCACGGTTTTCATGGATTTCTCTTCTTTTCATTTCAATCAATTTTGCTGTGGTGATGTAAATTAATTTAGAGTACTCCTGGGCTCTCCGACCTTCTTTTGAAAATTTGTAAAGAAATGATATTGCTCTCCAAGCTGAGAATATTCTACGATTTGTCAGCGAAAACATTAATTGTAAACTGCTCATGTATTCTTCAAAGTTATCGCAGGAATTTGCATCAAATCCAATTACTATTTTTGAGATTGATTTTATTACAGCAAGTTGAACTATTGGGGCTATATTTACGTCTTCGTTTGGTGTAGTGGTTAAATTACTTATAAAATTATCTACTTCTTCTTTATAAACGTCTAAATTGGATTCAAGAAATTTGTTTGTGAAGCCAGTATTAAGGAACTTCCTCAAAGGTCTCCATCTTTCTTTTTCAACAGTTATTAAAGATTTATTGACGAGGTCGTCAATGAAGGTGTAGAAGAAGTTTTTATTTAAATGCTTATAACTTGATAGAATCACTTCCAAATCTTGACTTTTTGTTATTACAACTTGATCGATTGGTCCCATTCTTAATACGAACTTATCTTTTCCTGTGAGTTCCCACATTTTCTTCAAAGACGGTAGAATATCCTCTCTGGTTCTGCCAATTGTAAAGGCATGTCCAAAAATTGGTAAATAAGGCACAGATTTGAATCTGGCTAATTTTTTTCTGTATTCTTTGTTAGAAACGTAAATAAATGTAAAATATAATATCACAATTAATGTGAGTAACACGTAAGGAAACATCTTAGCGACTACAGAATGTTGATCTGCTTTGTAAACGAGTTTCGCAATATCGATGAGTCCTTGACGTAAATAACTAAGTATTAAAGAAAAATGTTATGTCTGTGTCTGTGATTTGCAAATATAATGAAATAAGATAATAGGTTTTTTTCCACTAATTGAGACATAGAGCAAATAATAGCAGACAACTGAAATACATATTTACCGACGTCTTTCAAGTCTGGATTAATCAGGCCTTCTTTTTTTTAAAACTTGCTATTAACTACATTATCATCAACTCGAAAACTAACTGAACGGTTAATAAAGCTATAATATTATTTTAGCCATGCGAGCATGACTGTCTAGACTCTAGAGAGAAATAGCTGTTATTTTTTCAATGGGTTTTATTGAATAGGAAATAGGGTGGTTAAACTTTGCCCCGGTTTTTGACCAATTCAAAAATCATGAAATAATTATCATTTTGAATTATCAATAAGCTACAAAAAAAACCGCGGTGTATATAATTGAAGGGTAATGGTTTAACTTTGTGATATATTATGAAAAAGAAAATAGAGGCAAAATAATAATCCTTTATTTTACCACCCATATTTCATATTCAATAAAACTAATTAAAAAAATAACGACTATTTCACTTAGATATGCTAAATTACAGTAACACAGGTGGATTATTTACAGAGAAATTGGGAATAGTTTATCCCCATACAAATTATGGATATAAGACTCTTAAAATGTAGGTTGAATTCTTTTTACATTACCAAAAATTTTCCACCTATCGTCCATATTTATTATGAAAGCTTGATGCAGTTTTCATGAACTCTTCAGTACCGTAGTTCAGAATGCAGACGCAAGATGTCGCATCGTGTCCTTGTATATCCCACTCACGTTTGGTTTCTACTTGCATACAAGTCGACAGGTTTCTTGGTACCTCACAATTATTGTAAACATAAATACAATTATAATAATTAAAATAGTGATAAATACCTGTGATATGAAACTTGTGATAATTGTTATGGTTGTATATATGTAAGATTTAGCACTCATAATATTATTAATTATAAATTAACTTTTTGAAACGTGTGGTCTTTTAAAGATGCACGTATATTAATATATAATGGGCTGCCATAGTCAATCAATAGTTACATCAAGAAAAAATAAGTAGGTATACAATATTTACTATAAATTAAAAAAAAAGTGTGTACCGAAAGGTGGCCACACATTCCTCTAATCCACGGCGCGAAACCGACTTGTCCAATTATTCTTGTAACGAACGGTCCGCCTGGATCACACGGCGGTCGGAATGGGATATTTTCAGTGCAATGCCAGACCAAAGATCTGTTCAATATAATATATGTTTGTACTGATAATCGTAGGTTCCTAATGAATTGTCTATATTTTTATTTTATCTTATTTCTAATACAAACAACACTTATCTACTAAAAAATAAAACAGTAATATACAATAAAGGTAAAATAAATAAGTGTCAAAAACGTATCAAAAAGTGTATCAAACAAACTACACAAGCGAATTGTCTATATTAGTGAATTTAGGAATTAAGGATCCTATATCCATGATTTTTCTGGGATAAAATATTCCTAATTTCTCTGTATACCTGTGTCACTGTAATTTAGAATATAGTTACTTATTGAATATATCTAAGTGAAATAGCTGTTATTTTTTCAATGGGTTTTATTGAATAGGAAATATGGGTGGTTAAACTTTGCCCCAGTTTTCTCTTTCATTATTAAGAGCTTTGTGAGTGATAGATTATGAAAGAGAAAACAGGGGCAAAATAATCCTTTATTTTACCACCCATATTTCCTATTCAATAAAACCAATTGAAAAAATAACGACTATTTCACTTAGATATATTGAATAAGTAACTATATGCTAAATTACAGTGACACAGGTGGATTATTTACAGAGAAATTGGGAATAGTAATATATACAAATTATGAATATAGGGCTCTTAAGTTGTTTTTAATTTTGGAACCAACCGTCTTCAAATTCTACGACGAAATATTAATTATTTCTTACTTTTCAGTGCAGTTTATAAGGTATTCTTGTGACGCGTTGTGATTATAAGGCCCAAGGTTTAATTGTAACCTCACTCACTCAAGGTACAATCGATTTTCATGTGCATTGAAAATTTGGCTAATAAGCCTAACCTAACCTATTTTAGCCTAAGCATGACTAATCACTACATATTATAGAACAAAGTACCCGCCTGAGGTAACCGTCGTGTCGTTCTATCACATTCCATTTTTTTTATAAATTAAGTATAATCTATCTAACAATATAAAACTTAAAATCTAATCTAATAAGTGTGGAATTGTGGCAAGAATACTGGCTGCATTTCCCTACTGAATCGCGATTCTGATTCGTTGAGCGAGGAAGGAGCCAACCCTCTTGTCACCAGAAGAGATGATCAGTCGAGGGGATATTATACACCTACACCTAAGTTTTTCTTTAGAGAAATTGAGCAAGCTTGTTAGCGCAATGATTTCAGTAAACAGCGCGGCTTAATTTGTCGATATATCTTTAAAAGGTTGTTAGAGAGATACACTGCAAAAAGAATCGATAAAATAACAAAGGATCGATATCGATACCAGAAATAACAGAAACAAAAAAAGAACGATTTCACAAAAAAACGGTCATGCGAAAATACACAAAACGGACATATATATCTATGCTCTTCCAGTATTATACAAAAACGATTAAAAATAGCAAGTTGTAGTTAATGTTTTTATAAAGTATGTGAAATTGTCTATAAAATAATTACGAGAAAATGGTACATTACATTAGTACATATATTAAGAGAACTCGAGACGCAAAATCGGTTGAAGATACGCGTGAAATTGATGACTTTCGCACTTAGGTGTAACTGCTTTTCATATAAGTATTTTTATATGGCTTGTGTTTAAGCGGCGCCCTAAAATGTATCTATTTTGTACCAAAAAAATTCTAAACTGTTACCAAAATGGATGAATGGTCACCAAATTACGTTTCCTAAAATATTATGAAATAGATCCATTTTTGGTATTATTAACTGCCATAAAAATATATATACGCCTTTAAAATACATTTTATACTTAATAAATTTTATACTAAGCTAACCTAACCTACCTACCTTACTTGTTGACCATTTATCGATTACTTGGTGACCATTTATCCATTTTAGAAACCAAATAAAATATTAGTACAAGGCGTGCGATTTTTCTGATGTTTTTTCTATTATTTTGGATCATTTAATATGATATACTTTAGGACACTTTTAATAGTGTCAATTATTTTATTTGGAGTTGTTTATTTTATTTGGTGCCTAAGTCTTAAAAATATTTTTGGTGTTTTCGAAACTAAGACATATTATCGCGTAATGAAGCATGTAATTTGTATGGGACAAAAGTTATGACGCCGATATATTGTAGATACACTAATGTAAACGCAAAAGTCTTCCTTTCAAGTCGAAACGGAGCAACGCATCGATGCCATTTTTTGCACAGAGACAATTTGGAAGACTACTTTTTATCCTGGAAATTGAAAAAAATGAAAGATTGACTGAAGAGGTTTATATGGCTGAAGTGAAAGGAAATGGTGGTAGAGGACGACCTAGGTGTACTTTTATTGAACATATAAAACAATTTATTGATCGACGGCAATTTTAAAAGTACACACAATCGCCGAGCATGTATCTATATAAATATGTATGTATGTATGATGAATATAAAAGAAGCGAAATAGCTGTGTCAGGATCGTAGCAAATGGCATTCGATAGTCTCTGCCTACCCCTCTTGGAACAAACGGCGTGATGATAGATAGATAGTTAGTAGTTAGTTAGGCAATCCCTTCACGGTTATGGCTACTCAAGATTATTATCTCTTAGTAATTTTCCCTTTGTTCATACAGATTACATAAATAAAATTAAACAATAATTATTTTTAATTTTATTAATGTTATGCCACATACTTGTAAAACATACTTTTTTATACATTAGAGTTTTCAAAGAGATTGGTCTAAAAAACGGCCAAGAAACGAAGTACAGTCCGACTCACACTTGGCCGGTTTTTGTTATTTGTTGTTTTACTTAAGAGTATGCATTATAGTTATTCTTGTTAGACGTTAAAAAGTCATCATGCAAGCACAGTTAAAGAGATTACGCTTACCATGCGACCGACGCCGAGCTGCGTCCGGGGCAGACGGTGGGAAATCAGAAATGGGCTGGCATGCGGTTGTAGGAGGCCAGGCACCTCATGGAAACTCTGCTACTGGAACTCCCCTCAAACTGCGACAAGTCCAGAAGATAGGTACCTGGAATGTGCATGGTTTCCTCATACCGGGAAAATTAGATGTACTAGAGAAGGAAATGTCCAGGTGTGGTGTGGACTTAGCGAGACACACTGGAGGGGCAATGGGCATTTCCTGACCGAAGAACATACTGTGATTTTCTCGGGCAATGATAACACAAGCCAAAATAGAGTTGCTATTGTCATTCCCAAATACTGGGTTACGAGCATATAAGTGACCGACTTCTTAGTATTAAACTCAAAGCTTCGTCGGTTAATCTCAACATCGTGCAGGTGTATGCTCCCACAAGTGCAGCTAGTGATGACACAACTGAAGTGTTCTACCGTGAACTTGAAAATTCTATCTCTAAAATCCCTGCTAGAGAAATTGTTAGGATCGTGGGTGATTTCAACGCTAAAATTGGTGCCGAATCGCATCAAATACAAGGTTTGGACTGGGACGGCGTAACGAGAGAGGCGAACGACAGTTTGCGGGTTATCGAACAGTCTATTTCAACACCACCCTCGTAGGCTGTTTAGTGTTTAATATACGGACGTCACCTGATGGACACTATCTCAAAATACCTAGTATTATTTATTATTAGAATGAATATTGATTAGGTCACTTTGGCAAACCTCAGACAAAAATGCTCCTCCCCTTCTGAGCACATTTTTTTGAGATATTGTTTTCATAGTTATTGACCTATGTTTATGATTTTTAGTTCCAGAAAAAAAAACATAAACCGAATAGGTCACAGTCTTTGCCTTTAAATAGGCTGTATAACTACAGGACCATCGAATGCGTACAACGCATACGCTATTATTGACATCGGGCGCAAACGCATCTAATAAATATACTGAGAAACAAAGCGCATACAACTGACGCATTAAACATTTTGACAGCTGTATGTTGAACAGGAAAACGCATGCCGAAATTATTGCTCAACTCGCTTTTTGCTCTGTGAATTTGCTAAAGAATTTGTCATCATTTTGTAATGTATTAATGTAACCACCTATATTTAGATAATTCAAATTTTACATAAACAACACGGTATTTTCCTGAAATAAACATAATTAAGCATTTAGTGTTAAAAGTGAAGTGATAATAATATCTAAGTATACTACAGTTTTTGTGAAACAATTAAAATGAACTCTTCAGGCAGCAGAAGTCCAAAAAGTACTCCCATAACAGAAGATTATGAAATATCAAACACTGTTTTGGGATTGGGAATTAATGGAAAGGTAAGGTTATTTAATAAAAAAATCAATTTACTCAATATTATACAATATTTGCTGCAAATCAATCTGGAATACAGGCATTAAGATAAATTAAAATTATGTTGCAATTTAAATGTAATAAGTACAAATATATTGTTATCTATAACATGGTAATTCCTATATTTGTTGTGTAATTAAACAATCACATTCATTTTAGTTTAGCTTAATGTTTATTTATTCTAACTACAATGCAGATAGGCCCCGGGTGGAACAACTGTGGGTGCCTGACAACTAGGGAGCCTTTGGTAGGTTAGGCCACAATGTGTCGAGGTCTGTTATGAATATCAACTAATATTAAAAACCTGAAGATTTTGTATGTTTGGTTGTGCTAATCTCGTTAACGTCAGGGTTTTAAATAGCCCATTTATTGACGAAGGTTTTAGACTATACAACATCACACTATGACCCAAAGAAGCAGAGCAGTGGGAAGCCGGGGCTTGTCACTAGTATAAAATAATTCTCGATTTAGGCGCTGCGCAAACATAGACCCTATTTGTTACTGACACAGCATACCATTACAGGATAGTAACTGGGTAGGTGGTAGTCACAAGACACAAAAATGTCTACGTGAGGGCTGATTTCATATTCACTGGTAGCTTGTATCCCACACAAGAGATAAAAGTGTCTATGTTTGCGCAGTGCCTTATTGTGCAACTGCCACATTATTATCCAAAGAAAGTAATTATTTAACAAAAACTGCTATCTCATGTTGACTAAATGATGGTATTCACTATCTGTACTATTAGGAGTTGAGGTACACTCTTGCAGCTGACATAATAGAACAAAATACAAGTTATTATGCAGGGTACCCAGCGGAATACCTAGTCTCTCTCATAAGGTGATATTAATTATAAGGCTATAGGTACGTAAAGAGTGGCCAGTTCTCTGGAGGTATATTTAGATGGAAAAGCCTCTAATACCAGATGTCTTACCCACTTATGCAATCCATGTGAAAGTATGTTTGTTTGTCCCTCTTCCACAGAGATAGTTGAAGGGTCAAAAGTGACATACCTAGGCTGCTTTTTATGTCAGCAGAAAGATAGTGATGAAAGATTATCTAAGTTGATACCACGTCACGCCTTGGTGAATAACACACGTGGGTTGTGATTAGTCGACAACTAATAAGATATATCAGGTCCGTGGGATTATCTTAAATACCGATTAAATATCATCAATATTTTTTTACACCTTGGGTTACATTATTGGAGTTTTAGTAAGGATCCCTAATTTTTTTGAAAATAGAATATAGCCTATATCACTCAGGGTGAATGTAGCTTTCCAATGGTGAAAGAATTTTTGAAATCGGCACAGTAGTTTTTGAGTTTATTCATTACAAACATACACGCAAAAATACAAATCTTTCCTCTTTATAATATTAGTATAGATTAAAAAATGTATTAATCGATGGCTATATTAAAAGTACACACAATCGCGAAGCATGTATGAAAGGTATGATGAATATGAAAGAAGCGAAAGAGGTATGTCAGGATCGTAGCAAATGGCTTTCGGTTGTCTCTGCCTACCCCTCTTGCGATAAAAGGCGTGATGATAGATAGAAAGCTAGTGATTATAATATTATATACTCTTTGACATAAATATTAGTCTCTGTGAGCGCTGTTTGACATAGTTCTCGCTGCATGATTAATCTATACAGCATAGTATAACTGTTCGCGACAGACAACACACATCGTGATTTAGTGCATAAAAGTGAAGTGATTACGGACAGGGACTGCAGCATAGTGAGTGGAAACTCCGGAGGGACCGGAGTTTTATTATATAGTGCGTAGAGGTAGAGCTAAGTCAACGGATGCGCTGCGCCTGGACAGAGATAGCAAGCGTCCGCCCGAACTGCACGTGGGTTTTCCCCGCGTGCAATGTTGACCCCGTAAAAGCGGCGCTGTGACTGGTCGAACAACTTGTGCACTTTTCGGCCACGAGGCCGAGATTTTTCACTATGAGTCTCGACTTAATCACGGTGCCCACGAGCCGGGGTAGACAGGCTCATATCTCTGTCATATTCGAGGGATAGACAGCGTCGCTAGCTATCTCTGGAATATAGCTGTGACCGTCTAAGCTTAGAAGAATAAGAGTTAGACGGCTCACAGTGCCAAAGTAGCGCCCCGGGGGAAACAAGTATGACATGGTTAGTCTGGTTTCTTCCCGTCTTAGCTCATAACCTCGCCATGTGGGTACGCATGTGGATTCGACCTGAGGGCTGTGTGGAGTACAGTGTAGACTCAGGAGGGTGAGAGGCATAACCTCTATGTGGGGGATCTACAAGAGGTTATCACTTAGGTCCGCCAGGCGTCCGGATGAAGCTCGGTTCGGACGTCTGCAAGGCTCGCCGGGCCTATCGTCACCCTAGTGTCCACATATGCTTCCTACATGGTTACCTCGCGACTACTCACCTGTCCGTAACCCAAAAGTCGGCCAATTTATAGTGTGTATTATTGTGTATAGTGTATTGAACTCTGCCTGTGTTTCGAGAGATTTTATTATATTTATGTATTCGTGTACTAAATTGTAAACTGTTGTAAATTGTTGCCTTGCTTGTATTGATAAAAAAGGACTAAATAAATAAGTGAACGGCGGGCCCTGATTGGCGGAGAGCGCATTCGAGGCGGTCTGGTTTTAGTGCCGCGCGGTCCGAGCGCGGCTTTGTTATAAAACAGAGCCGGGTGGACCGCTCGGCGTCAGTGGAAAGCAACCGTCGTGTCATTCAGACGTCTCCGTAGTGCGCTCTACGTCAAATGGCTCGCCGGACACGTGCCGACTGAAACTGTCTTCTCATTGCTCCGTGGCGTCCCATCTTCATCCCGCTCACCCGTACTTGGCCCTACGCTCTCTATCCGTGTAGAGCAGGCCCCGGTACAATAACCACAAGGCAATACATGCAAATACATCCTGGATTTTATGACTAACACTAGGCTGAATATGTCATGCCAAGTTTTGATGCATCACCCAGCATTATATAATTAAAAAGTCATTTATTGATAAACCTAATTAAATAACAATTATGAATTAGCTGGGCCATATTCAGAAGACCATAGCAGGAGTTCAATTGTGATTTAATTCCTCAACTTAATGATACAAGTGGTTAAGATGTCTGGCATAGGCATACCACGGGTTCGATCCCGGATCTTGACCAGTTATCAATGGGTTTTTTAATTAAAAACTTATGTACATAATCTGACAAACCTTAGAGGCTTATCCATCTAAATATATACCTCAACAGAACTGGCCATTCATTAGGTATAGCCTCACTAATACCATCGGCTAAACGAGGGAGACACTGGAACCCTAATAAGGATAATTTTGAACAAAAAAAAATTGCTGGTCGGCTGTGGACAAGGCTAACAGGAGACAGAGATAAGTGGAAAGCGCTGGAGGACTACATAGGGGACTGTTGTGAAACACATTACTTTATAAATATTAATTTGTTTGTAACTAGCTTTAAGTTCTTATATCGCAAATAAAAGGCTTTGAAATTGAAATTGAAATTGAAGTATAGATGGGCAATTTGCTAAATGTGGACATAGTTACCGGTGTTTCCCCATGAGCTCAATTCAAATAGATGTACTACTTAATGACCAATTGTATTTCACTGAGCTGTGACATAGAAAAAAACCTCATCAAATGACAAGGTTATCAGAACACTGGGTTTTTTCTGTCAATATCGAGTGGAATTACTGTCGACTTAAATTCTAATTTAAAATCCTGAAATCCTGAATTTAATTTCGTTGCGATGACAACAGTGACATATATATTATTTCTCAAAGGTCATTTTGAAGATTATTTTTCCCTCTAATGACGAAAAATAAACAAAGAAATCAAAATTAAATGTTTCTTTTAATTAGACTAATTTATTTACATTTTTTGTAAAAGACGCCATCTATTGAAGATCAGTTCAACTATGATAACAACAACAACGTTTTTAGTTTTATTTAAATCGTATACTTAGCATATGAGACAACTTAATTTCAATTTAAATTTATGTTAGGATATCTTAGGGGGGAAATATTAAAAATCCTGTCTTAAAGTTCTTACCGAAAAAATGGTACGAAGTCGTACCTACTTGCAACTTTGCCAATTTTTATGTATAGTGTTTTCTCTATACAATTCTAACAACGCTATTCAAGAACCTATTATCATACTCCTAGAAAAATGACCAATTTCTCACAGTTGAAACGAAATTTTTACCACAAGTGTTGTTCTTGTTCTTGAATATGGCTGTGAGACTGGCCACCTGTCATGGCGGGCCAAACATTTAACCCGTCACGTCATTATTTTATCTTAGAACAATAAAATCAACAGATGTTTTCACTTTTTTATATCAACAGTGATGATAAGAGAAGCGCCCACATGATGATAACGTAATTGTTGAATATTGATAAGATAAGGTCTTATAAATGTGTGGGAACGGAGAGTAAAGGTATTATTTACATGGCACCATTGTATAAGCTCATATTATGATTAACATTTTTATGGATTTTTGAAGTGAAAACGTAGCCTGTCCGGCCGCCGTATGATCGAGATTGAACACAGGCCACACATTAGCGATTTAGAATTATAGATCATACGATCTAGATCACATGCAATTCACTCACTCACACAAACACACAAGATTCGATTAAACAAAGGCGTGTCGATGTGTGTGTGACAGGACAGATCGTTTCGGCCATCGAAATCAACTACAAATAAAACGATTTGAAAACGGATGGCGGACCGTTCGTTACGAGAATTGGACGAGTCTGTGGTCGATATCGGTGGGACCGCATGGCGGCGCGCCGGCGATTGGACGAATGAGTGGGCACCTTTAGGCGCGTTCAGAGATTTTTGGTAGGGGGAAATATTATGGGTTCGCGCCACGACATGCTCTCGGCACAAAATAATTCCGATCATGGATTGTCCGGTCATTCTCGGGCCGGTGACGCATGAAAACTTCTTTAGAAGTGCGCTAGTTGTCAGGTATAGCCTCCGTAACGACTGAATTAATCTTGATGAAATACATGCGATCGTAGTGGTTATTTATTTGTTGTATTAGGAATATAATTCACCCCCTTGGGTAGGTAGCGTGATGTTAAATACCCTGTTTATATAATATATAAATATATAAATGCTTGTTACAATAGATTTTAAATCGATTTATTAAATTTTAAACAATTTTGAAGTAAGTCAGTTTATAGCTCCTTTCACGTTAGATTTGCAATATCTTCATTTTTATAAATGTAAACGCGGTATGTAATACCGGCTTAGAATCTGGACAAATTAAGCAACTTTTCAGGATGAGTGGCGGCCACTCATTGCTAGGTACATTTTTTTTTTCATAATGCGAGGTTGAAATCGGAACTTGGTAGTTTTAACTTGAGGAAAAAAAATGTTTTTCCGACGGAACCCTCAATGTTACTGCAGAAATTCTGAAGTAAGTTAATAATACCATTATTCAAGAGTACACTGCAAAAAACAGATTGGAAATTAAGGTTTATTTGTAGTCAGGGCAAGCAAAATACTGGTCAAAGGATGTGATTTTCCTAGAATTTTTAAAATTGCAAAAATCTTGAAAACCATGCTACTTTTATTAAGGTCAAATTTTCATCACGTGATGCTCCTGACCTGGTCTATCACTGGTTGCAAGGTTATCCATTAATTACTGGACACCCTGTATATATATATATATACTAGCATTCCGCCCCCGGCTTCGCCCGTGGATATTTACGAACAAAATAAAATATACCATATACCTGCCCCTACCCCTACCCCTACCTCTACCTCTACCCCTACCTTACCCCTACCCCCACCCCTACCCCTACTTCTACTCCTACCCCCTACCCCTACCCTCTACCACTACCACTACCTCTATATCATCAATAGTTTTCGCAGGGTACGCGATGTAAGGAATTTTATGAGTAATTTTTTTACACCTTTGATTACATTATTCGAGATTTCTTACGGAACCCTAAACTTTTTGAAAATGCAATGTAGCCTATGTCACTCACGAAGAATGTAGCTTTCTAATGGTGAAAGAATTTTTAAAATCGGCCCAGTAGTTTCTGAGCCTATTCATTACAAACAAACTTACAATTTTTTCCTCTTTATAATATTAGTATAGATTAGATTTAATTATCCATCACTACCAAGCACGTAGCCAGGATTTTCCGTCGGGGGGGGAGGGGGGGGGGGGGGTCCAACCACCAACCATGACATTATTTTGAAAAATAAAACACAAAGTACGACTTTACCTTATATTACACATCTTTTCTGCAATAGGTCAATATATCCTAGCTCGCTTGACTCGACCTCATCAGCTAAGCTGAACTTATAGTAATTACCTACTTTTTAAAATTCTCAATTTCGGAAAGATGTCGGTCACGGATTTCGGGGGGGGGGGGGGGTCCGGACCCACTGGACCCTCCCCCTGCCTATTATACGTGCTTAATCACTATATATTATAAAACAAAGTCCCCCGCGGCGTCTGTCTGTGACCTTTTCACGCAAAAACTAGTGAACCGATTGTTGCGATTTTCTCTATTATATAGGTTGATTCACACATGCAGCATTAACAGTATAAGTGTATCAAGTCAGGGAAAAAGTTAGCCCAGCGAGTTTTCATGGCGTACGCTGTCTAATCCGTCAGAGATACAACAAAATGATGTAGGAAAGAATTGTGTAGAATAAAATTATCTACAAAAAAGTCCGCGGTAGCATATATCTATCTATACCCGTGCGAAGCCTTGGTCATCGTCTAGTCTATTAAATATTTCCTGACCTAATTAAAAACGTTTCTTGGCAAATTAACAAGGATTGTTTATAATAATATTATATTATATGGTTATTTGTATCAAAATTAAAAGTTTTTTTAAATATGTGCTTTAATCTACCCTCGTGCTTCGCAGGGCACGTAAAGCGTCCGCACTTTTAAAAATAACAGATTATTTACGTCTGTTAAAGAAGTGACACATCTAGGTCCATTAGGTGCTGCAACGGGCTTGCCACCTGTTCTTGCCAAGTGTGCGTGTGTTCTTCGATTAGCCGATCTTTTGAGGCTACCTAAGAAGTGGCAAGTTCAGTTGAGGCATTTTGAGTTCTTTTAAAGATTTCCAGTACAATCTCAGGTTACTCTTTAAGCAAATTGACAATGTATAGGCCCCATGTGACCAGGCACACTGTAACCATGTTCACATTTATATAAATGCCCATAATGTGCGAGCCCTTTTGGCTGTGTTACCTCATTTTTTTTTGTCCCATACAAATCAGATGTTTCGCGTTTTTCCAGTTTTACGCGATGTATGTGCTAAGCTCGAAATTAAAATTGTTTTTCAAAGATAAATATATTCTAAAGTTTCTTATGGAAAGAAAATAACCTAAGTTTTATGAAGCCTTGAAAATCCTCAATTTAACGCGTTTTTCAGCCAAGTTTGCGACTCTAGTTCTCTTAATATATTTACTAATTTACAATTTCCTCGACATTAAAAGATAGATAATTAAGAATACACTAACTATAATTTGATAATTCTAATGGTTTTTGTAAAATTATAGAAAATTCGAAGTCCTTTTTGTGTTTTTCTAAATATCGATTTTGTTCAGAAATCGTACTTTCTTATGTGTCTGGTACGTGAATATTGGTCTATCTTATCTTATCCTTGGTTACCTCATCGATTTTAATAGTAGTCCATCTCGCTCACATCTTTCTAAAGAGATATGGACAAAATGAGCCGCGCGTAAAACTAAGTTCGTTGCGCTGTGATGCGTCGCCTTAAGAGGATCGTGTAGCTCAGCGTACGCAGCGAAATAGGTATTTAGAAAATCATATTCTGTCTCAAGCGCGCTCTTCCCACGGGCATCAGTGCGACAGAGAACACTGCAGCTCGTGAGTGTTCGTAGGTATGTTCTTCGTTGAAAATTGCGTTTTGGGGGAAAACGATTTACACCTACTAAACTATAACGAAACCTTATAATTTTGGTGTCAAACGTTTTAGCAGATTATAATCTACGTACGTACGTTTTGCTTTTTTTGAAATTTTGCTTTGTTTCTCAAATACAGACGGTTTATTACGAGCAAGTTTTGAACCAAAAAAAACCGAGATTTGAGGGGCTTATAACTTTTGACCTATTACGAATTTTGAAAAAAGGAAAAAATACGTACGTAGTTTTTCATTATGTCAGTAACATATTACAAAATCGTTAAAATTAAATGATATTTAGGGGTAGTAAAACGTTTTCTCCGTTTGTATGGACATGGACGCGGTACACTACACTCTTAAGGTATTTTAATATCAAATTTTCTAAATTACAGGTGGTTGAATGCAAAGAAAGATGCACTGGTGCCAAGCGGGCCTTAAAAGTTTTACATGACAGCGTTAAGGCGCGAAGAGAAGTGGAGCTGCATTGGCGGGCGAGCGGCTGCAAGCATATTGTAGAGGTTAGTGCATAGCTCAGTGGCGGCTCTGGCTCTTTAAAACTAGTGAGGCAAAAAAAAAATTGTTGTATGGGAGCCCCCTTATATATTTATTATATTCTGTTTTTTAGTATTTGTTGCTATAGCGGCAACAGAAATACATCATCTGTGAAAATTTCAACCACCAAAACCGTCAAACCTGTTTCTCAGGTTTACTTTCTTTCATCCATTGAATACAGTATGTATGTACAAACAATAAAATTTAGCTGCAGTGTTAATTTTAAAAGCTAAAAACCCCCCGACACCTTTAAAAAGCATAAAATAATTAAAAGTAGGTACATATTTATTTTTACTTAAGGCAAGTCTAAACTTGTTCCTATTATGTTTAGGAGCTGAGTATTAACACTAGGTATAAGTGAATCAAGTCGGGGGGAAAAGTTAGAGAGTCGGCGTCACTAGTTTTTTTATAAGAATGTAAAATAAATTAGCCACTTTTCATGTTAATTTTTGCTTTAAATCTTGTATGGCGCATTTTGGTTCACTGGTTCTCTAGGCTTCAAAGTGTCATCTCAATATCTTTATATATTATTTCCCTCTAATGACGAAAAATAAACAAATCAAAAATACTTAAATGTTTATTTTAAAATTAGATTAATTTATTTTGTAAAAGACGCCATCTATTAGAGATCAGTTGAACTATGGCAACAATATTAGTGTAATTATTCTGCAGATTGTCGACGTGTATGACAATACGTATGGCGGGAAGCGATGTCTTCTCGTCGTTATGGAGTGTATGAACGGCGGGGAGTTGTTCCAACGGATCCAAGATAACCGGGACGGAGCCTTCACCGAACGGCAGGCCGCTGAGGTTAGTGCGGAACCCTGACATGGGTATGGTAAAAAATAAATAGTTGAAAAAAAAATGTAGTTGAATTAAAAAAAAACGTGCGAGCCTTACAGTAGTCGCATATGATGTGTAACATCTGACATCTCACCTTGGTAATAAGCAACATTAACATTATATCCTGAAAACATTAACACTTTATACATAACACTGTAGGTTTAGCGCACTGCTGATGCGTTCTCCTTCTCTACTTCCCTTTCTCTTTCGCGTTTTACACACGCACACACTGTTGGCTGACAGTACCAACCTTTCGGAAAAACCGCGCACGCTCATTGGGCAAATCAAATAGCGCGCGCTTCTCCGGCTTTCTGTTACACACTTCCGTCCCTTTTCACGAAATCACTCCCACATCAAAAATTCCCATTATTGTGTCGAAGAGCATACTCCAAGTTTCAAGTAAATGTGACCTGCGGGCCTATTCCGCTCAAAACGCACGCGATAATCGTTTGGTTGTGATACTATTACGATGTTAGAATAGCGCTGTCAAAAATCCGTATTCTCCTACTATTGAAAAACTTACAAGCGATATCAAAACTTCTTGAGTAATGTTACCATCGTAATAATGTTAATCATTATATCAACAATTTTTCATGTATATTTTAAATTAATTAACGCTTTTATTATATATTTCGATTGTAGAACCATAAATACATCGATGAACACTTAATGCTATTTTTTATTTGTCAATTTATTAATATGAAAAATAAATCGTTTTTTCGAATGGCAACATGTTGGTTATAATATTATGACAATTTTTTTTTATTTAACTTCCATGAAAAAGGCAAAGAAACTGTATTACTATACAGCCAATTCTTATTTTATTTTTATCATAAAAAAGTAATTAATTTCGTGAACGTCAGACAAAATATAATACGCTGACTAAACTATTGTGAAACACAGATAAATAAAAGACTAGGTAGATGGTGTCGACATTTATTTTGGTCAATTCTGCTTTCTCCGTCAAAATAGGGGCGTAATGTTTCTTAGCGATGGCTTAAGTAGTCAATAATTTGTGATAAACACTAAATAATGGTGAAATAATAACAATAAAATCATGAGAAACTAACTTTTTAAAAACCATTTCATTATCGTAGTTTGACAGATCGGCGAACTTGTTTAAACGAGGAGAATACGAATCTATGAAGTTCCATACAATGACCTCGCGTAACGATTATCGTTTGAAAATCGCTAAAACGACATTGCTGCGACGATGACAGTGACAGGAGAATACGGATTTTTGAAATAGCGCCAATATGGCGTTGCTTTGGCGCTGCTTAAAACGAGGAGAATAGGCCCGCTGAGAAATATGATTGCCCATACAAACTTTAATATCCCCTTTGGCTTTAAATAAATTGAGAATTGCCGGAAAATTTATTTGGCTGGTAAATGAGGTATTTTGAGGACGTGAAGAATCACTCTTCCATTGTTTTTTTTTTTTTTTTCATTTCTCTCTTCACTGGTTGCCTTACAGCTCCCGAACCCGTGTTACGGTTCCAGGGTACCCAGCTGAAGACCAAGTCTCCCTCGTTTAACCGATGGTATTTGTGAGGCTATACCTAACGAGTGGCTAGTTCTGTTGTGGTATATTTAGATGCAAAAGCCTCTAAGTGTGGTTTGTCGGATTATGTACATAAGTTTTTAATTAAAAAACCCATTGGTATATGGCCGGGATCCGGAATCGAACCCGGGGTATGCCTAGTTAATACCAGATGTATTAACCACTCAGCCACCGACGCACCATTTTTTTCAATTTTTTTTTTGTATTTTACAGATAATGCACTCGATATGTGTGGCGGTTAGACATTTGCATGACTCGAATATTGCACATCGGGATATTAAACCTGAGAACCTGCTGTACACAAGTATGAAAGGCGATGCGCTTCTTAAACTGACAGATTTCGGTTTCGCCAAAGAGACGCTGACAGCCTCTGATATGCTTCAGACGCCGTGTTACACTCCATATTATGTTGCACCGGAGGTAAGAGCAATTGAAGATGTTGTATTGAAAATTGCTGTTTTTATAATAAGGCAGAATGTTAAAAAGGAGTTGTGGGGGTGTGTATTTATTATTTATCCCACATTTGTCGGGATTCAAACCCGACCGTTATATCAATCGAAATTATATTATACTATCATTCCGCCCCCGGCTTCGCCCGTGGATATTTACGAACAAAATAAAATATTACAACTTCTTGTATCATTAGTTCCAGTTTTGGCCACCGGGTCAGATAAGTTTGTGGAACTATACCTACGAGAATTTTGATAGTTGTTTTCTTAAAAAAAATTGACAGTTGTTTTTTTTAAATTGCAGGTATTGGGCCCCGACAAGTACGACAAGTCGTGCGACATTTGGTCCCTCGGTGTGGTGATGTACATACTGCTCTGCGGGTTTCCCCCCTTCTATTCCAACCACGGACTCGCGATATCGCCAGGAATGAAGAAGGTGAGGGTTTAGGGTTCCGTCACGGGGAATGGAAAATAACAGTCAAGTGCGTGTTAAAAAAAGGAAGATTTTGATTATTACGCAGGAGAAAGTAGCCTAGATAACTCCTTGTGTGTTACTCGTGTCTCTGGCCACACCACAAGGTGTAAAGGTCGTAAAGATGTGTTTGCTTTGTTTTGTGTATAGCTAATCCAGTACCCTAAATAGGTTCAGACGTTACTGAGCAGCAAATAAAACTTTCATCTATATTAATAATTTCGTCAAGGGGTAGGTACGATAAACTTGATTCAAACGCATACCAAATTATTAATAAAATCATTTTATAAATTCTGGATTAGGAACATAATATCCGCAAAATTCGTATAATCCCGTAATTTCAATAAATTAGTCCAAATTTATTCATTAATGCTATCAGAAGCAATTTTCAATGTGACAGTAATGCTTGTTTGAGTCAAAGATAAGAGTGGGCATTGGGTAACGTTTGTTTGAGCCATGAACTTTATAACTCAGGACAACTCCAAAGTAGGGTCGTTTTATATAATTACCTAAAAAATACAATAAAATTAAAATTGCATTTAAAAAAAACATAGACCATATTACCATAGATTAGCATACCTACTACGAAAAGTGTCATTAGTCACTTTATTGTTTTGTTTTGTCAATAAAAAATAAAAAACGTTAAGAACGTTTGTATCTAGTTTATAATATTAACGTAGCATATATCAGTCTTCATTCTTTCAACGTGCCTAAACCAGCTTAAAGTACTTTTCTTCATTTAGTCACATCATATGAATCGTCCCCTGTATTTAATTTCAGAGGATACGCCTAGGCCAGTATGACTTCCCGGAACCGGAGTGGTCGAATGTGTCTTCGGAAGCCAAGAATGTCATTCGAGGGATGCTCTCTGTCGATCCGGCGAAAAGGATGAGCATACATCAGGTGAGATGAACACAAACTACTTAATAATACACGATATTTTTTTTATAGAGAAGACGACATGTGACCTAGCCACCGCCTAATTATTAAGCATAGGTGGCTGGTCCATGAATGCGCGCGACTGGCAGATCGTAATACAGTCCGCAGTCGCGCCCACTATGCCGGCCCGTAGAGATGCTTTTTCACGCTTCGCTTAAAGGACCCAAGGTTGTAGAAAGGAGGAAAGACTGACGCCGGAAGTTCATTCCACTTTTTGGCTGTACGACACAGGAACGAGTCACTGAATTTTTTCGTTCGTATGCGTGTGAGGTGTGAAGATGAAAACTGCTACCGCGGTCTTTTTTGTAGATCGTTTTATTCCACACACATTATATTGTTGTATTCCAGACGGATTAGACAGCATACCCCATGAAAACGCGCTGGAGCTAACTTTTCACCCGACTTGATTCACTAATACTGTTATTGCTCAGCTCCTAAATATGATAGGTCAATGTTTAATACTCGTACACCTTCCTTATCTAATGGCGAAGTAACGATTCCATACCTAGCCTTTCCCATCTCAATATATCTCAACAGAGCTGCGATTAGCCAATAGAACGGATGTAGAATACATAACTTTAAATGTATGGACCGACTGAAATACAACCACGTGACCTAACTAAACTGTCGTTTATATATTTATTGTATATAATTTGGTTTTTAAAAAAAGTGTACCGACTTCAAAAATTATGCACTGAAAAGTGTGCTTTCCGAAAGCAAATGCACAAGTCACTATAAAAAACCCAAATCGCTTCAAGTGTGCCTATAAAATTTGAAGAGTTCTCGATTGCTCCAGGACCCTGTCATCAGATCCTGGAAAGTATACCCTCTCAAACAAAAAAAAACCTGCTTTTTTTGAAGTCGGTTAAAAATGTTTTTTTTTCTTAATTTTTCCAGGTGATGAACAGCCCCTGGATCCGCCAGTTCACCCAGGTGCCCCAGACCCCCCTCTACACCGGTAAGTTGCTCCGCGAGACCGGCGAGACCTGGTCGGAGGTGCAGGACGAGATGACACGCTCGTTGGCGACGATGCGCGTCGATTATGACCAGGTGAGTGGGTGACGCCACAATAGTAATAGGAAAAAAAAAATGTTTTTAACCCAAACTTATTCTTGGTAACGGAAAATTGATAACCGCTTGCTTTTTTTCCACTGTTAAGGCTCCTATATCCATAATTTTTCTCAGATAAACTATTCCCAATTTCTCTGTAAATAATCCACCTGTGTCACTGTAATTTAGCATATAGTTACTTATTCAATATATCTAAGTGAAATAGCTGTTATTTTATCAATGGGTTTTATTGAATAGGAAATATGGGTGGAAATTCCACTTGTGTTTTAATTACCCCTATTATGATCCCGTATCATAAACTACACTATTAAAGCGTTGTTATACCATTACCTTTCAATTATTATAATGATATAATAATTATTTTAAGCTACAAAAAACGCGATGTATACTAAAACCAATTGAAAAAATAACGGCTATTTCATTTAAATATATTGTATAAGTAACTATACCTATGCTAAATTACAGTGACACAGATGGATTATTTAGAGAGAAATTGGGAATAATTTATCCCTATACAAATTATGGATATATAGGACTATTGATTCCAACTTTCTTTTTAAATTTAATTTCTAATCGTTTTGTTTTACATTTTTTATGTTACTTACTAATCTTTTAACAACCTCTTTGTGATTCATTTTGCTTCTTTGGAGTGAGTTTGTGCTTTTTGCATACCCTTTAATATGTTAATAATAAATAGCATCACGCCTTTTACCCAAAGAGGTGTAGGCAGATCCAATCGAATGCAATCTGCTGCAATTCCATCTTACCTTACATGATCGGTACTTTTAGCGTTTGGTAGGTATATTAGATTGTATAGAAGCAGTTGTCGCTACTTTAAACGCTTATCGATTTTACATCAGACATTCAGTATTCGTTTAAATAACGCTCAACTAACTTACAGGCAAAATGTTATTAGAGAAGAATGCTGAGTGAAAGATGATATTTTGATAAAAGTAGTTTACGCTGGTTTGGACTCGTTGAAAGAATGAAGGATGAAATTTACTACAAAAAAAAATTAACATAAATAAAAAATATATTGATCGATGGAAATATTAAAAGTACACACAATCGCCAAGCATGTATGAAAGGTATGATGAACATAAAAGAAGCGTATGTCAGGATCGTAACAAATGACGTTCGATTGTCTCTGCCTACCCCTCTTGGGATGAAAGGCGTGATGATAGATGTTCTGATATTATTTCTAACTATTACGTATATTTCACAGTTTTCCGTCACCCGCCATCTTGTGTTGTGTCGTCCTGCTTGCTCGTTCATTCTTTTTCGCTTACTCATTGCACTGTGCGTTTCTAATAAGAATAGGCGTGCCCTTACGCCATCTGGTGATGTTAATATTTTTTTAAATGTAGATAGAAAAACCGGCCAAGTGCGAGTCGGACTACCATTATCTATAAAAACGGCAAAAAAAAATAATCACGTTTGTTGTATGGGAGCCCCCTTAAATATTTATTTTATTCTGTTTTTAGTATTTGTTGTTATAGCTGCAACAGAAATACATCATCTGTAAAAATTTCAACTGTCTAACTATAGATGAGATACAGTCTGGTGACAGACGGACAGACAGACGGACGGACAGCGGAGTCTTAGTAGTACGGTTTCCGTTTTTTACCCTTTAATATTGACAAAAAGTTCATCTGATCGCAAACACTCGCGGGCAAGATCACGCCTGTTCTTATTTCAAACGCATAGTAGGTCAACTTTTAATATTTTTTTACAATAATGATTTATTTGACTTTGTGGTCCTGGGTTCAATCGATCACTATATGCGAAGGTAAAATCTGGTAATGTGATTTCAAAATATGCTTACATAGTTAGGCAGAGTTGGAAAATTTTTGTTACTCAATATAGTCGAAGAAAACATTGCTGTATGTTTTAAATTCATAAATAAATAATATTTCTTCAGGGGTTTCCTTACAGCTTCGGAAACCGTGTTATAAGTCTCAGGGTACCCAGTGGAATACTGTGGCTCTCCTTTAGCCGATGGTATTTGTGAGGCCAATCTCAAGAACTATTGAACGGATTGTAATGAAGAAAAAAAACCGCCTTAAAAACCAAAATGTGCTTTCTGAAAGCAAATGCACAGTCACTATAAAAAAAAATACCCAAATCGCTTCAAGTGTGCCTATAAAATTTGAAGAGTTTTATTTTATATTATTTTATTCTGGACAACAAACAACCATACAACAAACATTACTACAACATAGATACATATTTAAAAAAATAACAGTCATGGTCAGTGACGTTATCCAAAAATATTGTATAAAGTTCTCGATTTCTCCAGGATCCCATAATAAGATCTTGACCTGATGACCATGGGACCACCTGGATAGTATACCCTTTCAAACAAAAAAAAATCCAAATCGGTCCAGGCGTCTTCAAGTAATCGGGGAACATACATTAAAAAAAGTTTCCGACGAATTGAGATGCTCGGTCAAAAAGAAACTCGATTTAAAGCACTTTATTATTTAAAAACTCCACTGAACCCGGTACAAACAACCCAACCACTAGGCTATTAATCCTTATATTTTGATATTTCCAGGTTCAAATAAAGACGCTAGACCAGAGCAACAACCCGCTACTCAACAAACGAAGGAACAAAGTGGGGGCCTAACACAACGTCTAAGACGTAACGTCATCATTTTTTACGGAAGAATTTTGATGCGTTGCGTTCACACTGGCACAATATTCAGGGCTAGGGCGCGGCTTTGGTTTTCAACGCTATGTATTTCGAGTTTGTTGTGCCGGTTGCGCTGACTGAGAGGTAGGCAAGCCACCTATAAGAAAACCTTCTCATTAATAGTAAACATAATTGTGGCGGTTTAGTGTTCCTTGAATATTGTTTCGGTGTGAATTTTAGGTTTAAGGACACTCGTTGAGTTAAAAAATGTTGTTTTAGATGAATATGTTACATAATTATATAGTATGTAAAGTACTACGATAACAGTAATTCGCCTTGGCAATGTTCGTGTTTCCGAAGTATTCTCTCTATATGCATGCCATTTTTTTATTTAAAGCCCACGTGCAGCTTAAAGCTAGTGCGTGACTCATAGAGTAAGTAGCAATCACTATGTATTTAATAATAGTCTGGACTACCATACATTAAAATGAAACAAAATTAGGGCTGAAAGGTACTGCCAACCTAACAACATCGTACTGTGGATTATACCTAATATTTGCTATCTCTGTCATCTGTATATGGCGTGAAAGAGATGGCGATACGACGCCATTAGTATTGGCTCATTTTTCCTAGCCCAAATTTTTTGTTCTAAGTTGCGCCAGCCTGGCGTGACTGAGGAGGCGAAGACGGCCTGTCATTGGTCGAATATTCGTATTACTTCGTATAAACGAAAATTGCCGAAGCGCATAACTTTTGTCGTAGTACTGTATGACACATCGAAAGAGTTTTCGATCACTGGGATATTGTGCGCTAGCGCTTCCTTTTCAAAGCAATTGTGAAGTTTATTCGTTTATTTTAAAGACATTAATAAAATTAAAGCAATTCTAAAAAACAAGTGTTTAAAAACAGTCACGGGTACTGCCGACAGAAGTATTAGAAGTTTTCAATTAAAAAAATCTTGGTCCGGGCTGAGAATGGACAACATTTCATTTTTCGTAAGGTACCAAAATTCGAAAACCGTTTGGAGATTACATGCTAGAAAGCTTATTTTTCATTTTTTTTATTTTTTATATCCTTTAATTTTCGAGTTATTTTAAAAATACTGAAATATTGAAAATTAAGGATTAACAGGTGCCCTAATCTGTGCTAACCCTCTAATTTAAAAATACTAATGTCTGTTGGCAGAGTTGTTAGTTATTGAACTCAGGTGTTGCCTTCTATTAATTTTACCCATTTTTATTCCATTTGAAGCTAAATTAATAATTATTCTTTAAATATAATTATAAAAATACTTCTTTTATATAATATTTTTTGGAAGTTTTGCTATTTTCGAATAGGCTATTACAGGAAATATATTTACGAGTGAAACCGCGGACAAAAGCTAGTATTATTATATACATTATGAATAATGTTGTAGGCGATTTGAGTTCCGGCTACGGCAACACCTATTTGGAACACGGTATATTATACTCTTTGCATTTCTATAACGTATACTCTGTGGCTTGACTGACACTATCAGTCACTTTCTTTGGGTGACAGTTTATATTTCTTAATTTTAGTCCTAGCTAAGGTTTTTAGTTTATAAGTCCTCAGAATTTATAAAAATTCATAATTAAATTAAAAATATAAAAACTCAACCAAAAATAAAATATAAAAATACGTGTAACTTATTTTTTAATATATTTTTAATTAAAGTAACAAAAATGGGTGATTAAAAAAATGAAATGTTGTCCATTGCCCGTCAGAAATGCGCAACCAAAAATGCCCGACCCAGGCATACGTGGAAGCCAATACACGAATTCCTACCCAGACATTCTCGGATCGAGCATTTGTGCCGAGAGCATGTCGTAGCGCAAACCTATAATATTTTTTCCTACAAAAAATATCTCAACGCGCCTAATGAAGTTTTCATTTCAAAAATTAAGTGATATCAGACATTTTTAATGTGCACATATATAGGTACTTATATTATAAGCTATGACAATATAAATACAAGGTTTAATATATCTTTTATGTCACATAAAAAACAGATTGTTTGCAAACTAGAACTTAAGAACACGCGCTAAGTTTCCGTCCCTTTGTGTTCAGAAACTCTGTTTACCCCGCCACGGCTATACGGCGTTATGTTACAGATTTTTCTATGAAAAGCGGCCTATTTCTATATGGCTTAGTAGAATGTAAAGAAATACATTAGCCAATTAATTTTTTTTGAGGCTTCCTTGCGGTATTTTGGAACCTATTTGTGTAAATAATATAATGAAAAGTTTGCCTAACTGATAGATTTTGATCCAGACTCCACTCCTTATTTTCAATATGATTATTTCAAGTAATGAAAAATTCGCTACGATTTGATTTAAATGGACAATATTTAACATTTATTTTGTATGTATATACCTACCATAGACGTAAAAAAGTAGAGGACGGATCGCCGCTAAGACAAAAGTGAAGCACCAAGCGTGCATGTGTGCTACCGATTTTATTTATCTCTAATATATCTTTAAATTGTAGAATAAGTGGTAAATTACTAACTTACCTATGAAATGTGATTCCTTGAGATTTTTTATGAGTAATGGAGTTGTTTTTGCATAATTTTACTACCTACACAAGACGGCATTGTTTTTTATTTTCTTAATGGCGGCTGATCAGCATAACCGAATGAGAATGTGTGCGTGAGGCTCGTATTTACAATTAAACTAGCATAACTTGGTTGCTTCACTTTTGTCTTAGCGGCGATCCGTCCTCTCCTTTTTACGTCCATGGTATATACTAATATTTAAAAGTAAGGGTCAGGAGAAGATATTTTTTTTCAGAATCGGTTCAGTAGTTTGAGAGATTACCTACTCCTACATCCAAACTTACAAACTTTACCTCTTTATAATATTAGTATCGATGGTTCCTGTCCCCTTAGACAATGTACGAACGCTATGATTCTATTCTCTTGGAACCCTAAATCCTAATATTATATGCATAAACTTATAACCGAATTATAATAAGTATATGAAAAATATTCTCAGCCCATAAGAAGCATTTTAACTACTTAAATAATAAAAAAAAACAAAAAACAACAACCGGGCATAACCTCAAAAAATTTACTGATCGACCAAAATCTTCGCCTATTTTTCTCAGCGTTATCTACAGTCTACAGGGTATGGGCAGACGCTAACTTTGCGTTCACGAATGACGTTAATTGAAGACAAAATGACATAATTACGCTTCGTTTTCTACAAGGAGTTTATACTTCAAGGAGTTTGTATACAATAAGTATATAAACTCCTTGGTTTAGTCAGATTGAATGACAGTTTCGTTAGGTCACGTGGTTGTATTTCAGTCGGTCCCATAGATTTAAAGTTATCTATTCTACATTCTATTCGTTTAGTTGTACATTGTCTAGCGCCCTGAGATGTCCATAGACAAATACCATCGGGCACACACGCGGCTAGAATTTACATAATTTTTATATTCTCCTGACAATTACTAGAAAATAGTATATGTGAGCTTTTGTAAATAAATAAGTAATAAACTTAATTATAGTGTGTTCGGTCCATTATATTTTGGTTCTATCTATAGTCCGTTCATTGTATGAGTTGACCATGTACTATCATGAGCAGAACTGCAAGGACCACTATAAAAAAATTCGCTTGACACTTTGAAATGACATGAAAACGAAAATGAAAACTATGTCAGTTGTGATTTGATCTGATTGGTTCATATCTATTTGAATGTCATTGAGCTTTAATGTGATAGGTTGGCATTAGATATGAAACAATATGAAAACTTCAAAGCGAATATAGCCTTTACAGGGCCCTACCAACGCAACACCTGACTGTACAAATGTACATAGATTTCGTATGTAAAGATTTTTAAAGTATATTTCTTAATTTAGCACACGGTCACGGCGTTTATAGCTTGCCGGTGTGGCCAGAGACATCACTAGCAGTGTCTAGCCAGTTGTCTAAATTAAACAGAACAGGTGACTTATAATCTATAGATCTACAGTTATTTCTGTCACTTGTTAACAAACGTATGGGCTTTACGTGCCCTTGAAGCACGAGAACTCGATTAAAACACTTGCTGCTTACCATATATGTATATAAATATAAAAAACTATACTTAAAGAAGTTTACACTTGTGCGTGTTATTGTAATAATTTTTTTTCGGGCCAGTAGCTTATACTGTGATTAAATATAAGTGAATGACTGTGGAGATATATGTTTAATAGATAAATACTGTATTTTTATACAATAGATAAAATATATTTATACACGAATACTTAGATTACAGAATAATAAAAAACGAGCGAGCCTTACAGTAGTCGCATACGATGTGTAACATCTGACATCTCATCTTCGTATATAAGCAACATTAACATTATATCCTGATAACATTAACCCTTTATACACAACACTGTAGGTTAAGCGCACTGGTGATACGTTCTCCTTCTCTATTTCCCTTTCTCTTTTTCGTCACACACGCACACTGTTGGCTGACAGTACCAACCTCTCGGAAAATGGGTTGGTACCTGACGGCCAACACTAACACCGCGCGCGCTCATTGGTCAAATCAATTAGCGTGCGCTTCTCCGGCTTCCTGTTACACACTTCCGTCCCTTTTCACGAAACCACTCCCACAGATTGCAGGAAAGCTAGAGGGAAAATGTTACACATCAAAAACCGTAAACTGCATAAGCTCTTCGAACTGACACTAAAAATAGTACTCTAAAATACCCGGTTCTAATCTAATCTTTAGCTCCTGTTAGACAAAGGCGCCTGTTAGAATATTAATAATAATTAAGATAAATGTCAATTATTATTTAAAATGTCACAAATTTAATATTTTAAGGTCTTTACTAACAAACGTAGCTTACACTCTGTTCATTATAACAACTCCCGAAACCGTGTTACGGTTCCAGGGTACCCAGCGGAAGACAAGTCTCCCTCGTTCAGCCGATGGCATTTGCGAGGCTATACCTAACGAGTGGCTAGTTCTGTTGAGGTGTATTTAGATGGAAAAGCCTCTAAGTGTGGTTTGCCGGATTATGTAGGTACATAAGTTTTTAATTTAAAAACCCATTGGTACATGGCCGGGATCCGGGATCGAACCACTCGACCAACGAGGCACTTAGGCACGAGGTACATTATACCGAATTAAATGTCATAAATCAATGTCTCAAAATATTTTCTGTCATTAACACCATCATATAATGAACAGAGTATAATTGGAATATGTTTTATTGTTAGAGTATTAATTATCAAGCTATATAATGCGTCTGTCGGTATATGAACATAAAGGTGGCCACACATTCGTCCAATCCCCGGCGCGTTGCACCGAAACCGACCACAGACTCGTCCAATTCTTGTAACGAATGGAAAATCTACGGTGCGATGCCGGACCAATGTGTGGGTCTACTTTAAACACGCATATGAGATCAACACAAAATATAATATAACTATGTTTGTTAGTAAGCCGGTATATGTTTAATTATGGTTTAATAAGGGTAAATGTTTACTAATAATTAAAATGCTGTAAGTATCAATTATTTAAAGGGAATCGTCTCGAACTTGGCTCCCAGTAACAGCGAGTGTCGTATTTATTGGTTTATTTATTTTTACGTCAAATTTAATTATCGTATCGAAATCCACCGAAATCGACCACAGACTCGTCTAATTCTTGTAACGAACGTTCCGCCTAACTAGATCATCCGGCCAACAGCCGGAATGGGAAATTTTCGGTGCGATGCCCGACATTGGGCCTACTTTAGGGGGTGCACTTTTAAAGGATTTTTTTAAACCAACCACTAAGGGGTGAAATAGGACATAAACGTTGTATTCCTAATTGTCTTGCTAGTGTTATATACAATATTGTTTTATTCGTAAAAAAAAATAATAAAAATGTGACAACTACAGGAAATAAATTTGCTCTATGGAAATTTCGTTCGATTTGATTCATTAAATTTTGTATAAAAAAGGAATAAACCAATAAGGCCTCGTTCCCACGGCCGTCCAGTTCTGCGGATACAGATTTTTACTGGACAAGTGGTTCACACACAGTAGTTTTCGTAGCGCACGTCCATTGAAATACAGGATTCTGTTTTCTACTGGACAGTGTCATCCAGTTTGCAATGACAAAACCGAATAGCACAATTCGACCGTATCGGCTTCTTGCGGGATACCGTAAACGGGATCCTGCAAAAAACGGGATGTTGCCATGGGAACGAGCTCTGAGTATGACGTACAATATCTATTGGGACTTAACGTTGCAGTTCTTATTAAGTCCTGCTTTATAAGATTGTAGTACTATATTGTGAAAACAATGCAAAGGTGCTTTGCTAATGTATTTTTAGTTTTGAACTGATTTTTTTTTTCAATAGTCAATTTTTGGCATTTTTTTTTTGTGTAAGTTAATCCTAAGATGTAGATGAATTAGGTACGTGTATTTTTCAATTTTATTGTCCTTTTTGTGAAAGGCTCATTTACACAGAAAACTGTCTATCAATTTATGTGGCTTTTTGAAGTAAAACTTCTTTAGGCAGGGTAGAGAAAAAAATTCGTGTAACTCTTTTTAAGAAATGCAGATGGCGCTGGCGTACATACTTGGAACATTATATTAAATTTGCATTCATTTCCCAGTTTCACATAGAGTATTGCCCCATGAGTATATTATGGCATTTAATTAATAAATAAACCAAAGAAGTTTCATTTCGACTTTAGGATGTACTCGAATATGCTATAAAAACTATTATTATGGCTTTTTATATCGCATTTTTTTTGTTGTCTAAGCCAATAATTAGGTACAAATTTATATTAATTTATGTATTTTTACATTATAATAATTTAATATGACATTGGCAGATACAAAGGACTTATGTAAATGAGATATTTCAAATTTAATGCCAATTATTTTGATTTAAATTTAATCGTAAAAGATAATTTTGTCGTCATTATCTCAACATCCGATGTTATGTTTTTTTTTCGTACGTATAATTTTCCGTCAATCAAATACTTTGGTCCTTCGCGTCGGATCTGATATGTCTTGTATTTCTGTGTAAATGCGCCGACTTAATAATGTTTTAATTTTTCACACACACAAAGTATTTTTGTTATTTTTTTTATGAAAATGTGCTTATGAATTTTTATAAAGTTTTTTTCTACTGTTAGTACAAAAAATGTTTAATTATTGTTATTTTTAAGAATACCTAAATATTTTAAGATATATTTGTGGTTAAATGGACTAAAATTGTATGTTTGCATAATATAACTTAATAAATTTAAGAAAACAACTTTGTTTTTTACTTATACTCCAATTTACAGTACAGCCCAAATGAAGCCGGAAACCGTAGTGGGCAGTCCGCGCAGGTGCCTCGCCCCGCACACCGCTTTCCTCACTCTCCAGACGCCCGTCCTTCGTCCCGTCTCGCCCCTCCGCCTCCCCATACCTCAAAAAGTGCCTAAAAATCGTCTACTGCGCAGGTATAATCACGTGATGCGCTGCCAGGTCCATATTTATTTGGGCCGTACTGTACTAGAAATTTAATTAAACAGAGTAGATAGTAAATAGAAATATCTACTACTAACTTTCAGCACCGGCTTTGCCCGTGGAGCCCAAATTCACTTTCATCCCTTGTCTTCAGTTTTTCCCAAATTCTCCAATTTTTCTGTCCCTAAAAATCTCATTCAGACTACTACAGATAAATCGGCAGGTGTCAAGTGATGCGCTTACCAACTAACAGCTTGCCATTTTCATTTATATAATAGTTGAACATTTTAGGAAAATTCATTTTAGTTGTTTCGGAGCCCATTCTAGACAAACAACCAAACGGAATATTTTTTTAAAACATTTATATGCATCGTGAAGAAACCATAATTAAATCTAATGAAATAATTATTTTTTGTATAGATCACGCCTAGCGGTAGGCAGAGACAATCGAGTGCCATGTGCTACGATCCTGACATGGACATCCACTTTCATTCTTTTATTATTTTTAAATCTAATATTTCTTATTGTTTTTTGTAATTTTGCATAGAGAATATCACAGTCCCTAATATTTAAAAAAATACTTCTTTCTCTATCTTATAAATAAAACAAAATTATAAAAAAATATATATTAAAATTAAAAAAGATCCCATCTTCCATTGACGTTAATACTAACTTATATATAATATTTTTGTAACTTCAGTACGTAGATATATAATTATTTTTTTCACAAGGCAACCTGTGTTACGGTGCCAGTATACCCAGCGGAAGACCAAGTCTCCCTCTTTTAGCTGATGGTATTTGTGAGGCTATACAAACCCATTGGTACATGGCAGAGATCCGGGATCGAACCCGTGGTCTGCCTAGTTAATACCAAACCATTCGGCCACCGACGCACCCTTAATATACCTACTTATTTGGCGAAAAAAAAACTTTTATGCTACGTAGAAAGAAAGAAATATAATATATTTATTAAGGCACAATATCTGTTACTAAGTTCAAGGTGTTAATTTGTTACCAACTTCATGGTGTATCAACTTCCGTCACATGCCGAAATTACATATAGATCTATTTCTCCTAACGAACCATAAGAAGTATAACTTGTGTATAAAAATAATTCTGTATGACAGTATAGAAAACCTTATTTTAAACGTTAAGAGCCCTATATCCATAATTTGTATGGGGATAAACTATTCCCAATTTCTCTGTAAATAATCCACCTGCATATAGCATATAGTTACTTATTCAATATATCTAAGTAAAATAGCCGTTATTTTTTCAATTGGTTTTATTGAAAAAATAACGGCTATTTTATGCCCCTGTTTTCTCTTTCATAATCTATCACAAAGCTCTTAAATTTTTTATCTACTCTTATAACGTAAAATTTGTATAAATGTAAATGTAAAAAAAAATAAAAAAAATTACAGAGAAATTGGGAATAGTTTATCCCAGCCTTAATGAAAATGAAGTTGCTTACAAACTAGAATACACTATATAGATTATCGGAGCAGCCCACGCTGATAAAGTCATTGTAGTATTCAATATACACGCAACACCGTACCACAAGCCAGCTACCAGTAACAACTGCCACAATACGTGAACAAAGAGTAATCTGAAATAAAAAAAAATTTAAGTCAGCAAGAAATCTTCGTGATGTGTTAATCAAATCTATTGTGGTGTGGCCAGAAACCACCAGTAACAGTGGCAACCTTTTGCCATCTTTAAGTATATGTCGTAGAACTTGTAGACGGTTGGTACCAAATTAGGACACAAAATCGAAATACTTTCCTAAAATTACATTTCTCTTAAAAAAATAATCCTAAAATGACGGCTTTCCTACAATGACAATTTTCCTAAAAGAGGGAGACTTGGTCTTCCGCTGGGTACCCTGGGACCGTAACGATTTCGGGAGCTGGAGGGCAACCCGTATAGAAAAAATCTCTTAGGAAAACTTTCCTAAAATGTTTTTTTTTTAAACTTGGCAAACGATTTTCAGGCTAACGATATACATCCAGCTAAATATGTACATTGTTACAAATATCGCGGCAAGGCATAAAAGCCGCCTATATTTATTTTAAAAAAATATATAAAAACACATACATGGTGTCCTTGTTCCTTGCCGAAGCGAGATTTTTAGATTTCTCATGATTCAAGTATCTTCGTACACCAATAGTTAAATTCACGAAATATTCTTCCCACTGAAAAAAAAATATTATGAACTTTAATTTATACGTAGGTATACCTACAAGCTTCTGTCCGCGGTCACACCCTCGTGGAAATAGATCCAAAAAGAAATAATCCCGTGGCTGTAATTTGCCCCTCCCTATATGTCATTCTCCCCTAAACTACCACTATGAAAAAAATCATGTCGATCCCGTGAAAAAAAAAACAAATCTATCCCACGGGAATAAAAAGTAGCCTATGTGCTATTCCAGACTATAATCTATCTCTGTGCTAAATTTCATCCAGATTCGTTCAGCCGTTCTGGCGTGATTGAGTAACAAACATACATACATCCATACAAACTTTCGCGTTTATAATATTAGTGGGATTTTATTTGAAACTAGATTAATTATAAGACAGTCAATTGATTAGACAAAGTTGCGTCTTTTGTCCCCCACGTTAGGCGCCACTTGTAACTCTTTAAATGAATAAAATTACCGTCTTTACTAATTACTATCTTTAATTTCCACTTTTGGCACAATTAAACAATTAAAAGAAAATAAAATATTACACAGTTAAACAAAGCGCCACCTGGCGTATAAAAACGGGCTGAGCATTACCATCGTTTTTGGCCTTCCGAGTCGAAAGTATGCTATCCCCACTGACCACGTCTCCCAAATCACATGTGTACTTACATTTAAAGTTGAGATATCTATATAAAACAGATTTTTGTCCGTTTCGTTGAGGGAGTTCAACAAGTCCTTTGTGTTCGGGTTATGGAATTTCCATTCATTGAAAATGAACTTTTGCAACCGATTCAACGACGACCAAACGTTCTTGTGTAGACGAAATAGTCTGAAACAAGCAAAAATTTCATCATAAATTAGTCTTCCGCTGGGTACCCTGGAACCGTAGAAGGATTCGGGAGTTGTAAGGCAACCCGTGAAAAAAGAAAAAAATCCTTTACAAAAATTATACATTATGATATGCGTGGTATAATAAATTGGCAAACGTTAATAGTCCCTATATCCATAATTTGTATGTGGATAAACTATTCCCAATTTCTCTGTAAATAATCCACCTGTGTCACTGTATTTTAGCATATAGTTACTTATTCAATATATCTAAGTGATATAGCCGTTATTTTTTCAATTGGTTTTATTGAATATGAAATATGGGTAAGGAGCCTTAATTATTTAACGATATGGCAGATATCATTTGGTCATATCATGAAATGGCCGAATTCTACGAACGGCCAACAACATTAGTCTCAAATAAGAATAACTACAAACTACCTATCTATCACCACTTTCAATGCTTCTTATTCCATACCCAAGTCTCGCTTCCATAAGTAAGTGATGGAACTAAAACAGCATTATGTATGTTCATTTTACTTTTAGTTGTAAGTTGTGTATTTCTGCATGCATTGTTTAGTCCACCAAATACCTTGCTTCCCGCTTTCACTCTCCTTTCAATCTCCTTGTCTACCTTTCCACTTCTTGTGAACATACTACCTAAATATACAAATTCATTAAGACGAGGAACGACTCAGAAATTCCTAATCGTAAGCCACGCCCTAAACTCGTGGTTAGGGCGCATGAGTGGTTCGGGCGCAACGATCGCGTCATGCAAGACAACGACGGCGCTTTGTCCGTTCTTGCTGCAGAAGTGAGAAGGGCATAATGTATCGCTTTTCGGAATAAATGACGTAAGCGACACATCACAAATAAATAATTTATTAAAAAACTATCACATGCAGGGAAACATCTTCTGAATCAATACTAGCTACCTACTGAAATTACCTACAGATTCGTATAAAATTTAAACGTAAATCCCTTCAGATTATGGTCGTATGACTAAAAAGGTGTTTTTGAAGAGGTGATTTCAAAAATTTAAGTTATCGAGAAAATAATGTTTTGATCCTACACAATACTAGATAAAATCCTCTAGTTTTCGATGCCCAATTTGTATGTTTATAGCATTCGTAAAATTCGGGAATTTCAGTTCAGAAATCAACCGAAATTATTTGTTCCTCCCCTTAATTTATAACTATAAAAATGGGAACAAAACTTACATAGGTCGCCCTCCAGTAATCCTTAGAAACATATCGAGTATAATAGCTGGGAAGAAATGTACAAAAATGGCCGACAACTTAAACATCCACAGCGATGGCACAAACTTCAAATGAGGGTACCTGAAAATTGTATAGAAATTAGGAGACGGGAGCACTTTCCCGGAAAATTTTCGTTCTAGAAAACACAGATTTGTTAAAAAAATATATAAATAGTACATATCCCCAAGAGGGGTAGGCAGAGACAATCGAATGCCATTTGTTACGATCCTGACATACCTCTTTCGCTTCTTTTATATTCATCATACCTTTTAAACATGCTCGGCGATTGTGTGTACTTTTAATAAGTTTAATAAAGGTCGTGCTCTGCCAGCATTCACTTCAGTCATATAAACCTTTTTAATCAATCTTCTTTCAACGTGGACACTTTTTTTATCACAGAATTGACACCAATTATTGTTAATATGATAATTCCCACTTGTAAGTGAGCAGAGTCGTATAAAACATAATATAATTTACCATACAGCTCCTTTTAATGGATATTTATGAAGATATCCATTAACTTTGTGTTCTATGGAAGCCCAAGTAAACGGTTTTGTTGTTGAAGACGAGCAGTGGTATACTGTGAGGCCCGATCTGAAATATACGAAAAAAAAACACTAGATTATAAAAAAACGCGCGTCTGTCTGTCTGCGCTAAACGTAAGATCAACTTAATGGACCACGCTTCTACCCCGGCCATGTACCATGGGTTTTCATAATTAAATACTTATGTACCTACATAACACGACAAACCACTGCTTTTCCATCTCACAAATACCATCGGCTAAAAGAGGAAGACATGGTGTAGCCTTACAGTAGTCGCATAATGATGTGTAACATCTGACCTCTCACACGCACACACTGTTGGCTGACAGTACCAACCTCTCGGAAAATTGGTTGGGTTGGGGTCGGCCAACTCTACCACCGCGCGCGCTCATTGGTCAAATAAAATAGCGCTGTCTTCCCCGGCTTCCTGTTACACACTTCCGTCCCATTTCACGAAATCACTACCACAGCAGGAAAGCGAGAGGAAATTATACATCAAAAAAAGTAAAACTTACCTAGTTTTCGCCGCATTATATGCAGCTAATAATAACTGATTGACAACAACATCCACTGGTATATAATCAGCTACATTGTCTCTGGCAATAGGCAATCTTCGTACCACACCTGAAATAATGAAAAAACGTAAGTACCATTAAAAAAACACACATCATCACACACGTTTCACACAAGGTTTAAAGTGCCTTGTGTTTTTTGATTCGCGTTTTGATTGTACTGAAGCACGAGGAATCATCACGCCTTTTATCCCAAGAGGGGTAGGTGGAGACAATCGAATGCCATTTCCCATGATCCTGATATCCTTTCATACATGCCCGGATTTGTTCATAAAATCAATTAAATTAAAGTATGACAGAGAAATCTCTATAAATATTATGTTACCTTTTGCAGCCCCCATCAGAAATCCTTGAGGACCAACTTTGGAGCAAGTCCAACCGGCTATAGGTTCCTTCCATGCTGCAACAACTAAAACAAAATAATTGCCTTTTGAAAAAAAAAAGTGTATCGACTTCAAAAATTATGCACTGAAAAGTGTGCTTTCAGAAAGCAAATGCACAAGTCACTATAAAAAAATACCCAAATCGCTTCAAGTGTGCCTATAAAATTTGAAAAGTCCTCGATTCTCCAGGATCCCATCATCAGATCCTGACCTGATGACCATGGGACCACCTGGACAGTATACCCTTTCAAAAAAAAATTCCAATAAATCGGGGAACATACATAAAATAAGATTCCGACGAATTGAGAATCTCCTCCTTTTTTGAAATCGGTTAAATAGTGTGTTTGTGATTTTAAAATAAAAAGAATAGAATCTTATTTACCCCATACAGTTGTCCATATTGAACAGAACAGGTGGCAAGCCTGTTGCTGCAATTAATGGACTTAGATGGTAAATGTTAAGCATCACTTTAATCCTATGTCCTTTAATCTAAAAATCCTCGTGCTTCGGAGGGCAAGTAATGAAGGTCCGCACTTCTTCTAAAAACAGATATTTACGTCCGTTAAAGTGACAAACGACTGAATGGATTTTGATAAAACATTAAGGGATCATAATAGCGGAGTTTAATTTTTTACTTTCTCCGGACTTTCATTTTCATTCACTAATAATATCAATGCTCAGCTCCTAAACATGATAGGTTCATGTTTAATACTGGTAAATCTTGCTCGTGAATTAATCTATATAATAGTGAAAACCGGAACAAAATCCGTTCAGTAGTTTTGGCAGTAGACATGACAGACGCGGCAGGAGACTGTACTATAATATATATAGAGAGACTCTCCCCGAATGGGTACAATGAATTGGGGTTTATTTGGAGGAATAGGTATCTACTTATCTAGGTATTAGAGTTAGATATATGCTACCGCGGACTTTTTTATAGATAATTTTATTTTACACAATACTTTCCTACATCACTTTGTTGTATCTCTGACGGATTAGACAGCATACGCCTCGAAAACGCGCTGGAGCCTACTTTCCGACTTCATTTACTAATACTGTTAATTCTCAGCTCCTAAATATGATAGAAACATGTTTAATACTCGTAAACCTTCCTCGTGAACCAATCTATCTAATAATGAAAACCGCAACAAAATCGGTTCAGTAGTTTCGGAGTGAATCGTGTACATACTTACTCATAGTAGGTCGAACTATAGTGCAGGGAAAAATATCAGCGCATTTTAACACCTCGTGTTCAGCCAGGTGTTTAGTGAAGGTGTACGTGTTGGGATGAGAGCCGAGAAGTCTGAAATTAAAAAAATATGTGAAAGAAAAATGTGGCGCTTAATATAAGGAAAGAGAAAACGGGGGCAAAGTTTAAGGCAGGGTGCAAACACGATATCTACTAAAAGTGGCATTTTTGAACGCTTACTTTGAAGTGTCAGAAAGTAATCTCAATCTCAAAAAAAATATTGTGGATAGCTAATAATAATACATAAAACTTTAACCGCATAGATTTTTCATAAGTGTTTTGGTCTATCGAAAAAAAAATATACAAAATACCTCTATAAAAATGTGCGTGAATTCACATTCATATTTTGCGCGACTTTTTTTAAGAATCAAATAGCTTGAATAATCTATTAAAACTTTAACCGATTACTTTCACTGTTTAATTGTTTTTCTTTAACAAATTTTAAGAAAAAGCTACAAAATAAGTGAAATTTCAAGTGTAGCTGCATGACCACGTAAAATATGCCAAGCAATATTCAACCTTATATCGTCCTACATAAGCATCCGCCCACCGGAGTGCAAATAGTATTTTTTATCGAGGTTGATCCCTTCCTTAACCACCCATATTTCCAATTTAATTCAATAAAAACCGTTGATAAATAACAGCTATTTCACTTACATATAATATTGAACAAGTAACTATATGCTAAATTACAGTGACACAGGTGGATTATTTATAGAGAAATTGGGAATAGTTTATCCCATAAAAGTGGATTCTACTACGCACGGCACGTAACGATAAATACGGTAACGATTCAGAGCGCGCTAAACATTTATATCAGTCTTTCTCAAAGTGGGCGATAACGCCCCCTTGTGGGCGCTGTAGGCCTAGAGGGGGGCGGTAAGGGCGTTGAATTGGTTTAGGGAGGCGATGGCTGAATTGTAATTTCATCTATTTAATATTGCACGCCTCACGGTAGAGGTTAGGTTAAAAATTATTGTTAAAAATCATCAGATTCATCCTTCACATTAGATTAGTTATAAAATTAAAATTGATTATGTTTGTTAATTTTAATAAAAGATAAGATACAGTTAAAGTTTTGGGTAAAAAAAGTCTCGTTTAAACTCCAAACTAATATAGCACACTATAATTAAAGTAATGAATGTCATTGTGATTTTTAAGATGTGGATATGTAAAAAAAAATTGGGGGCGCTGAAAAATAATTGATTTTCAAAGTGGGCGGTAGGCAAAATAAGTTTGAGAACCTCCGAATTTATACGGACCGTTTTTACACCTAACGACACCGCACCGTATTTTTTGCAGTCACGATATTATAGCGACATCAATAAATCTATGGCCGTTTCTCCTCGACACGACAAAAAACTATTTCGCCTACACTGCGATGTCGTTGCTGGAATAAGGATGATGACATTTTTTTTAGGGAATACTTTTAAATTATGTTTATTATAGTAAAAGAACATGCTTTTAATTTTAATTTATCAAATTCCCGCCAAAACGTTTTGGGCGCGATGATGACGTCACACCTTAATAACTAACAAAATTATAATCACAGATTAGATAAAATAACAAGAAAATAACTTAGTCAGTGACAGATTGACAGACAGTTATTATAATATAGTTACTAGTCTGTGGTTATTTATTTGACATTTACTTAAAAGTGACGTCACATACCGTTTGTGACCACGTGACCGGAAGTATGAATTAAAGCTTTTTCATTTTGATATTAAAAAAGATATACCTACACATTTATTAAGCAAATAAATAAACATTATTTTTGGTGATTATACGTTATAGACTATATTAAAAATATTATTATGTGTTTATTTTCTCTCACTGTCATCATCCCTATTGTCGTTAGTGGAAAAGCGTGTGTTTTGCAACCGTAAATCGTATGGTGTAAACGCCCTTATATCGCGAAAACTAATCACATACGTACTTAGCTTCTATATCCTCAAGGGCGTTATCATTGAGTGTAGCCACCAAAGATATAACTTTTTCAGGATCTTCAGGAGCATCGTATATTCTCTCGTGAGCTTCCTTCAAGTATGAGTTGACATATGCTGAGGATACATGTACCATGGCCTGAAACAGTTAACAGTGGTTAATTATTATAAAACAAAAAACACATCTTCTCGACTTTTATACCTTGCCAGGGGACCCTAGTGTCCACTTTATGGCAGTTTTCTATATTAAATAGAATAGGTGGTAACTGTGGTAAGCCTGTTGCTGCACATCCAAAATTTGTCTGGGATAAACTATTCCCAATTTCTCTTGAAATAATCCACCTGTATCACTGTAATTTAGCATATAGTTACTTATTCAATACATCTAAGTGAAATAGCTGTTATTTTTTCAATGGGTTTTATTGAATAGGAAATATGGGTGGTTAAACATTGCCCCCGTTTTCTCTTCCATAATCTATCACAAAGCTTAATTACAATCATGACATCGAGGACATGATTCTTACCTTCAAATTTTTGATATCCTTGCAAAGATCCATAACTCTTCGTGTACCAAGTAAATTAATAGTGACTGTTGGTCTTAGATTCTGTTGAAAGTCCAACGTAGCAGCCGAATGTATAACGACATGGACATTTTGGACTAAAACCTGTCGATCCTCGGTGCTAAGTCCCAGGTTCTCTTCCCCGACGTCACCGGCGACTGGCACCAGCTTTTTGAAGACATCTGTCGATTCTGTCTCGAGGAGTTTTTCGAATATCTGGAATTGTTTTATGGTTAACTAGCTGCTACCCGCGACTTCCTTCAAGTAAAACTCATTAAATAATATTTTTTCTCATACAAATTTTTCACGAAACCGTATTATCAGTCCCAGGGTACCCAGCGGAAGACCAAGTCTCCATCTTTTAGCCGATGGTATTTGTGAAGCTATACCTAACGAGTGGCCAGTTCTGTTGAGGTATATTTAAATGGAAAAGCCTTAAATGTGGTTTGTCGGATTATGTGATTATGTAATCATTGAAACAGAAACAAAGATATACGAAAAATTTACTTACAGAGTTTTTTGAAAAATCTTCAAGCCGTTGCGAAACATCCTTTCCTTTCTTGGGCCTCATAAGCATGTAAACTTTGCCAATATCCGGAATGGTTCTTAAGATTTTCTCAATAAGACAAAGCCCTACAAAACCGGTCCCACCGGTCAGAAATATATTTTTCCCGGAATAGAACGCTTTCACTTGGGATGGCTCCGACATTTTTATTCCTGGGAAAAAAAACTGCAATTAGTGGTTAAGGGGAAGTGGTCGATGGGAAAATGAGTGATGAAAGAGCAGAACGCATTTATCGCAGAATCGGGCGCACGCGAGCAGGATAGAAACAGTAAGCGATTCAACGTAAGCGATAATTTTTGTTTAAAACGCAATTTAAAAAAAAATCTTATACCTACAACATAGAAATAATTTTACAATGAAAGGATAGATAATTACCAAAAACATATTCATGTTAATTTTTGTAACAGCACCATATATATTATAGTCATAAAATTAGATAAATAAAGCTTTCAGAGGTGTATTTAGGATTTTTTTCTATCGAGTAAAATATTTCTAATCATATTTTCTAAACAATAACAATATTTGTCATATCCTTAAAATCAATAGGTATTATATTTTTTTCAGGTTTTCTGAAAAAATTGATTAAAAATTGCATATTGATGACTGACTTCCCCTTAAGCCGTCTGGTATTAACTAGAGTATAAACTAGATCCCGGTTATGTATCAATGTGTTTTATTTAATTAAGAACTTATGTGTACATAATTCGACAAAGATACTCCATCTAAATATACCTCAACAGAACTGGCCACTCGTTAGGTATAGCCTCATAAATACCATCGGCTAAAAGAGGAAGCAAAGATAACACACGGTTTCGGGTTATGTATGTATAGTAGGAAAACTCGTAGTAAACTTTCACCATTCGTTTATTGGTCGAATTAACAAGGAAGGAACAAGCAGGAGCAGCAAAAGAACAACCAGTAAAAGGATCCGTAAGGAGCCAAGGAGCCGTCAAAGGAGCGCACTGTAATAAAAATGAACTACACATTACTACAGGGCGTTATGCTATTGAAGTAACACAATACAAAGTATGATAAAAATACTTACAATACTTATTTGCGCTCCTTTTATATTAACATAGATATTAGTTCTTGAATATTGTTGTTTACTTAGTTGATAAAATAGAAATATAATAAATTTTACAATTGGCAGAGTAACTGCCTAAGTCAACAGTTTGTGAAGGAATGAGTAACATTTTAATTTAGGTTCCACACATCATGTTCTATTGAATTAAAATGAACAATATCGTGTTCTAAAATTAAAATAAATGCTATTAATGATGGCCAGCTTGTAAGCGGCCAGGAAAATAAGGTCGTATCATCACAGCCGTTTCAGAGGAGTTTGGTGACAAAAACACCGTGACAAGAGAATTTTATATATATAGATGTGTGTTGGTTTGGTATATCTGTTTAAGATAATAGACTCAAAAACTACAGGACAAGGATGTGTACAAAACTTAACGGAATATGTCTTTTGGGAGCGGAGCTGCAGTAAACCAACAATGGCAATGTGCCTTATTCGACGAGTTATATTGCGAAAGTAACTCTGTCTGTTAAGCTTTCACGGCTAAACCACTAGGTTACTTACAAGATCCTTTCACATTCAAGACTCCTATATCCATAATTTGTATGGAGATAAAACTATTTCCAATTTCTCTTTAAATAATCCACTATCACTGTTATTTAGCATATTTAGTTACTTATTCAATATAGCTAAGTGAAATAGCTGTTATATTTTCAATTTGTTATATTTAATTTGTTTTGGTCAAAAATAATAATATTATTATTTTGAGTTTTCAAGAAAAAAAAAACGCGATGTAAATAATTAAAGGGTAATGGTAAGAGCGCTTTAAAAAATTAGAGCTTTGTGATAGATTATGAAAGAGAAAACGGAGGCAAAGTTTAACTACCCATATTTCCTATTCAATAAAACCCATTGAAAAAATAACAGCTAAGTATTTCACTTAGATATATTGAATAAGTAACTACCTATATGTTAAATTACAGTGACACAGGTGGATTATTTACAGAGAAATTGGGAATAGTTTATCCCATAAAAATAATGGATATTATAGGAGCTTTAAGAAATATTGTCAATTTTAAGGCAGCAGGCTTGCTACTCGCTAATTATGGCCTTTGTTACTTGTATATCTGGCCACGCTTACAATGTATAAAAGCCGTGATAGTTTAAAGTAACAACTAGTAATCTGAGTAATTACCGTATACGATAAAGTAACCGATTACTGTGCATCTTTTTTTGTAATCGGTTACGAAGGCTCCATTGACGTCAATGGACGTTTACCTTGAAACCCAACGGAGCCGGTGAAAAATAAACAAGAAATATTATACCTTGTATGTCTAAATATACCTACTTGTTATGGCTAAAGTCTACGCTCTGAGGTTTATTTTATTCGCGCAACAATTTGAATACCTACATAAATACGCTTATAACTACTTATCTATTACAGATAGATATATGCTACCGCGGACTTTTTTGTAGATAATTCTATTCTACACACTTCTTTCCTACATCTTTTTGTTATATCTCTGACGGATTAGACAGCATACGCCATGAAAACTCGCTGGAGCCAACCTATCTAAAAACCGCAACAAAATTGGTTCAGTATAGTTTTTGCATGAGAAGGTAACTAACAGAAAGCTTTTTTAATCGACTTCAAAAAAAGGAGAAGGTTCTCAATTCGACTGAATTTTTTTATGTTTGTTACCTCAGAACTTTCGACTGGGTGAACCGATTTTGATGATTCTTTTTTTATTTGAAAGCTGGTGCTTCCCGTGTGGAAAATTTTAGTGAAAATTGGTTCAGTAGTTTTGAATAACTCGATGAAACGTCAAGCCGATTTCGATTATTTATATTTGTAATGATACTTGTAATCATTAAAAGGGAAAAATAAATTAACTTTAAAAAAAAAGTGTACCGAAAGAAATATAATAACCGGGTACACTATTTTGCTTTTTCAGTTTCAAGAATTCATGCGGATTCAGGTTTATTTTGTATTCTGAGGTTTTGATGCTAAAAATATATCAACAAAGTGGGCAAACTTGCTCACCCATAATGGGCTGGATTCAAATGTCATTGACCAAAAAATATTTATATTACAAATATTAAGTTATTTAAAGAAACTAATAAAAAGTCGGTGGCCGAGTGGTTAAGACGTCTGGTATTAACTAGGCAGACCACGGGTTCGATCCCGGAACCCGGCCATGTACCAATGGATTTTTTAAATAAAAACTTATGTACATAATCCGACAAACCACACTTTAGAGGCTTTTCCAAGTGATGCTCCGTCATACATGTGGCAATTGATTTTTATCTATCTATCTATCTATCTATCTATCTATCTATCTATCATCACGCCTTTTGTCCCAAGAAGGGTAGGCAGAGACAATCAAATGCCATTTGTTACGATCCTGACATACCTTTCGCTTCTTTTATATTCATCATACCTTTCATACATGCTCGGCGATTGTGTGGTACTTAATATTTTTCATCGATCAAAACAATTTTTATATTGAATTTTATTGAAAAGTAGAGTTTCCTTTCACTTCAGCCATATAAACCTTTTTAGTCAATCTTTCATCCTTCATTTTGTCAACTTTTTTTTATATATGTATAATTATTCAAAGTTTTATTTAGGTAAAATAGCCATTCTGCCCCATTTCTCAACTTATTTGTATTACTGGTAGTACCACGAGGCAAATTAAGTGCCGTGGCACTACTTTTATCACCAATATGTCAGCATCATTTAGGTAAAGTAGCGTTTCTGTATAGCAAATTCAAAAGTACTGGATAGCAAAAAACTTAACCTTTGAGATAAAAATTAAAAAAAATACCTTAGAATTCCACGGGAGAAACCAGGGCGGACAGCCACTTATTATTATTGTACTTACTTTTAAAGTAGTGTTACTGTGAACTTAAGTTTCATCAATCAATCACGTAACACATTGACAATAAAATTGCAATTGATCGTTTCGGGGTCACCATGGTCAGCGGTCATGAACTTTGTTGCATTAGTGTTCATTCGTATAAAACACTTGAAGTTCGTATTTTTAAATTGCATATTTACAATAGTGAATATTGACCACGAAATTAGTCCCACGCTGCGTCTGTCTGTCTGTTACCTTTTCATGCAAAAACTATGTGATTCACCGAAAAGGTTTACGAGTATTAAACATGGACCTATCATGTTTAGGAGCTGAGTATTAACAGTATTAGCGAATCAAATCAGCGAAAAAGGTAGCTTGTGCGAGTTTTCATGGCGTATGCTGTCTAATCCGTCAGAGATATAACAAAATTATGTAGGAAAGAATTGTGTAGAATAAAATGATCTACAAAAAAGTCCGCGGTAGCATATATATATCTCTAATAGATAAGTAGTTATAAGCGTATTTATTAGGTATTCAAATTGTTGTGAGTCCATATTGTACCAGTGCGAAGCCGGGGCGGGGGCGCCTAGTATATTATAAATGCGAAAGTTCGTTTGTTTGTTCCCACAAGTTGTTTGGGATAAAAAGCCGGTCTTCACACCATATCTGTGCAAAAAATCACGTCGATCCGTTGCTGTGTATTGACGTGAAATTAAATAATTTTATTTGCCAGGGATTTTTCAGACCTACATGTGTGCGTGCAACTACACCTACCTTGACTTACATTGTGCAAAAATTTCCTAGGTACCTATTAAATCACGTCAAAAAAAATAATTAATATCTACACAAAAAGGACAAACTAAGTTAGGATTAAATGTTTAAAAACTTTAATTTTACCTTAGATTTTAGCACATAACACTTTGCACCTGGCAAGGTTGTAATTAAAATCGTCTTAACTGATCAACGACGCGACGCAAATGACAATAACATTTGAAAATTAAAACCTATACAACCTTTTTCATAATTTATTAATACAAACCTCTTTTGTGCACCATGTAGGTTGCATAACAAAATTTAAAAAAAAACTTGATTGTGTTCCGATCGTATGCGGTATGATATCGTAAGTGACCTTTTGTGTTTGCGTCTGTTGTGAAATAATTTCTCGATTATTTGTTTTTTTGCAAAGGTTGCTGACATGATCCTCATTCAGAACTATATTCTGTCTATCATTGTATGACGCTAATATAAAATCCGTGTTGTGATCGATGGAAGAGTTTAAAAAAAATACGTGTACACGCGTAAGAATCTTTAGCTTATTATAATTAAGAATGTAATATAATTACTAAATTTTATTTAAAAAGAGTTACACCTGTGTTTTTTTACAAGTCTTATTTGGTAAACAAACTTTGCATGTCATTAGAGAGATACACTGCAAAAAGAACGATAAAATAACCAAGGATAAGATAGGCCAAGATTCACGTACCAGAAACATGAGAAAGAACGATTTCAAAAAATCGGTCTTGCGAAAATACACAAAACGAAAAAAGTTTTGCTCTTCCAGTATTATACAAAAACTATTAGAAATAGCAAGTTGTAGTTAATTTTTTCATAAAGTATGTGAAATTATCTATAGGATAAATACGAGAAAAAATCAGTTGAAAATACGCGTGAAATTGATGACTTTCAGGGCTTCATAAAACTAAGGTGTAACTTGATTTTCTATTTTTTTTATTCAAACTGTGTCAAATAAATAGTTATCTTTCAAATGCTATTTAAATTTCACTAATACTGTTAATGCTCAGCTCCTAAACATGATAGGTCCATGTTTAATACTCGTAAACCTTCCCGGTGAATCAACCTATCTAATAGTGAAAACCGCAACACAATCGGTTCATTAGTTTTTGCGTGACAGACGCGGCGGGGGACTTTGTTTTTCATAATTTTGGTTAGCCATCTCATTCTAATCTATCTAAATCTTATCTAATCTAAAATGTAATCTAAAAATAAACACTATGACATAATAAGTTGAGGTATAATAATAAACTCGCAATACAACTTTTATATAACTTGTGGTCACATCAAGTATGGTGAAAGTTGTTCGTCGGATTTTTCCTACCATTACAGCATGAATGGTGAAGACTTTGACTAAGGTTATTTTATCAACCATATATCATCACGCCTTTTATCTTAAGAGGGGTAGAATGCCCCACGATCCTGACATACCTACCTCTTTCGCTTCTTTTATATTACATGCTCGGCGATTGTGTGTACTTTTAATATTGCAATAATATATTTTGGTGATAAGTAGTAGTAAGTTTAATTAAAAAAAACCGGCCAAGTGCGAGTCGGACTTGCGCTCGAAGGGTTCCGTGCCACTATCTATAAATACGGCAAAAAAAATTACGTTTCTTATATGGGAGCCCCCTTAAATATTTATTTTATTCTGTTTTTTAGTATTTGTTGTTATAGCGGCAACAGAAATACATCATGTGTGAAAATTTCAACTGTCTAACTATCACGGTTCATAAAATACAGCCTGGTGACAGACGGACAGACAGACAGACAGCGGAGTCTTAGTAATAGGGTTTCCGGATTTACCCTTTGGGTACGGAAACCTAAAAACACGGCCTGGCAATAGGCATGATGACTAAAAAATTCTAATTAGTCCGTCAGTTAGATTATCAGAAAATATTGGACACGTATTTTTTCTTTTGTCAATTAAACAAAAATTTTATGAAGATATAGCCCGCTAAAGTTCCGCGTGACGTCACGCCTTAGTATAATTTTCCCCCCACTCCCAAACTTTGACGCGCTTTATCTCTGTCATTTTTTGTTTGATTGACAAAAGAAAAAATACGTTTCCAATATTTTTTGATAATCTAAATGTCGGACTAAATAGAATAATATTTTGTTTACCACACCTTTGAAATTTCGGTAAGGTCTGACGGATCGGACGGGCGACGACGGGCCTGCCAAAGGGCCGGCTTTACATATTACAAACTTGTGGCATCCTAACATCCTTTGTCGTTCTTTCACGTCAAAACAAAGCAATGGATCAACGTGATTTTTTGCACAGAGATACCTTATTGTAGGGCAAGGCTAGTTTCTATTTCAAAAATGTCTACAGGCAAAGCCAGGGCAGTAGTGATACTATGGATTTGTCCGACAAGCCGACTAACGACTAATCGGCCCCAAAATTACCGACTATTTGCCGACTATAAAAGTGGGATACAGTTAGTAGGTGCTGGTGTCGGTGGTCGAGTGGGGACGTCAGCTTTCGACCCCACATCCGACTATGTACCAATGGGCTTTTTATAATAAAAAATCTATTACATTATCTGACAAACCGTTTAAAGAGGCTTTTACATCTATATGCCTCAACAGTATAGTTAACTCGTTAAGTATAGCCTCAAAAAAATCATCGCCTAACGGTTCCCGGCAACTATAAGGCAATCCGTGCAGAAAAAAAAGTATGGCTCTTCATTTATTTCTCGCCGATTAGTCGCCGACTATAAAAGTGACAGAATAGTCGGCTTTACATGGCAACTCTAATCTACACTCTTGGTAAAATTTTGTAGCCTAAAATGTTTGAGAAACAGTCATAGACATTAGAAATGCACATAAAGTTTAATTGAAGATAGGTTTAGCCTTGCAGTTAGCAGATGATTTGAACTTTAAGGTCAAGCAAAAAAAAAAGGAGTTGATAGCCTAATTGGCAGAGTCTTGAACTTGAAACAAGGGATCAGGGTTCAGATCTCACTCATGCAAAAAATGCTACAAAGCATAAATTTTCTTTAAAAAAAATTCAAAATAACAGATACCTACTGGTATATATAAAGGTATAAAGGCCTGTGGATAAAATTTTTTTAAACTTTCTTTTTTTTTTTCTTAACGGATTGCCTTACAGCTTCCAAAACCGTGTTACAGTTCCAGGATACCCAGCGGAAGTCAAGTTTTGTAAGGCTATACCTAATGAGTGGAGTTCTGTTGAGGTATATTTAGATGGAAAAGCCTCTAAGTGTGATTTGTCAGATTATGTACACAAGTTTTTAATTAAAAAACCCATTGGTAAGAACCCTTGGTCTGCCTTATCTGTTTATTTTACTTATTTAATTGCTGTTTGTAAAATTCTAAACCAAGTTATTTTGTTTTGAACTAGTACCTATTTTATTGGGATTCTCACTATTAGATAGGTTCACTGAGAAGGTTTACGAGTATTAAACATGGACCTATCATAACCTATGATACAACAAAATGATTTAGGAAAGAATTGTGTAGAGTAAATCTACAAAAAAAGTCAGCTGTAGCATATATCTATCTCTAACACTATCACGGTTTTGACAGAGATTATTTGTCAACTGATCACCTGCTCTGAGTGCTGTCCTCGAGATCACAGATATTGGCAGAAACATAATTATGTGCTCTAGAAACTAACAAGAGCCATACATGTATAGAGAAAGGAACTTCTTTCTCACCAACCACTCCTTTTCACAAGTAAAAATTTGTTGAAACTTGACATTGGCAAATCATCATTTACACTGATGGAGCCATAATAATAAAAAAAAAAGAAGATGATGATTCTTTTTTTGTTTGGTAGGTCTCCATATAAATTTTATTGAAATTGATTCAGCGCTTTGAGAAAAAACACAATGGAATTGAAGTCGTTAAAACTCTTTGCTCCCAAATGTTCATTTATATGCAGGAAATCTATCCATTTTATTGATAACAGTTTTTATCTATTTGCAATACCAGCATATCCTGGTTGTATCACATGGAATGTATTTAGTTCTTCTACCCAACTTTTAGTTGGGAGAAAAAAACCGGGGACCATATAGTGCAAAGCCAGGGGCAAGGTAGCTATGACATTATAATTTACAGACATTTTCCTACAGCTCTAGGATGTTTACCATTGGTCGCGACTTATGCACAGGCAGAATGGAGTGCATCCATAACTATTTTGACATGCATGAAGGCATACACTTAGTTAAACTACTTGGCAACGCAAATCAATTACAAACATACTACATACCAAACCTGTTTTTATATAAATAACTATGTTGTTTTGAGTACTTTAGCCTTATTCTTTGGCTCCACCAATGTTAATTAATGATTTGCCAATGCCTTTATAGTATCAATACTTATGCCGATTAATCAGTATCTAAGATAATCCTGCCAACTGGTGGAATTAAACTGGATTACCCATCATGTTACGACGGAACGCGTGCGTCGGTCGCCATGGCATGACGTAGAATCCTACTTTAGCCTTAAAAATACACTGGACAATGACATTATCAAAAAGTCATTAAAACACTATAACTTTGTGCATGGCATTTCATGGTTTCAATGTTTGAATATGTTTCAAAATTATATAGTCATTATTAGAGTCGAGAAGGGAGTCTTTTGGCGGGAGCCCATTCGGAAGCTCCTCGTGCTAAATGATACTAAATTTTTACCCAATCTAAAACTCCACAATAATATGACTTGGTAACTAATAGGTTATGACCCCATTTTTCTTTACCTACCTACCTTAAGATTTAGAAATTTATTTGATTTATTCAAATTAATTCAAGTTATTCCTTACAGAAAACATTCCTAGATAATTTTAAATGTTAGCAATTCCTAAATTAAAAGTTGTTTACCTGTTGCTTGCAGTAAAGAGTTTATTTGAAAAAGGATGTATATGTAAAAAAAGTAATAAATTACTTACCAATTTTTAACAAAACTGTTCAAGTAATATTATTCACGAAATGAAAATTGTTTATATAAACGATCACACACAGTCACTCGCTTAACTTCTTGTTGGAAACTAAATAATAGAGATATCTGTTGAAACTAAGTGGAAACTAACTGGAACTTTCCTTGTATCTGCAATGGATGTGTGGATGTGGTGTGGATTCAAAACACACACAATAAGAAAAAGTTGTTGAACTTTTGACGTATGTAGTAGTGATGTCCATTCATTGCGATACTAGTTAGAAAATATCTGTTATTTTGTATTATTAAAGTTACAATGGACAACATTTCATTTTTTTAATCACCCATTCTTATTACTTTAATTAAAAATATATTAAAAAATAAGTTACACGTATTTTTGTATTTTATTTTTGGTTGAGTTTTTATATTTTTAATTTAATTATGAATTTTTATAAATTCTGAGGACTTACAAACTAAAAACCTTAGCTAGGACTAAAATTAAAAAATATAAACTGTCACCCAAAGAAAGTGACTGATAGTGTCAGTCAAGCCACAGAGTAAACGTTATAGAAATGCAAAGAGTATAATATACCGTGTTCCAAATAGGTGTTGCCGTAGCCGGAACTCAAATCGCCCACAACATTATTCATAATGTATATAATAATACTAGCTTTTGTCCGCGGTTTCACTCGTAAATATATTTCCTGTGATAGCCCATTCGAAACTAGCAAAACTTCCAAAAAATATTATATAAAAGAAGTATTTTTATAATATTATTTAAAGAATAATTATTAATTTAGCTTCAAATGGAATAAAAATGGGTAAAATTAATAGAAGGCAACACCTTAGTTCAATAACTAACAACTCTGCCAACAGACATTAGTATTTTTAAATTAGAGGGTTAGCACAGATTAGGGCACCTATTAATCCTCATTTTTCAATATTTCAGTATTTTTAAAATAACTCGAAAATTAAAGGATATAAAAATAAAAAAAAATGAAAAATAAGCTTTCTAGCATGTAATCTCCAAACGGTTTTCGAATTTTGGTACCTTACGAAAAATGAAATGTTGTCCATTTATAACTGTTATTTTTGAAGTATTTAAGTTAGTGACCTATTAGCAAGTAGGTACATTGGGTATGTGTGGTGTTCTATATCCCACCAAAAACATAAATGTAAAAATGGGAGCCAAGTTCAATATTATGATAATTATGGCGTGGTTGTCGGCTGCACCGACAAAAGATTTGAGATCTAAATGGGTGCCAAGTTCTGTAGACGATCACTTGTTTTTTTCTGCTTCAACAATGTTTGCCTTTTAAAAATATGACTTATTTCTCTATTGGACCTCAACATTTGCCTTGGCTAGTTTCACATACTAGTCAACTTATAATTAGCTAATCAACTTATCATCTTTATGTTATATACAAGTTATTGTTTCTATATTGTAAGGTTTAGGAATAGCTCTAAATATTTGATTTGCTGGTAAAAAATAGCCAAGTCAACTAGGTGAGTATTAGATAGTGTCCACTTTTAGTCAGTGTTGTTCAGTTCAGTTATTTAAGAGAAGAGATGGCTGTTGCTGTGCTTCAGACGTGAGTACCTATCTGGTGATGGTCCGTAGAACGACAAGTCAATGAAATCACATGTTTTAAATAATATTGGTGTTTATCATTTTTGGCTTTAGTGAAATTTGAACTATGATTATTTAAGTAAACATTAAACGTATTTGTAAAATTGTAGATTATTATAATATAATATTATAGCATGAAAAATAAAGAAACCGAATCCTTATCTCAGATCCTATATCTGATTGAAGGCATCACAAAAACAGCTATGAATCAGCTTTTTGATGGATGGACAAGGTGAAGCTATAGTATCATGGAGAATACTTCTATGAACGACCATATATATTCCTTCTTCTCCATTCCAAAACCGAACCTCACGCTCGAGGCACGCACACACCATCGTTCAGTACAACAGATGAACTAAGAAGTTCGGTAACTCGTTTATAATTATGATGTCTGCCTTATAACCTTGTATACTTCAAATGAAATGTGATGGAGTACGAGTGTTTTAGGTGTTTAGAACTTCTAGGCGATTACGCGAGTGAACATTAGGTATGCTCGAATATTTTGCGATATATTACAGTCTATAATGTAACACGGGTGGTATTTAAAAAAAAAAAGTATATTCGCCATTTTAAGTTAGAAACAAAGGTAATTTTGCGATCCATGAACTCATAATCCTACAATTATTTTTCTTCACGGGATTGCCTTACAGCCCCTGAAACCGTGTACGGTCCCAGGGTACCCAGCGGAAAACTAAGTCTCACTCTTTTAGCTGATGGTAAGTAATTTACATTTTTGGCATAAAGAAATAAATACCTACTAGGTATAGGATTTTTGGAATCAGAAATAAAACTGCAAATGTTCTACTACATGTATTTATTTTCTTACAATTAAGAAATACAAATTTGTGGGCAAATTCCTAAAAGATTATAGTTAATTTATGTATAAATTACATACACCTCCACACACGTACTTACCTAAATCTAGACTATTAAAATTCATCTAACATAGGTTCTACCTACTTAATTTATAACCAATAGTTTAATATAAATAATTTTCCAAGCCAGTTCGCACAAAAGGATCCATCCTTCATTACATCACATATTAAGTGGGAGAGAGAGAGGGTGTTACAAACTATATTACAAAAAAACCAAAAAGAAATAAACAATGTTATAAACTTAATTAACGTATGGGCCCTAAAATATTAAAATTTTACTTGCTGCCTTGGTAAGATAGATTTATTTATATTAAACCATTGCTCAGTACTCAGATATGTTATTAAATTGAGATTCACTTCTTTAAAACTAATAATTAATTGAATATTACTGGGATACTTATTAATATAAAAATAAATGGTTAAAATTAATTGAAAAAAAATAACAAAAATATAGGTATTTAAGGTAATGTTAAAATACAAATTACAATCAGTGTCTTAAACGATTACGTAAATAACATTACTAAAAAATTCATAAAATATTTAAAGAATAATTTATTATATGGCAAGTTTTAGTCTAATTGTGATAAACTAATATACTAATTAATGTGAAAAATCTATACGTTGCATATATTCCTAAATAATTGAGTGTGTATAATATTATACTTAATAATAAAAATCTCGGGTTCATATCCCAGATCAAGAAAAATATTTATATAAATATTTATCAACAAAGCCAAATTATCAAATTACTAGATGAGACAAAATTATCAATGTGGTAGCTTAACTTCTCAAAAATACAAAAAATAATGAATGCATCCTCGTAGAAGGTACCATGTCCCTTTGCTCTTCATTTGCTTTGATTTTCATTAAATACATGTTTTATACCTAGCGGTTAAAAATCAAAATAAAACCTATCAGTAGATGGAATACAATGCAATAACATTTAGTTACAAACTATGGAATGTATGTAGTTTTAAGCTAGAATTAAGATGACGTATATGTAGACGTTTATTTTATATGCAGCGTGGCGTGGATCTAATATGACTCTAAACAACAAAACATGTTAATATAAATGACATTAAGACTGACACTAATGTAGAGTGTAGCCTCAGCTTTATGCAGATTTTTCCCAAATAGGGATGGGATATAAATAATAATACTTATTATAATAAACGATATAAATATATTTGAAATAGTTAAACTTGAGTATTAAAATTAATATCTAAGTTACAATAAAGCTGCAAAATACTAATATTTTCCGTCTTTCACTTGTATAATGTCTATTAAAACAGCTAAATTATAAAAATCCTCCAACGATGATTAAAAATTTAAAAATATATTCGGAAGTTTGTATATTAAACAACACAATCGTAAAAATAAAATTAAACAGATCAAAATTAATAATAGCTTATATACTATTCTTATTTTATGTAAGTATATACTTTTTAATTAACTTAGTTCTAAGTATATTTAAAGTACTACTTTCCTAAAAAGGGAATGTAATTTTTACACAATAATTAGTTTCGCTTAATCCATCTTTACTGATAATTGAATTTTTTTTTAGTTATTATGTATTTCTCCTTTAATCATATTAAATGACAGATTTGTTATATAGAAGCAAAATAAATTATAACTAAACAATTTTTAAATTCCATATTAGTAAGGCGCAATATGTATCTAACATATTGTAATATAAGTATTAGGTACTATATAATCCTATATCAAAATATACAAAACTTGACCAATCAATTATTGCCATTTTAGGACGGAAATGTAATATTAATTGCACTTTAGGAATGATTTTGTTAACAAATAATAAACTGGCAGTATATCCGACATAATGGCATAAGTATTCTAAATACCTTGAAGATAAAATTAAATATGGTTACCGCAATTAGCGGCGATCCGTCCTCTCCTTTTTTACGTCCATAATTTTCCAAATAATAGTTTCACTGTTCATTTGCTGTACTTACATGTCGTTGCTATATTATTAGCGATCACGTCGGATGTGCTGCCAGATTTATATTTAACGACTTACTTATCAATAATATATTTAATAAATAAATAAATACAAGTACTATTATTATAACATCAATAAACGTGAAAAATATTATTAAAAGTACCTAATTAAATAATTGTAATTATTTTTCTTTTTAAAAACATGGCAACTGTTCAATCTCCTTGATGCTTAGTACTGTTTAAAAAAATAACTATCGTGAATTTGTAAAAAAAATATACATTAAAAAATGTAGTCCGTGATAAATTCAGGTACTAATATAACACATTTCCTTATAAGTAGGTAGGTATTGCTTTTTACACCCATAATATTTACAGTGTAATATTATTTGATCCGTATGGAAGATATCAGCAAATTCAATAATTTAACTTTGCAAGTGCGTCGAGCAAATACCTATTATTTTTGCAAAACCAGGAGTGTTAACTTTTTTGGAAATACTTTTAAATTGTAGATGTAAGATTTATTATACCTAATAAAATACCTAGAAATAATTATATTTGTATTTATATTTAAAAAAATATGTTTATAATATAATTTTTCAAATTCTCGCGCGCGAATAAGTTCTGGGCACAACGATGACCGGCACATCTTGCAAACCAACAAAATGATGGTCATAGATTAGATACAATAATAAGAAAATAACTTAGTGACAGATTGACAGACAGTTATATAATAATATAGTTAGTAGTCTGTGGTTATTTATTTGAAATTTAGATGGAAGTGACGTCACTTCCCGTTTGCGGTCACGTGTCTGGAAGTATGAATTAAAGATTGTTCAAATAGATATTTATTAAACAAATAAATAAACATTATTTTCAGTGATTATACGTTATAAACTATATGAAACATATTAATGTGTATTTATTTTCTTTCACGGTCAACACCCCTATTCTAGCAAGACACATACACACACCTTCATGGCCTTTAATATCTTAAAAAAAGAGATTAGCAAGTTAAAACTTTAAATACAATATTTTAAATAAATAATAATTTTGACAGCTTTAAATAATATTCACAGCTGCTGTCATACGGATCAAGCTATATTTATGATTAATTGTCATAAAGTGACAATATGGAAAATACCGCTGAATCGATGGGGTGAAATTTTGAACAGAAGGAATCCACAAATACTTAATAAGAAACACCAGAATAATTTGTTAAATTGGTCTTAAATTTTGTCCTTTCATGATAATCTAAGAAAGAATAAATTTAGCCAAAATTAGGCATTACAATTCCTGGACAACTTAATGTTATATTCGACGAAACCTAGTTTTTGATCAGACGGCAGGAGGCATAAATCTTGTACCTGAAAATTGAATAATAAATTATATATTTTAAAAATACATTGATAGGGTATTAGATAAATAGTGGTTTGTATTATGATTGATTTTTTTTTATTAGCAATTATTATAAAACAAAGACCCCCGCCGTGTCCGTCTGTCTGTTTGTAACATATTCACAAAAAAAATACTAAACAGATTTTGTTGCGGTATTCACTTAAAATAGGTTTATTCTCCAGGACGGTTTACGAGTATTACATTCTGATAGGTATAGAAGACATCCTTTCTAGTCCAAGTCTAGACGGCAGCGTGAAGTTAATATTAAATTATAATTAGTGACCATCTTAGTTGAATAACCGATCAATCAGTCGAAGGATACGGAAATAAATTATGAATTAATATATTTTGTTTTTAATTTTCATTAATATAAAGTAGAGTAGAATTGACAAAATAGAAGAATATTAATCTTACCCGTTGTTGTAAGAATGCGGCCCTGAATTTCAGAACTCTGTTCATATTGCAGTCTAACTTAGTATTCAATATCCAGACATCCCCAGTACTCTCGATTGGTACGATGTCTTTCTCACAATTAACTCTGTTGTCAACTTCACATATTTTGTTGTCGTAATTGCAGATCTTCAGTTCTTTTAGTTTAGGTGACCTGAAAAATGAGGTAAAATTGACTTCTATTGGGTACTTCTAGGGCTGATAATATGTAATTATTTCGATTCGCACTAACTTTAGTGAACATGATAATGCTTGGGTACTTGGTTTTACATTGATTTAATATAGTAGCCGGCAGCTAAGAACAACTTTCGATGCTAACAAGAGTTTCTTACATCTTGTTATATCGTAACGAATCGAGCTTTACGTACTGGTATTGGCTCGATGCCGCATGATTAAACGACGACGAATCTTTGAATTATTAAAATTATGCACAACCTTACCTAAAAGTCAATGCTATATGTTTTTCTTTCAAGCATTTAGATATAGGCACGTGATATGTGAAGTTCATAAAGTCAGGCATACATATGCGTTCCGTGAACATGGTGTCATTTGTATATGTCTTGCTTTTAATACCGAACGATACTGAAACAAATTTGTAAATATATTATTACATAATAGGTGACGGGTTACATCAGAGTCATCAGATTAATCGGCAATATTAGATTCTTCCTTGCAAAAAGTAGTTGAAAAAAAAATTTATGCATATTATTTGCATAAAATGGCATTTGACAAGAATAAGTAGGTACTAAATAGGTTTTGTACCTGATGCAGTCTGCTACGAAAAAAATAATCTTCACGGGTTATCTTACAGCTCCTGGGAACCGTTGCCGGCCCCAGGGTACCCAGCGGAAGACAAAGTCTTCCTCACTTAGACGAAGATTTTTTGAGGCTATACCTGTCGAGTGGCCAGCTCTGTTGAGCTATGTAAGATAGAAAAGCCTCTTTGTACGGTTTGTCGGATAATGTACATAGATTTTTTAATTATAAAAACCCATTGGTACATGGTCGGATGTGGGGATCGAACCCGCGACTTCTCAGTTGTGAGCCGACGTTTTACCCATTCGACCACCGACGCCCTAAATTAGATTAGATTTTCAATTAGATTTATTTATATCTTTTTATTTCACACAAAGAAAAATCTAAATGTATAAAATAATCTTCATTTAATTTAGCATTTAGATAAAATTTTAGGTGGCGTGACAATTACTGTTATTTACTAGTAGGGCAAGTACATCACTAGTTCTAGATAAAATTTGAACGAAATGGACAGTTTACACCTGAGGTTTACACAGACGTGTTTACCTAATCTATGGGTGATCGATTGATGGGTTAATCCGTCGGGGGAGTTTGGCAATGAGAGTCGACGGGGACATAGGCAAAGAAGAAAACTTTATCCCCGTTTCCTTAAATTGCCAAGTGGATCACCCTATAAATCTAAGAATTGAGGTTTGTTTCAAAAGTTCTTTCACTTTTATAAATCTACTGTTAGAGTATCAGTCGACTACAGCGGCTGAGGCGGGGGTGAGCGGGTGAGCGGGATGCGGCGGGGATGAACGTCGCCGGCGTCGGTTCGGACTTAGGTGGACGACACGCGCTTTTACTTGCTCTGTGGACACGCGCACAGACTATTATATGACACGCGTTTCGGGGCATTCGGATGTGGTGGTCGTGTTATTGTTGTTAAATGCGAATTAAGCAATAGAAAGCGTCTTTATGTAATTTCTTTATGTTTCTTGATGTAAAATGCTAATTATAATCATTAAATGTGTACTAAACTAATCAGTCATAGTCTTTTTATAAAACTACAATAATTCTGATAGATTTAAAAAAAATTAGGGTTCCGTAAGATATAGCAACATATACCATGACGGTGTAGAAAGAATCTCTGTACGTAGACAAAATCAAAGTGGAAAAAGCGGCCCGTGAAGATTTCTGAAATGTGAATGTAAAATCTGTCGATCCGTTACTCAGTTTTGACGTGAAAGAATCACAAACAAACATACTTTCTCATTTATAATATTAGTTAGGAAGTTATGATAAGGTTTTTTTTTACCTTTAGTAGATTCAATTTCGTCGGAACAGTCAGATCCTTGATACATCAGATCTTCTGAGCTGCTCCTTTTGAATCGTCTCTTTGAGCTGCTCCTTTTGACTTTCTTGGTTAATTCCGGCTCAGTACCATTCGTATGAGGTCTGAGCGAATTAGTTGACGCAATGTCGTCATCTTGAAGTTGATTTTGTAGATCATTTTTAGTCATGACAGATATTTCTGAGGCATTCCTCTCAGGCGGGATGTTTAATTGTTTAGATTTGACATGCGGCATTTGTGGGTTTTCCACTATTTGTTGATTTGTTTTGTTTTGTTCTTTGTCAGGGTGGCTCTCGATTGGTTCTTGGTCGTAAGATTGGGACGGGTCCAGGTTGCATGATGACTGAAAGTTTTAAAAAATACGTTAGAGACGGACGTAGACATACCAGACGTTAAGGCCGGTAATTTTTCGCAATGAACCGATTCTCTACGTATCGTAAAGATGATGCAGTCAATACAAAATATATAATTTAAGTAAGTAATATAAATTATAATATAGTAAATTACCCACCTTTTGATTTAATATCCATTTAGTTATGAAAAGTATATCCTATATAATGCAGCATGAAAATAAAATACTTAAGTAAAGATTAAATATTGAATGGCATATGCAGAAATATGGGAAAAAAATATTGTCTTGGACGATTTAAATTTTATTTCCTACCATACTGCAGTGGGTGCACGGATAAAAGAAATTTCCCCTGCACCCACTTGATAGAAATACTATTCTAAAATATAAAATAATTTGAGGCTACTATAAAAGAAAGAAATATAGAGAAATGTTAATGATTATTTGTTTCACGTCGATTATTTGATTTTCCACGTGCAAATTATTGTGTTTTTCCAAAAAAATGGTATGAGCAATAATATCAAAGTTCGTAATATTTTTACCTGACAATCGATATCTACGTCATCCTTCAAATCAATTTTGAGTCTTCCAAAAGAACACTCCCTGGGCATCTGTCCAATCGGATCTGCCTCTTTATAAGTAGCATACTGTTGTTTAGAGCATATATTGTCGTCTTGGTCTGAAAAAAAGGTATTTTTTGAGTACCTTCACGAGTTTAACGACTGTAAACGCTGAATAACTTAATTACAAAAGCCTAAGAAATAAAAACATACAATACCTTGAACATAATTTTTATGTTCAGAAATATCTTGTTTTTTTATTAAAGTTTTTCGTTGCGGTATCGGTGTAGGTACCGTAGACGTTGTAGAAACGAACTTCTCAATAACAGGACGTATAGTCGTCGGGTAGTCTCTGTATATACCTGAAAACATAAGAAAATACATTAAAAATTACGTGGATCCATATGGACTGTTTTTATAAAAAATTAATGTGTCGCGGGACACGCGTTTGGAGACTCTCATTCTCTCTACCCACTCCTCTCTTTATTTTTGATTATTGATTATGCTGGCTATAGCATTAGATATTTGGGCCGGCAAGACTCAGTTGCACACCGTATAAGACACGCGAGCGAACGAAATGAGGGAGAGAGAGTGAGAGAGAGAGAGAAAGAGAGAAAAAGACGGAGCCAGCGCGCAGAGTTAGCAGCAGGTTACGGTTTTTGTATACAGATTTGTGTGTGATACTTTTTATAGGTAAGTAAACTTACTAGAAAGGTAAAAATCTTACCTTTTGCTTCCATTTTATTGATTGCAGCGTTATAATTTGTATGTGATGTCTGAAAAATAGATCAATATTTAGGTCTTAAGTGATTTCTGAGCGGTGAAAACCTAGCCAAATTGTAAAAATACCGTGTTAAGCCGGGTCCAGATATAGTGCAAGACAATATGCAAAAAAACATGCAATGCAATACTTTCAATACACTTTTGTGTTTGCCGAGCAAGAGTCTTGTTGTGTTGCACAGCATGCTATGCTTTCAGGGTCCCCAGTGAATTTTTCAGCAATTTTCAGAAGTTCCTCTGACTAGTGTTCCGTTCCGTTTTAAGAAAGGAAGTTGTCATGATTATAGGATAGTTATAGTTGTCATTTTACGGAAATTATTCTATTAAGCAAGTCATTGTAGGAAAGTTACCTATCATTTTAGAAAAGTTGTAATTTTCAGAAAGTTTTTATATTAGGGAAGTTGCCATTCTAGGAAAGAGGAAAGTTGTCATATGAGAAAAATTGTTATTTACATAGATAAAAAGAATTACCTGTAAATGCCTAACCCTGTTACTATCTCCATATAGCGGGGCTGGTTTACTCCAGGGTGGTATATGAGGACAATTTGTAGATATATTTTTTCTTAAAATTTTATTCTCTTCCCTCAGTGAAAATACTTCTTTTTGATTTACGAAGTATAGCGAAGACATGACAATCAAGCTGAAAATTTTATGAAAATTAGTTTGTAATAAGAAAACTTGAAAATTACTTTATTGTATAAAAACTTACCACACCGCCATTACAAATATTAATATCATAATAATAACTTGTAAAGTTTTGTTAGAAATCCAATCAGCGCTGGCAACACTGTTATAATATACATCTCGTTTGCGACAACAAAATGGTAAATTAGTGTTGCCCCAGTTATAATTCCCTTCGTCTTCACAGCTATTCCTCATCCATAGACGGGTATCGTTTTTATTGGACAGTGTGTGGTACGCATTATTTTTCACTTCTGGCAACACTGAAGTGTTTTGACAGTTCAAGCTGTCAATATATTTCTGTGCTTCGAAATTATTTTGCTCGGGTTTTTGACTATTTTCTTGTGGTTTATTTGTATGATATTTCAAATTGTCGTGGCTTTTACACCCTTTACACTGCTTTCTGTGGTATTTCGGTGAGTTATGGCTTAATTTGTGGCAGAATTCGTGCCTGCGAATGTTGCGCGCTATGTCGCGTATTTGTTCAATCGAAATGTTGCCATCGCTGTAGAACGACTTCGACGAATTTGTCACTGATGCACAGGAATATCTCGAATCTGTAAAAAAAATAACTAAGTAAATATATACCTATTCTAAGCTAGTTGCAAGGTTAAACTACAGTAATTTGAGTGTTGAATTTATTACTACTGCAACCATTGATATTAAGATCAATGACTGCAACTCTATGATTCATTTTATTATACTAATAACTTTGGTGTTTGGTAAAATAACTGTGTTAAGTATAACTAGTAAAAAAAAATTAATAAAAAATATCAGAAGTGGTACTAGATTTGAATGTTTACATCAGAAGTGGTGGATAGTGTTGGAAATTACACACCGAGCCATCAAAACCTAGGGTAAATTTTAATACAGTCTACAAACAAAACGCAGTATTTCATCGTAATTCTTCCATGTGGTATTTGTCTTGTTTACATACCATTACTAACACTGGACCGTGTGCTATCTCGTCTCTGAAGAATACTTATTTTACACAATTTCTTGTTCATTTTTTCCAAATGATTCACACGACTCTCTAAGTTGCCTGTTACTTTACATAACTCCTTTACTGCTCCGAGATTCTCCATGAATATGCGGTCCTGAAAATTGTTGGAAATATTTTTTATTAATGTATTAATAAAACGTAATTTCTTTCTTCTATAACTGTAGGTGAACCGCTGAGAAAGTAGCACGCCCATGTCCATGAGGGATGAGAGGCGGGCGTGATTCTGATATACACGATGCGAGGTTTCGGCTATGTGTCTGTTATCGACGCGATTTACCTCGGGATTTTGCGGGTAGGTTTTGATTTTGATTAAATTTGGTATGAGGATAGCTTGAACCCTGAAATTTTTGAGGTGGATCGCGTCGACAACAGATATATCGCGTGAAACTTCGTATGGTGTATGGCAGAATCACGCCCGTTCCTCTCATCGCGCGGATCATGGGAGTGCTACTTTCTCAGTGGTTTACCTATAGGTATATTGCTTGCTTGGTCAGCCTTTTTATATCATACTAAGTAATTCATATTACACCTCTCTCTCAGCTCTACTATATTTTTTAAACCTAATATAATTATGGGATTCAAACACATATAATGCGCGCTTTTAAATCCGTTGCCAGAAAATGGCCTATGACAGACAAACAGTAAAGTTTGTAAGTTTTGATGTAGGAGGTAATCTCCGAAACTACTCATCCGATTTCAAAAAATCTTTAACAAATTGAAACCTACCATATCCTTGAGTTGGTTATGTTTTATTTTGTTCAAAAATATCAACGGGTGAAGCCGGGGGCTAAAAGCTAGTAGGTACCTAAGTAATTTCAAGTTACCTTATTCACGACTAGGAACTTCTGAATAGTGTCTCCATTAGGTAGTCTAACATCGCCTGCTTCTTTGACAGCTTCAGGTAATACTTGGCGGATTTCTTGAGCTATGACGCCTGTATCGGTCTGAGGGGTAGACGTGGTCGGGTCGAAACCGAGTAAACCAGAGTGTTCGGCAAACGATGAATCGTAATTGAACCTGGAATGGAAATATTATAGGAGTGAAAACATTGGTATTAACAAACATAATGGGGTAGGTACTTTATGGATAGCCCAGTTGGAAATATTTAGCAGATTTATCTACACTAATATTATAGAGAAATAAAGTTTGTAAGTTTGGATGTAGAGGGTAGTCGCTCAAACTACAGAACCGATTCTAAAAATTATTTCACTAATAGAAAACTACGATATCTATCTTCGGAAATATCCACGGACGTAGCCGAGGGCGGAAACTATGTTAAATATATTTCATGCTCAATTCGATGCTTTTGTTGTGATAAGGGAATATAAGTGGAAAATATCGATACGAATTGTTTAAAGAATAACTAAAAATACCAATAGTTTAAACGATTTGTGCACCTGGTCTCCAACTTGATTTATCTTTTCACTTCACTTCACTTGATATTTTGTCGTTACCAAAGCAATTAATCGGCATGGTACGATAGCTCAATTGCCACGTCATGGCATACTAGAGTGAGTAAAAGGTGTCAGCACACAATGCTCTCATTTTAGGAAATTTTCATTATAGGAATGTTGGCATTCATTATCCTAAGCAATAAAAAGAATAGGTACACGTAAAAATACTTACTTAACAACTCTAATACTTTGCACATTACGAAGTTGCTGAGCTGTGTCCAGTTCTTCTATATTGTGTTTAGCTCTAGCGTCCGATGGGTACACGATTTTGCCGCTTACTTTCAAATTTCCTGAAATTTTACGTAATATGTATCATATTTCAAGACACTCTCCGTCCTATTTTTCGGAATAAAAAGTAGCATATAAATATACAAAAAAAATACATCCGTGAAAGAAGGACAAAAAAACAAACTAACACGTACTCGCATTTATAATATTAGAATAGGCTAAAGTTGTCTATTAGTTACTTTATGTATCAGTATCGTGTATAGGGTTACCAGGCAAGCCCAGCTTAATTAAGCAGTGTCCAGCCTGTCCGGTTTTTGTAAAGCTCTTATCTACCTACCAACCACTTTCATGTATTATAAACTACTACCTTTCCACCCCGACTGTAACGTAAAAATAATTCCGAAGAAACTCCAGAATAATAAGTACCTAGTCACTCCATCAACTATCTCTATGCAAAAAAAATTCGTCGATCCATTGCTCTGGTTTGGTATGAAAGTAGGACAATTTATGACATTACTTATTTTTATTTTTTTTGTCTTAACATTGTGGATTGGTTACCTAAAGACTAAAAATCCGGCTTTCTGAATTTTAGAGCTAGCAACCCTAATCGAGTAAATAGCATCCCATTAAAATAGGTCACCTACCTACTTTGCGGGGAATCGGGGATAAAGTTTTCTTCTTTGTCAATCTCCCCGTGAATCCATTAAAGGTTTTGGACTTTTTATCCTTTCCCCCAACGGATCAACCCGCCAATCGATATTATAGATTTGGTAAAAAACATCTGTGTAAACTGTCCTTTTCGTTTAAACTTTATTTAGAACTGTCAAATCAGTCAAATTAACTAGTGATTTACTTAATGTTGAATAAGTCAGTATTCAAATAGCTTTTGAGTATTACCAAAGGAGACTGTAACTAGCGTGTAAATCACCGGGGGGATTTTACGTTATAATAATATGATGATTGTGATAAAATACAAACATAATAATTATAATTAATGATTGGAAACACTATGTTTCCGCAAGTTTGACGTCCTAGATCACCTTTCCCATTTAAAACATCACAATTAACTATTTTCCTAGAGCTTCGCGACACAAAACGATACCAACGAAATCTAGGGTAACTTATTACTGCGCACCTGCAGCCTAATTGCGTAATTAGTTTCAAGTTACACAATTAGGCTGCTGGTCAATTTAACTGGTCAAAAAGCAAAAAATTGGCGAAAGGGGAAGCCCGTCTATGGCCCCTCCATATGCTTAGTACTCTGTGTAAATAGCAGTTATTGTCAGTCCATCTAAAATATTACTTAGAAAAATTACTAAATAGCCATAGTTTTGAAAACGCAATAGCAATGCTTGTTTAAAAAACTACGGCTATATAGAACCCTAAACAATAAAAATAATAACTATCAACAATTTGAGTTGAAAATGCGCATGTTGTACTTATAAATAAACTCATTTTTCTAGGATTAATTGAGATTTGCCATATTTTTGACAGAATTTGTTGTCCAGAATAAAAAAAAAGGAACTAAGATGGCCGACTGTCAAGGACGATTAATTGGATTCCACGTCCGGGTAAAACTTAGGATATACAAGCTCTATGTCCGCTCCCGCCTGACTTATGCCTCGCCGGCGTGGTACAGTCTCCTGTCCAATACTAGGAAACACCAGCTGGAGATCCAGCAGAACAAGGCACTGCGCGCAATAACACGCGCGCCGTGGTTCGTCCGCAATACTACGATACGCAGGGACTTGCGAATGTCAAGCGTAGAAGAGTTCGTGGTCGCGCTGGCGCGTCGAATGTACGACCGCGCCGACAACAGCCGACACGAGCATCTGCGCGACATAGCCCCTGCGTACCATAGGCCAGCATAGGCCCCCCCGAGACAATGCCGGTGCGAAGAGGTAAACCTCGGCACCTCCCGAGCCTTCGGCTCGGAAGACGCCATGATGATGATGATGACGTCACTCCTTTCTGAATAACGCACGCGCCCGCTAAGACTTGATGGGGAATCCATGTTTAATCCTGTTCGTGCTGTGATGGTTGTGTTTAGTCGGCGGGATTATCTATACCGATTAATTGACTATAAACACTTTATAGGCTATAATACTTGACATTGGTAAATCACCGATGAACATTGGTGGAGCCATAATATAAGAAGAATAAGAACGATTAATTAATTTACTTTTTAAACAATGGATCACCCCTTTTATACGTACCATTAATGACACAGGATTCATCCGGCCGATCTGTGTTAATTCCGACACGTCCGTTAAAATGAACACTGTTGTCAGATACACCCCTTTGCCACCAATTCTCCGTGCAATCCGACTCAAATTGACCCGGGTTTGATGCCTGTATCATGAAAAAAATATTTTAGCACATCGCTTTAGTACCTATGTAGAGTCAGTGGTAGTAAATTCTGAAGGTCAGTTAGGGGTCATTGCTATAAGAGTGGGATTATGGACATAAGTTTTTAATGAAAAAAACCGTTGGTACCTGACCGGTATCGAACCGTAGTCCGCCTGGTTATATACCAGATACTATAACCACTCAGCCACCGACGCACCACACTTAAGGTGGCCATCCAATCACCGGCGCGCCGCCGTACGGTCCACCGCAATCGACCACAGACTCGTCCAATTCTTATATCAAATGGCCAGCCTAGATCTTACGGCGGCCGGAATGGGAAATTTTCGGTGCGATGTCGGACCAATGTGTCCATCTAAATATACCTCAACAGAACTGGCCACTCGTTAGGTAAAGCCTCACAAATACCCTCGGCTAAAAGAGGGAGACTTGCTCTTCCGCTGGGTACCCTGGGATCGATAACACGGTTTCGGGAGCTGTAAGACAACCCGTGAAGTTATAAAAAATATGGGGAAATAACAATGTTTAGGATAACTTCTGGACAAACGAAATTTTCAATTTATCTTGATTTAGGAAAAGCTTTTTAATTATTTTATTTTTATCGGTGTGACACTCATATTGGATTTCATACAGCGTTTCATACGTATACCCTACATAAAAAAATTAACAACATTTATCAGTTGATTAAAATCCTAATATTATAAACGCGAAAGTTTGTGACGACGGATTTTGATGAAACTTTACAATGTAAATCAGAATAGCACATAGAGGCTATTGACAAAAATAGTCCGCGGTAGCATATAAATATATGTAGCATACCATATTGTACATGTGCGAAGCCGGGGGCGGAGTCACTAGTATGTAATATATCTTGGATGTCCTTTTTACTCCTCTTTATAAGCTACTCGCCCTTGTAATTTTTTTAAATGTGTCATAAAAAAATATCTCGAAGTATTTTAGGGATAAAAGGTAGCCTATGTCACCCTCCAGCCCTACAACTATCTTTGCTCTGTTTTCACGTGAAAGAAAAACAAACATTATCATTCACCCCATCCCTTTTTAGGGTTCCGTATCCAAAGAGAAAAAACTGAAACCCTATTACTAAGACTCCGCTGTCCGTCCGTCTGTCCGTCTGTCATCAGGCTGGTTGAAATTTTCACAGATGATGTATTTCTGTTGCCGCTATAACAACAAATACTAAAAAACAGAATAAAATTAATATTTAAGGGGGCCCCCATACAACAAACGTGCTTTTTTTTTTTGGCCTTTTTTATAGATAATGGTACGGATAATGGTGTTATTTACTTACCCTAACAATGATTCTATCACTGGCTTGTGCCGCAATCATATAGTCCCCGTGTGGTGAATAAGCTCTTAAGGCCACAACTAACTGAAAATGCCTTTGGTCTGGGTTTGGTCTGCCTTTTTTCCTCATATTATTGTTTGTTGTTTCGGCAAAATGCAAGCGACCGACAGTCACTTTAGTGCCTTCACGGCGTATGTCAATTCTGTAAATTATTACAATAATTAAGGGTCGATACTACCTCAATTTCCTTCGCATAAACATTTGCTGCGGCCCTATTCTCTAGCTATGGTTTTTAAAACCTATCGACACTAATGTTGATGGCATGGCGTTCTACATTGAAACCATCTCGAAACCACATCCTAAACTTTCATGTCAAACAGAAAACCATAGTATAAACGGCATAGACATTTTGACAGAGGCTTAGTGAATGCCAAAACAAGCAATTGTCGAGTCGATAACCACAATAAACCCATAGATAAAGAATAGGGCCTCTGTATCGACAATACTGTACCATTATTATTGTAAATAATACAGAAGCCTCATATGGACCAAAAAAGCGATTTCAATTTCTCGATCGAAAAAAAACCCAAGGTTACCTCTAAAATTACAAAACAACTGCTGGCATTACGTAAGGAGTGTACCCAACATTACACAATTTTGAATAATAACTAAATTACGTTTACTTAGTTATTAGGTATATGGTTTGGATTTTTTATACAATAAAAATAGGACCCACTTTTTACGATTCGCACTATTTGACCAGCACCGACTGTGTGGCGAAGGAACTTATAAATTTACGTTCGCCGCCTTTAGTACATAAGATCAAACCCGTTTGCGCGCGTATTTGTTGACAACTAATAGACTCTTAATGTATTATTAAATTGTATATCTCCTAAAATGTATAGAGGTCGCAACACTGTATCGCTCTTTAACATTTAGTCAACCCGGTTAAAAAATCATTACTTAATTTAAAACTTTGTATAGAATTTACAAAATTACCTAAGAATTTCTGAAAATAACGATTAATTATTATAATATGATTGATACAATTATTATTGAATTTATTTATGAAATTCTAAAAACAGAAAGACCAATACAAATCTAGATATTTATATTTAAAATATTTAAATATTATGAATATCAATAAATAAACAAAATAAAGATTTTACAGTATAAGTACTTTTTCCTATTAAATTTTTTCAAAATATTAAAAAAATTAAACTTACGGTACAGGATGGAATGGCTTCTTAGTTCTGTCTGACTGACTTTGTTCTACTCGTACATCTTGACTAGGATCTTCTGCCTGTGAAAGAACATGGAAATGTATGAATATGTATGAAGAATTCTGTATGATTCACTTTTCATACATTTTACTTCAGTGTAGGCATCGAGCATGTACGTGAGGACCCATGAATAGTAGGTACTTAAAGATGAAGCGAATAAGAGATGTGTCAAGATCGTAGCAAAGTGTACTCTATTGTCTCTGCCTACCCCATCAATGGTTAAAAACTTATATGCATAATCCGATATACCACATTTAGAGGCTTTTCCATGTAAATATACTTCAACAGAACTGGCCACTCGTTAGGTATAGCCTCACAAATACCATCGGCTAAAAGAGAGAGAGGTCTTCCGCTGGGTACCCTGGGAACGATATCACGATAGCTGTAAGGCAACCCGTAAAGAAAAAAAAAGAATAAATAAGTTAAACATACCTTAACGCCATAGAAATGAAGGCAAAAGTTTGCGATTTTCTTAAAACCATCGTTAGTTTTCACATACTGGGGCTCGCCTTGCATTTGAATTTGGCATGTCACCTGAAATACCCCAAAAAATGTTTTTTAAATATTTAAAATATATTTATATCTTGTCCACATTTAACTAAGACAAGTAATAGAAAAGTAAACACGATGCTATTTTCGTTGAAAACGGCTGGACCGATTTGGCTAATTTTGAAGTAAAAACTTATTTAGGCGCTTTGAGCGATGTTTGGTAGGGGGAAATCTTATGAATTCGCCACCTGTGTTCACGAGATGTTTTCGGCACAAGACCATGGAGTGCCCGGCCCGAGTATGATTGATCCTAGAATGTCCGGGCAAGAATTCGTAGGTATGCCTGGGTCGGGCAATTTTGGCTGGGCATTTCTGGCCGGCAATTCTTCGGTCTGGACACAGATAGGTACATTGTGAAATAAGTTCCTTGTTTTATTACGGAACCCTAAAAAGATAAAAGACTGAAAATCAACTAATTATAATATACCAAAACATACCTGAAAGTGATTCTTCTTTTGACAAACGAAAGCTTCATCGATCTGCGAGTAATTGAAACCTTTGTCAGCGCCAACAACGTATGTAGGACATGGCCTGAAATATTTGGAGAAAAAAAATATTTAAAAAAAAAACACGCTTTTGTCAGTAACGCACACTTGCGCAAACCAAACGAGACCATACAGACCGGTCAATATGGGCCGGTCTTAAACTGGGCAGACTTGCAGGCCGCGCCTTGCTCGACCGCGTATTGTGAACTCCCGATGGGGTTACATCGTTTCGTTACAGAGATCCACTATCCACCTTTTGGATCCATCATCAGATCAGGGGAGTTAGCACAGATTTTGACAGCGACACTTTCGTTTCGGTCGAATGGCCTTGAACAGGCCAAAACGTTCATGTCCAACAAGGACCGGCCAGAGATAGCCCGGGGCCGAGAGGTCCGGCCCAACAATGTGCGGGCAAATTCCGTGTACTTGTCTTTGTCCGGCCAAGCAAATTGCTCGGCATTCTTGTGCAGGACATACCCGGTCCGAGAATGTCCGGCCCAACAATGTGCGGGCAAATTCTGTGTACTTGTCTTTGCCCGGCATAGCAAATTTGCACGCACATTGTTGGGCCGGACCTCTCGGCCCCGGGCTATCTCTGGCCGGTCCTTGTTGGACATGAACGTTTTGGCCTGTTCAAGGCCATTCGACCGAAACGAAAGTGTCGCTGTCAAAATGTATGCTAACTCGGCAGATCGAGTACCAAATTATTGTATTGTCATCCGAATTACATATACCTACTTTCCAAAGCGGCAAATCGATACGACAAATTAGAAGTTGGTTAAATTCGACTTTCAACGAAATTTCAATCCTAATCCTAATTTAATTGTGATAAGTTGTATCATATATGGTACATCACGGCTATCGTCATCGCAACAAAATTAAAGCCACGATCCTGACATACCTCTTTCGCTTCTTTTATATTCATAATATTTTTCATACATGCTCGGCGATTGTGTGTACTTTTAATATTGCTCAATACATTTTTTATATGTTCAATAACGGTACACCTAGGTCGTCCTCTATTTCAACTAGGATATGCCATTTAAACGATACTAAAGCATCAATTACGGTTTTCAGAATTTACGTCTGTCTGAAACTGTTCAATAGATTTTGATTGAACTTTCAGAGATCGTAGTGGGTAATTACATGCTTTGATTTTTGTTTAATCTCGATATCTATAAGGCCCGTCTCAGTCATCTTGTATCTGTCAAATATATGGCAAATCTCAGTTAATCCTGGAATTTTGAGTTTATTCATACAACATTTCCATCCCACACTGTTGATAGTTATTATTTTAAATTTGATTAAGATTTTCATTATTATGAGTAATAGCCATAGTTTTAAAAATGAACGGTGTGCGATGAAAATGTTGTATAAATAAACTAAATTTTTCAGGATTAAGGGGAAGTCGTCGATGGGAAAATGAGTGATGAAAGAGCAGAACGCATTTATCTAGAATCAGGCGCACGCAAGCAGGATAGAAACAGTAAGCGATTCAACGTAAGCGATAATTTTTGTTTAAAACGCAATTTAAAAAAAAATCTTATACAACATAGAAATAATTTTACAATGAAAGGATAAACAATTACCAAGATTTTTTTTGTAATAGTAGCCATAAAATTTGATAAATAAAGTTTTCAGAGGTGTATTTAGGATTTTTTTTCTATCGAGTAAAATGTTATTTCTAAACAATAACAATATTTGTCATATCCTTAAAATCAATATTATATTTTTTTTTCAATTTCGTAAATAGATCAGGTTTTCTGAAAAGATTGATTAAAAATTGCATTTTGATGACTGACTTCCCCTTAATTGAGATTTGGTATATTTTAGATGACCTTGACCTACGGTCCTTAAGGAGATAATTGAAAAATAATATTAGATTAGATTAGATGAGCAGTCATCACAGATCAATTCACAAGCGAAGGCGGGTCGCTAATTTAATATTACCACAGAATACTTACAAAGGTTTGAAATTCTGATCAAAAAGGCTGTGCCAAGCCGTTTGTTGGAATTGCGAAAATCGTATGCATTGAAAGGGGGCGTCATCTCCTGCCTCCGAGCCGTCAACAGATGGCGGCGCCTGTATCGTTCTTGGTACTGATAATGATACGCTGTCTGGTGATAATACTGGAAAAATATATGAAGCTTTTAATTTAGATAGGGTAGACTGGGTCAAAAACCTGCATAATATGCCATAATCGGAAAGTTTTTCGGTAAATCTGACATAACTTTTAATCCAGTTCTGGTTACCAGGGTCTAAAGACCAGCTGCATAAGTCATAATCCCACATATTTTTACAAGTATTAGATTCATTGGTGAATTGAATTCAACTTATTGTTCAACTTTAGGCCCTCAATAGATTTAATTTCAGCTTAAATTCCAATGTAATCCATTTAACGGCCACCAGGATCCTCGTGAAGTCAAGTAGGTTGACATTGGTCCGCCATCGCACCGAAAATTTTCCATTCCGGCCGCCGTACGATCTAGGCGGACAGTTTGTTACAAGAATTGGACGAATCTGTGGTCAGTTTCGGTGGACGAATGGGTGGGCATCTTTAGGTTGAAACCGACGCGCTATGCAATGGTTAATAAAATGAGGTAGCCAGGTTCTTATGACTTTCATTATCCCATAATCATTAGAGGTCTTCTTAGAATATAGGCATCGAAAGGAACCATAAAAAATCTAAAGAAAGCTTACCTGGTTCGCATTTTACTTGAGAATTAACATCTTGAGACAATTTCCTTTTCTTCCCACTTGGCTCCGATTGAAGATTCGTATAAACAGGTGGCAAAGATTCATGGGGTGCTCCAACAATTTGGGGATTAATGATCATGCTTTGACCATCGATTTCTTGCAGATCTACCCTCATATTAAATCTGCTTTGGTAGGCTGTTGGATCATGGAGTCCAATATCATGCCTTAATACCGTTCTGCTAAGGTCTAAATTGCTTTCTTGCAACACCACTACATCATTTAAAGCTCCATGATCAATGCTATCTGGCTTAAGCTCTTCATATATATAGTCACCGTTTTGCTGCAGTATATCATGAGAGATGTGATCTTGAACTAACATGTATGGTTCATTGAGAGAAATTGCTATAGCTTGTGGCACATGGTTTTCTGTTGGGCTGTATGGGTTTTCGGAGCCGGAATCCGGAGGGCTGTCTGGAAGTTGATGGCCCCTGAAAGAAAAGGCAGGCAAACGAATGCAAATGGCTTCCAAGAATGGTTCTGCTATTGGATGGTCCCAGTGGAGGCATACGTTATTTTCTTTTTCTTTCTTCACGGGTTGCCTTACAGCTCCCGAAACCGTGTTACGGTTCCAGGGTACCCAGCGGAAGACCAAGTCTCCCTCGTTTAGCCGATGGTATTTGTGAGGCTATATCTAAACGAGTGGCTGGTTCTGTTGAGATATATTCAGATGGAAAAGCCTCATCCAGGTTCATCAAGTGCGGCAACAGCCTTGTCACCTGTGTAATATTAACAACTTTCAAAATGTGGACACTGTTACTGGTGAAGATTTGTTTCCTTACCCGATCCTGCGTAGTGGTGCCAGATCCGAAACACCTTGTTGGGTGTAGGACGAGCACCCATCGCTGACAGGGGCCATGTATGCTTCTAACTCATCTATTAAACCTGGAAATAAATTTATAGTAAACGTTAACAGTGATTAAACAGCAAGCAACGTACTATAGACTCTTTAGGTTAGGTACGTAGATTAAAAAAAATATACCTACACTAGAAATTGAGAGAAAATTTATAAATAGACCCTCGACAGTAGATGACTTGTTTTCAGATGGGTCCCACCATTTTATTTAGGGTATTTTAAATTTTATTTTGACTAATCTATAATAAAATCGAAAAACCAGAACGAGATGATAAAAAAAACGAAAGAGAGCGGGATGGCGCTCTACAAAACTTTCTTGACACGTTTCCCCCAAACGGCGTACTCCTTCTTAGGAATTTGTATGTAATTCGATTCCTTGATCTCGGGAATCGCGAAACACTTAAGAAAATATGATAATGGATGTGTAATTTTTGTAAGCAAAATAAAATCGCAAGTTCGAATTTCGAGCCAAAAGAGAGCGCATCAATTGTCTATGCCAGTGTTATCGTTTGAAAAAATAGTGACATTTCTTTGGTTGGTTTAAGGGCCCTATCCCGATAATTTGTATGGGGATATTACTATTCCCAATTTCTCTGTAAATAATCGACCTGTGTCACTGTAATTTAGCATATAGTTACTTATTCAATATATCTAAGTGAAATAGTCGTTATTTTTTCAATTGGTTTTTTTGGAATTATGAGTAGAAAAATATAGGAATATTTTGCCCCTGTTTTCTCTATCATAATCTATCACAAAGCTCTTATTTTTTTTAAAGCGTGGTTTAACCATTACCCTTCAATTAAACGTCTCGCGTTTTTTAGTTGCTTATTGAAAATTCTAAATAAAAATATTTTTTTTGTTTTTTAATTGGTTAAAAATTATAAAATAATTATTATTTTTAATTTTCAATAAGCTACAAAAAAACCCAAGACGTTTAATTCAAGGGTAATGGCAGGCGGTCGCTAGTAGTATAATAAATGTTTGTTTGTTTGGAACGTATAGCACATGTAGGCGACGCAAATCCTTCTGGATAAATCCTTATGTAAGATTTCGTAAATTTCCTTTGTGAATAACGCACGCGACCGCCAAGACGTGATGGGGAATCCAGTTTAATCCTGTCCGTGCTGTGATAGTCGACGACTAATAAGACATATCACGGTCGGCGGGATTATCTTAAATACCGATTAATCGGCTATAAACACTATAAAGGCTATACTATACTAATATTATAAAGAGGTAAAGTATGCGAGGTTGTAGGGGGTTATCTCTGGATCTACTGAACGGATTTAAAAAATTCTTTTACCAATAGAAAGCTACGATATCCCTGAGTGACATAGGCTATATTTTATTTTGTTCGAAAATATCCACGGGCGAAGAAGAAATTATAAACTAGTATGGATCTTTATGATCTGAATTTCTTAAGAAAATTTCCTGTCAGTTAGAGACTAGAGATATCAAAACGATTAGGTAATACCATTGGTAATACACAATTAAAATTATACGTTTGGTGTATAGAAACTCTAGGTCCGTGGGGTTCAAATGCCCAAAATTTTTCCCTTCGACTGATCATCTCTTCTGTTTTAATAATTGAGCTAGTCTTGTCAAAGAGGGCTGGCTCCTTCCTCGCTCAACAAATCAGCATCGCGATTCAGCGGGGAAATCCAGCCAGTATTCTTGCCACTATTCCACGCGGACCTGGTTCATTTAGTTATTTTTAATGTTTAGATTTTTAGGTTTTTATATTGTTATGTGTATATTTGATAAATTAATAAATAAAAAAAATCATGAAAAATTTAAATTATCTACAAATGATTGTAAAACCAATTATACTCAAGTGCGAACGATAATGAATCGTGTAAAAAAATCAAGAGCCTCAAGTCATTGACATAATAATAACAAAGAATATATCACATAGTGAAAGGAGATAGGTGAATGATCTGTCACAGAGTGGAACGGAGCATGCAGTTGCGTTTGCGGGAGAAAAACTGAGTGTTATTCGACAAAAATACAGTGCGTCTAGGGTTGCTAGGCGTCCGGATAAGGCGTTAGGCTTTTTGAATGCTTGTCCGGCAAGATTTTACAATAAATTCCAGGCTGTGCTCGTCTCTTTTGAAGCGCCGAACCGAGAGCGATCTAATATTTCTATATAAAATAATAAACAATTTAGTAGATTCTCCTTCTCTTTTGAATATGATTGATTTCAGATGTCCTCGTATCAACAGTAAGATTAAGCAGGTGTTTGGTTTACAATTATGTAAAACCAAATTACATGGCAATATATTTATCAACCGTACATGCAATATATTCAATGAGAGATATAGTAAGGTGGATATATTCGGTAGCACTCTTTCTAAGTTTAAGAAAGCACTAAATGTAACATATGATGTGGTGTTTTTATTTTGTTTATTAAGACGCTGTACAGAGCCAAAGACCTTGAGAGATGGCACCGCCCCCACGCGGGTACACATACACACCAAACGACGTGGCTGCCACTAATAATATAGCATCAGGCTGCAGCCGGTACTGTCGGTACACGAGCGCTTACGCAAACACGCGTGCAGTGCGTACATTAAATCTCGAAAATGAGAATAAAGGAACTTGCTGAAAATTTGATTAAAAAATAGAACAGTATTACGATAGTATATTGCTAGATAAAAAATCTGTCAAAAAATGAGAATCATTGCATGCATTTTAAGTACTGTTTCTAGACAGTAAAATATTTCTTTAGAGGTACATTCGTGATTTTTTTCTATCGAATCAATATAGTTGTTATATGTTTATAACCTCAAAAATATCATATATTTTTTTGATTACGGTTACTGCAGTGGATCATGTACTTTTACGCATCATAAAACTCGCATTTAGCTCTAATCTCTATACATCCTCTTTTTATTTTTTAATTATAATGTCTTTTGTTATGTGTTTGTGGTACCTATTTGTGTAGTTAATTTATGAAAACCTTGTTGGTAAATAATATGTATTATTAATGTTGTGTCTGAAATTTTGTTATATTGTATACTGTTTGTTTCCCTAATATATAAATAAATAAATAAATAAACATTCATAAATGGTGTCCGGCTTTTGTTGGGCTTTTTACATTTGACCCGTCATTTCATTTCATTTCATCATTTCATTAGAATTTAAGAAGATTTATGATAAATGATCAAGAAAGCCTAGTTTTACATACAAATTTTTTGTCGTGGTGTCCGACTGGTCTGTCCGGCTATTTAGGTTTAACGACCCCAAGTGCGTCGGTGGCTAGTGGTCCACGGTTCAATTCCTACACCGGCCATGTGTCTTTCTGCCATATTAAATATAACAGGTGTCAAGCCTGTTGCTGCCTAGACCTAGATGTGCCACTTCCGACTTTACACACGACCCCCCCCCCCCCCCCCCGATTTTAAGTCCCGTGAAGTTATAAAAAAAATGAAAGCAGATGGGTGAATGATCTGTCACAGAGCGGAACGGATAGCATGCAGTTTATCCGATTACGGGAGAAAAAACCTGCGTGTTTTTGTAAACAATGTGTGTGATGCAGATCTGCATTATAGTTTATTGCCGTTTTCATTTTATATAGATGTAATAAAAACTATCATCACGCCTTTTATCACAAGAGGGGTAGGCAGAGACAATCGAATGCCATTTACTACGATCCTTCATTTCATTACATCATACCTTACATACATGCTCGGCGATTTAATATTGCTTTCGATCAATAATTTTTTATATGTTTAATAAAAGTACACCTAGGTTGTCCTCTGCCAGCATTTCCTTTCACTTCAGTCATATAAACCTTTTTAGTCAATCTTTCATCCTTTATTCTTTCAACGTGTCCAAACCAGCGTAAACTACTTGTCAAAACAATGTAAAAGCAGTTATAATATAATACTGTAGGTACCCTATTTCGATATTTATAAATTGATTTTAAATCACAGATAGACAGACACTTTCTTTTTTTCTTTCTTCACGGGTTGCCTTATCGCACGGTTCCAGGGTACCCAGCGGAAGACCAAGTCTCCCTCGTTTAGCCGATGGTAGTTGTGAGGCTATACCTAACGAGTGGCTAGTTCTGTTGAGGTATATTTAGATGGAAAAGCCTCTAAGTGTGGTTTGTCGGATTATGTACTGTGATGATACGACCTTATTTTCCTGGCCGCTTACAAGCTGGCCATCATAAATAGCATTTATTTTGATTTTAGAACACGATATTGTTCATTTTAATTCAATAGAACATTGTATGTTATTTTCAAATATTCGATGTGTGGAACCTAAATTAAAATTTTACTCATTCCTTCACCAACTGTTGACTTAGGCAGTCATTCTGCCAATTGTAAAATTTATTATATTTCTATTTTATCAACTAAGTAAATAACTATATAAAATGTATTGAATCAATATTCAAGAACTAATATCTATGTTAATATAAAAGGAGCGCAAATAAGTATTGTAAGTATTTTTATCATACTTTGTATTGTGTTACTTCAATAGCTTAACGCCCTGTAGTAATGTGTAGTTCATTTTTATTACAGTGCGCTCCTTCTCCTTACGGCTCCTTTGACGGCTCCTTGGCTCCTTACGGATGCTTTTACTGGTTGTTCTTTTGCTGCTTGTTCCTTCCTTGTTAATTCGACCAATAAACGAATGGTGAAAGTTTACTACGAGTTTTCCTGCTATACCTACCCCAACCCGGCCTGGCTACCCCATAACCCGACAATGGCGCCCAACGTGATTAATATGCTGCAGGAAGAAGGAATAAAGAAGAAAGAATAACGAAGTAAGAGAACATAATATTTATTTTAATACAAACTTTTATTTCAGGATATGTAATGTCTATATAATCTCAATATATTAGGTAATTCTATTTAAATTCAGTAGAATATTTCTTGGAGATGATGGTTCTGAATCAAGGTTATGTCGGCAAACCTTCGAGGTTGACAAGTCTGATGATCTTGGTCAGATTCCATTATTGAAGAGGATATTTTTTAATTTTTATACAAAGGCAGTATTCTTGAATCATTTTACATTAAATTCACTTATTAATTTCGTAAATTCAGATTATATATTCACATTGAATGTATGGTGTATGTGAGATTTATATCATATATATTTGAAATCTATAGATTACTTCCCATAACTTAAACTTATACCGTAAATGATATTAATTTAATTTCCATTATCATATCCCGTCAATTCAATATCTCTTAACAGAAAAAGGTTCTTTTTATAGTCGTAATTTTTTCAAGAAAAATAATATATATTAATTTTTCTTATAATTGCTAAAATATCTATTTTTACCCTAAAAGTCTATCGTGATTCCAGAAAATAATACATAAATAAATATTATTTAATTCCAAAATTTCATTAATTGCGATTTTTTTTTTATACATTTTTAAAATATCCAAAACAATTTGTCCATTCTTATTTTAATGATTTCTAATATCACACTACAGTTTACATAAGTAAGGCAATTAAAATATTAAAATATTTCTGAGAATAAATTTAATATATAATAATAAATTTCAAATAAATAATGATACATATAAAAGCACCTCGATATCAGAATTTGAACTCACTTGATTTTTCTTTGTTTTACACAATTTGTTTTGCTCGGCAATATTGCATTGGAATATTCGATTTTCAAATGTATCCTATATAATTTCTTTCTCATTGACAAGTTTTTAAATTTTGAATCGACGACGTTCGATTTTCTTTCAATTTTCAATTGTTATTTACTATGAAGTCTATTTCATAGACATATGATTACGCTCTTATTACAACTAGGGGTAGTCATGTTGATTTAAATTTAAATATTATTTTATTTCATATACTTATATTATTAGCTTTTCACTGGCTTTGCTCGTGGATAGTTTGAGTTAGCGCATACCTTAAAGCATGCGTTGATTTTATTTCATAAATTTTTTTTTCTCTTTCAATATGGATGAGTTACACTTAAACCAAGGAATTTTTTATATCTATATTATTTTACATTTTACTTTATTTTATTTACAATTTATTAAATTGTATTTATAACCTTATGGTAACAAGGGAGGTTAAATTTATTTCAATTTCACAATTTGGTTGTAAACATCTAAGTAACTAAAACTTTTACATATTTACAAATTACAGGTTAAATTTACAATAACCATGATTAATAATTACTATTTTCCTTATTTCATTCTCATCATTTCATTTATTGTAAATACTTGTAATTATTTAGAGCGGATTGCGACTCTTTAAAAAAGCCTTCGTCTATTATAAATATTATACCTAATATCTGTGGATGTATTTCCATGGGTGTTTCTTAGAGCAAATTACGGCTCTTTAAATAAACATTCGTTTATTATTATTATATCTATGAATATCAGGGTATTCATGGGTGTCTTTTAGAGCGGATTGCGACTCGTTAAAAAAGCCTTCGTCTATTATTACTACTTATTATATCTGTGGATGTATTTCCCATGGGTGTTCGTATGAGCGGATTGCGACTCTTTAAACAAGCCTTCGACTATTGTATTATATATAAATAAACTTAAAACAGCGGATGGTAACTGTATAACTAAGCCCTTACTAAATTCGAGAACGTTTTTGAGTCATTCCTTATTAAAAGGGAATTACTCTATATTATAAATGAGTTTACTGTACTTACTAATAACAGATTAAACAGATTAAATGAAGATGAATGTTTGTGATTTGTGTGATTGTGGAAATCGTTTCTCTTGTAAATAATTAGTTTTATTTATAATAAAACTTGTAAATTTATCTTTTCATTTCATTCATTAGTATTTTTATATAAGGCTCATCATCAAACTTTATTTTATTAATTCTCTGAATAAAATCCTTCATTAAGGTCAGGATTTTTTCGGGGGAACCCCGGTATTGTGATGATACGACCTTATTTTCCTGGCCGCTTACAAGCTGGCCATCATAAATAGCATTTATTTTGATTTTAGAACACGATATTGTTCATTTTAATTCAATAGAACATTGTATGTTATTTTCAAATATTCGATGTGTGGAACCTAAATTAAAATTTTACTCATTCCTTCACCAACTGTTGACTTAGGCAGTCATTCTGCCAATTGTAAAATTTATTATATTTCTATTTTATCAACTAAGTAAATAACTATATAAAATGTATTGAATCAATATTCAAGAACTAATATCTATGTTAATATAAAAGGAGCGCAAATAAGTATTGTAAGTATTTTTATCATACTTTGTATTGTGTTACTTCAATAGCTTAACGCCCTGTAGTAATGTGTAGTTCATTTTTATTACAGTGCGCTCCTTCTCCTTACGGCTCCTTTGACGGCTCCTTGGCTCCTTACGGATGCTTTTACTGGTTGTTCTTTTGCTGCTTGTTCCTTCCTTGTTAATTCGACCAATAAACGAATGGTGAAAGTTTACTACGAGTTTTCCTGCTATACCTACATACCTACCCGGCCTGGCTACCCCATAACCCGACAGTACATAAGTTTTAAGAATTATAAAAACTCCATTGGCAACTCGTTAGGTATAGCCTCACAAATACCATCAGCTAAAAGAGGACGACTTGGTCTTTCGCTAGGTACCCTGGGTGGGACCGATAACAGGGTGAAGAACAAAAAAAAGTTTAGCCTAAAATCGAGTTTGAACAGTGATATTAGACAAAGCAAACTAAATCACGGGCTACTGCTAAGGTCACGTCCACCGCCCACCCCAAGCAATTACTTAATATCCGTGATTATATTCATAATTGTTGATCGTGGGAATCGGATACTCACTGTTTTGTGTTTAACATGGGGGGTTGATTCACTGAGCGCAAGTAAAAAATTATTAATGGAAAAATAAAAAAATACCCATCTTTCGATACGAAAATTGACAACTTCATGTCAATAGCAACCGTTTCTAAGGCTTTTCTCTGATATATAAGTTTCAGTCGTAAACGGAGCCAAATTACTAAACTGAAAAAATACTGAACTGATTTTTCGTCAATTATTATATTCTTAAAAAATTTGCCGTCAAAATCGGTACATCGAGATATTAAGAAAAATTTACTTACAAAATCAGTTTTTTTCAAATTACTGAAATAAAAAGGGACCAGTCCGGAAAAAATATCGGTCGAATAAAAAAACATAATCTAAATCGGTTCACAACTAGCGGAGTAATCAATGTTCATAATATAATATACATTAAAATCGGCCTTTTTTCCGGTGTGACCAAATGATTTTAATATTATTATTTCAAAGAGAAACTAATTTGAATATGTTATGATGTCATCATTTAGGTAAAATACTCATCCTGCTGCACTATTTCTGAACTAATTTGTCTTTCTGATAGTACCACAGGGCACGTTGAGGGCCGTGGTACCACTTTCATCACAAACGAGTAGTACCACAGAAACGCTACTTTACCTAACGACGTCACTATATCGTCTGTCTGCAAAACTTTAAAAAATATTACAAAATAACACTTACAAATAAATATATTCAAATTAGAGGTTAATTTCCTGACTTAAGAGTGTAGTGTACCGCGTCCATGTCCATACAAACGGAGAAAACGTTTTACTACCCCTAAATATCATAATAATTTTAACGATTTTGTAATATGTTACTGACATAATGAAAGACTACGTACGTATTTTTTCCTTTTTTCAAAATTCGTAATAGGTCAAAAGTTATAAGCCCCTCAAATCTCGTTTTTTTTTGATTCGTAACTTGCTGGTAATAAATCGCCTGTATTTGAGAAACAAAGCAAAATTTCAAAAAAAGCAAAACGTACGTACGTAGATTATAATCTGCTAAAACATATGACACCAAAATTGTAAGGTTTCGTTATAGTTTAGTAGGTGTAAATCGTTTTCACCCAAAACGCAATTTTCAACGAAAAACATACCTACGAACACTCACGAGCTGCAGTGCTCTCTGTCGCACTGATGCCCGGGGGAAGAGCGCGCTTGAGACAGAATATGATTTTCTAAATACCTATTTCGCTGCGTACGCTGAGCTACACGATCCTCTTAATATTTTTTCTATTTTTCTTTACGGGTTCGCTTACAGCTCCAACCAAGTCTCCTTCGTTTAGCAGATGGTATTTGTGAGGCTATACCTAACAAGTGGCCAGTTCTGTTGAGGTAGGTATATTTAGATAAAAAAACCCATTGGTACATGGCCGGGATCCGGGATCGAACCCGTGGTCTGCCTAGTTAATACCAGACGTCTTAACCACTCGGCCACCGACGCACCTTTTTCCTGACTGCCCCCATTTGTCCTACTGATAGGTACATCGGATACAGAGGTAAAGAATTGACCTCCATTTCAAAACGTATGTAATATTGTATGTGATTACAATTTTAAACTTGCAACGATGTTTCTAGTTATTAGGCTGATCACGAAGTTCTTTAGGATTCTGTACCTAAATGATGTACTTACGTGAAAAATTTGGAATGACTGTAAGTGTTGTATATAAAATTGAAATGGGATTGCTGATATGGTTTGGATATGTTGAACGAATGTGTCATTAAAGAATGAAGAATCAAATATATAAAGCTTGTAGCTTCTGTCCGCGATTTCACCCGCATCGAAATGGATCCAAAAAGAAATAATCTCGTCACTATAATTAGCCCCTCCCCCGCCCGCTGTCGCGGTCTAAAACATTCTCTGACTCCTAAACTACCACTATGCAAAAAATCATCATATCGATCCTGTGAAAAACAAAAACAAATCTATCCCACGGGAACCATACACTTTTCCGAGATAAAAAGTAGCCTATGTGCTATTCCAGACTATAATCTATCTCTGTGCCAAATTCCAGATCCGTTCAGCCGTTCTGGCGTGATTGAGTAACAAACATACATCCATACAAACTTTCGCGTGAAAGGCTCAACAAGGATAGGACGACCAAGACGAACTTTCAAACGTCAAATACGTAGTACTAAAAATATACGTACATGTATGAAACGATGTATGAATGTGGAAGCAAGAGAAGTATGTAAATTTGGGAGAAGCCTACCCAGGCGAGAAGGTATGTATACATGTATGTACCAAAAAAGTTGATTCTTGATCAAGTCAGGGAAAAAATTAGCTTCAGCGCGTTATCATGGCGGATGTTGTCTAATCCGTCAGAGATAACAAAATGATGTAGGAATGAATTGTGTAGAATAAAATGATCTACAAAAAAGTCCGCGGTAGCATATATATCTATCTATCTCTAACAGACTATTATTAGGTATATGGTTTTAGGGTTGCCAAAAGAGTGCCAATGGAAGGAAGTATTATTACTAAACCTCCATCCAGGCTGTATCTTGTAAACCGTATAACAGAAAATATGAAATATGAGAAATTATGCAATACGGAACCCTTCGTGCGCGAGTCCGACTCGCACTTAGCCGGGTTTTTTTATAATTTCACTTTTAATAAGCATCGTCATTTTCGTCACGCTCAAACCATTTCTTTTATAATCATTATATAAGCGAGTTCATTGACACTTATATTTGATTTGATGCATTTGTTATGGTTAGAGAGATGGAGACAGAAAGTGGTTGTAAGCACTTGCCGGCAGAAAACCTCTTTTTCGTGTAGTCTGAGCCCCCCTCTACAAATTATTGTAGATGAGTAGGGGTCCAGCGCTTGTCGGTACGCCGCTGAGCTGATTTAGAAGAAAAAATAAATAAAAAAAACCTCTCCTACCAGCTGGTAGAAAATGGGTGAACAGCATCTGTTTGGGGGACCTCTCGGTTGTAGGAAAAATATTTTCTGCCAATTTACTCCCTGCAGTTTTTTTAATATATTTTTCTTTGTTTTTTTGAAAGAATTTTGCAAGTAGCTGCAGGGAGTAAATTGTCAGAAAATATTTTTCTTACAACTCGCCCACAAATGCTGTTCACTCATTTTCTGCTAGCTGGTAGGAGAGGTAGGTTTTTTTTAGTTTTTTTTCTTTTAAATCGGCTCAGCGGCGTAACGACAAGCGCTGGACCCCTACTCATCTACAATAATTTGTAGAGGGGGGCTCAGACAACACGAAAAAGAGGTTTTCTGCCGGCAAGTGCTTACAACCACTTTCTGTCTCCATCTCTCTAACTATTACGACATGCAATAAATAAAGACACACATACATACATACACACACATAATATATATCTACGGATGTCCGTTGTCGTCCATTACCGTCCACCCCAAAATGACCGAAATGCTTCCTAGGACCTCAAAACGCCGATTTCCAAAATTCGTACTGAAATAATTCCTTTTTTTTCTTTCTTCACGGTTTACCTTACAGCTCCCGGGAACCGTTGCCGGCCCCAGGGTACCCAGCTGAAGACAAAGTCTTCCTCACTTAGCTGATGATTTTTTGTGGCTATACCTAACGAGTGACCAGCTCTGTTGAGGTATGTAGATGGAAAAGCCTCTTTGTACGGTTTGTCGGATAATGTATATAGATTTTTTATTATACAAATCCATTGATACATTGGATGTGGAGATCGAGCCCGCGACTTCTCAGTTGTGAGCCGACGTCTTTCCCACTCGACCACCGACGCTCCTTTTAATAACTTTTTTCAGGGATGAAAAAAGGAGATTGTTCTCCAAGGGCAGAAAGTGGCTTATTACGATATGGGAATCGCACTTCCTCCCGAGGAAAATAAATAGTTTTAAAAAAGCAGCGCGTGTCGTTTTTTAAATTTTTAGTACAGGACCTACAGAAAAAATATCTTCTGTATATCTATCCTAAAGTAATGACGTACTTTCTACCCCGTTTACGAAGAAGTAAAGAAGTATTTTCCAAGTATAAGTGTAATTCTATAAAGTAATACCTACATAAATACGCTTATAAGTACTTATCTATTAGACATATATATATGCTACCGCGGACTTTAAGGTAGATAATTTTATTCTATACAATTCGTTCCTACATCATTTTGTTATATCTCTGACGGATTAGACAGCATACGCCATGAAAACTCGTTGAAGCTAACTTTTTCCCCGACTTGATTCACTTAAACTGTTAATGCTCAGCTCCTAAATATGATAGGTCCATGTTTAATACTTGTAAACCTTCCTCGTGAATTAACCTATCTAATAATGAAAACCGCATCAAAATTGGTTCAGTAGTTTTTGTGTGAAAAGGTCACAGACAGACAGACAGTACAGGGGACTTGGTTTCATGTAGGTACTAATGGTAATTACTATGGCGTGCCAAATTTTAACTGTTTTGTGTTTACGAAAATCATTCGGTTGACTGCACACAATTAAGCATTGGGGGTACAAAATATCCCATGTGAATGTAGAAAATGAATCCCTTAATTTTATACAACTTTCAACCCTATTCCTGTGGCAATAGGTTTAATATACGTTGGGAAATATTATGACACGGTTGGAAAACTGTAAGGGTTGTCAATTTGGTTTTCAAAAATATATATCTATATTGTTGTCATAGTTCAGCTGATCTCCAATAGATGGCGTCTTTTACAAAATAAATAAATTAGTCAAATTTTAAAAGAAACATTTAATTTTGATTTCTTTGTTTATTTTTCATAAGGGAAAAATAATCTTGAAAATGGCGTATCAAACATTAACTTTGATACAGTATTAAAGAAAGAAGAAACTTGATACTGACAAAAAACACTTTTGAGAAATAACTTAGAGATTCAAGTGTCGTCTGTATTCAATTTACTTACTGAGCTAAATGACGGTTTTTGATATTTAAATAAAATAAAATAATTAATAGTTTATAAAAAAAACTAAATAACGCGCCGAAAGTTCGAATTCCTGCCCTATTTAATGGGACGAAGCCGAAGCTGTTTTCTCCGCTTATGATAAAACAAATATACCTACTATTTTCTGATATCGATGCCGAAAGTTCGACTTTCGTCCCGCTACTATATGCAACACGGGAAAAAAGTAGGACATCTCATCTCGCGTGTTTGTCAATTACACACGCGGGTTAGAATGTCCCTTCGTTGCACAATGTAATGTAATATTTCTTTACCACTGATGCGCCCCTGGGGCTTGCGCCTGGAAGATCCGGCTCTGCAAATGACATTCGATTGTCCTTGCCTACCCCTCTTGGGATAAAAGGCGTGATGATAGATCACATAGGTCTTTTAACCCGAAAATCGTGGGCGTATTTAAATATTAACAAAAAAAAAGTCGACACCCCTATTCCAAACCTTATCGATATCGCTAATTTGTTAACAAAATTTACTTTTAAAATCAACCCTTAGACCAGTGGTCCTACCATTCAACCGTGTAAATTTATACTACTAATTTGTTTATATATGTGCCAGGTGTTTTATCAAAATATTCACTAGACATTGCTAACGGTTTGACTCGTGATGTCACGCAGTTAAGGGGAAGTAAGTCACCAAAATCCAATTTTTAATCAAATTTTTCGGAAAACCTGATCTATATACGAAACTGAAAAAAATATATGTTGCTTTTAAGGATATGGCAAATCTTTTTATTGTTTTGAAAATATAATTAGAAACATTTTACTCGATAGAAAAAAATCCTAAATACACCTCTGAAAACTTTATTTATCAAATTTTATGGCTATAATATAGATGGTATCATTACAAAAAATAACATGAATAACATGAATTACATATTGAATATAGATCATTTCATATACTTTAAGGATCCATTAACATAAACTTGCTATTTTTAATAAGTTTTGTACAATACTAGAATTGCTGAAGTCCGTTTTTATATGGGACAAAAGTTATGAAACGTCTTTTTAATAAAGTCTGTCTTCAAAAATTTTGCAAGAAATAATAAAATTATTTAAAGACAGGTTGTGCCACTGATTGATGTGGAATTCAAACCCGTAGTAGTATATCATTGCCCGTAGTCATCTAAATTATTTTTTAAGTTTTGTTAAAAAAAAAACGTTTTTACGCTACAACTAACGCGAATTACCACATGGAATCGCCCACGTACAATGATATTTATTCATAATAAGCTTGTAACCCGATATTCTTTGATAACATACTTAGTAGGTACTGTCGCATTTTGTTATCAAAGTACAGACAGCAGCGAAACTCATATTATAACCTAACTTTCAGCCCCGGCTTCACCTGTGAACATTTTCTGATGGGTTCCCCCATCGTTTGCGTTTTGGTCATGGCGTGATGTGGAATCCAGTTTAATCCTGTTCGTGCTGTGATGGTTGGGATTAGTTGACGACTAATAATACATATCGCGGTCGGCGGGATTATCTTAAAAACCGATTAATCGGCTATAAACACTAAAAGGCTATAATACTTGACATTGGCAAATCACCGATAAACATTGGTGGAGCCATAATGAAAGAAGAAGAAGAAGAAGATTTTCTGATGAATAGGGGTGATGACAGTAAGAAAATAAACACACAATAATATTCTTATATAGTCTATAAGGTATAAACAGGATACAGTTTTCAGTGACTCGTTCCTGTGTCGTACAGCCAAAAAGTGGAATGAACTTCCGGCGTCGGTCTTTCCTCCTTTCTACAACCTTGGGTCCTTTAAGCGAAGCGTGAAAAAGCATCTCTACTATAGTGGGCGCGACTGGCGGACTGTATTACGATCTGCCAGTCGCGCGCATTCATGGACCAGCCACCTATGCTTAACAATCAGGCGGTGGCTAGGTCACATGTCGTCTTCTCTATAAAAAAAAAACAATAAAAATGATGTTTATTTATTTGTTTAATAAATATATTTTTTAATAAGTGATCACAAACGGTAAGTGACGTAATTTCTATGTAAATGTCAAATAAATAACCACAGATTACTAATTGTATTCAAATTCAAATATACTTCTAACGGAGACCGGCGATCCACGCTCCAAATAGACCAGTCGGATGCTGTTTCAGAGTGGATGCACGTGACGTAACGCTAAAAAAATTTTTTTCGGATTCTTTGTACGATAGAGAATATAGATCCGTGGGTTGCGCCCCCTCTAAGGTACCCGCTTCATTGTTCAAATCTACAAAATGTGATTTTTATAATGAAATATGCGTTTTTTTTTTACGTTTGCACGAATAACTTGGAATCTGAGGGTTTAGGCTAAAATCTCATTAGACAAAAGTTGTTCGCAATAAAACAATACACAAGATATGTTGGTTTTAATCGTTGTATGTATTGCCATTTCTACATTGGTGACCCCGTATGAACACGCCTGTATTCCTATACGCCATTTCAACATGGTTAATTTAAAAAACGGGGTATTAAAACCCACATATCTTGTGTATTTTTTTATTGCGAACAACTTTTGTCTAATGAGATTTTGGCCTAAAACCCTCAGATTCCAAGTTATTCGTGCAAACGTGAAAAAAATACGCATTTTTCATATAAAAATCATATTTTGTTGATTTGAACAAATTAAAATACCCAAAAAATTAAAATGATTATTCTAGCACCTGGAATCGATGAATAGACCCCCCAGGAACCTCTCAAATTTTTTTTGGCAAATAAAAAAAAAATTTCAGGCGTCCAGCTATTTTGCAACTAAGAGTAGGTACTCATTCATGCACTGCCATCTTCTCATAACAATTAAACAAAAGCCGCATAAGCGATTGCCCTGAAAATTTTATGGCTTACTTATGATAAGTATATTGAGGTAACTTAAGCTAAAGTTTCGTTAAGCAAAGATGATTATTAATAACTTTAAAAAATTCGAGAAATTTCTTGCATTTCTTATATTTTTTTTTATAAACAATAGCCATTTCAACATGGTTAATTGAAAAAACGGGGTATTAAAACCCACATATCTTGTGAATTTTTTTATTGCGAACAACTTTTGTCTAATGAGATTTTGGCCTAAAACCCCCAGATTCCAAGTTATTCGTGCAAACGTAAAAAAATAATACGCATTTTTCATATAAAAATCATATTTTGTTGATTTGAACAATGAAGCGGGTACCTTCGAGGGGGCGCAACCCACGGATCTATATTCTCTATCGTACAAAGAATCCAAAAAAATTTTTTTTAGCGTTACGTCAGGTGCATCCAGTTTACACTGAGCTTTTACAGCATCCAACTGGTCTAAAAGCCTATTTCATACAACGCATAGCGCTAGAAATTCAAAAGGGTAACGCGCTATGTGTTCTAGGCACTATGGCAGCGGATTCTCGGACTCACTGGAAGAAATTTTTAATTTGTAGTTTGAGATTTTTTTTAATTATTAAGTTATATTATTATTGTTTTATTGTCTCACATTATTACATGCTACCTGTTAAGGCGTACAATAAAGATCAAACTACCTTCATTCATTAAATATAATTATTCTACAATTCTACTTCATACAAATATTGAATTCTAATTCATAAATTACAAAATTGTCAATATTACCAAATAAAAAATAAAAATATTAGTCAATAAGTGTATAGTAAATTACAATGTCAAAATAAAGGATCTTTTAGAAAATCCTCAACGGTATAATAACACTTTTTATTCTACATTTAAAGACTTATCAGTCTGCTATCAGAATGCTAAGGTCCCTCAGGGCAAGGGAAGCAGACATTATGTGCGTTGTGTTTTCATAAAACTGTGTTTTAGCTTGGTGACAGGGCTGAACTTAATATTTATTTCTATTCTTACGTGGTCGCCTGTTTACAATTATTTTAAAATCATTTAAATTAGCTTTGGCATGCTTCATAAATATATATAGAAGGCAATGTCAAAAATAAACGAAATTGAGAATGACGATAGATTGTTACAGGCTGTTAGAGTTATTAAAAACGGTCTCGTCTATCTGTCTCGCTTTAACATAGGCGTATCTATCAGTGGCGAAGGGTGAATATTTTCAGAAGGGAAGCCGTAAAATAGCTCGCTCAACGAATGCTATATTTTTTTATAATCTAAAATGCACCAATGACAATAGTAATTTGTCGTAAAGGGATTTAAATTACCTAAACTCTTTATTATTTAAGTTGTCTCTTGTATTCAAAACTTTAAACTTTAATTTTTAAAAGGTTGCATTAGACTCTCATAAGCCGCAATTCACCGGCTTATTTGTTGGTCTGTTCGGTCTGTTTGCGCTTAAAACGAGAGGGAACGTGCGCGAATTTCAATACGAATGAAAGAGACTGTTGTCTAGTATGAAATAAGGTAGTATGGTCTTGAAAATTAAAATCATGTTTTTTTTTAAATGAAAATACAAATACAAAATCTTCTAATTATTTTATTATGTATAAGCTTATAAGCATAATAATAAAAAGTAGTATATATCATTCTCTGACCCCTAAACTACCACTATGCAAAAAATCGGATCGAGCGGCCGCTCCTTTTGCTCTACCCCAGCGCCGCCACTGCCTACTACGGTTTTAAGTTCATACAAAAATCCCATAGAAAAAAGAACTTTCAGTTTTCCCACAATTTTTCGTTCCCTAAAAACCTTATTCAGACTATTATGAACATAAAAAAACCGGCCAAGTGCGAGTCGGAAGTAAAAACGGCAAAAAAAAAAACACGTTTGTTGTGTGAGAGCCTCCTTAATTTTTATTCTGTTTTTTAGTATTTGTTGTTATAGCGGCAACAGAAATACATCATCTGTGAAAATTTCAACTGTCTAACTATCACGGTTCATGAGATCATACAGCCTGGTGACAGACGGACAGACAGACAGACAGACGGACGGAGTCTTAATAATAGGGTTTCCGTTTTACCCTTTGGGTACAGAAACCTAAAAAGGCAAATCGGTCCAGCCGTTAACAAGTGATGCGCTTACCCATATACATTTAATATTTACATTGAGCATTTGTGCCTATATTTAATCAAGTGATTTTTCCTCATAAAAGAGCAGAACTGTAAACTTTGCTATTCTACCAAATATGATATCTCTATGTGATAAGAAATGTCTTCTTAGTCGTAGTGCTCTTGACAGAGCAGTCGTGGTCAATCATGGCGGTCCACAGCGCGACGCACCTTGTATTGACTCGCCATGGTTAACTTTCTTGGGAAGAATAGTGCAGTGATTTCCCCTTGTCTTCTGCACCAGACATTTTGAAATTAGGTCTTCAGGCTCGCTGTAGGCTCTTCCAGCCAGTTTCCTAGCTACGAGGGGCGTTCAATAAGTTCTCGGTATAGGTATGAAAACAAAGGTATACTTAGTTTTTATTATTTTTCAATATAGTCCCCTCAATGCGTTTATTAAATCGATCAATTTTTTTTAAACCGTTATAAAAGTAGATTTCATTTTTGTCCTCAAAATGCTCGGTCACAGCGGCCTTCAGTGCTTCATCGTCAGCATATCGATTTCATCGGAGATCTTTTTTTAGGTTCGAGAATAAGAAATAATCACAGCTAGGGGGCCAGGTCTTGACTATAAGGTGGGTGGTCCATGGTTTCTAACCCAGAGTCGCGCGCAGTAAGTAGTCTTAGCAATGTGAGCAGTATGGACAGAAGCATTATCATGCAGAAGCAGCACTCCTTTAGCCAATTTCCCCCTCCTTTTTTCTTTAATGGCTGCTCTTAAATGCCATAGAATATTGGCATAGTATGTTCCCGTGATATTGACACCTTTATCCTTGTAGTTTATTAACAATACACCCTGATAATCCCAAAATATGGAGATCATGACCTTTCCAGCCGAAGGAACGACCTTATATTTCTTGGGATGTGCTGATCCTCTAATATGCCCCTGCTTCGACTCTTGCCTGCTCTCAGGGTCATAATGGTGAACCCACGTTTCATCTCCAGTAACAATTCTTTCGATGACTGCGTCTGGATTGTTTCCATACAGCTTAAAAAAATGTGAACAGCATTCCACGCGCGCTAGTTTTTGAGGCGGCGTCAGCATTCGCGGCACCCATCTCGCGGTCATCTTGGACATGTGAAGTTGGTCATGAATTATTTACGGTACCAGTAGAAAGACCAAGAGTCTCAGCTATAGATTTAATTTTCACTCGACCGTCTTCCAATATGATTTTCTCCACTTTGTCAACATTTTCCTGTGAAGAGGCTTCGACAGGCCGGCCGACGCGAGGGTAATCATCGATGTTCTCTCTCCCACGTTTAAACTCACTCGACCAGGGCCAGATTCCCCATAAACAGCATCAATTTCCTCTTTAATGCATTTTTGGCGTTTACCTTATTTGGTTAAGAATTTAATAACAGCACGATGCTCTAGTTTAACTAAACAAGTAAAATTGCTCATGTTGGTAGCGTTTATGTTCAACAATACAGTAGAACAATTATTTTTTTGGCCTTAAGTGAATGTATATGGCCAGTACTAAAAAGTATGCAAAAAGAGGTTACAACCTATCTATACCGAGAATTTATTGAACGCCCTACGTAGGAAAAGAAAGTAGAATTACACACACACACGGGCGGGGTCGCTAGTAATAATATAAAAATATACCTTGTTTTTAATTGGTCTGATTTTGCAGTCGGGCAGGCTCGCTTGTCTGTCTGTCGGTGCCTTTTTCACGCAAAAACTACTAAACACATTTTGCTACAGTTTTCACTATTAGATAGGTTAATTCACCACGAAGGTTTACAGATATTTAACATGGACCTATCATGTTTAGGAGCTGAGCATTAACAGTTTTAGTGAATCAAGTCTGGGAAAACTTAGCTCCAGCGAGTTTTCATGGCGTATGCTGTCTAATCCGTCAGAGATCTAACAAAATTATGTAGGAAATAATTGTGTAGAATTAAGTGAGCTACAAAAAAGTCTGCGGTAGCATATATGTATCCCTAATAGATAAGTAGTTATAAGCGTGCAAATAAAAATTAAATTCGTAGCACCTAATTTACACGCAGGATTGGCCATTTGTGACATATTAGCGAAACCAGTTACGATAACAAGTGTATTTTTTTTAATCGAGCATGGCACACGCTCTGATTATTCTGGCTTAGTTCAGAAGTGAGGAAATAGCGTTAGCTGGATTTTAATTTCTTTAGGTAGGTATTTCAGAATAAAGAATACACATACTGAATAATAAATAATTGCCTTTTAAAAAAAAGTGTACCGACTTCAAAAACTATGCACTGAAAAGTGTGCTTTCCGAAAGTCACTATAAAAAAATACCCAAATCGCATCAAGTGTGCCTATAAAATTTGAAGAGTTTTCGATTTATCCAGGATCCCATCATCAGATCCTGACCTGATGACTATGGGACCACCAAGAAAGTTACGAAACCTTTCAAACAAACAAAAAAAGTCCAAATCGGTTCAGGCGTCTTCAAGTAATCGGGGAACATACATAAAAAAATATAAAAGTTTCCGACGAATTGAGGACCTCTTTTTGAAATTCAGTTAAAAATAGGAGAAAATTTTGGATAATTTACCTTGGTTTCTTCCTTGTAAATTGCGACCACTGTTTCTAACACTTGTTTCTTGATTGTCTGAATTTTCTATATGCCATGTGTATTCCATTTTAAAGGCACAAATCACGTCGCGTCAAATTTAAACCCATCATGACACATGGCGTCTTATTTTAAAAATTAATAAATTTTAATATTTTTAATTTTCACATCAGTTATTTTTTTAATTTAAATTATTTACGACATGTAAAAGAACCTAAAAAGAACACTGGCCACTTAAAAAAGAAAAAGTTTTTTTTTTATTTTACTCTTGGCTTGGATTTTTCTATTGCGTCCGTCAATAGTTCATACTTGAATTAAACTGAAGAGTGAACGTTACGTTTCACCCCTTGCGTGCGAAAGAGGCAGTCAATGGAACGACACGCAAGTTAGAAAGGGACAGTTATATTGAAATTTTCACAATTTTCAAAGAAAAACATTGGTCAACATGATCCACCAATCAGATTATATTTTTTGAACGCACCTTTCTTTGAAACGACGCTGAAAACACGAAGGGTAATTTATGTAGGTACCTATATCTACCCTGAAATATTTTTGTATGAATATGCCAAAAACACTGGTAATATGTCCACATTTAGTAAGTTTTTTTATTTTTTTATCTAATTATTCTAAACACAATAATTAGCTATAAAATATATGATATTACCTGTCTCTCCAAAAAGTGCACAATGTCTAATAATAATAATAACAACAACAACAACAACAACAACAACAACAACAACAACAACAACGATGTCATTTGAGAAGAATGCGGAGTGAAAGATGATGTTGTGACTAAAATGAAGAAAAGTAGTTAACCCTGGTTAGGACACGTTGAAAAAATTAAGGATGAAAGATTGACTAAAAAGGTTTATATGGCTGAAGTGAAAGGAAATGCTGGCAGAGGACGACCTAGGTATAGTGTAAGTATATGAAACATATAAAAAATGTATTGATCGATGGAAATATTAAAAGTACAGACAATCGCCGAGCATGTATGAAAGGTATGATGAATATAAAAGAAGCGAAAGAGGTATGTCAGGATCGTAGCAAATGGCATTCGATTGTCTCTGCCTACTCCTCTTGGGATGAAAGGCGTGATGATAGATAGATTATAGTAATTGAAGAGAACAAAAATCTGAACAAACATAAAATAATAAAGAAAAACTTAAAATGGAGCCCATATTAACTTTCATCTCCTATCTGGCTTGGCTGGCAAGACTAACTTTTTTCTCGACTTGATTCACTTATACTGATAATGCTCAGCTCCTAAACATGATAAGTTCATGTTTAATACTCGTAAACCTTACCGATGACTCAACCTATCTAATAGTGGAAACCGCAACAAAATCGGTTCAGTAGTTTTTGCGTGAAAAGGTCACAGACAGACGGACTCGGCGGGGGACTTTGTTTTATATTAAGAAGTGTTTCTTTTTCTTTTCTTTCTTCACGAGTTGTCTTACAGCTCCCGAAACCGTGTTACCCAAGGTACCCAGCGGAAGACCAAGTGTCCCTCTTTTAGCCGATGGTATTTGTAAGGCTATACCTAACGAGTGGCCAGTTCTGTTGAGGTATATATTTAAATGGAAAAGCCTCTAACTTGTCGGATTATGTCCATAAGTTTTTAATTCTGGTGGTTCTGTCTGTTATAGTTTATATCAAACGTCTTAACCACTCGATCACCGACGCACAGTAGTTATTTTTTATAGAGAAGACGACATGTGACCTTCCCACCGCCTGATTATTAAGCATAGGTGGTTGGTCCATGAATCCACGCGACTGGCAGATCATAAAACAGTCCGCCACTCGCGCCCACTATGTAGAGATGCTTTTTCACGCTTCGCTTGAAGGACCCCAGGTTGTAGAAAGGAGGAAAGACCGACGCCGGAAGTTCATTCCACTTTTTGGCAGTACGACACAGGAACGAGTGATGGACAAGTAAGTAAAAGTGGGCACTGTTACTGCCACACGTGATTTTCATAGTTAGATACCGTAATACCGTTTGATCAATGGAGCGTATGATTTAGGGTGTAATACAGGTGATAATAAATGATCCATGACAACAGCTGCATGGAACGGATATTGATGTATGAGAGATGTATGAATTAAAAAAAATGTTTTAGCCTAGCTAGCAGAGAGTCCTGAGTTCGAGCCCCAGGGAGCTCTGAAACAGTGTCAAAAATCAAAGTCCCCACAGTTTCACGCAAAAGTTGCAGTTTTCATTATTACATAGTTTGATCCACGAGGAAGCTTTACGAATATTAAGCATGGACCTATCATGTTTAGGAGCTGAGCATTAACAGTATTAGTAAATCAAGTCTGGGAAAAATTAACTCCTGCGCGTTTTCATGGCCTAAACTGTCAGAGATATATAACAAAATGATGTAGATAAGAATTGTGTAGATTGAAATGGTCTACAAAAAAGTCCGCGGTAGCATATATCTATCTCCAATAGATAAGTAGTTATAAGCATATATATGTAGGTATTCAAATTATTGTAAAATTAAATTAAAAATAATATTGCTTGCATGCACTACCCCTACCCCTACCACTACCACTACGACTACCACTACCACTACCACTAACTTTGGATATTGTTTATACAAAAATACTAAAACCGCGATTGAAAAAATGGGGGATAGGGGTAGGAGGGTAAAAAATAGTTTACAACCTATTCTCAGACCACCGAATATACACAAAAAAAAATCATACAAATCGGTCAAGCCGTTTCGGAGGAGTTTGGTTACAAACACCGTGACCGAGAATTTTATATATATGGATTTTAAATATTTTCTTTTCATAATACATAGTTACTATTTTTACACGGACAAAGCTACACAAAGCGTTCCTAATATAAATTGGTCATGAGGAAGTTCGGATTAGAAAAGGGCGTGTGAATAACCTTTTTTTTAAATAGAAAATAAAATTAGGGGTTTTTAATTATGACAACACATCTTTATACCTTGCAGTGTTGTTAGTAACAGTGTCCACTTTTTGCCAGTTGTCCATTAAACAGAACAGGTGGCAAACCTGTTGTTGAACAGTGTATAACAGACGAAATAGTTAGGGAGCTGTACCTTTCAATTAGATCATAAACTCCCTGACTATAAGTATGTGTTAAGGGGCATTCAGTAATTTCCCGGCTCAAAATGGGGGGGGGGTCCAATAAAATCACTTCTTAAACCGAGGGGGATATAATTGAAAATCTCACACGTCAACTTTAAAGGAATATATATTGCTATACAGATTTTTTTTCTTCTCTTGAAATGTCCCATTTTGCTCGCTCAAACATCTCATGGTTAAAAACATTTATTTTAAGAGTAATAAAAAAATAAAAACGAAACATTAACACTCTTATTAATAAACTCGAATTAGCGACGTATTAACTAAACTGTATTTCGTCTATCATAATGAATTGCAGATTTGTTAGACGGAGACGAAATACAGTTTAATTAATTCGAGTTTATTAATAAGAGTGCTAGAGTTTTTAAAAGAAGAAAAATATGTAGCGGAAATTTCACGTAGTCTAAGTTAGAAGAAAAATAGCTCACTAACTTATATTAAGTGAGGACAGGAAGACAATTTGGATCACTTTTGCGGTTGAGAGTCTTGGCCCGTGGTCATCTGACTCCAAGAAGTTTATTGATAAAATTCATAAACTTCTTATCGAAAATTCTTATGATCACCGAACTAAGACTTTTTTTCATTCGCCGCATAAGCTTGGAGATTCAAAGGGGTAACGCTGTGTTAATGGCTCGGACTTTCATCAGAGCTGGAGGAGGTATTTTACATTTGATTCCTCCATACCTTTTCTTTTTAGTTTTTAAGTTTTTTTTTAGATTTAATTTATATGTACTGTTAAAATACAAGTTAAAAATACTACAAAAAAATATTTGGTGTTTAGCATTTTTGACAGGATTGAGATTTGAATCCGCATCTCTCTGGTTTAAAAGGTGGTTTGTTTTCCATACAAAAATGTAATTAAGATAAAGTAATTAACTAAACAGTAAAAATGTCTAAATATGTGCTTACTTAACTATTTTCGGCTTTTATGTAACTTTTTTATAATAGAAATCATTAATATTAAACATATTTTTTTAGAAAAAATACGCATGTGTGTGTGATCTTTTTAGTGTAAACTTTTTCTATTATAAAAAAGTTATTTTTTATTGATTTCGCGCAAACTAAAAGTCGAAAATAGTTAAGTAAGCACATATTTAGACATTTTTACTGTTTAGTTAATTAGTTTATCTTAATTACATTTTTGATGGTGCGGGTTAATCTTTATAATTGAAAAAAAATTTTTTTTGTTAATTTCAGTATTTTAATTTTTTAAAACTTATGTACAAATCCGACAGACCACACTTAGAGGCTTTTCCATCTAAATATACCACAACAGAACTGGCCACTCGTTAGGTATAGCCTCACAAATACCGGGCAGACTTGCCACTGATATAGCTTACTTACGGAATCCAGTACAAAGCCGGGGCGAGTCGCTAGTAAAATATATAAAATTGCCATCTCATTGATGTTACCATAGCATTTCCTTCATATATCGATCTAACTTAGTAATAATATCCAAAGTTAAGTTGTAAATACCTTCACGCCTGTTTCCCAAATGGGTAGACAGAGAGTATTGAGCGCCATTTCTCCTGATCTTTGCATATTTCTCTTGCTGCATCCATAATCCAATTGTAAGCAAAATAACTTACATTCACGGCTTTCACGAATTCTGACGTGGCTAGAGACGCAAGACACTGTCCACATTTAGCGACCATATAACAGAATAAATGAAATGGGACTAAACCGTCAATACGCCACGTCGGCTTTAAGTGCTCTCCAAAGCACGTGAAGTCATTTCGTAAAAAAAATATAACACAATGATTTAGTAGTGTTAGACCGCTAGAGACGTGCTTCAGAAGGCACGTAAAGCTTCCGCACTTTTTCAGAAAATAATAGACACTTCAGCTCAGTGAAGGGTTTGCCACTTTAATAAGCAACTTGCTAAATATCAACCGTTTTGGTTTTTCTTAAATAAATTGTTGCTCATTCTTTTTGGTTAGATTAAGAATAGAACCCGGTTCCTCTTGTTAAAAATCCTATTGTCCTTCTAGTTCTAGTTTTAGTTTTTATTAGTAAAATAAATTAGTAATTCAAATTCCTTCATATTTTATATACTCAAAAACTACCGAACCGATTTTGTTACTGTTTAAACTTTGTATGTAGATATATATTATATAATATTTAGTTTGTAAATTGTAAATAAACGATTTATACCTAGGCTGTTTGATAAGTACCCGTTTTCTAAATATATTAATATCACTGGCCGAAAATAAGTATACCACCTTTTTAAGCCATTTTTCAGAGGCGGGAAAATTAAAAAAAAATGGCATTCGGAGAAAATAAGCTGTGACAGACAGACAGGCAGACACAAGAGTGGTCCTATAATGGTCTCCGCTTTTCATCGGAGATATTCGGAACCCTAAAAATCACGTCCATATCTGTGGCATCTCATTTCAAATAATTGCCTTTTAAAAAAAAGTGTACCGACTTATGCACTGAAAAGTGTGCTTTCCGAAAGCAAATGCACAAGTCACTATAAAAAAATACCCAAGTGTGTCTATAAAATTTGAAGAGTTCTCGATTTCTCCAGGATCCCATCATCAGATACTGACCTGATGACCACCTTTCCAAATCGGTCCAGGCGTCTTCAAGTGATCGGGGAACATACATAAAAAAAAGATTCCGATGAATTGAGAACCCCCTTTTGAAGTTCGGTTAATAAAATAATAACTATAATATTTATTAATATAAAAACCTTAAATCAAATCTAAAGATTAAAAATAACTAAATAAGCCAGGTCCGCGTGGAATAGTGGCAAGAATACTGGCTGCATTTCCCCGCTGAATCGCGATGCTGATTCGTTGAGCGAGGAAGGAGCCAGCCCTCTTGTCACCAGAAGAGATGATCAGTCGAGGGGATACATCTATAATAACATTTTTGGCATTTGAACCCCACGAACCTAGAGTTTCTACACCAAACGGCACAAAGTAGTTTTCAATAATTGAACTATATTTGCGCCGTTTGTTATATATATAGGCATTATATAATATTTAGATTGTAAATTGTAAATAAACGATTTATATTATTCATTTTAAAAATACAAAAAAAAATTGTATTCATTATAACGAGCCCTTTCATTCGATATGTCACATGATGCAAATAAAAAAAACACGTTTTTATTTTTTCCCGTGATTGGGTCATCAAACTCTAAATATGCACCAAGTTTCAACTTTTTGCGTCCAGTAGATTCGGAGAAAATAAGCTGTGACACAAGAGTGGTCCTATAATGGTCCCCGTTTTTCATCGGAGATGTTCGGAACCCTAAAAATCACGTCCATCTGTGGCATCTCAAATAATTGCCTTTTAAAAAAAGTGTACCGACTTATGCACTGAAAAGTGTGCTTTCCGAAAGCAAATGCACAAGTCACTACAAAAAAATACCCAAGTGTGTCTATAAAATTTGAAGAGTTCTCGATTTCTCCAGGATCCCATCATCAGATACTGACCTGATGACCACCTTTCCAAATTGGTCCAGGCGTTTTCAAGTGATCGGGGAACATACATAAAAAAAAGATTCCGACGAATTGAGAACCCCCTTTTGAAGTTCGGTTAATAAAATAATAACTATAATATTTATTAATATAAAAACCTTAAATCAAATCTAAAGATTAAAAATAACTAAATAAGCCAGGTCCGCGTGGAATAGTGGCAAGAATACTGGCTGCATTTCCCCGCTGAATCGCGATGCTGATTCGTTGAGCGAGGAAGGAGTCAGCCCTCTTGTCACCAGAAGAGATGATCGAGGGGATACATCTTTAATAAAATTTTTGGCATTTGAACCCCACGGACCTAGAGTTTCTACACCAAATAATAATGATTTAAGTCCCTTCTTCTAAATATAAAATTTTATGTCAAGGCTAAATTTGTTTAGATGTTTTATATTGACCAAACTTTAGTTATAGCTTAGCCTAGCAACCAATAGGGGAGGGGCATCCCCACCACAAACCTAAAATCAACCAATGGGGATTCTTAAAACGTATAATGACTTTGATAATCGCGTCCTAGAAAATACATTGTCAAAATTGACATATAGTTACTGCGATGAAAAGTTTTGTTTTATACAGAGTGTTTGGTATGGTTTTTAGGGTTTCGTACCGAAAGGGTAAAAACGGAAACCCTATTACTAAGGCTCCGCTGTCCGTCTGTCCGTCTGTCCGTCTGTCACCAGGCTGTATCTCATGAACCGTCATAGTTAGACAGTTGAAATTTTCACAGATGATGTATTTCTGTTGCCGCTTTTACAACAAATACTAAAAAACAGAATAAAATAAATATTTAAGGGGGCTCCCATACAACAAACGTGATTTTTTTTGCTCGTTTTTGCTCGATATTGATAACGGCAACAGGTAGACGCTTGAAATATTCACAGAATTATTCTCTTTAAAAATAAATAATAAAAAAAAATTAAAGGGGGTTCTTATACAATAAACATGTTTTTTTTGCTGTTCTACTCGCACTTTGCCGGTTTTTTATTTGTATTTATAGCACCATAGATATAGTATGCTGGCGCTCTACTACATTGGTAATGTTGCGATTAGAACGCGACCAAAAAACTAATAGGTACATCAGTGTGCGTGACAAATGTGTAATTCTGTGGATTTTTCATTTTAGATGACTTACATCCAGGCACTGCATCATGCACTGTATTAACCATAATTAATCACGTCTATTTAACACTAAATTATACTTTAAAACAGGATATTTTACAAAAAAAAATAAGCGAAATTACGAATGACGCGCAGTTAGATGCGCAGAACACTATTTTTGGGTCTGCTTGACGGTATGAGGTATTAATTTTAATTTTACCAGCAGTAAAAAGCAATCGTAAAAACAAACACCAATAAATCAATTATAATAAATATACAAGTTATATTGCACTCGAATTACATATGCGCAAACATTTCCCCACTTTTTCGTCGAGCGCTCAAGAACCGTCCCGGTACCTGTACAGGCTGTTAGAGTTATTAAAAAAACTTGCTTTAACACACGCGTATCTATGCGCTTTCTCTTTTGATTTGTCAATCTTGTCTGTCTGTCTGTCTGTGACCTGTTCACGCAAAAATTACTGAACTGATTTTGTTGCGGTTTTATAGTTATAAGGAATACAAGTAAGTACTTTTTTTTTTAATTTAACGTCCCGTCCCCCCGTCTCCCCTTCTATCTCCGGTAGTACTGACTGAGTCTAATTTTTTTAAATAAAAGCCCTTTCTTATAGATTACAGGAAAATCTGACCAAAAAAATGGTACGGAACTTTTTTTTGTTATTTTTACAATTTTTTTTATTTGTAGTTTAAACGTATTTAGGACACTCTGTATCTATTTTCGTGCACAGGACTATTTCAAGGCGCACGCTATGTTTTCTTTATTGGTCACAAAATTTATAATTTACTCTTTAACCGTAAAAAAATATTTATTATAAGGGACTTGGCCCCAAACTAGGATATCAAAGGTCATATAACAATATTTATCTTACAATATCTGTTTATAAAATTTTAATACCCACACAAATACGCGTATAACTACTTATCTATTAGAGATAGATATATGCTACCGCGGACTTTCTTGTAGATTAGTTAATTCTACATATTTCTTTCCTACATTGTTTTTTTTATCTGTCATGGAAAACTCGCTGGGGCTAACTTTTTCCTGATATTATTCACTTATAAATCCGTTTAGTAGTTTTTGTGTGAATACTATCTATCTATCATCACGCCTTTTATCCCAAGAGGGGTAGGCAGAGACATTCGAATGCCATTTGCTACGATCCTGACATACTTCTTTCGCTTATTTTATATTCATCATACCTTTCATGCATGCTCGGCGATTGTGTGTACTTTTAATATTGCCTTCGATCAAAATTTTTTTATATGTTTAATAAAAGTACACCTAGGTCGTCCTCTGCCAGCATTTCCTTTCACTTCAGCCATATAGTTTAGTCAATCTTTCATTCTTCATTCTTTCAACGTGTCCAAACCAGCATAAACTACTTTTGTTCATTTTAGTTAGAACATCATCTTTCACTCCGGATGCGGTCAATACGTTTTGTATCACACATTCTACGTAAAGACCGCATTTCCACTGCATTTATCTTACTTGCGTGAATACTTCAGACAGAATAAAATCGACATGAGGTTAGACGCTTATTCTAAGACGGAATTTTTCAAAATACATCCCCATTTCAAAATCAATATAGTATAATAAATAAAAAAAAAGAAATTTCTCAATTCGAACATTTTTTTTTATGTATGTACACCGATTACTCCGCCATTTGTGAACCGATTTTGATGATTTATTTTTTATTCCATAGATAATTCCTTCAGAATGATCCCATTTTTTTCTCACGTGAATTGGTTCACTGGTTTTTCAGGAATTTCAAAAATACTTAAATTTTTCTTTATATCTCGATATAATAATTTATTTCAAAGCGATTAACCAAAAGAAATATTGTCTTGTCTTCCGCTGGCTACCCTAGGCCCGGTAACAGTGGTAACCAGGTTCCGGGAGCCATAAAATAAAATCTAGGTTGTCATACAAAACAAACTGCGACATATAAAGGCAAGCATTTGATTGCAATTCTGTTGAAACAATGGATTTTCTCACATTGCAAAAAAAAACCTCAGACAATAGCCGATGATAGAATGAATAGGCGACCGCTAGTACCTAATTGTATATATGAACCATTATAAAGGTGTTTCTTTTAAATTTTTTTTACACCTGAATTGAACCCTATTACGTAAAACTAACACCCAAGAGAACAACAAGTGGTTGACAATTTTTTGGAAATATTTTTAAATTATAGTTCGATCCCCGATCCCGGAAATGTACCAATGGGTTGTTTTATAATTTGGAGCGTCTGTGGTCGAGTGGGTAAAACGTCGGCTCACAACTGAGAAGTCGCTGGTTCGATCCCTGCACCGACCAAGTTACCAATGGGTTTTTATAATAAAAAACCTATGTACATTATCCGACAAATCGTACAAAGAGGCTTTTCCATCAGATCAACTGATCTGGCCACTCGTTAGGTATAGCCTCAAAAAATCTTCGGCTAAGTGAGGAAGACTTTGTCTTCCGCTGGGTACCCTGGGGCCGGCAACGGTTCCCGGGAACTGTAAGGTAACCCGTGAACAAAACTTATGTACATAATCCGACGAACCACCGAGGGTTTTTCATCTAAATATCCCTTAATAGAACTGGCCACTTGTTAAGTATAGCCTCACAAATACCATCGGCTGAAAGAGGGAGACTTGCATGTAACCCGTGAAGAAAAAAAGCAATCTACAATATGCGGTCACATGGATTACATGGCATCAAAGAAATGTCACTTTTACATATAACAAAGTCTGTGCCCGATTTTATCAAAAACTACTGAACGTATTTAGTTCTAGTTATATTCACGAGGAATGTTTCTGTGTATTAAAAAATGTTTTATCATGTTTAGGAGCTGAGTATTAATGGTAGTGATTCCGCAAAAACTACTCGTTTGTGGTAAAAGTTGTACCAAGGCGCGTAATACAAATAAGTTGAGAAATGTGGCAGAATGACTACTTTAACTAAATTATGACGTCATTTTGCCGTGTGTCTGCAAACCTTTAAAACATTATTATAACAAGAATATTATTGATAGAAAACAAAAATATTCAAATTAGTTTCTTATAATAAATGAATGTGACAACGTCATAAGAAAGCTGTCGGGCGGACGCATCGAAAACTCAAGTAGGAGAGAGACAGCTGTCGAACGCTGCCGAACGCGGAGGCCGATTGTGCCTCTTTGTCGCTCGTTCCGCGCTCTCGCTTGCACTTCAAGCCTTAAATGGAACGCCTCAGAGCGAGGTAACGCCGCATGAGTCATGTTTTTTCGTGCGTGCAGCCGGCTTCATCGAATTATAAGACGTTGTCACGTCAAAACTGAGAAAAAAAATTTAAGTAGATATGTAATTTAATGCTGCATATAATCACGAAACGATTTTAGAATTTTCGTACCTATCAACATTTTCGCTGCTGTCATCACAAAGAAATCAAATTCAGAATTGAAATTGAAGTTGAAGTCAACAATATGCCAGTGGCGGTTGGACATTCTCGACCCGGGCATCCTTGGGTGACCATTGGTGAGGACCCCTCGATTTTGGCCTTCAAGTCGAAACGAAAGATGTCGCGTTCCCAAGTAGGTATCCTTTTTTTCACAAGTTTTCGTACAGCTCCTGCAACCGTGAAGACCAAGTCTCCCTCTTTTAGCCGATGGTATTTGTGAGACTTAGATACCTAACGATTGGCCAGTTCTGTTGAGGTATATTTAGATGGAAGTACCTCTAAAGGTGCCCACTCATTCGTCCAATCGTCGGCGCGCCGTCATACGGTCCACCGAAATCGACCACAGACTCGTCCAATTCTTGTACGCGTGGTCTGCCATTCGTTTTCAAATCGTTGTATTTGTGGTTGATTTCGATGGCCGGAACGATCTGTCACACACACATCCACCGCTGATATTTTGACACTTTGTTTAATCGAATCTTGTGTGTCTGTGTGAGTGAGTGAATTGTATGTGATCTAAATAGTATGATTTACATCGCTAATGTGTTGCCTGTGTTCAATCTTGTTTATACGGCTGATCGGACCGAAAATTTTCGGGCTACTTAAGAAGCTGAATAGAGCGAAAGACCTTGAGAGATGGCACCGTCACCATCATGCTCCGGCTTTTTGTTGCCCATACAAATAATTATTTTTCGGGACTGCACGCAACACTCAACCGTCTAGCAAGGCGTCTCGGCGATCACTGATGAATTGAGTAAGAAATACTACTCTCTAGTAGGAGTGATAGAGAAGCAGTGACATTACGCTACTTGAAATAAAAGGGCGTAAATGGAAAATCATTAAATTATTTATTTATATTAAAATAGACACTTTATTAAAAATTTAAATCTGTCCAGTTCTTTATTAGCTTACAACAGATATTCATACTTAATATCATCAACATTATTTCATGAATAGCTAAGATATTTTAAATTTTACGTTTTTTCAGAAGCCACTTTGCAATTTTTTTTCTATCGGGCAAAGTTTCTGAAAATACATTTTGAGAACAGACCAAGTGTCTGAAATATGGTCAATTTTTTTTCGTAATGATACGAGTACTGATTGCCATGTTGGTTTTGATCTGTTTTTGTCGAATTACGTACATAAGTTTGCCCATTGGTATGCTAACCCCACATTTGTCTCTCATACATAGGTATTATTACTTTGTAAGATACAGTAGTCTAAAAATAACTGCCCTAGTCACCCAAATTATATTTGTAAGCGTGATGTTATTTAATCAGATCACATGTCGACAAACGGACGTGGCGCATGAGTACAAATTGAATGACCATTTTACTTTATTCTATTGTCCAACCATCTACGATCTATTTCCCAATACAGGGGGAGACCCGGTAGCGTAGTGGTAACATAGAAGGATCCGGGTTCAATACTGAAAGGATGCACTTTCACTAATAGATAGATAGATTCACGAGAAAGGTTTACAAGTATTAAAAATTAACCTATCATGTTTAGGAGCTGAGCATTAACATTATAAGTGAATCAAGTCGCGGAAAAAGTTAGCCCCAGTGAGTTTTCATGGCGTATGCTGTCTAATCCGTCAGAGATATAACAAAATTATGTATGAAACAATTGTGTAGAATAAAATTATCTACAAAAAAGTCTGCGGTAGCATATATCTATCTCTAATATATAAACAGTTATAAGCGTATTTACGTAGGAATTCAAATGTGCGAAGCCTGGGGCGGGGTCCCTAGTATTTTATAGTCAGAATTGTAATTAAAATGTGAATCTGTCAAACTCACTATTTTAAATTACGACTTCAAGCAAAGGTTATTCAAGACCGTTATTCCTGTATAATAATTAAAAAAGTAATAGTTTTTTTTTATTTATAAAATTCAATTGTTGTCCCTTTTCTGCAAACCTCGGAAAAATCTTTTATTGCTACATTCTTCAAAGTCAGGCTACCATATGATAGATAAAAAAGGTGGCCGTCACGGGACGACCAGCAGATGTGAAACATCGAAATTTACGGGTCAAGTATACTGTAGTCGAATAGAGAGGCGCACGCAGTACATATAGTATACGCGCCACGCACAAGGGACAAGAGAGCGGCGGGTGTGACGGGGCATACAAATCAGTGTTTCACATTAAAAGCCGACCAAATTGACACCAAATTTTTCCACGAGCCAAGACTATGTTTCTATGAGCATTAACTTAGTTGCAAAGATGGCGCCCGCACTTCTAAATGGGGACACTGTTACCAGTGTCTCTGACCATGATGGTGCATTGACTACAAATAATATAAATAAAACAAATAATTGTTTATTTACATTAATCATTCAATAGCAGACTTTAATCTCCTATATAATTAAAATGGATGATAACATTATTTTCCTCCATTGTTATCGTGCTATTTTGTACTTTAAGTGCTTTTAAATAGAGTTTAGATTTGTGTAGCAATTTAACTCTTATCAGTATAAAACAAAGTCCTCGATTGCTGTCTATTTCCGCTTAATTTTGAATTTGATCCGTAAAAAAAAATTCAATTATCCGGCGTTGTTCCTGGAACTTCATCCGCTTTATTATGGCTTGAGTTCATACAACAATCCCAAACTGATTAGCCAAATCGGTCCAGCCGTTCTCAAGTGATGCGCTTATTCAAAAGAAGGAGGTTCTCAATTTGGCGAAATCTTGTTTTTTTATGTATGGCCCGATTTGGATTTTTTTTTGTTTGAAAGGGTATACTTTCCAGGTAGTCCCATGGTCATCAGATCAGGATTTAATGACGGGATCCTGGAGAAATCGAGAACTCTTCAAATTTTATAGGCACACTTGAAGCGATTTGGGTATTTTTTTTGTGATTTGCTTTCGGAAAGCACATTTTGGTTTTGAAGGCGGTTTTTTTTCTTCATCAGAATTGGTTACAGATCTAGACGATAACAAAATTGCCCTTGAATAATTCAAAGTCACTGAACCGATTTAATATCGTTCTATAATGGAAATAACACTTTGGTTTTTCCCATACCCATCGGAAGTCAGTTTTGCCGAATATTTTCAAGAATTTTAAGGCTGTTGAAAGTACGGTCATCTCTATCTATGCCAAATTGCATTCAAAACTAGACTAATCTAGAAAAAACTCTATTAAAAAAAAAATGCAACTTGAGATGAAAAAAAGGCCAGACTGACTAGAGACAATGTCCACATTTAGTAAGTTACTTATATTAACAGAACACGTGGCAAGCTTGAGAGCTCAAAAGAAGCAGACATTAGCTTTAAGTGTCTTCCGAAGCATGAGAAGTCGATTAAAGTACTTTTTTAAGTCAACATACTGTAGTCGAATAGAGAGTAGACAAGTAGAGAACAGTGGCGGAGAGGGGGCATGACGCTGTTTTCCGTCACGGCATACGAGCCGGTCTTACCCCCAAGGCGCCCAATAGATGTGTTTCACATCAAAACCGACCGTCACGAGACGGCACCGGTAAATATCGCTACAGATTAGTTGTAAAAAACTTGGTTCGTTTTTATTGTGCACACACTAGTTTTTTTAATTTATTAGTGCTTAGCTCTTTTTTTAATCTGGAATTTCCGGTTTTAAATCTAATGCGATGCGACATCTATACAAATAAATAAAATTTTAGTGTCAATTCTGTTTGTCTGTCGGGGCTAATTTTTGAAACGGCTAAACCGATTTTGACTGGATTCGCAGTTCGATTCGACTCGAAGACCAAAAACTGGCCAAGTGTGAGTCGGACTCGCACAAGAAGGGATCCGTACACTCAATAGTATGCACTAACTAAACAAGTTTTTTGTATGGGGACCGCCTTTAATCTTTAATTTTATTTTATTTTTATTAATTTTTGTTACAGCGGCCATAGTAATACACACTCTGTGAAAATTGCAAGTGTCTACCTTTTACGGTTCAAAAGATACAGCTCTGTGACAGACGAACGAACAGACAGACAGTAGAGCCTTAGTAATAGGGTTTCCGTTGGAACCCTAAAATCGACGGGTCCGCACCAAGTAATGTCCGGTCCGAGAATTTCAAACACTAGAACGGCGAGAAAATTGCTGGGTCGAGCAAAATGCTATGAATAAGATCTATCCGACCCCAAATGTCATCCTCACCTGCACGCTTGGTACCCTCTGCTAGACAACAAACGAGGCTCTGGCGACCGAGTAATGACGGTATGACCATACACCTAGCTAGGAAACTGGCTGGAAGAGGCTACAGCGAGCCTGAAGACCTAACTCAAAATGTCTGGTGCCCCAAGAAAGTTAACCATGGCGAGTCAATACAAGGTGCGTCGCGCTGTGGACCGCCATGATTAACCACGACTAGAAGAAGGGTTCCCACAGGACTTTTCAGGAAGCGATCTAAAATCTTTTCCCTGGGAAAACTGTTTTTCACGCGGGCGAAGCATCAACTAGTCGAAACTATTTTTAAAATAATTACATTGTATCGAATAGCTTTTATCAACAATGTATGATATTTTACATTGCCTTGAACTGACACAAATTATAACAAACGAGTATCATTCTGGCAAGATGAGTTAATTTTTTTATGTTCCGTGGCTAAAATTAAAAAGAAAACAACGATGTCATTCGAGAATGCGGAGTAAAAGATGCTGTTGTGACTAAAATGAAGAAAAGTTGTTTACGCTGCTTTGGACACGTTGAAATATTGACTAAAAATGTTTTTATATGGCTGAAGTGATAGGAAATGTTGGCAGAAGACGACCTAGGTGTACTTTTATTGAACATGATCGATGGAAATATTAAAAGTACACACAATCGCCGAGCATGTATGAAACTTATGAAAGGTATGATAAATATAAAATACTGAACCGATTCTAAAAATTTTTTTACCAATAGAAAACTACGATATCCCTGAGTGACATAGGATATATTTTATTTTGTTCGAAAATATCCACGGGCGAAGCCAAGGGCGGAAAGCTAGTGAGAAATCATTTTTTTCACATATAAAAATATTTCCACAAGCGAACACGGGCCGGAAAGCAATCTAGAATAATCTAGATGCAACGAGTTTTTAGAGATGACGAATTTTCAAACTGTTTTCATAATTATTTAGGACAAATTTCACATGAAAAATGCTAAAAACACTGTACCTATTAGGTATACTTATATGATAATTACATGGAAAAAGTCGCGAAATTTTTTAAATAGAAAAATTTTGTAAACTTATTTTTCCCTTTCTGTCCAATAGATGTCGCTGCTAGACTTTTCGCCTTGGTTTCTGTTTAAATTTTTTTATACTGTACGTACCTACTACACAAGACATGCCCACGGCTTTGCTTGTATTATTTTGATGATGTAAGCAATACAATTATTTATTTATTTTTCTTCTACGAAATTATTTGAGATATTGTTATGAAACAAAAAGGAAAATCTTAATATATACCTACACTATAATTGCCGAAAGTTTCATTAAAATTCATTCAGCCGTTTCGACACCTAATCTGGCTAAACATCAGGTTTTTCACGGGTTGCCTTACAGCTTCTGAAACCGTGTTATTCGTACCAGGGTATCCAGCGGAAGACCAAGTCTCCCTCTTTTAGCCGATGGTATTTGTGAGGCTATACCTAACGAGTGGCCAGTTCTGTTGAGGTATATTTAGATGGAAACGTGTTGTTTGTCGGATTATGCACATAAGTTTTTAATTATAAAAACCTCATATAATTAGGGGTAATCTCGACTAATTTTGTTATGACTTTTCAATAGGTACTTACTTAGAGGAAAATCGCCTATTAAATCTTCATCCATCTTCCGGGTCGTGTAGAATAATAATATGGAAAATCGTTGTTTCTTCCAAAATATCACCCATTTCCTTTAATTCATTGACAAATACCATCACACACACACAATCGTAACATAACTTTTGCGAGTCGATGTTTTGAAAGAAAAACAAGAATAATAAACACTAAAATATCCACATTGTATCGGTTGTATAAACAAACTTTTAAACTAAAATATGCAACGAAACCGAGGAGTTTTTGAACAAAAAAATAGCACGAGCAGAAATTTTGATAATTCTGCTTTTTTCATATGAGAAACTATTCCTAAACAGTTCGCAAAGAGACGTGTGACACAAAAACACGGGTGAACGTCACTGATTGATAGTGATGTATGTAATCAAATATCGATACATTGTTATTTTGATAGATTTTAGTTCTGTTTCATATGCGAAAAAAAATACAAACGGGTAGGTACAATATGGACTTTCAACAATGTGAATATTTACACAAATACGCTTATAACTACTTATCTATTAGAGATAGATATGCCATCACGGACTTCTTTGAAGATTATTTTATTCTATACAATTCTTTTCTACAACATTTTGTTATATCTCTGACAAATTAGACAGCATATGCCATGAAAACTCGCTGGGGCTAACTTTTTCTCGACTTGATTCACTTATACCATAGATTAAATAATAATACTCTTATACTGTTAATGCTCAGCTCTTAAATATGATATAATGCATACAGTAATTTTTTTTTTCGAGAAAAGAGTACAGACAGTCTGACAGACGCGACGGGGGACTATGTTTTAGTGATATTGATAATATTACTTACAATATCTCACGAAACCGTAGCTTTACTTTAAAAAAACACAATGTTTCTGCCCCGGTTTCGCCCTTGGAAATGATTGAAATGCGATAAAGTACAATAAGTTACAAATATTGGTATTTTTTACGGAACCTTAGCTGTGTTTTAATAACAGAATTTAATGATGTCTGAAATATTGTAGGCTTCATAACAGTAAATTTTTGTTACAAATCAGGGCAGTATTTTCCGAGTTAACTTCTAAAAAAATTTAAATGATGAAAATAAAAAATAAGAATAATACAAATAAATATACATAGTTATGGTCCAGTGTTAGTTTCTAGACTTAGACTAGATTTTTTCTTTAAATAAGATGTCATTTAAAATTGTTAAAATACATTAATATTAACATTTTTAACCTAGTTTACAATTGCAGAACTAACAATTACATATATTATTTTAAACTTACAAAATTTAATAAGTCAAGTACAGTAAAACTGACTTTACAAACAAGACGTGCCAAAGAGTACAGGATTAACATATTAAAATTAATGTAGCAATTATTAAACCTAAAAATGAGATGGACGGTAAAAATACATTTATACATAGGAGGAGCAGATTGCAAGTAACAATATAAAATAACAAATATTACAAACATCGATAATCGATATCGATATTTTAAAAATTCAACTAAACATCACTATTCATCAACAAAACAGGTTCCCTAGTCTGTTGCGCGAACGCAGCAGAGTCACTACATTATTACCCGGCAAAGTCAAAGCGACAATTAATATAATATGACGTCGTACGACCCAAGTATCAAATGTATTTAGTCGAGCTATATTTGTACAGTTTTCGTTAAATCCCAACAGATGGCAGCACAATCGAAGTATGTATTTAATTAAATTTCAAATTTTATTGTAATATTTAATTAACCATACGAATGTTTATTAGTCTTTGCAAATTCCTGAGATTCTGATTTTTTTATTAATAGAAGTTCTTAAAACTAGTTTGGTAGGTATTGTGTTCAATGGCCGTGTCTTGAAAACAGAAGACCCGGATTTGATTCCTAGAAAATAATTATATGCTGTTGCGAATCCTTGTGCTTCGGAGGACATGTAAAGAAGGCTAACTAACGTATACTTATTTAGCATACTTAGGACCGGGACATCTTACACAGTCAAGGAATGCACGGCCCGAAAAAATCCAACCCTAGAACGTCCGGTCAAATCCGTGCACTATTTTTGGCCGACCCAGCAATTGCTCAGCATTCTAGTGTTGAACATTCTCGGGCCGGGCATTCCTGGCTTGCCCGTCGTTTTTGGCCTTCGAGTCAAAACGAAAGATGTCGCGGTCCTAAGTATGCTAAAGCCACTGGCAAAGGTCAATTAAAAATATATCTTCAAAGGTCATAGACATTTCCTTCGGACATTTAATGAAAAAAAACTTACTGTAAGGCTGGGTAAGCACAGGTGGCGTTCACTTATACCATCACGTTGTTATAGAACTTGAAGCGTGGTCAGGTATTTCTCTAATATTAAAAAACCGGCCAAGTGGGAGTCGGATTTGCACACGAAGGGTTCCGTATCACCGTATAATATTTAACACTACATATTTTTTTAAATAGTTTAGTTTGGCCGGTTTTTCATTATTTGTTGCTTTATTTAGTTATACTAGTTAGACGTTTGTATATGTATTGCCATTATTACGAGCAAAAAAACACGTTTCTTGTATGGAAATCACTTTTAATTTTTTACTTTATTTTATTTTCATTCTTTGTTGTTATAGCGGCCACAGTTATACACACTCTGTTATGGTGGTTTGCACACATTGAAAGAATGAAGGATGAAACATTGACTAAAAAGGTGTAGTGAAGTGAAGGGAAATGCTGGCAGAGGACGACCCAGGTGAACATATAAAAAATATTGATCGAAGGCAATATTAAAAGTTACATATAATCCCCGAACATATATGAAAGGTATGATGAACATAAAAGAAGCGAAAGAAGTATGTCAGGATCGTAGCAAATGGCATTCGATTGCCTCTGCCTACCACTTGGGATAAAAGGCGTGAAGATAGATAGATACATGGTCTTTTCATACGAACAATTTTTGTAATAGCAAAACAAAATTACTGTACAAGCGAATTTAACTTGAAAAATAATGAAGCTATTCAGCGTCATGTGGCTTAGGTTCCACGCGGACGAAGGTAGCAGTGCTTGGCCAGCCTTATAATCAAAGTCAATGATATGTTTTCATTTCAGTTGTCATAGCGACGTGTGCTGCGTTGACGTGGTTTTCAGGCATTCACGCTAGGAAAATAGATTTTTCACAATTTTATTTGTGTTTTGTATTGGTAAGTACCTTTTAATATCATTAAATTTTCATTATTTTGATGCCACGATCCTGACATATATTTCTTGTTAACATACATATACTGACGACTGTATCCCAGTGGGATAGACAGATACTAAGGACCTCCACATGAGACGATCCTGACAAATCTCTTGTTAACATACATATACTCACACCTGTATCTCAGTGGGGTAGACAGAGACTAAGGACCTCCACATGCCACGATCCTGACATATATATATCTTTATTTTCAGTAAGCACAATATAAAACCTAACAATGCCAGAACTAGCGGATCAGATGTTCTGTTCTCAACAGATAGTTATTCCACCAAATTTTCCATACGTATTGAAAAAATACGCAAAAGGTAAGTTACATTAAATCTCTATATATATTTCTAAAAAGTTATTTTTGTCGGTATCAAATAGCTCCCTTAATACTGTATCAAAGTTAATATTTGATACGCCATTTTGAAGATTATTTTTCCTTTTAAAGACGAAAAATAAAGAAACAAATTAAAATTAAATGTTTCTTTTAAAATTACACTATCTATCTATCTATTCTATCTATCTATCATCACGCCTTTCATCCCAAGAGGGGTAGGCAGAGACAATCGAATGCCATTTGTTACGATCCTGACATATCTCTTTTGCTTCTTTTATATTCATCTTATCTTTCATACATGCTCGGCGATTGTGTGTACTTTTAATATTTCCTTCGATCAACATATTTTTTATATGTTCAATAAAAGTACATCTAGGTCGTCCTCTGCTAGCATTTCCTTTCACTTCAGCCATATAAACCTTTTTAGTCAATCTTTCATCCTTCATTCTTTTAACGTGTCCAAACCAGCGTAAACTACTTTTCTTCATTTTTGTCACAACATCATCTTTTACTCCGCATTCTTCTCTAATGACATCGTTCCGGATGCGGTCAATACGCTTTATATCACACATTCTACGTAAAGACCGCATTTCCACTGCATTTATTTTACTTTCATGCCTCTTATTCCATACCCAAGTCTCGCTTCCATAAGTAAGTGATGGAACTAAAACAGCATTATGTATGTTCATTTTACTTTTAGTTGTAAGTTGTGTATTTCTGCATACATTGTTTAGTCCACCAAATATCTTGCGTCCCGCTTTCACTCTCCTTTCAATTTCTTTGTCTATCTTTCCACTTCTTGTAACCATACTACCTAAATAAACAAATTCATTCACTTGCTCTAACTTACATTTTAATTACACTAATTTATTTATTTTGTAAAAGGCGACATCTGTTGGTGTTCTGTTGAACTAACGGTGCGCTGTATTCGCACTTGTCATCTAGTTATAATATTATATATAGGTAGTAGTCCTTACTCACTGCCTCCTTAACGACCAGACCAAACCCTTGGACCCAGAAAACTGAAATTTTGCTCAGATGTTCCCTTTAGGACGTGTGAAAGGAATAAGGAAGGATATTTCGAAATTCAACTTCTAAAATGGGGTGTAAACATTTGTATGGAAAATCGTATTCCCTGCGTGTATCAACTTAAAACTTGGTACAAATACTCTTCAAAACAAATAATAACATATTTTTTATTGTATGGGGAATAATGTTGTTTTGATCGGATCTACTTTAAACTTGGCTAGATGAATAGAAGGTGAACTAAAGAAGGATTTCGACGGATCACAGCGCAACGAACTCAGTTTTACGCGCGACAAATTTGTCCATAACTCTTTAGAAAGATGTTAGCGAGATGGAATGCTATTAAAATCAATAAGACAACCAATGATAAGATAAAATAGACCAAGATACACGTACCATTCTCGTACATTTCTCAACAAAACCTGTCTTCAGATATCAGAGTATTATTCAAAAACTATTTCAAAAACAAGTTGTAGTTACGTTTTCTTAAAACAAATTAAATTATCTATGTAATAAACGAAATAACGAAAATAGCTATATTTTTTTTTTATAAATTTTTTTAATACATTTATTTCACATAAAAACAATATATATAATATATATCTTAATGTAAAACGCTATAATAAAAAGTTATAGAAAGAATACCCCCTCTAAGATACCTCCCTGCGGCATAGTACCCAATACGCTGGCTGCATTACCTCGCTGAAATGTTAGACTTGTCTTACTCTTTGTGAGAGGTCAGCACCAGCCTTGAGGTCTCCCGAGGCGTGAACCAATTTGATGCCCAAATCTTTCACAAAAGTTTTCATGTCTGATGACCACGGACCCATTGTTTCGACTGTGATGATTCGTTGTCAAATTTGAATATTTGCGGCGCTTGTTTGTTTGGGCGTGGTCTGCTGCCAGTCTGGTAACAGTGTTCCGAATGTGGGACGGTGCCAATGTATCCACACATGTGGCATCCCATACCAGAGACTTTCCTAAACGCCATAGTGACTAGGGAATGCAATCCTGTAAAATAATTACAATCCCGGTATTTGCGGGACTGAACCATCTCAGTCCCGCGGGATCCAGGTATTTGCGGGATCCCGCAGGGTCAACTTAAACCTCTGAAATCAATCGTAAATAATCGTAATAAAGACCTAATAGACCTCGTTTTCATGGTTTTAATTTTAACCCAAATTAAATAAGCTTTTTGGTACATTTTAAATGGTTTATTGTAATAAATATAAAAAATAAAATTATTAGAAAAGGTCGCAGGTGTGACGCAGGTGTTTGCAGAGTACCGTATACCCGGCCCAAAATAATAATATTTCGTATAAAGTTCAGTTTGATTTTGATTTATCTATAGATTCTATGACAATCAATATTCAATGAAAAAATCATTTCATTGCGTCATAATTACAGTTGTAACTGGCAAAATATAAGTAAACAAACAAGGGGCGCGGGTGGAGAATTCTTTGCCCCGCGCCTTCATACCGTTCCCCTAGGGCTCGGCGCCCCTCACCTTTTCTCTGTAATCCCGCCAGTCCAGCGGGATCCCGCAAATTTTTCGACCGAGATTAGTCCCGCAACATGTATGCGGGATCCCGGTATCCCGGTATTGCATTCCCTAAATGACGCCATCGGGGAAAGCAATTTTAATTTCTTCACTATTCATATTATAATGCGTACGAAGTCGTGAGCGGTAAAATAAGAGGCTTTTAATCTAAATATACTTCAACAGATCTGGCTTATTTTTGCTTCACCTGTTGCCTTACAGCTGCCGAAACCGTGTTACGGTCCCAAGGTACCAGAAGACCAAGTCTCCCTCTTTCAGCCGATGGTATTTGTTCTGTTGAGGTATATTTAGATGGAAAAGCTTCTAAGTGTGATTTGTCTGATTAGTATTAAGTTTTTAATAAAAATGAACCCATTGGTACATGGCCGGAATTCGGGATAAAAACCGTGGTCTGCCTAGTTAATATCAGACGTCTTAACCACTCGGCCACCGACGCACCTATCTGGCTACTTGTCAAAAATACCATCAGCTAAAAGAGGGAGTCTTGGTCTTCCGCTGGGTACCCTGACTTGGTTCCAGAAGCAGTATAACGTAACCCGTTGAGAGTTTATACATAGTATGTTTTCTTATAAATAGCGGAGTGAAAGGACGTCCAAGGCTTCCAATAATTCCTTACAATTGTAAGGTTTGTCTGTGATTTAAAAAAAAACTGTTTTTTTTATTTTTCGTCTATCTGTTTGTCTATCCAGGATAGAATCGAAACGGCTGAATATTTTTGATGTGAAACAAATCTATATTGGCGCACTTTGTGGGTAAGACTGACTCGTTTGGCGTGACGGAAAACTGCGTCATGCTCCCTCTCCCCCGCCGCTCTCTACTCCCCTCTCCGCCGCTGCTCTCTACTGCCTTCTGTGTGCATGGCGTGTATACTATGTGTACTGCGTGTGCCTATCTATACGCCTCTAGTATATTTGCAAAAAGGCTAATCTTATTATAAAAAATTTCAGCCGCAATCAAAACTCAGCCATATGATCTATTGCGTTGGTCGTTTGAATACTTCAAGGCTTTGGCTGAAAAGAAGGTACCTCCTGTAAAATTGCGATTGGAGTATCCAATTTTCAATACTGAAGGTGGACTTACTAGAGGCTACTTGAAAGTACTTGCAAATCAGGTATGTTTAGTGATTTTCTTGTGTGAGTATCCTAACTAAATTATAGATAAGTTTTGCTTGTTTTTTGTTTGTTTATTTGTCCTTATTTATATCTCGGTTACCAACAAAAAGCGATGGTAACCGTCCACAGATTAGTAATGTATGATAAACCGAGAAGAAAAAGATAAGTTTTCGTACAACGAAACGTAATAGTTGTTATAAATCGAAATCTGTTTTAAAAAATAAATGACAACGTAAAACAAAATTAATAATTCATACATGGGTGAATTTCAACAGTCGTTTTTTTCTTTCATTTCGGTGGAATTTCTTATTATTAAGTTTTTTCAAATTTAAACTGTGGTTTATTGTACTTTTTGATATTGTTCATGCTCATATTTAATGCCATCAAAATATCTTAATAAACTTATGAGATATACGTGTTTAAAATTTGTATGCCACCGAAATGAAACAGTCGTTCACCGAAATGAAATAACTAGCTAGGTCACGAAATGAAAGGACCTATCCACCGAAATTAAAATCCACCGAAAACGTATACAGACAGGCTGACGTATACAATACTGAGCAAAGCATACACTTTCTTACGTAACTGCTTACCTAAACTGCTGCTCTCTTAGCAAGTATAATTAAGGTTGGTATACTAAAATGTTCATAATCGGTCCATATTACATAATCGCGTTTTAACCATGAATTCACATGGCACTTTGAAATAAATAAATCAAGTTTTCAATATATCACATAAAGTCAGGTATATGTAGGTACCTACACATTAAAAAATGCATTCAAAGATTTTGATTTTCACCGACATGAAATAATAATCAACCGAAATGATAAAACAATCCACCGAAATGAAACAATTATGCACCGAAATTAGCACATTTCGGTGAGTTTTTTATCATTTCGGTTGACAGTTTAGGCCACCGAAACAACCAAAATGAAAACACCGAAATTAAAACTAAGGACAAAAATTAGCATTACAAGAAAACTATTTATTATAGGATGTAATGAATACTACACAAATAGCGTAGTACAATTAGCGCACTGACGAGTACATAATTAAATGTACTAGCTCATTGGGAGACAAGTTATACCTATACACGGAAATTAAAATAAATCTGTCCCGTGACACCGATATATACGTTTTTTATGGGAACACGCAGGCAAGCGGCACATATCCTCCCACGATTAGTACCTACATAGGCGGCACTGGTACGTAAGTTCTAAGCGCGTGAGGGGGGAGCTAGAGTTGTTCTATGCAAAAATATTCTTGATAAACTTTAAGTCACCGAAATTAAAGAACTTTCTGGGACACATGCATTTTTACTTACCAGTTATTAAACTGGGTAGATATTATTATAAAATTACTTTGTGGTAATACTATCACTATTAAATACAAGTATCAATACAGCTAAATAACCAATAGTTTTTGTTGTACAAGGGAAATTACCTACATTAAAAAATATTGTGAGGACAGCTACCGAAATGAAAGATTCGGGGCTTAACCATTGTTTTTTCCTAATTAACTGCAACCTTAATCAAGAAATATTTATTGCCTCGTATAGGTAACTACCTCTTCTACCTAGAAAAAATATATGAACTGTATAGTAACATTCTACACTACCGATTTCATCCATGCTGCGTAAATTTTGTTGTTGGGAAATCTACCCACATTCATCGTATAAAAAAAAACAGTTATTTTGTCAGTTAGCTTGAGCGCTCGACGAAAAAGTGGGGGAATGTTTGCGCATATTATGTCATTCGAGTGCAATATAACTTGTAAATAAAAAAAAAACTGTCAAACTGTCAAACTGAAAGCATCAAAATTTTTGGTCTATATAATATAAATATAATTTTTATTTAATTAATGCGAAATAGACAAAGTTTTCGAAGTCCCGGCTGCCGTGCACACCCTTAGCTACACTCCGAACAATAACATTGTTGACCGTGGAGCCTTACTTGGCCGGAGGACCACATACGCTCTGTGCGCGCTGTTTGGGCTGTGCGTCGTGGTCCAGACAACCATCAGCCGGACAACCAAGGATTCCTATTCATGACGCATCATTATCTGAAGCTTGGTGATGCGAACCATGCCGGAGCATGCTGAACTGAACATGCGGCCAGTGCTGTTGGGGCTCGGTGCCTCACGGTGCAGGCCGTCACCATGCCCCCGTGCTCACAAGACTTACTCCTAACTTGTCCTAAGTGCCGCCCGCGCCCTTCACCTGCGTAGGGGCTGTGTATCTTCATAAACATTTATAGTGATTTTTAATTTAGTGTTTGTTTTTGGCTACATTATATGAATAATAATAAAAATGTAAGTAAAAATAGTGTAAATAATGACAACACAGTTTCCTCCAATGCAACGCTGATACAGTGTCCAAGTTGTGATGATTATAAATTATATAAGGGACAACGGGGGCTGGCAATACATACATCGAGACGCGACCGACAACAAAACATCCAGCCCCCCATACCAACAACATCCACCTCTACATCCACCGACACATCCAACATCATGCCGTTGTGGAGGAAACTGTGTTATTTTAAAAATAATGTAAGTATTATAAAAAGAATACCCCGTGGAGCCCGCATCACCGTGGCCCGCTGCCTCACAGAGTGTTTGGCTAAAGTGGTTGCAGAAAACAGTTTGGAATCTTGGGAAAATTTACTAACATTTTCATACACCGTTTTACATGTCAAAAATACAAATAAAGCACAATCTTTAACAACACAAATTAAAAATAACACTTTAGACCTTTTAGTACCTAAAATAAATACAAATATAAAATTCAACAAATTTAAAATTAAATCAATTGAAAATAAAATATCCGAGGGAAACGTTAGAGGGGCAGCAAAATTTATATTTTCTGACAACTCCTTAGCCAAACACTGCGGCGAAACACTCACCGCCCTTAGAAGTAAACATCCCACACCCTCAGCTTCTTCACAACTACCTGATCCGCCGACAGACAACCAACCGTCCCTTAAAGTAACCGAAGAAGCTGTGATGAATGGGATTAAATCGTTTCAAAATGGTTCCGCCGGTGGGTTGGACGGTATTACCCCACAACATTTAAAGGACCTCACTGGCATGCTTGTAGGGGAGACGGGAAAGGCTCTGCTGAAAGAACTCACGGCTTTGGTCAATTTTATGTTAACAGGCCAGGTTCACAGTGAGATAGTCCCGATCCTTTATGCCGCCAGTTTAGTAGCCTTAGAGAAAAAAGACGGTGGTATACGTCCAATTGCCGTCGGAAGCACTTTGAGACGCCTAACGTCAAAGTTATGCTGCCGCGAGTTTCAGGCTCAACTTTGAAATTCATTTTTACCACGGCAGTTTGGTTTTGGCGTTAGAGGAGGCTGTGAGGCTGCGGTTCATGCTACACGAACTTTTCTAAATTCACAAAATTATGAAGTTTTTTTAAAAATTGACGTACAAAATGCCTTTAATTCGATCGATCGAGGTGCCCTACTAACTGAAATTCAAAAAGAGTTGCCGACAATATTTGGCTACATGTGGCAATGTTATGGGGCACCATCAAAATTAGTGTATGGTGATGACGAAATAGCTTCAAGCGTGGGTTGTCAACAAGGAGACCCGCTTGGTCCAGTATTATTTAGTCTAACAATAAATTCTATCATTTCAAAATTAACATCCAAATTTAATTTATGGTATCTGGACGACGGGTCATTAGGAGGAGATGTATTAACAGTTCTAAATGATTTAGAAATTATAAATAAATCATTTTCAGAAATTGGCCTTAGTCTAAATTCAAATAAATGTGAACTATACATAGCCGAGTCCATTTCTTCAGACATAAAAACAAAAATTATATCAAAATTCAATTCCGTAACCCCAAATATATCTATACAAAATAAATACACACTTACTTTACTCGGTGCTCCTATTTTTGACGAAGGAATTGAAAATATAGTAAATTCAAAATTAGAAAATTTTAATAACTCTGCAGACAGACTTTTAGAAATTAATCAACACGTGGCTTTCTTTATCATTCGACACTGTTTTTTCACACCAAAATTTATGTATTTACTTAGATGCACACCCCTTTGGAAATTTACAAACATAACAAATTCTATAGATGAGTCTCTAAAAAATACTGTTTCCAAAATTTTAAACCAAAATTTCAATAATCGTTCTTGGACCCAAGCGACTCTCCCTGTCCAGTTCGGTGGCTTGGGAATTCGTACTTCGTCGTGTGTTGCACTTCCTGCCTTTTTGTCATCAACCTATAGCGCGCTAACCCTCATCGGTACTATATTGAACTTACCTAACGTAACCGAGGGGGAAGTGGCGGGTGTAGACGAGGCCAGAAGTACATGGAGTGCAACTCACCTAGGAGTCGACGTTCCCATAGAGTTAAGTAGCCAGCGAGCGTGGGATTTACCATCTATAAAGGCAACCCACGCTACATTGCTCGAACAGTGTCCTGATGATTTCGACAGAGCACGGCTTCTAGTTGTATCTGAAAAAGAGTCGGGACACTGGCTTCACGCATTGCCCTCCCATATCATAGGTACGGTGTTGGATTCATCGACCTTACGTATCGCCGTTAGTTTACGATTAGGTACTAAGGTCTGTGAACCTCATCGTTGCCTATGTGGAAAAGACGTGGACTATTTTGGTCGCCATGGACTTTCATGCACAAAAAGTGCTGGTCGCGCCTACCGCCACGGTACCTTAAATGATATAGTACGCCGATCTCTTGCCACTGCCTCTGTTCCTGCAATTCTTGAACCATCTGGTATGAGCAGGGACGATGGCAAAAGACCTGATGGCGTAACTTTAGTACCGTGGCATTTAGGAAAAAATTTGGTGTGGGACGCTACCTGTGTTGATACACTGGCAGCGTCTCACATACAGTATACAAAATTAAGAGCGGGTGCGGCGGCAGAACAGGCTCAACTGCTCAAGCGCCGAAAATATTCAAATATTATAATAAATTATTTATTTTCGGCGCTTGCGGTGGAAACAATGGGTCCATGGTCTGCCGAAATGAAAATATTCATAAAAGATTTAGGTACGAGACTAGTCCACGCCTCAGGTGACCTAAAGGCTGGCTCTTACCTCGCTCAAAGGATCAGTTTAACCATTCAGCGAGGTAACGCAGCCAGTGTTTTAGGAACCATGCCACAGGGAGGGGTTCTGGAAGAGGTATTCTTTTTGTAATTTGTATATATAGTTTTTAAATATATTATTTATTTATTATTGTACATTTTAGTTAACTTGTATATTTATTATAATTGATTTATTGGTGTTTGTTTTTACGATTGCTTTTTACTGCTGGTAAGATTAAAATTAATACCTCATACTATCAAACAGACCCAAAAATAGTGTTCTGCGCATCTAACGACCACCGCTCAAGAACCGTCCCGGTACCTATACCTATGGTGAATTTTAAGAGAACACCAAACCAGTTTCTGAAAATAAGCGTTTTCAGAAATAGTTTTGGTAGAATTTTGAACTTATTGTAAAAATTTCGATAACTAGGTACGTTCACCGTTTAGGCAGAGTCGGATAACTGTTTTTTGTTATGTCAAGAAAGCGTTCCTTCATTACATGGCAAAAATGGGTTTCTTGAAACGCGAGATGAAATGAAATGAAAAATGTTTCTTTTGACAGGGATTTTCAAACCTAATTACATAGTCCAATAACCCGTGACTTACCTAGTGTGCAAAAAATGTACCTATTAGTATTAAATCACATTCTCAATCAATTAACATTGTGACAATCAAAAATGAAATAAAGCGTATTGACCGCATCCGGAACGACGACATTAGAAAATAATGCGGAGTGAAATATGATGTTGTGAAATGTGACTTAAATGAAGAAAAGTATGCTGGCAGAGGACGACCTAGATGTACTTTTATTGAACATATAAAAAATATATTGATCGATGGAAATATTAAAAGTACACACAATCGCCGAGCATGTATGAAAGGTATGATGATTATAAAAGAAGCGAAAGAGGTATGTCAGGATCGTAACAAATGGCATTCGATTGTCTCTGCCTACCCCTCTTGTGATGAAAGGCGTGATAATAGATAGATAATAATATCTACATGTTCGAATATCAAGAGACCAGAGACAACGCTGATATCACAAAAACCAAAACGGTACTCACTATCATATATACTAATCTGTGAACGGTTACCAACGCTTTTTGTTAGTAACTGGTTAGGAAGCTCTCATCTGACTACCTACCAGTCTCAAATTTTATATGGACCATGCTCTCGACCCTATCGTTTGGTTAAAGCAGACGGTTACCGTACCATTCGAAAACCGAAACCAGTTCAGAACACCCTAGATTCCCTCTCGACCACTTACAGAAGTCAAGCTGTCACAATCATATTTTACACAGAGCAGACAATTCTCGTAAAAAGAGCTCCAGGCAATCTATCTGCGCATAGTCCAAATTACAGAGGCAAATTGGTGGTATGAGGTGCGGCGCGACGGAGGGAACACGTGTCGCGTGACTTTGCCGGCCCGCGATTGGTTCGTCAGTTGACATGTGCGCGATTATACCCCATGCGCAAACATATCCCTTCCACTGGCAGCCGGAGCTCTTTTTATGTGTATCGGATTGTACCTTTCGATAAAATCAGGCACAGTAGAGCTGGGTCGTTTCGTATTTTATGTGAAACGGAACGTAACCCGTTTTATAAATCGACAAACTGCTTCGAAAAGCAGTGCCAAAAGAAACGGTTTTTTTATTCCTAAGGCGTAAATCGTACATACTTCAAAAAACCCGTTGATTCGACAGTCTGTACAATGTATACAGTATACAGCGTTATGGTCCATTTTAAAAGAACAGCAAACCAGTTTCTTTTTCAAAACCGCCTCGGAAATATTTTGGTAGAATTTTTATGGTTAGCATACATAGGACCCCCCGGCCCCCGCTATATCTTTTATTTTGACCAGAATGAGGAAACTTAGAACAATTATTTTAGCTATTTATTGTTTGCATAGAAACTACTGTCATCGGTGATGAAAAAGGAATACATGGCCCGAGAATGTTCAACACTAGAATACCGAACTGCTAGGTCGGCCATTATGCTGTTGGACACACTCGGGCCGTGCTTTCCTTCCCTGCCTGGCCCTGTATGGATTCGTCGGTTTGGCCTTTGAGTCGAAACGAAAGATGTCGCGGTTCTAAATTTGATAACACGGAACCCCAAAGTATGTAGTTTATAAGATTTGATGTAGGGGTAATCTCTGAAACTACAGAATCGATTTTAAAAATAGTTTGGTTGTACGTAAAGTTGAATCGCCGAAACATGTTTTAAAAAAAACTGATTTTCCTTCTGGCATAAAAGCGTTCGCTCGTTACCTTGCAAAAATCTGATTCTTAAAACGGTTAGTCAAAAAAACGACCAGCTCTAAGGCACAGGCAGACAAGGTCCTAACGGTGTGTTTCTTCCAGTTGACCGGCATGGATAACGTGCCTTTGCCCATCCTAAAGAATATCTGGTTAGGAGCATGCTTGGACTATCACGCGCTACGAAGAATTCTATGTCTCTGTGAAGTATATTTGAGAGAGGAATTTGTGCCGCGTTTAGAATTCTTGGCTGTGGCTGGTGGATTGCTTACTAAGGTTAGTATTTTCACCGGGTCCAGGAAAAGCTAAGTATTCGTCATTTAGCTGATGATTTTATTTGAGGCTACCTAAGGCCAGGTTTGCTAATTTCAATAATCTTGTTAAAAATATTCGGGCCATATTAAAGTGGCCTAAATTCTACTTCATGTCATGGCGAGCGACGCACGCCTTCTGTCGTGCCATGATGGGGAATTCGGTTTAATTCCGCCCGCGCTGTGATAGCTGTGATTAGTCTGTGATTAATAAGACATATCACAGTCGACGGGATCATCAACATATTGAAACTATAAAGGCTAGCTAGTCTTGTTTATGATTTTGAAGTGAACACTTCTTTAGGCCCATTGAGCGATTTTTGTCCGGGCAGGAATTCGTGTACTGGCTTCCACGTATGCCTGGGTCGGTCATTTTTGGCTGCGCATTTCTGGCCGGAAATTCTAGGTCCGGACCGAGTTTTTTTAAAGGAAAAACTTCTTTAGGCACGTGCTAGATTGCGTTATTATACCTACGTTACATACTTATAAATTAAATACCACAGTTACTAATAGTTTTAAGTTTTTACTTCTGTCGGCAGTTCCTATCCCTTTTTTCAGATTTTTGATTTCAGAAAGGTTTATATGTCTAGCTAAGATGATAATATTTTTTGGAGTTATGACTAGGGAATCCAATCCCGCATCAAAATCTCAATCCCGCAAGCTTGATCCGCGGGATTTGCGGGACTGCAAAAAAATCATACTTTTTGTTACGTTCATGAATTTGTGAAGTTTTATATGAAATAAAAAACAATTACACTTTAAAATTATACATTTTGATTCATAACTAGATAACTCGGCGAACTTCGTACCGTCTGAGAATCCGTTCTCGAGATATAATCAAAAAAGTCGTTCCATACAAATTTCATGAGAAAATTAATTTTCTTTATAATTTTTTTTTTGTGCTTTTTTCCGATGTTTTAATAGTTATCTGCTATTCGGGGCGGAGACAAATCCAACAAATCAAAGGTCATAAAAATCGGTCCAGTCGTTAATTCATCTTTTGTTTTTGTATTTAATGTATTAATATTTTGTTATAATTATTATTAATTAAGTACCATAGTAATTAAAAATAAATACAGTAGTCAGTAACAATATCAAAATTATTTATTTTTAAGACTACGACATGGCTGATAATAATAATAAATCGATTGATCAGTCTTTTATTGTGAAACGACTAGCTGAGTACTGCACTGAGTGAAGAATGAAAATTATTTAATCCCGCGGATCCCGCATGTGCAATCCCGCATTACTGGTCCCGCAAAAATGGTGCGAGATTGGATTCCCTAGTTATGACGTTTTAATTTTTTTTAAGGGTCTTGATGAGATCTGTGAATTTTTGTGAAGTAAAGTTGTCTTGGAAATAAAATAAATTTAAGTATCAAAATCTTTGTTAGTCTTTTTCTTTTTAAGAAACTCTAAAACTATTTGATTTCAAAATATACTAAGTAAAAAAACACGTAACAGAGCAAGTAAAGAATTACGTGTCTAGCGCGTCACTGAAGGAAGGTACAGTAGAACCTCGATTATCCGAACCTCGATCATCCGAACCCTCAATGGACAACATTTCATTTTTCGTAAGGTACCAAAATTCGAAAACCGTTTGGAGATTACATGCTAGAAAGCTTATTTTTCATTTTTTTTTATATCCTTTAATTTTCGAGTTATTTTAAAAATACTGAAATATTGAAAAATAAGGATTAATATGTGCCCTAATCTGTGCTAACCCTCTAATTTAAAAATACTAATGTCTGTTGGCTGAGTTGTTAGTTATTGAACTCAGGTGTTGCCTTCTATTAATTTTTACCCATTTTTATTCCATTTGAAGCTAAATTAATAATTATTCTTTAAATATAATTATAAAAATACTTCTTTTATATAATATTTTTTGGAAGCTTTGCTAGTTTCGAATGGGCTATCACAGGAAATATATTTACGAGTGAAACCGCGGACAAAAGCTAGTATTATTATTATATACATTATGAATAATGTTGTAGGCGATTTGAGTTTCGGCTACGGCAACACCTATTTGGAACACGGTATATTATACTCTTTGCATTTCTATAACGTATACTCTGTGGCTTGACTGACACTATCAGTCACTTTCTTTGGGTAGCAGTTTATATTTCTTAATTTTAGTCCTAGATAAGGTTTTTAGTTTATAAGTCCTCAGAATTTATAAAAATTCATAATTAAATTAAAAATATAAAAACTCAACCAAAAATAAAATATAAAAATACGTGTAATTTATTTTTTTAATATATTTTTAATTAAAGTAATAAAAATGGGTGATTAAAAAAATGAAATGTTGTCCATTATCCGAACGATGATTAGTAACGTTGGCGCGAAAGATACATTGTTGCTGGCTGCCACGGCGACGATTTTATGAAATATAAAAAAAGCATTCGACTTTTTTCAGTTGTTTAAAATATATATATACATACGTTAATATGTATGTCAAATTTTAATATACATATATGTATGTAAAAAGGTGTTTTTATGATCTCGCCCTAAAAAACCCATGTTTTGATTATCCGAACTAGTCTCGGTCCCAATGGACAACATTTCATTTTTCGTAAGGTACCAAAATTCGAAAACCGTTTGGAGATTACATGCTAGAAAGCTTATTTTTCATTTTTTTTATTTTTATATCCTTTAATTTTCGAGTTATTTTAAAAATACTGAAATATTGAAAAATGAGGATTAATAGGTGCCCTAATCTGTGCTAACCCTCTAATTTAAAAATACTAATGTCGTTGTTAGTTATTGAACTCAGGTGTTGCCTTCTATTAATTTTACCCATTTTTATTCCATTTGAAGCTAAATTAATAATTATTCTTTAAATAATATTATAAAAATACTTCTTTTATATAATATTTTTTGGAAGTTTTGCTAGTTTCGAATGGGCTATCACAGGAAATATATTTACGAGTGAAACCGCGGACAAAAGCTAGTATTATTATAAACATTATGAATAATGTTGTAGGCGATTTGAGTTCCGGCTACGGCAACACCTATTTGGAACACGGTATATTATACTCTTTGCATTTCTATAACGTTTACTCTGTGGCTTGACTGACACTATCAGTCACTTTCTTTGGGTGACAGTTTATATTTCTTAATTTTAGTCCTAGCTAAGGTTTTTAGTTTATAAGTCCTCAGAATTTATAAAAATTCATAATTAAATTAAAAATATAAAAACTCAACCAAAAATAAAATACAAAAATACGTGTAACTTATTTTTTAATATATTTTTAATTAAAGTAATAAAAATGGGTGATTAAAAAAATGAAATGTTGTGCATTGGTTCGGATAATCGAGGTTCTACTGTACTAACCCCCACAATGTTGTGGAACAAAAAACAGAAAGTGTACAAGCACTTAAAAATTTCAAACGAGTGCCTGGGACGTATCAGGGGGCCATTAAGGGATATTTTATTTTTTATTTACCTTATTAAAAATCGTTTACTTTTCTTATTTTCTCTAAGATCTACAGAAATAACTTTTCTATTTTCAGACTTTAACACACACTATGATTCTACTTTGCGAAACATTAACTAAAGAACCTGATGGTGGATCAGCCTGTATACCCTTAAATGAATTTCTACACATGTATATGTTTTTAGCAAGAATGGATGCTTCATCAGACTACAAATATATAAACGGATATAAGGAAGGTTAGTAACATTGTCTACATTTAGCCTTTTTTATAGAGAAGACGACATGTGACTTTGCCACCACCTGTTTATTAAGCATAGGTGGTTGGTCCATAAATTTGCTTCGCTTGAAGGAAGCAGGAAAGACCGTCGCCGGAACTTCGTTCCACTTTTTGACAGTGCGACACAGGAACGTGTCACTGAACTTTTTCGTTCGTGTGCAAAACGTGTCCACTGTGTGAAGATGAAATCTATATCCTGTGCGAGCAGTGCGGGTGCGAAAAGGGGATGGAGGGACGAGGTCATGAAGTTCTTCTGAACATTCTCCAAAATACAGTCGATGGAAGACGCTAAGAGAGTCTATGTCTCTGCGTTACTGTAGAGGCTCGAGATTTCGTGTGGCTTTTGGGTCACTGATGATCCGAATGAAAAAAATAATCAGACATACTATTCTAAGGACCTTTCGATCTGAAATACTTTAAAAGAACAGGTAGCAAAAAATATCGTCGGCTAAAAGAGGAATATTTGTCTGCTGCTGGGCTGGGTAACCTGGCGCCGATAACACGGTTCCCGGGAGATATAGAAAATATATTCAAAAATTGCTCCCAAATTGGTTTTCAGGATATACTCCAGAGGAAAGTATTGAAGAGGAGCCTGAGGAAGGCACGCCATCTCATCTCTCTGAAGAAACTGTGAGTACCCTACATACCTTGATTATGTGTGTGATCAGTAATTGCCATTTGATACACGTTAAATTTTACATCAGCCAATTCACAAATATGTCTTGGTTTAAATCCGGCTCGAAGGACCAGGAAGCGTAATAGGGAAGTTGACAATAAAAGAAAATAAAAACAATGTGACGGTAATTTAAGAAATTTTGTGTCACAAACTCATTTTAGATAAATTTGTAGATACGTTCATCTGGTTTTTAAGGGCCGTTGGTCCAGATCATCTTATAACTGTCAAAAATATAGTTAATCTCAGTTAATCCTAGAAAGGTGAGTTTATTTATACAACATTTCCTTACCACACAGTTGACACAGTTAATAGTTATTATTTTAAATTGGATTGAGCCATATTTTTATTATTTAGGGTTCTAAATAGCCATAGTATTCAAAACAAGCAGGTAGGAGAGGTTTTTTTTTTTTTAAATCGGCTCAGCTGCGTACCGACAAGCGCTGGATCCCTACTCGTCTACAAGAATTTGTAGAGGGGGGCTCAGACTACACTAAAAAGAGGTTTTCTGTCTCCATCCCTCTAACTATAAGGAAATGTTGTATAAATAAACTCACCTTTCCAGGATTAACTGAGATTTTCCATATTTTTGACAGATAAGATGACCTTGGCCCTTAAACGATAATTCAAATAATTCTTTTCTTCTTCTAGAATAAGAAATGTAAGAAAAGTAGATATTTAAAATAATTGGCTTATTATTTGACTAAAATGATTTAGTAAGATTTACTTATTGCTGGGATTTCATTTCATTTCATAAAATTCTTCTTCCATATTCATCCATCCTTATTCTAATCCCATCCCATACTATTCCAGGAGTCCTCCGTCGATTCGTACTGGCCTGATGTTAAAATGTTACGTTTATTAACTGTCATAAATGACAAAATAGCTATGACACCAAGAATTAGTATGAAACTTAATATGCCGATTATTGGAAAATTGGAAAGATCACCTTCTATTGAAAGAGCAAGTCAAATAGAAAGGGACAACAGAAATAGGGAACGGAGAGGTCGAGTTTCTAATTTTACTGTAAGGAGACGCCTCGTAACTTTAATCGTATACAAAAACGGACTTCAGCAATTCAAGTATTGTACAAAACTTATTAAAAATAACAAGTTATAGTTAATGGATCCATAAAGTATATGAAATTATCTATATTCAATATTATGTCTACTGAGTGTAAATTTTTGAACAAAATATATAGTTTACAAGACAAAAATCCTGTCTTAAAGTTCTGAACTAAAAAATGGTACGAAACCCTCTGCGCGCGTAACATAGGCTTATATATTTTATATTATATATTTTGTATATATTAATTGTTACCCCGGGCAAAGTCGGGGCAAGCCACTAGGAGGCATATTTATTCATTTATTTAGAAAGAAAATCAACAACACATACAATAAGTTTACCTATATATTGTAATAATCTTAAAAAAAGGCTAATTACAGATCTCCCTAATTATCAATTGATAACTACTTACAAACATTAATAATGCATTATTTGTTTTTTCAATAAGGTTTTAAAGGAATTTCTATTATGTTTAAACAGGTCAATTGATGAAAAGGTTTTATTCTATGTTGATGAAATTCTACTAATTACAGAGTTTCTGGCGTAATTAGTTCTATAAAAGGGACAACAGAGGAGTTCCGTGTGTCGTGTTCTTCTAACTGGGGTGTTGAGCGTCAATACCATAAAATCATACCTTAGTTTTCACTTTACATATCAAATTTCTTCGCGAATGCAGATGTTCGACATCTCCTTATGGTCTGCTATAGAGAAATGGAACGGTTTGTCTTCCTCCATGTTCCCAGATTCAAGCGAAATTTGAATGATATGTCAGAATCACAGAATCGTAGCATATGCATGCATGTCCTCAGTCTCTACCAATTTCACTTGACTTCTTTCCTAATTTACTTTTATTCTTGCAGGTAGATTGAGTTCGGATCCCGAAATTGATGTTAGTTAATTTTTACTATGCCTTGAATTTTTATTTATCATTTTTATCATTTAAGCATTTTCCTTCTAATTCTAAAGAACTTTTCCTTTCCAATTGCACCGCATAATAGAGACACGAAGATTCGTGAACTGCTGGTGTGTCACATGATGGAACGATGGGTATCTATCCTCAAACGAATCTTGTAAAAGCAAGCGACAGGATCTGGCTTTTGATCAGGATTTGATTATAACGCTCACGTTTCGAAAAACGCTCTCCGATTTTATTAATATCTTCTTTTTTTCTGTATTACACATTTTTTTTATAATTTCAGCACAAATTGCGCATCATGAGCTCGGTCAAGTTCTCAAAAACCAACTTCGATAAGGAGGGTAAGTTGAGTTAATATTTAAATTTAAACGTACATACACAGAAATGGCAATACACAACAATCCAACGACTGCGAGTAAAAGGGAATAATACTTCCCAACGCGTGTAGCTGAAAAGTTGTATATTTTTTTTCTTTCTTCACGGGTTGCCTTACAGCTCCCGTAACCGTGTTACGGTTCCAGGGTACCCAGCGGAGACCAAGTCTCCCTCGTTTAGCCGATGGTATTTGTGAGGCTGAGTGGCTAGTTTTGTTGAGGTATATTTAAATGGAAAAGCCTCTAATTGTGGTTTGTCGGATTATGTAGTTACATAAGTTTTAAATTAAAAAATATATATGCCAGTCTATTAAATATTTTCACAAGCGCGATGCAGTGGGGGTCTTCCGAGCCGAGGAAAAGCAATGTCTCGAGGGGCGACGAGCCCTCGGTGTCCTCTTTAGGCGCATAAGGTGCGCCAAGATATTCTGTGGCTACACTTAGGACCCAGTCAGTTCCCCTACTGGGAATTCGACCAGTGCTAGTAGCTCCCTCGGTAGTGGTAGACCCTCTGCTGCTATCGGCGCAAGCGCGATAAAGGTTTCAGTATTGAGAGACTAGCCACAATACCATTACATTCAGTTTTGATAGGGTTTTTTGTGCTGTTATCCTGATGCCCTTGGACCTTTAAAGCTGGACGAGGTTTTCAGAGTGACGACACAATTTATTATCCCAAATATTCTTTCCCAATACATCCTCATTGACAGCCAATTTAATTATCATCTAAATCTTAACTGCATGTAAAATAATGAATAATCCCATTCTGCCACTTCCATTTCATATTCCACGAATAACTTATCCATGTTCTTCTCGCCTTAAATTATTCCTCATTGATATCCAGTATGATGGACTTATATTTCCACTTCCACTATTCCATTCCTAATTCCACGACGGCCTCCTTCAAAGATTTCCATGATATCCAGTATGATGGACTTATATTTCCACTTCCACTATGTTATTCCTAATTCCACGACGGGCTCCTTCAAAGATTTCCACGTCATCTTTGTCACAACCATTAATGCATTTGCCACCTTAAAACTCCATTACCCAATCCTTAATCTTGGATAATATAGTCTATTACGTATCTTTGTTGATCTTAGCAACAGAGATGATGGAATATACGACCATTTAAAAAACTATAATGAATAATATTGTTACTATTAACACAGACAGCAAGCCGCCGATGGCAAAAATCGATGAAAGGCCAATTGAAAAGGATGAATTTTTCAAAATTCACGTCTTTGATGAAGATGATAACGAACAACCATTTGAGTTCTATGGTTATGTACCTTTTATTTTATTGTTCTACGAGTGACGGATAGAAAAGTTATATTGTAAAATGTTTTAATGATATATTTTTGCTTGAGGGAAGTAGCGTATATCATTCTCAGGACCTCCAATAGTCTCTGTGCTTTCTCATTTATAATATTAGTTAGAATTAATATTATTTTATTAATTTTAATATTATTAACATTAGTTAGCAAATTAGGATTTATTTTAATATTACTATACTCACTTATATAGGCTATAGTTAAACCGATCTCCATTAGATGGCGTCTTTTACAAAATACTACATAAGTTAGTCTAATTTTAAATTTGTTTATTTTTCGTTAGAGAAAAAAATATCTTCAAGATGGCGTATCTAACATTAATTTTGGTACCGAGATGAATGATAGAGCAATTTTTAAGTTTGTGTTACCACTGTGATTCCTAAAAGTTTCATCAAAATTTTGAGCCATTTCGGAACATATTGAGCCAGACAGACTGATAAGAGACAAAGTACCAAAAACAATTATTTATACTTATCCCAGTTAAACAGACAAACGCTTAGATTAGATTATAATATCTTCTAGAACTCCATTTTAATCTGTAGGCGAGCCAAAAGAAGTATTATTTAAATTAGAAGAAGACAAAGATGGGCAAGTGAAACCAGTTAGCGACATGTCTATTGAAGAAGTTGTACCGGAAGAGACTGAAGCTGAAAAGATCGCTTTATTTGTCGCTGAAGTAATACTTAGTTATTTTATTATGCTATTAATCCCGGCTGCATTTAAGCAAAACCAACTGAGTTTAAACTCTCTTTGCTCTACGTAGAGGAAATCTCAGTTAGAAAGAAAAAACACGTTTTCGTAACACGATTTCGAGAAAACTGGCAACCCGTAAAGAAAGAAAAAAAAGATCGATAATAAAAAGAATATTTTTTTACAAATCAGCCGTGCGAGCATGACGCGTGTTGTCATTTAACTTGACCTAGTCTTTCAGAAATTGGGTGGGGCTTTTCCATCTACACACCTCAACAGAGCTGGCCACCCGTTACGTATAGCCTCAAAAAAATCATTGGCTAAATCGGGCCGGTAACAGTTTCAGGAAGCTGTAATATAACACGTGAAGAAAAAACATTTTTTATACAAATCAGAGAGTGCTTTTAAAATGCAGTTGTATTCTCTCGGATAGAAAAGTTATAAAATTTTCATTTCCTCCCTCCAGCTATATCTGTGAAAAAATCACGTCTGTCCGTCGTTCCGTTTTAATGTAAAGTGACAAACGCAATTTTTTATATCACTTTCTTATTGACACAGTCATATAAGAACAAAATATATTTTTTATTTTTCTACGGAACCTTAAGATATAAAATGATATCATCACGTCTTTATCCCAAGAGGTGTAGGCAGAGGCAATTGTATGCCACGATCCGGACATACCTCTTTCGCTTCTTTTATATTCATCATACCTTTCATACATGCTCGGCGATTGTGTGTACTTTTAACATTGCCTTCGCTTCGATCAATATTTTTTCAAAATACATTGAGCAGTTTCAGAGCCTATAAAAATTATCTATATTTCAGTATCATGTATTTTTTTTTTCTTCACAAGTTGCCTTATGGCTTCCGGAACCAACATCGGTCCCAGAGTACCCAGCTGAAGACCAAGTCTTCATCTATTAGCCGATGGTGTTTGTGAGGCTATACCTAACTAATGGCCAGTTCTGTTGAGGTATATTTAGAGTACCTACTAAGTCATGATTAGTCACAAAACTTACTAATTTTATTCTGCGCCAGTGTTACAATGAACGAGAAGAAAGATTAGAAGATCTCACAAATACTTTTGATGATATAGCTGCTTTAGTGGACAGGTTTCAAGCTGCCAATTATGATCTTGGTTTGTAGGATAATTTAAATATCAGTATTAAGTTAAGTAATATTGTGATATTTGCAGTTATTCTGTACTTGTGAACCTTGTTTAAATAAATAAATTAGATCTATCGATTAGTATACATCGTACTTTTTAGACTTTTACTCCATATACTTGGCAACTAGAGAAGAGGTTTCAGATTTAATATAGTTGACATAAGGTTATGAGCCCTATATCCATAATATGTATGGGGATATTACTATTCCCTATTTCTCTGTAAATAATCCACCTGTGTCACTCTAATTTAGCATATAGTTACTTAATCAATATATCTAATTAAGTAATATAGTCGTTATTTTTTCAATTGGTTTTATTAAATAGGAAGTATGGGTGGTAAAATAAAGGATTATTTTGCCCTTGTTTTCTTTTTCATAATCTATCACAAAGCTCTTTAATTTTTTATAGCGCTGTTTAACCATTACCCTTCAATTAAACGTCTTGCGTTTTTTGGTAGCTTATTGAAAATTCAAAATAAAAATATTTAATTTATTTGCAAATTATAACCACCCATTTTTCCTATTCAATAAAACCCATTGAAAAAATAACAGCTATTTCACTTAGATATATTGAATAAGTAACTATATGCTAAATTACAGTGACACAGGTGGTTTATTTTCAGACAAATTGGGAATAGTTTATCCCAGAAAAAATATGGATATAGGAGGCAAAAATTATACTAATCATAGTGTAAAGCCCGTTAATAATATATGTTAAGGGCCGTTTGTCAAGGTCATCTTAAAACTTAAAAAAAAAATAGCAAATCTCAGTTAATCCTGGAAAGATGAGTTTATTATACAACATTTCCTTACCACACAATTAATAGATATTATTTTAAATTGGATTGAGCCATATTTTTATTATTTATAGGGTTCTAAATAGCCATCGAAAAAAAAATTTTTTTGGTCGACCTCGTAATGATTCTTATTTGCCACCTCCATTCATGGACTCACATAGATACTTTCCACCAAATGAATATCGAGTCAGATATCGTGCTATGTATAAAAAAATACTACCTTGTCCTTTTGCCTATGTCTCCAGGTGTCATTGCTGGACGTCAGATGTCATCAACCAGCGGGGAGTTCATAGCTCGCTATATCGAAAGGGATATCATGGATTATATTAATGAACAAATTGCTATTTTGCCCGATCCTGATCTTAAGAAGAAAAAGGTAATGGACAATTTGATCACGTTTCGGAGCTTGACAGATGTCTACAGGGCATAGTCTGACGCTGTATCCGACTGACATAGATACAATTGTTTGTAACCACTGGAGAGGATGGTTCCACACAAATGACAGCTAATAGGGTGTTCCAATTTGAAGCGCCCCCTAGCTATGTCTACGAATGTCCCGAGAACTAATTTTAACGTAAACAACACCCATAGTCTGTGTCAAAGAGTATATAATCATTGCCTTTAGTCTGTGTAAACAATTTTAATTTAATTTGTTGAGCTTTTAAGTTCATTTTAAAATTTAAAACATTAGGAAATGAATATTTTGCAAACATCGCTACAAAAAAATATATCACTAGTTTTAGTTCCACGAACACTCGTCCGCCTACAGCGCCAAAATGGCGTTAATCAAGTAGGTACAATAATAATCCGTTCCAGTCAGCGGGATCGTCTTGTTGATACTATAACGGCTATAATACTTGACATTGGCAAATCATCGATTAACATTGGTGGAGGCCACAATAAAAGAAGAATAATAATTTGACAGCAACCAGTCCTGTTTGTGATGTATCCAGTTTAATCTTGGCGAAAACTTTGAGAGAAAAGGAGTTTTCTTTCTAGTATATTAAAAATCACATCGATTAGTTGCTCTCAAAGGGGTAGGCAGAGAATTGAGAGCCACTTCTCACGATCTTTGCATACTTCTCTTGCTTCATCCACATCCATACATATTGTATCTAATTTCAGGCCAAGCCAGAGGAAGTGGCAATGATCAAGGAACTGCTGGAACAGTTTCTCGATGATAACATGGACATCATTGTACCAGAACTGGAGGAAGTCGAAGAAGAAGAATTACCAATACCAGAGGTATAGCTATCTATCATCACGCCTTTAGGTAGAGACAATCGAATGGCATTTGCTACGATTTCGCTTCTTTTATATTCATCATATTTTTCATATATGCTCGATTGTGTGTATGTACTTTTAACATTGCCATCGATCAATATTTTTTTATATATACAATAAAAGTACACCAAGGTCGACCTCTGCCAGCATTTCCTTTCACTTCTTCCATATGAACCTTTTTAGTAATCATTCATACTTCATTCTTTCAATGTGTCCGAACCAGCGTAAACTATACTTTTCTTCATTTTAGTCACAATATCATCTTTCATTCCGAGTTCGTCTCTAAGGACATCGTTAAGTACCAAAATGTTAAGCACCAATTGCAAATTTCATTTAATCGACTTTTCGTGCTTCGGAAGGCACGCTTTTTTAAGGATTAGAATTTTGTGTTTTATCCTATATGCTATATCTTTCAGATAACGCAAGTATACGCTGCACCTGGCATCGGTCCGATAGTAGACGAGGATATAATTAGAGAATTTATCGAGTACGCTCACGAAGTATGCAAGACTCAAGCAGAATTGTTCATGCCACGAAATATAAGGCATTTCATGTGCCCACCATTGGAAAAGTTAGTATAAAATAATAACTACAATTAAAATGACTATGATTACCTGGGAGCGAGGTCGGGCCCTTGTATGGGATGCTACGTGCGTGGACACTGGACACATTAGCCCCGTCTCATCTCAGGGAAACAGTTATCAAAGCGGGAGCTGCGGCGGAAATATAGATCAATTTGTGCAGTGACCTAGAAACTCTAGGTCCGGGGGGTTCAAATGGCAAAAAGTTTATTAAGGATAATATCCCCACGACTGATCATCTCTGGTGACAAGAGGGCTGGCTCCTTCCTCGCTCAACGAATCAGCATCGAGATTCAGCGGGGAAATACAGCCAGTACTCTTGCCTCTATTCCACGCGGACCTGGTTTACTTAGTTATATATTTAATTCTAAAGCTTTTGTATAGTTAATGTAGTAGATATTAACTAGGCAGACCAGGGTTAGATTCCGGCCATGTACCAATGGGTTTTTATATATTTAAAACTTATGTACATAATCCGACAAACCACACTTAGAGGCTTTTCCATCTAAATATACCTCAACAGAACTGGCCACTCGTTAGGTTTTGCCTCACGGCTCAGACTTGTCTTCCGCTGTGTGCCCTGGGACCATAACACGGTTTCGGGAGCTATAAAGACAACCCATGAAAAAAAATTAAAGGACAAATTTGCTGTGCAAAAAATCACGTCGATCCATTGCTTTGTGAGCCTGAGCAGACGAGGTACCATCTAGTATTTAATCTAATCTAATCCTAAATTTCCTTAATTTCAGATACGTGGAGCAAAAGTACAGCATTGATATCACGCAGAATACCAAGTACGAGCCTCAGAAAGAAGAAGCACCGAGGGAAGGGATTATATTGGAGTGATTTTTTTTAAACAATATGTAAAAAAAACCTTGTCTGATCAACAGCCACACGGGTTCAATCCCCATTTTGGTCATGTTGTTTTATTATTTTCCGTCTTAATTTCGGCTCATTTTATTTTAATTCAGGTAGCAAATTTCATATTCAAACAGATCTCGGATCAGACAGGTTTTTTTACATTTTTTACATCTACTTTCTACTTATCAACGTAGTTTTCTAGTAAAAAGTATTTGTTTATGCTATTAGTTATTAGATTTTTTTGTTGTAATTTATAACACTGCTAAAATCGAAATTAAACAACATTTGCTCTATTTCTGTATTCTTATTAATTTTACTTTATGTAAAACTGTAAAATTGGCAACCGGTAAATTGGGCAATTGTAATATTGGGAAACGGTAAGATTAGACAATTGTAAAGTTGGCAACCGGTAAGATTGGGCAATTGTAAAATTGGGAACCGGTTAGATTGGGAAATTGTAAAATTGGGAACCGGTAATATTGTAAGATTGGGCAATTGTAATACTGGGAACCGGTAAGATTGGGAAATTGGGAAACTGCATAAGTCACGGAAAATATATTTTTAGGGATTCATTTAAAATGAAAGAAGCGTGTATAACTTTACAATGTTTTAATTTCAATATATATATATAATATAGAATAATAAATCAATTTCCTTTTTTTACAGTTCTCGGCAGAAAATAATAGGTACACATCGAGTTTCAAGCTTTGTACAAAAATGACAAGAGACGTTCTACAAAACTTCGCACAATTAGGGATCTACCGGCAAGAAGACCGACTATTCGACACTATTGATAGTACAGGAAACTGGAAACTAAATGGTACTAAAATACCAGTACTTACTATATTATCAGTACTTGTTAAGGGGATATATCGTCTGAATAGTCGGCCATATTGGGGCTCATTAGTCGTTAGCAGGTCAACTCATTGGATCACTAAAATTTACTACTGACAATGCATCGTATAAGGTGGAATAATTTTATTTTAAAAATAGTTTCTGTTATCATCCGCTAGATGGTGCTAGTGTCGCTATATACTATTTTTCTCATAATTTTAAAGGTATATTCAAAAAGTCTGCATTTGATTTGCAGACTGTCTGAATAGACCCTTAACTTTGGTGTTGTAGAGCGTCGTTTCTGTCATTTGTACACAATTCTCGTACCTACGAGATGTGTATTATTTTCAGCCGGCATCTGTATTATACCGTCTTATCACCGAAACGCGTTGGCTGACTACTATACAATTATTGTAACACAGTCATACAAAAATCAATGTAACTACTTGATCCTAAAAAATATTTATGCTGAATGAATGAATTCAAACACCCAGTCAGACAAAAAATCAGAAAACAGTTTATACTAAATATCATGTACCTAAATAGAAATAAAATAATGCGACTAGAAGATGGATTTAAATCAGAATATTAACAAGGCAGAATAAAAAAAATATTCACTAAAACATGGTGACCCCGAGCCCTATACATTTATATGGAATGAATGACACCGGCATCATCTACCTATTATTATCGTGCCGTGTCATGTCGTTACTGGAATATCGTACAAACAACATATTGTGACTGTAAATCGTATGGAATCAGCTGAAGACATGAAGAGCAATAACGTAGACATTAGAAGTTCTGCAAAGTCCGGCCATTGCACACCGCGATAATTATTCGCCGGCCAATGTGCACCCCAATATTAGCCCAATAACTCTCGCGGTGTGCAATGGCCGGACTCGGCGTAATACGCACTTCTGCAGAACTGCTGATGTCTACGTAATAGCTGTTATGAACTGTGTTACAATAAAAGAAAACGTTTCTGTACATTGAGCATGAACTAGCAATTATGTAGTAATAACAATCTGTCACATTATAAGGACCGTAAAATTAAGGGCTTATAGCAAAAAAGAACATTTCTTTTCTATAAATATAAAGCTTCTAACATCATTTACCTATCATAGGGTCTGGTGTAACTTAATAGGAGAAATTAAATTACTGGATTTTGGTAATAATTATATTCTAAAAAAAATTATATTCTATATACACAATATAGCAAAACTTTTTTGATCGCAATTCCTGAATCACTGAAATTTTACATGAACCATTGCTGAAAAAACACTGCCCTGAACCCCAGGCCCACTATTTCATTTTCGATAGAAACGCATCGTATAATACGATTAATTAAAAAAGCCATTCAACATCTATTGCTTCTTGCTCACACATGTAACGGCATAATAGCATAGCATTCTTTTCTATCTAAATTAAATAATAAAACTGGGGTGCTGATTTAGACGCAATTTGTATGTAGAAACCGATGTAGGAAGACTGCGTGATAACTATATTACTCCAATATGCAATTGTCGTTATTCATTATAAAATTTCTGTGATCCAACTATTTTAGAGGCTGTTGTTAAGTACCGCACCATTATATCTCTCAATTTCCAACGACATTTTGAGAACAAAAACACCTACTGCCTCAAAAGATATCCAAGTATCAAATCTAGGAACACAGCTAAGATATTTAATCGTACTAAAACTGAGAGAACATGGTATGAATGATATATTTACAATGTAAACTATTGTTAACTTAAAAACAGCCCCTTAAATCTTAAACGCAACAAATATTTGACAAGCCCTTGATAGTATTACTACAATTGTTACAAATAAACTCTCCGACTTTCTGGTAAAAGAAAAATAATATATACTATACAATTTACACAAAGTAATTTATAATATTTAAACGTAAAATTACTAAATAATTAAAGTCTCCAATAATCATAATAATCTAGTCATCAAAACACAATTATATAAAAACTAAAAACTAATTTATAATGTTCAACATTTACAAATTACCTACTAATTTTCACCACTTTAAAAATAGAATACAAAAATTTTGTTACATTTTAACACCAAACTGACAAACTTTCAGTGTTATTTGCAGAAATTCATTGTAATTGCAGAATATTTTTTTTCAGTAGATAACATTAAAATGTAACAACAGAAATAAGTATTACTAAATCACCTAATAAAACAATGTGATGAAAATAAAATAAACACATTAAACCTTGTAACTTCTATTGATAGAACACTTTAATGAAAAACACTTAATGAGGCCGGAATATTACGAGTTTCAAAATTACTAACAATTTGAACAATACGTTCTTTGTACTCGATTTTTGTAATCACAGCAAGTCAGGGTTGGTGTTTAGTTTCTATAATAGAAGATCAATACTACATTAAACTCTAGATAGGTAAAGGTAACATACGCTTCCAAATAATAATAGACAGAAAGTTGTTAGTAATTTTAAAACAGACGGGCATACAAAGGAATATCTATATAAACAGCATACTAATGAAGGACTTTGATCTAGAAGTGCTAATTTTGACAAATCGAAAGTATCAACGACTAAGCAAAATAGACCGATCGACAAAGATTTAGAATACAATATTTCTCTCGTTCGTAAAACTTAGCAACTTGATAAAATAGATTGTTTAAATTTCTGATCCAGGTGAGATACTATTAACACTATTATATCAATATACAAAGTATCAGAAGCGGAAGAATTATTGACAGGGGACAGAAAAACCTTATCGATCAGACTATAAGTTAAATATAAAAATTCAGTGTGACCAAGCGTTTTAGTTAAGGAAAGCACATTTGGTGAAATTAAATCCACAGCACAATCTGTATTAATTTTTTATCATATATTGGCGAGAAACACATGTCTTTTTAAAGAATTGTATATATCCGAGAAATTATAATGAAAATAAACTCACAGGCAATCTTATATACTGTTTTAATTCTCTAGCTTGTTAAAAAATTCGGCACATTAGAAGCTGTAAAGCTTGCAACCCTATTCTAGCGTACGAAGTGTTACGCCTGAGTATAGCAATACAACTTAATAGAAAACCATGGCTTGCTTAGACAGGTGTGTGAACTGATGAATGCTGAAAAAGAATCCAATATTTCACAAATACTGAATTTAATTATGTTCATTAATTTTTTAATTTCATCCATCCACGCACTCACTCCATGCTCTATTAAGTTGAACTCCTAAATTTCCACTCCGTATTATCCACAATTACAATTCTTTACATACCTAAAGAAAAATTACACAGATTTTTTCTAGGAAAGCAGCTTTTAGCCAAGACTAAGAAGAGGAGACCTACAAGGAAGATATTGATACATTGAGCTTAGTTTTAGGGAAACAGGACCCCTCGAAAAGAGAAGCTAATATTCTTGTTTAATATATCTATGTGCCATGATGTATATAAGTTAAAGACACAATCACGACCATAAGTCAACTTTTTACTAAACGGCTTAAAATTTATCTCGAGTAGCATGATATAAAATGACATTACCAAATACAATAACATTAAAAAATTGCTTTTCAATATTGGTATCGTCTGGGTATATTATGTTTAACAGATTCTAAATTTTCTACCATATCGACTTTTTATTTCACCACTTATTAACAAAGAACAATTCCTACACCGATTTCGCTCACAAATTCATCTAAACTGTTAAACTACTATATAACGACAATATAGTCAAACGATTCATGGAATGCATTTTTGTTGATAATCTCTGCCATTGCATTAGTTGGAATCCTTTCATAACGATTAATCGGTTGTTCTAATATTAAGAGCGCATCAACTTTCACTATTACGCATACATCAAAAACATAGACATTACTTGTCTCTACATCCTTAGTTCTAAAAAACAACTCACTCCACGCTCTATATATGTAATTGATATTATAATTATATTTGCTAGTAACTTTCTTAGTCATGTATTTTGTTCTTGACTAGCTTATTGGTTAAGTTAGGTTATTCCTTTATCATTGCTTGAGCGACCACTTCTAACCGAATCATTAAAAACGAATAAATAAACTAGGAAATATTTCGCCTTATTTCATTACATAACATTGTATCATTTGGAATATTATCAAAAAGTTCCTAATTATTAATAAATAATAATCTTAATTTCTTTAAATAAAAAATACAACTTTTAATTTATAATATCTAATTAAATTAACTCAATAATAAATAATTAATAAATAATTCTACAGTGAAATTAATTCCTTGCCACAACCAACTTTATATCCAAAAAACCTAAAATACCTAAACCTCAAATCAACGAACGCTTTAAGAAACTGACAACATTAAATTTAAAAAGCGTCTCAAAAGTCTAAAAAATCTCAATTAAATTGTAAATTTTGTTGACGGTACATTTAATGAAGATATTGAATGAATATTAAAGGTGAATACACAAATTAAACCACATACTCAAGTTCATATAGCTAAACAGTATGACGTTGGTATTACCGACGACCGCACCAATTCCAAACAAATTAGCTACACGAAGCAAAGTATCCTTAAAGCGAAAAAGGATATTGTGCTTATATTCTATTATGAAAAATAAAAAGGAAAAAACAACGTCCAATCACATATCATGTGTGGAAGCGTGGATAAGCGACGCAACGAGTGTCAGTAAAATGGAATATATCAGGCTATAGCGAGCAAACGGGCAACTTTCATTAGCAAGTCCAGAACGTATCGCCACAAACTCTGAAGGGTAGAAGAGCGGCTGAACAGAAATCTCCATACAAAAAACACCAGCACCACCTGGGACAGCACGTGGACTATGTGTAACCTGGAAAAAAACGGATAAAACATTACTACTTCCTCCGTCAAATTAAGGGCCGTTGCTCTCAGTTATCTTGTATCTGTCAAAAATATGGCAAATCTCAGTTAATCCTGGAAAATTGAGTTTACATATACAACATTTCCATCCCACACAGTTGATAGTTATTATTTTAAATTGAATTAAGCATATTTTTATTATTTCGTTCTTCTAACTTTCCAGGATTAACTGAGATTTGCTATATTTTTTACATATACAAGATAACTGAGAGCAACTTAGCACTTTAAGTTTTCCTGCAATCTGCGGGAGTGATATCGTGAAAAGGGACGGAAGTGTGTAATATGAAGCCGGGGAAGCGCACGCTATTTGATTTGACCAATGAGCGCGCGCAGTGGTACAGTTGGCCGTCAGATGGTACCAACCCGTTTTTCGAGAGGTTGGTACTGTCAGCCAACAGTGTGTGCGTGTACCAAGGTGAGATGTCAGATGTTAGACATCATATGCGACAACTGTAAGGATCGCTCGTTTTTTTTATAAATAGCACGATATGTCTCGCTATCCACTTGGTGGAAAGTGGCTATGAAGTGGAGTCCATAAATGGACGTGACGTAAAAGAGTGCATGATATGTTTATCACCTCTACTATGCAGGCTTATTGAACAGTGATTATGAACGCAAGACCGAGGCAAGTACTCAAGTAGACTCGGGGTATGCAAAAACTTTTGATCACTTGACGGCATCTCCAACGATTTGCGGTGGTACTTCACTACCGCTGGGTATCCTGGTGACCAGTAACACCGTTCCCCTATCCCTAATTGCCTCTAAGTTACCACTACTTGCCTGTTAACAGCTTTTCTCGACTGCGGCAACGTATCAGGGCTCTCCTTGAACAGGAACCTTCTGATCCCCAAAACGTAAGACTCAATGTATGCGTCCCAGTTAATATTCTTCACGTTAAAATCGAAGTTGCGACGATCGTCTAGCGAGAGAGCGGCGCAGAGTGCCTGGACGTTGTCGTCAGAGAATGCCCATTGGCGCGTCGTAAAGTATTCCAAGCAAGCTGCCGCCTTGTCCAGTTTGTTCTGCATTCGGACCATTCTGAAAATAAAAACAATTTTAGTAGTGAAAACTCCTTTACCTTGTGCTCTTTCTGAACAGTGAACGAAACTGAACCGTCACGCTCGGGTCGGTGACGCTGAATCGGGTATACTCGGCTTAAATTATATAGTTTTCACAGACATTTTTTATAACGAGTACCTAGCGAAAAACAAAGTCTTCCTGCTTTATCCTATGGTATTTATGGGGCTTACCTACCGAACAAGTAGCCAATTCTGTTACATATTTAGCTTTATTCCATGAGAGCCACCAGGACTTTTTCCCAACTTGATTCACTAACACACAATTTTGAATACACATAATACTTCTTCTCAAAATGCGGATCACAATTGCGAAGATCATCCGTTCAGGTCTTTAAAGTAGCACACGCACTGGTCCGGTATCTCACAGAAAATTTTCGACCCAGCCAGCCGTATGATCGACATTGAACACAGGCCACACATTAGCAATGTAAATCATACGATCTAGATCACATGTGATTCACTCACTCACATATACACACAAAATTCGATTAAACAAAGTGTCAAACTATCAGCGGTGGATATGGGTGTGTGTGTGTGACAGATCGTTCCGGCCATCGAAATCCACCACAAATACAACGATTTGAAAATGGATGGCGGACCGTTCGTTACGAGAATTGGACGAACCTGTGGTTGATTTCGGTGGACCGTATGGCGGCGCGCCGGCGATTGTATGAATGAGGGCACCTTAATACTCACATTGGTTTCTTTCCACACGCTCTTGCGAAGACGTCCATCATGACAGCCGGGACACGGTGCTCTAGAAACGACACCGTGCTGTGGTAGAGACGGTTGTTCGTGATGTCCCCACCGGGATACCATAGCACGCCGTCTGAGGTGGAAGAATAAAATTACGTCATGAGATCCTTCGAAGCTCAAATAATGGCATTTCTTCTAATGGTATGGTTCTATTAAAAAGCTTCAGAAAAAATATGAATTAAACTTTGATGGAAACATTTTCTAATTTTGAGCGATGAACATAAGATTAATTATGAATTGTGTATTTGTTACTTATACTTTATTGGCTAAGGACCTACATTTTAATTACGGTGGACGTTCTGTTATCTATAATAGGAGATTAAGTTAAAAAGCTTTCTCTGTTTATAAAATTTGTGTAATTTTTTTTTTCAAATTCCAAGAACTTCCATGCACGAAGCCTGGTTGGAAAGCCAGTCATAAGCGTAAAAATCCAATAGAAACTTACTGAAGGGATGTTTCCTCATATAGATAAAGCTGGTTTCGACGAATGTTCTCCACGTTATTGGGTTCTGTTGGCCCGTACAACAATTATAAACTACCACGCCGTCTCCGCTGAAAAATAAACCAGCTTCTAAAAAAGGCTTAAATCCGCTCAGCCGTCTTGGAGGAGGAGGAGTCTTGGATGCCAGTAACCTAACCTAACCTAACAATAAGGAGAAAATACAAGTGAAGTCGGCGGCCGAGTAGTTAAGACCTCAACTCGATCCCGGCTATGTACCAATGGATTTTTTTTTATTCAAAACTTATGTACATAGAGGCTATTCCATCTAAATATACCTCAACAGAACTGGCCACTCGTTACGTATAGCCTCACAAATACCATCGGCTAAAATAGGGAGACTTGGTCTTCCGCTGGATACCCTGGACCGATAACACGGTTTCGGGAGTCGTAAGGAAACCCGAGAAAAAAAAAGATTTGGTGGGGTCACATTAAGTAGTATAATATAGAAATTACATACAGCATTTTCCATTAGAGCGCGTTTCCGACAAACTCACCAACTTCTTAATGAGATAATACACATAAACCTTCCTCGATAAATGCCGAACATAACACAATAACCTTGACTGAACTTTAAAAAAAAAGGCTTTTCCATCTAAAATCAACAGAATTGGCCACTCGTTAGGTATAGCCACATAAATACCATCGGCTCAAAGAGGGGGAGTTGGTCTTCCGCTGGGTACCCTGGGAACGATAACACGGTTTCGGGAGCTGTAAGGCAACCCGTGAAGAAAAAAAAACACAAATTTAGCCTTGTCTTCCCCTGGCTATCCTGGAGCCATACAATACACTTACCGTCGATAGTGAGTCCTCCACGCACTAACTATCATCAGGTTAATGACAGTATCCACCGGGACCAAATCTGCCACTCTGTCGCCACGGCCCAGCATAGTGCGAAACACACCCTTGCCAACAGCGGCTATTATTCCGTTGGGCCCGTTCCAATTATCGACCCATCCTTTGACCGGCTCTTTAACCGAAGAGAGCACTGGAAAAGAAATAATTCATTCAGACAAAATATCATTGGGCAATTTAAGAAGAATATTACACTACCCTGCTGGAACTAAATTGAATAGGTTCATAAACAATCGCGGAAAGCCCACAAGATCGTCCTACTTCTTCCTATAGGTGGTGTTGGACCATTGGTATCATGCAGACCGCTATTCCAGAGCTTAAATTTGTTGACTCTTTCCAGTTTATATATTTTCGAAATGTGCATATTTGTGAAACGGAGCCCACTGTTTTTCCAAAAGACGGGTGACATCTGTTCATTTAATTCAAGATACAAGAACGACTTGATTCTCCCATTATTCAAAACGGCGAAGGTGTCAAGGAACTGTGAGAATGGCTGTCACGCTTTATAATAAACTGCCAAAGGACATTAAAAATATTGAACAAATAGTATTGCGTAAATGGCTGGTGGGACATTGTTTCTACACTGTAAAAGAATACTTGACAAATAAATATTCGAATATAATATGTTGTTTATACTTGTGCTTTAGAATATAATAATGTATTGGTGTCATGTAATATGGAAGTAATAATGTGCCACTTACTGTATTTTGCATACCAGGAATCTGGTGAAAGTGCCTAGGCTTTCTGCAAATAAATATCTTTCTTTCTTTCTTTCTTTCTTGGAATTCTAGGCCAAAGATAATCAGTTCAAATACTTACCGATGGAAGGTCTAACAATGGCCACAGGTAAATTTCCACACTCCTTAATCAACATGTCTTCCGCTAAGGCCTTCGTGAAAGTATATGTATTGGGTCTATCACCTGGAATAACAAAAAAATAAGCAAATCAATCTACAAATGTAAATAAAGATTTTTGGAATGACACTTCTTTACAGCTGGTAGGTCAAAAGTGTGGCGCTCAGGACTAGGGAACTGACGAGAGGCCGTGTTGACCAAACTTTTAAGACGATTCTAAACATTAAGGAAGTCCCAATTCATTCTATAGTTTAGGATTCTGTATAACAATATCTTAAAAGTTTACAAAATTTTCGTATACTTATACCTGTGAAGATTCTCTTCTAACTAATGTGGCGGCGCGCACCCATTTTATTGACAAAAAGTAAAATTTATTTATTGAGTAAAGTAAAAGCTAAGGTACGATTTTTATATTTTTATTTTAAATATTAAGCTATTTTAAGAAACTAATTTGAATATTTTTGATTTCTATACAGTAGTTTTTTTATAATAAATTATCAAAGTTTTGGCACTGATGACGTCATTTTGTCGGCTGAATACTTCAATACCTTTGATATGTTGGTACAGAAAAAATAATATCTGTGTTCTTTGAGTTTGACATTTAACAAACAATAGTGTTGCCGTCTCTAAATCCTACAAAATCTACCAAAACCTACCACTTCTACATAAAACATATTAAAACAACAACAAAGAAACACATCTTTACGGCTTTTATACCGCAGTCTGCATAGTTGTTGTGATACAAAATATATACAAAGGTCAAATAATATCCTACCATAAAACATGCTTAAACATTCTTCCTAAATAATAAACTAGATTAGTTATAAAAACTACTGAAACAGTAGTATACCTAGTAACAGGGTAACATTGGTTGACAAGTTGACAAGTAAATATTTTGCTTTTATTTAGCCGATATAATGACGTCATTCATAGGTGAAATGTAGGTTAAGTAAATTATTTGTTTTTGAAAAAATAAAGACAATCTCACGATTTTAAGAGTTATAAATTGAAAAATACGGATTATTAAACCAATGTCTCGAAACGGTTTTGGATTCAGCATACCTTAACTTTTACCACGAGCGAGTGAGCACTGAACGCCTTCAAATTTCATACGCATGCAGTTCATGCGTTCTAGATTAGACTGATTAGATTAGATTAGAGAAATCCTCACCAACTAAATCCGGTGTAATACGGTCGACCAACTCGTCAGGTAACGTTTGAACCAAAGTAACAACATGTTCCGGATGCGCCGGAGGTGCGTACACAGTCTCTTCAACGCGCTCTCGTTCGCAGTTGCAATACGCCGTCGATACGTGTACGAGTGCCTGGAAAAAAATTGCTGTATTTAAAAAGAATATTCATACATACCATTCTGCCAAAAAAAGTCTTATTGGTCACACCCATACAGTACTAAATACTCAAATCAATACAATATATCTAGTAAAATTTGTAAGTTTAGATGTAAGCCGGGGGGCGGATAGCTAGTATGTGTATATTAACAGATGATATATTAGCAGGCTCAGATACCTCAGCAGCATTGGCCACTCGTTACGTATAGCCTCACAAGTACCATCGGCCAAATGAGGAAGATTTGTTTTCCGCTGGGTACCCTGGGAGCAATCACACAGTTTCGGGAGCCGTAAGTTAACCCGTGAAGTAAATAAAAAGATACGTTCAGAGTTCAACAGTCGTTAACTTCCGATCATTTAAAAAAAATGTTTTAAAACCTTGAGACGAAAGTTCAAAATGAAATCCTGGAAGCACCCTTTAGGAGAGAGATGTCAGGATCCTATGCTATAGCAAATTATATTTGAGTACAATACAGGGCGTGATGATGATATTCAGATGATACAAACCTCAAGAGCCATCATCCGGTGGCACAGCTGCACTAGTTGCTGAGTACCCAGCATGTTTATCGTGACTGACAGTTTCAACTTCTCATCAAACTTCACGGTCGCGGCTGAATGAAATACCACTGACACCTGTAATTAAAAAAAAAAATCAAAAAATTTACCATTCCAGGTGATACTTCTAAACTTCTGCTTATTCCTTTATTATTTATTTCCCCAATAATTTCTTCATAATAATCCCCCAAATTGGGAAATATACCCCATCTGGAGACGCTGATTGCAAGGTTCTCAGCGGAAATAATGTCATAGTTGCCAGCTTTCTTAAGAATATCCGTGGAGCCTCATATTATACAAAACAGGTGGCAAGCCTATCGCAGCATTGCGTACCTTCCAAAGCAAGAGGAATTTATGAAACCACTTATTGGTGCCGAGCAAGGATTGAACCATCTGTCTCCAAACTTCATTTGTGCATGGATGCAACATACTTTGTGCGCTAGATAAGATTAGATTACCTTTTGACATAGCATGGCTTGATCTGCACCACTGATCCCCAATTCAGGTTCAGTAATATCTCCGACTATGGGCACGATTTTATTTAACTCTTGAGGCCTCGCTTTCCTTAATGTCTCAAATAACTGAAAACAAAGGAATACATGCGTGAGTACGTTAACAAGAGATATGTCAGGATCGTGGCATCTGGAGGTCCTTAGTATCTGTCTACCCCACTGGGATACAGGCGTGAGTATATTATGTATGTTAACAAGAGAGATATGTCAGGATCGCGGCATGTGGAGGTCCTTAATCTATGTCTGCCCCTCTAGGATACAGCTTATGCCAGTAGTTCATCACTTTCCCGTGATGCATGGCTGTGGAGACTTGGAAAACCTGTTTTTTGGTTATTGTTAAGATTTGACGTTTAGTAGCAATCACTATCTCTAATAGTTAAGGTAGATCTCTGTGTCCATCAAGTGGTCATCCATGTCTCCAGATTTTCCGGGACATAAAACGTAGCTATGTTTTAATCCAGGACATAAACTATTCATCTAAGTACGACTCAGCCGTTATGGCGTTAATGAGCAACAGACATACTATCTATTTATCCATCATCACTTCGAATTATGAATTTTCATACATATCTTCTCGCATTCCTCGTTTAAAAGTGCAACCAGGCTGTGCAGTTCTTATTCCGAAAATGCAATTAATACCGCATCATCGGCATATAAAAGACAGCAAACCCTAGTAGTATCCATTTCTATCCCTAAGGAATATTGTTGTAATTTGGCCAAACAACTATGGAGATACAGATTGAACAGACAAGGTGACACGGGATTGAGCGCTGTCCACCCACTCTAACAACGGCAGTACAGCCATCATATAATGATTGTACTGCCCCTAAGAGTTTTTTATTCACTCCGTATCTCGCTAGTGTTCACCATAAGCTAGTTTTGCCAAATGTTTTTCAACAGTAAAAATTTGGTCAATACAACTCTTACCTTTCATAAATCCCGCTTGAGCATCCCACATCTTATTTTATGTCACCTTTTGCAACTTTTCAATTACATACATACAAACTTAAGATGGATAACTCACCGGTGACTGCGTTAGTTCTATCAATCTTGACGCCACATCTTGTCCTCGTTTCGGTCGCATGAGCAGATATATATTTTTTATTTTCGGACAACTTCGAAGTAGTTTTTCAACTAAGACCTGAAAAAAAATCAAATATTTCATCATATCATATCTTATCCTATCCATATGGGGTTGTCAGAGATCATCGAAGGCCATTTGCTACGATCCTGACGTATCACTTTCGTCTACTATAAATTCATCACAACTTTGAACCTTTTTTTATGGAATATGGCTATGGAGTCCATGAATTAAGAGTGTTATGCAAAGGTAAGTGAACTGTGTTTGGCGAGTACAGATTTTCGACTGCACGGTATGTGGTTTGCATGCAAGACATTTCAATTTTTTTTCTTTCTTTACAGGTTTTGCCTTACAGCTACCAAAACCGTGTTACGGTTCCTGGGTACCCAGCAGAAGACCAAGTCTCCCTCGTTTAGCCGATGGTATTTGTAAGGCTATACCTAACGAGTGGCCAGTTCTGTTGAGGTATTTATCGGATTATGTACATAGGTTCGGAATCCGGGATCAAATCCGTGTACTGCCTAGTTAATACATGAGTTTCCTATCAAATGTAATTTATAACTTTAGTCAATCTTTCTTTTCTTGACCAGCGCAAATAGCTGAGGTATATATGCCACGCAGGGTTCCCATCAAAAATACTGATTACACAGCAAAACACTTACCTCAAAATACTATCGTATTGCACTACCCCTACGTGAAAGGTCGTACAGGGTGGGTTTTAAAAAACACCTAACCTACCTCTATGTGCAAACAGGGTCGTACTTTCAATAATTTATATTATGTAAGTAAATAAATTGATGCGCAATTTTTTATTTTTTTTTCTTTCTTCACCAAGTCTCCATCTTTTTAACCGAATTTCAAAGGAATAGGTTCTCAATGCGTCGGAATCTTTTATGTTCTTTTATGTATGTTCCCCGATTACTTGAAGACGCCTGGACCGATTTGGATTTTTTTTTGTTTGAAAGCGTATACTTCCCAGTTGCTCCCATGGTCATCAGGTCAGGATCTGATGATGGGATCCTGGAGAAATCTATAACTCTTCAAATTTTATAGGAACAGCGATTTGGGTTTTTTTTTATAGGACTTGTGCATTTGCTTTCGGAAAGCATACTTTTCAATGCACAATTTCTGAAGTGGTATTTGTGAGGCTATACCTAACGAGTGGCCAGATCTGTTGAGATATACTTGAAAAAGCCTCTAAGTGTGGTTTGTCGGATTATGTACATACGTTTTTAATGAAAGATCCGGGATCGAACCCGTGGTCTGCCTAGTCATACCAGACGTTTTAACCACTCGGCCACCCAGCATTATATCTCCACATACGTACCTTTCCCATAAACCCCGTGCCTCCAGTAACAAAAACCGATTTGTCAGCGTAAAACTCTGCTACAGGCATGTATTGCCCCGCGCCCAAGCATGAAGCCATATTCTCTCACTTTCTAGCACAAACGGATTTCCAATATTTTTCTACCACCATCAAATACTAGCTGTCTAACATGTGAACACAAAGGCTGATTTATTCTTTAGTTGCGGCAGAATATTTCTCTTCTAAAACTATTAGCACTTCACGTTGTTTCTGAACATTGCTCCCAATCTGAAATTAAAGGAAATTAAACAAATTAGATGCCTTGCGATTGCACACGTATGGATACTGCTCCGCCCATTTGGGTCGCGTTTAAACAAACAAACAAACAAACTCTTCAGTTTTTATTATTAGTATAGATTATAGATTAGTCTAGATAAGTCTAGATAAGTATAGATTATTATTTGTGCGCGAAAACTACTGGATAGATTTTGATAACATCTTTATTTTACTTATTAGACGCTAGGTACAATTTTTTTCGAAATTCATCCCCAAGGGGATATTAAAATTTGTTTAGAAAAAAACTTTTCATTGATTTTTACTTTAACACAAATAATAAAACACGTTTTTTAAATTTAATAGGAGATATAAAATTTTCGTAAACGTAAAGATTCTACAACACTAATTATGTAATAAATAAATTAAAATAATTAAAATTAAAATTATAATATGCTTACTCCTACTTCTCCATTAAAGATTGATATATGCTACCGCGGACTTTTTGGTAGATTATTTTATTCTACACATTTCTTTTCTACATTATTTTGTTATATCTCTTACGGATTAGACAGCATATACGCCATGATAACGCGCTGGGGCTAACTTTTCCCGCGACTTGATTGCTCAGCTTCTATACCTGTTTAATCCATGTTTAATACTCGTAAACCTTCCTTGTGAACCTATCTATCTATAATCACGCCTTTTATCCCAAGAGGGGTAGGCAGAGACAATCTAATGCCATTTGCTACGATCCTGACATATCTCTTTCGCTTCTTTTATATTCATCATACCTTTCATACATGCTCGGCGATTGTGTGTACTTTTAATATTGCCATCGATCAATATATTTTTTATATGTTCAATAAAAGTACACCTAGGTCGTCCTCTGCCAGCATTTCCTTTCACTTCAGTCATATAAACCTTTTTAGTCAATCTTTCATCCTTCATTCTTTCAACGTGTCCAAACCAGCGTAAACTACTTTTCTTCATTTTAGTCACTACATCAATATTTCACTTCGCACATTCTACGTAAAGACCACATTTTCACTGCATTTATCTTTCATGCTTCTTATTCCACCCAAGTCTCGCTTCCATATGTAAGTGATGGAACTAAAACAGCATTATGTACATTAATTTTACTTTTAGTTGTAAGTTGTGTATTTCTGCATACATTGTTTAGTCCACCAAATACCTTGCTTTCCGCTTTCACTCTTTGTGAGCCATTTTATCTAATAGTAATAATAAACTGCAACAAAATAGGTTCAGTAGTTTAGAAGAGGCGAGGGATTTTGTTTTATAATATGTTATTTTCTCGATATAATTTAATCTCAAAACAGTCTCTGATTTATTCACTTCAATCCTAAATCACAAACATTTAAAAATACAGTATTTATCAGAATCGTGGTTGGAGGTCCTGCCTATTCCACTGAAATACAGGCGTGAGTATATTTATGTATGAAGCAAAAGATTATCCTGACATACCTCTTATTCATCAAACCTTTCATACATGCTCGGCGATTGTGTGTACTTTTAATATTACCATCGATCAATACATTTTTTATATGTTCAATAAAAGTTTACCTAGGTCGTCTGCCAGCATTTCCTTACACTTGTCATATAAACCTTTTTAGTCAATCTTTCATCCTTCATTCTTTCAACTTTATTATTATTAATTAGTTTTTAATTATAATTTACCTGAAATTATTTTTCAAATTGACATTTATTAACACACAAACACGTATATCTACTAAAAAGTATTTGAATCTCTTTAAAATAAAAACACAACTGTATTAACTCCAAGTTTTTTTATTAGTTCATTATTCTTTCGTTTTCCTTGACAATACATAATTACACATAATTAAACTAAGATATTTTTAATTGTAACATATTTCTATTTATATACTTATATATGTATTTACGGGTACTACGTCTAGTGCTGTCATTATGTTAAAATGACGTTTATGAGTTGAAATTTTTTAAAGAAATTTCTTTAAAATAGGTTGATAGGTGACTATGTGTGGCTCTTGGGGAGATTTACGGTGAGTGGCAATTTTAAATTGTTTTTATTTTGCAAAATAGCTCTAATATGAACAATTTGGTTTGTTAAATAAAAAGCAAGGTATTTTTTTTTAGGTTCCGTATATCTCCAATAAAAAAACGGAAACCTTTATATATTATATAGGATCACTCTTGTGTTTGTATGTCTGTCACAGCTTATTTTCTCCGAATCTACTGGTAGAAAGATGTTGAAATTTAATGGTACATATTTAGAGTTTGATGACCCAATCACGGACGTATAGAGTAAATAATCGAATTTCGATTTTGGGGGAAAAATAAAACGTAAAAAAAGGCTACAAATTATTATTTTTATTAATTTTAAAATGCATGGTTTAAATTATATTAAAAAATATATACAAAAACTAACCGTCCCCCCTCCATATCTCCGAAACTAAAGAGTCTAAAATTTTGAAAAAAATAGGGTAGGTATATATACGGTCTTTCTTATACCTAGTTCACAGGAAAACCTAAACAAAAATCCTGTCTTAAAGTTCTGACCGAAAAAGATTCAAAGATTAAGGTAGGTATTTTAAGAAACTAATTTGAATATTTTTGTATTCTATGAAGTAGTTTTTTTATAATATTTTTATTAAGTATTGCAGCCAGGCGACAAAATGACGTCATTTAGGTAAAAGAGCCATTCTGCCCTATTTCTCAACTAATTTTTCTTACTAGTAGTACCACGGGGCACATTAAGGGCCGTGGTACTCTTTTATCACAAACGAGTAGTACCACGGGACAGAAACGCTACTTTACCTACTTAAACTTTGAAAATGTATTATACAAAAACTTCTACTTAGTCGTGGTGCTCTTGACAGAGCAGTGGTTTCCCCCTGCCTTCTGCACCAGACTTTTGAGACTATTTAGGTCTTCAGGCTCGCTGCAGCCTCTTCCAGCCAGTTTCCTAGGTGTATGGTTATACCGCCATTGCTCGGTCGCCAGAGCCTCGTTTGTTGTCTAGCAGAGGATACCAAGCGTGCAGGTGAGGATGACATTTGGGGTCGGATAGATCTTATTCCGTTCTCCTCCCTTACCCAAGCCCACAAATAGTATTGATCGATGGCAATATTAAAAGTACACACAATCGCCGGGCCTGTATGAAAGGTATGATGAATATAAAAGAAGCGAAAGAGGTATGTCAAGATCGTAGCAAATGGCATTCGATTGTCTCTACTCGTGGAATAAAAAGCCTATACAATGTCCACATATAGCAAGCTGTGGCAAATTGTCGCAGACTAGAATTTTCAAAAGGTGCGATGTCAGCGTTTGTAAATTTTTTTCTGTCTATCTGTCCCATGTTTGTCTAGAACTTAGATTATACGTGGCCTATGAAGCACGAGAATTCGAACTTCAAAGTACTGTAGCCGCAAGCAATAAAAACTATTGCATTATATGACGTTTTCTCTTAGCTCTCTCTTTTACTTTTAAATAAATAACAGGTAAGTCAAGGCCGAAGTTCGATGCACTTTACAACGCGTTACACACATATTCACGGCCTCTATATCTTGCGGTGTAGCCAGAGACACCATGTAACAGTGTCCACTTGACGTCAGTTGTCCATATTGAACAAAACAGGTGGCAAGCCTGTTGCTGCCTAATGGACCTAGATGTGTCACTTCTTTATCAAACGTAAAATACAATGCGTCGGTGGCCGAGTGGTTAAGACGTCTGGTATTAACTAGACAGACCCCGGGTTCGATCCCAGATATGTACCAATGGGTTTTTAATTAAAAACTTATGTACATAATCCGACAAACCACACTTAGAGGCTTTTCCATCTAAATATAAATATCTCAACAGAACTAGCCACTCGTTAGGTATAGCCTCACAAATACCATCGGCTAAACGAGGGAGACTTGGTCTTCCGCTGGGTAACCTGGAACCGTAACACGGTTTCGGGAGAACCCGTGAAGAAATAAAAAAAAATCAGTTATTTTTTTAAGCGGCTATACGTACTCTCCGTAGCACGAGAAAAAAAAAATTGGTAGGAAATGAACGCGGGACGTCCCGGTTTTATGTTAACGCTGTCTATCATCACGCCTTTTATCCCAAGAGGGGTAGGCAGAGATAATAGAATGCCATATATTACGATCCTGACATACCTCTTTCGCTTCTTTTATATTCATATACATTTCATACATGCTCGCCGATTGTCTGTTTTTAATATTTCCATCGATCAATTTTTTTTATATGTTCAATAAAAGTACACCTAAGTCGTCCTCTGCCAGCATTTCCTTTCACTTCAGCCATATAAACCCTTTTAGTCAATCTTTCAACGTGTAAACTAATTTTCTTCATTTTAGTCACAAGATCTTTCACTCCGCATTCTTCTCTAATGACATCGTTCCCGATGCTGTCAATACGCTTTATATCACACATTCTGCGCTTTTCCAATTAGGCTATAAAAAGTAGCCCAGGAGCAATCATATGATTTATGCTGTTATTAACTTTCCGCCTCGGGTTAGCCCGTGGTAATGTTGTAAATTTATATGACATAAGAATTATATATGTAAATAAAAAACCGGCCAAGTGCGAGTCGGACTCGCACACAAAGAGATCCGTACCATTATGTATAAAAACGGCACAAAAAAAAAAAAAAAAACACGTTTGTATCGGAGCCCCCTTAAATATTAATTTTATTCTGTTTTTTAGTATTTGTTGTTATAGCGGCAACAGAAATACATCATCTGTGAAAATTTCAAATGTCTAACTATCACGGTTCATGAGATACAGCCTGGTGACAGACGGACAGACAGACAGACGGACGGACAGCGGAGTCTTAGTAATAGGATTTCCGTTTTTACCCTTTGGTAAACTAAGGTATGTCTTTTGTATTTTTTTCTCTCTGCACGGGTTGCCTTAATTACCGATCCTGAAACCAGATCGCAGCATTGTCTCCAACTGCGTTTATTATCTCCTCGTAAATGAACAAGTGGCATTAACGCTTTAATTATATTGGACAGTGGACATTAAGTTGCCTTACAGCTCCCGGGAACTGTTGCCGGCCTCAGGGTACCCAGCGGAAGACAAAGTCTTCCTCACTTAGCCGAAGATTTTTTGAGGCTATACCTAACGAGTGGCCAGCTCTGTTGAGGTATGTAATTTCCATCTGGAAAAGCCTCTTTCTACGGTTTGTCGGATAATGTACATAGATTTCTTATTATAAAAACCCATTGGTACATGATCGGATGTGGAGATCGAACCCGCGACTTCTCAGTTATTCAAAAGACATTCAAATAGGTAATAGGATATAAAATAAAAAAATTGTTTGGGAAACTCTCCCTATAAATTGCCATCTAAAATGTTACACATCAAGAAATGAGTATGTCGTTATCACAAACATTTCTATACAAACTTAGTAGAAATCGTTCATCGCTACATAAAATGTTGATAAGATTAGATAAGATATAAAATATTTTCCTTATTAACCTAGATATATGTATAACTAGATTTCCGCCCCGGCTTTGTCCAGGGAAATGTTTTGAAGAACGGGATAAAAATTAGCCTTTTTTTTTCTTTACGGGTTGCCTTACAGCTCCCGAAACCGTGTTACGGTACCAGGGTACACAGCTGAAGAGTAAGTCTCCCTCGTTTAGCCGATGGTATTTGTGAGGCTATACCTAACGAGTGGCTAGTTCTGTTGAGGTATATTTAGATGGAAAAGCCTCTAAGTGTGGTTTGTCGGATTATGTACATAAGTTCTTAATTAAAAACCCATTGGTACATGGCCGGTATCCGGGGTCGAACCCGTGGTCTGCCTAGCGTCTGAACCACTCGGCCACTGACGCACACTTTTTTTATTTATTTGATTATTTTTAAACAAAATTTTCGCATCGCAAGGTCCAACAAGTGCAAGACCAAACTTTGCCACTTGTTCTGGCAAAAAGTGGTTGTGAAAATGTGTGTGTATTATTGGCAACTTTATCCGGGAACCATATTTCCGTCCCCCAGGGTGCCCCAGCGGAAAACATAATTCATCCTCATTTAACAATGACATTTAATTGAGGCTAATTCTAACTCTTTTAATTACTTATGTAACTAATTTGGATAACGCCTAACCTATTTTTATTACGGCTTTGCACGAACACGCTTATAACTACTTATTTATTGGAGATAGATATATGCTACCGCGGACTTTTTTGTAGATAATTTTATTGCACACAATTCTTTCCTACATCATTTTGCTATAGCTCTAACGGATTTGACAGCATACGCCATGAAAACACGCTACCGCTAACTTTTTACCCGACTGAATCAAAGCAGTTTTTGCGGAACTGTGGAAATTATCTCCAGATAATTTTAATTACATAATAAGTACTAAGTGGCCTATATTCATGAACTAGATGCCCATAAAACTTAATAACAATTCAATTCAAATTCCGATCCAAACTCGTGATCAAAATATGTTATTTAACGAGTGACTCTATAGAAAGGCAGTGAAAGTAGGCGTGAATCATTGTATGAACATTAAACACAAACTTGTAAAGTGGGACAAGAGACGAACCGGTTTTTTTTAACAAAACGTAATACATGACTGAGTTGCCAGCGACTTCGCTTAATGGTTAAATTTAGAATTTAACTACCAAAAAATCCGAGCAATATGAATTTTAGTGGAAACGGTAAGTGCTTAGAAAAAAAAACTAACTAAACTTTGCAAAAAAAAAACCACAAAAAAATCGGGATTTAGGGGTGATATTTGAAGCCCACCCACACTTGTCACTATTAGGTTGATTCGTCGGGAATATTTACGTTACGAGTATAAAGCATGGACCTATCATGTTTAGGAGTAGCATTAACAGTATTCATTAATAAATTCAGGGATAAAGTTTGCTCTAGCGTGTTTTCATGGCGTATGCTGTCTAATCCGTCAGAGATATAACAAAATGATGTACGAAAGAATTGTGTAGAATAAAATTATCTACAAAAAAGTGTGCGTTAGCATATATCTATCTCTAATAGATAAGTAGTTATAAGCGTAATGGTGTGGATATTAAAATTTTTATAAACCTATTTGTACCATTCCAAAGCCACGGTCTCGACTTCGCATGGTATAGACAAATTGTTTATGAAAAATTCCAATAACAATTTTCCCGGGAGAATTGGACATTTATCCCGGGATAAAAAGTAGGGTCCGGCCCTCAAACTATCTTTGTGCAAAAAAATTTCTCTCTTCTCCGTTTTGAGGCGAAAGATGACCAAACATTGGCCAGAGACACTAGTAGTGTCCACTTTTTGCAACTGGCATAAATAATGGAAGGGCTTTACACGCCCTCCGAAGCAAAAGCACATATTCTTACAAACAAACTCTTTAGCTTTATTATAGACTAGCATTCCGCCCCCGGCTTCGCCCGTGGATATTTACGAACAAAATAAAATATACCCTATACCTACCTACCCCTACCCCTACTTCTACTCCTACCCCCTACCCCTACCCTCTACCACTACCACTACCTCTATATAATCAATAGTTTTCGCAGCGCACGCGATGTAAGGAATTTCTTAGGTCATTTTTTTACACCTTGGGTTAGGTACATTATTGGAGTTTTAGTAAGGATCCCTAACTTTTTTGAAAATAGAATATAGCCTATGTCACTCAGGGTGAATGTAGCTTTCCAATAGTGAAAGAATTTTTGAAATCGGCACAGTAGTTTTGAGTTTATTCATTACAAACATACAAACATATACAAACATACACAAACATACAAAAATACAAATCTTTCCTCTTTATAATATTAGTATAGATTTAGGATTCTTCTATCACTAAGTGCAACGACAAGCTGTCTATATGTGGACTTTGCTCCAAAGTATCTGTCCACAAGATGGTAACTGTGTCAGCTTGATTGAGTAACAAATTATTCAAACTTTCGCGAAATTGTTATTATGTGTCTAAACGAAGACGTAATGTTAAATGTCATGTATAATTCATAGATTTCTGTTCCCATTTTAGTTTTAAATGTTGCTATATGTTACGAAAACATAACTTTTTTTTAATAAAACATGCCTTATATTCATCTAGAATAATGTAGCTATATATCAGTTAAAGAAATTTTGAAATCGGTTCAGTAGAACTTACAAACTTACAAACTTTACCTTTTTATGATATTAGTAGAGATATACGTCAATAATGACGTCACATCCGTCTCGTGACGGTCGGTTGTTCTATGTTGATAAACAATACAATTTAATACAAGCATTCCGCCCAGGCTTCGCCAGTGGAAATTTAAAATATAAAGTAATTAAGTGGATATGCTGCTCTGTTTTGATGTTAACAAACAATCCCGAAGCTACAGAATTTTTCTAGCTAACGGGGAGTAATCCATACTAATATTATAAACGCGAAATTAACTCTGTCTGTCTATCTGTTATGCTTTCACAGCTAAATCACTGAACCGATTTTAATGAAAATTTAATACGGAGAGCTTACAGAATCGGAAAAGCTCCCTCTGGTACCTATTTCTTTTGTGAAAAGGAAGATATTGCGGAACACACAATATTTCATTGTGTGGAATTCCAAGAGTCCAGAGAAATTGGACGGTAACTAACGAGGGAGAACTTCTTGGACACCATCCTAGAGTGCGAGGCGACGTGGTATAGTGTGAAGGACTTTAGAAAGAAGGAAAATGAAAGATCAGTTGACACGATGTAATACTCTGAAGTTCGTTTCCAAGACGGATTTCCCCTCCTCGGAAAAAAATATACAGAGAGTTTGAACCCTAAATCCCCTAAGGGGGTAAAATGGAAAGCTATTCTATACTAATATTGTAAAGAGGTTTTGTAAGTTTGTATGTAGGGGGTAATCTCACAAACTACCGAACCGATTCTGAATATTTTTCCACGAATAGAAAGCTACGATATCCCTGAGTGACATAGGCTATATTTTATTTTGTTCCAAAATATCCACGGGCGAGGCCGGGGGCGGAAAGCTAGTATAACATATTTTACCAATTTCGGTAATAAGAAAATAATGATTGGATTTAAAATTTTTACCTCAAATGGTTCCGTAGTTATTGTCATTTTAACTAATATTATTGTGTGTTTGCTCATCTTTTAAGCAAGCACGTAGCCAGGATTTTCCGTCGGGTTCCAACCACCAACCAAGCCATTATTTTGAAAAAATAAAACACAAAGTACGACTTTACCTTTTATTACCTACATCTTTTCTGCAATAGGTCAATATCCTGGCTCGCTTGACTTGACCTCATTAGCTCAGCTGAACTGATAGTAATTACCTACTTGTTAAATATCTCAATTTCAAATAGTGTCGGTGACGGATTTCGGGGGGGGGGAGGGTCCCCGGATCCACTGGACCCTCCCCCTGCCTACGTGCTTGCTTTTAAGGCAGTTCCCGTAGCAAAACCGTAAGAAAGGTACTTTTAAAAGGATATCTTATCGTTAATTATAAGGACTAAAAAATTTATAAGTATACAAAAAAAAACTTTAATATCTCAACTTGCCTTTCCACTTTTTATTTTATTTTATATTTGTTTTAAATAATTATTAAAACTTGTATCCAAACAAGGCTCAATATTTATAGTAACGATCTGTTACGTGCATCTACTTCATACTTTGAAGTCCTTTTTATTTGCGGTTTACACCAATGAACGGACAATTTTATGCTCTAAACATTACACTTTTAATTTTTTTTTATACAACCTATTATTACGTAATTTAATAATAAAAATACTAAATCACATAGAAATTCCAGAAAGAGGGGCGGTACCTACACTATCGCTTCTCTACTCACACTTAGCGTATTCGACATAAGCGGCTGAAGCCCCAGCTATTCATATTCTCAAGGCCGTTTGGTACAGGGTTGAGCAATGGATCGACATGATTTTTCACACAGAGATAGTTCCAGGAAATCTTTTGGGATACATTCTTATGACACATTTAAAAAAAATTCACGGGTGAAGCTATATAGGGTTGCCTGCACTGACCTATTGCCTGATGGTCGAGATTCGTCTGGATTGTCAAGACTCCCGACAATACACAAAATGTCACGACATTTTCTTGTAAAGTTCTTAACAAAACCACAGACAAAACATAATTTTAAAGCTCGGAAAAGTTAAGTTTTGTATCATTATTTTAATTTTAATAATAAAAAGTAACATTTAGATTTATTTTATAGAAAACATGATCTATTTACGAACCTGAAAAATATATATATTGATTTTAAGGATATGACAAATCTTTTTATTGTTCTGAAAATATGATTAGAAACATTTTACTCGATAAAAAAAATCCTAAATACACCTCTGAAAACTGAATTATATGGCTAAAATATAGATGGTATCATTACAAAAATTAACATGAATATTTTCTTGGTAATTAACTATCTTTTCATACCGTTTGGTGTAGAATCTCTAGGTCCGTGGGGCTCAAATGCCAAAAATTTTATTAAATATGTATCCCATCGACTGATCATCTCTTTTGGTGACAAGGGGGCTGGCTCCTTCGTCGCTCAACGAATCAGCATCGCGATTCAGCGGGGAAATGGAGCCAGTATTCTTGCCACTATTCCACGCGGACCTGGTTAAATTAGTTATTTTTAATCTTTAGATTTGATTTAAGGTTTTTATATTAATAAATATTTTCATTGTAAAATTATTTCTATGTTGTATAAGAAGATTTTCCTGACTAGAAAATAGAATAGAAAATCCTGGCTACGTGCTTGCCGTGAAGATATATTTCATGTGACTATACTGTCACATGTTTTTTTTTCACTACAGAACCCTGAAAGCTAATATTATCTAAACTGTCATATAATGTCAACTTGCATATATCATATCGTTTTTTTATCTCAATGATAAAAAAAATGTGTCACTTACTTTTAGGTACATGTTTTTCTACAAAAAGTATTTTAAAAATTATATTTATCGGAATAGATTAATTTAAGAATACAGACTAACTGTAGACAGACGGGTATGTTCGTCAACATGGAAAAACTGACCGTCACGAGACGGAAATGATGTCGTTATGCATTTTTGACGTGAAAGAATCACAAACAAACAAACACGCACCTTTGCATTAATTAGGGGTCGAATGCCTTTTGCTACGATCCTGACATACCTCTTTTGCTTCTTTTATATTCATCATACCATGCTCGGCGATTGTGTAAGTATACTTTTAATATTGCCTTCGATCAATACATTTTTTACATGTTAAATAAAAGTACACCTAGGCCAGCATTACCTTTCGTTTCTTCCATATAAACCTCTTTAGTCAATCTTTCATCATTCCGAATTCTTCTTTAATGACATTACTTTTTTTTCTAATATTAGTTATGATTAACTTTTATCACCAAACCGTATCATACAAAGCGCCCAAAAATTTCATCAATTTCATTTAGCTTTTTAGGCTTTGGGTATACTTCCTGAAATATTTACCGGAGAATGAGAGATTTAATTAAACGATATCGCTACAACTTGAATAAAAAAAAACACTGTTAGATAATGTTAAAATTAATTGTAGTTAGTATAAAAAATTTAAATTTCCATAATAAAGATTTATATGTATATAACGCATAATAAAGCGATCATTTCACATACAAATGTATATATGTTTCCGGACCGAAGAATTGCCGGCCATAATGCCCGACCCAGCCATATGGAAGTCAGCACACGCGGCGTATTCCTGCCCTTTTTAAGTCCAGGCCGGCTTTTCGTGCCCCTACAGTTCGAAATCCAGCGTTATATAAGCTATCGATTTATGAGACTTATTAATCTGTGATATAATTTATTGGAGTTTGTTTTTGATAAAATGGATAAGATATTTCGACAAATCGTCATTCTAAGAATTAAATTGTGTGGCAATGTATTAAGTAACTAAGATAAGTAAAATAGGTACCTACACCTTAGGACCGCGACACAAAAGCGACGGGTCCGCCAATGACCACCCAAGGAATGCCCGGCCCGAGAATGCTCAAGTCATCATTCTAGAGTTGGACATTTTCGGGCCGGGCATAATTGTCTAAATTGTCTAAGGTACAAGATGAGAATATTGAGTGAACACTTTCTATTAAGGCTTAATTTGATCTCAAATTAGGTACCTCAATAAAGGCTAATTAAGGATGACTTTCAGGACATTGAGTCCATATATAAAAAGTTGCAAATTGATTTTATAAAATTCGTAGAGAATGTTTATTGGAACGAAGTTAGGCCGAAAAAATGTATTTTGTTTATATTTTTATAATAATTAATAGTAAAATATTTATTTTCATAACTTTAAAAAAAACTTCTCGAAATTCAACCCCTAAGGGGAGAAACAGGGTGGCAAAATTTGTAAGTTTGGATGTAGAGGGTAATCTCTCAAACTACGAATAGAAAGCTACGATATCCCATTTCATTCGAAAACATCCACGGGCAAAAGTATTAAATAAGGATACAAAACATTGTATAACTTTCTACAGGCATTATCTACCGGTTTTAAATACAACGAAGCTTATTGCCGTCAGGTGAAATCAAAGTCGTAGATATCGTCACAAAAACATAAGGAAATGAATACAAACAAGACTCACATTTTTAAAATCACTTCCGGGGGAAAGTTGACGGAGAAATTTATTTTCACTGAACAACACAAAACCAAAAAAAAATCAATACAATATTTCCAAAAAATCACTTGTATAACGCCTAAATATATTATATTTCAAATGTATATATAAAAATACGTGAAAATATTCGCTTGTCTGTCACAAAATACGACCGCTCTCTAGCATCTTTTAAGTAAAACTAAGTGGATAATTTTATACTACACTCTCTACTTCTCTACATAATTTAACAACTATACGCCGCCCACGGTTTCGCCTGTATTATTTTGACCTGACCGTCATCCAAGGCCGTAGCCCAGTACTTACTTTCTGAGGGTCTGTCTGTCTGTGACCTTATCACGCTAAAAGATTGAATTGATTTTATCTATACTAATCTATATCTATACTAATATTATAAAGAGGAAAGATTTGTATTTTTGTGTGTATATTTGTAATGAATAAACACAAAAACTACTGTGCCGATTTCAAAAATTCTTTCACCATTGGAAAGCTACATTCACCCTGAGTGACATAGCCTATATTCTATTTTCAAAAAAATTAGGGATCCTTACTAAAACTCCAATAATGTAACCCAAGGTGTAAAAAAATAATTGATGATAAATAGAGGTAGTGGTAGGGGGTAGGAGTAGAAGTAGGGGTAGAGGTACGGGTACGGGTACGGGTAGGGGTGGGGGTAGGGGGAGGGGTAGGAGTAGGGATAGGGGTAGGGGTAGGGGTAGGGGTAGGGGTAGGGGTAGGGGTAGGGGTAGGTATAGGGTATATTTTATTTTGTTCGTAAAGCCGGACGAAGCCGGGGGCGGAATGCTAGTATTAGATAAAATGATTCACCGAGGTTTTCTAGTATTAAACATAGACCTAATTAGCGACGTATTAACTTGAATGTTTGTCATCACCCTTTAACAAATCTGCAATTCATTATGATAGACGGAGACGAAATACAGTTTAGTTAATACGTCGCTAATTCGAGTTTATTAATAAGAGTGATCATGCTTAGGAGCTAAGTATTAATAGTATAGTTAATCAAGTCGGGGGAAAAAGTTTGCTCCAGCGACAGATACAGCTCTGTGACAGACGGACGGACGGACGGACAGCGGAGCCAGGGTTTCCATTTGCACCCTTTGGGCACACTAAGAACCAATTGTCTTTATTGTGATTGCATATATACTTAGCTAACAATATAAAATAATGTTTAATAATAGTTAATTGTTTTTAACGTGTAATGGGTATTTTATTTTATAGGTTACAAGAAATTAATTTTTAAAAAATCCAAGAATCTATAAAAATAAATGAAATAATAGTAAAAAAAAAACGTTTTTACAAATAAATATAATTAAATTAAATTAAATAAAATTTAAAGAGTCTAGGCCAATCGTCAGAGTTCCTAGAACAAATATGTTATTTATAATTTTAGGGTGTGTGGTTTAGGTAGGTAATTTTAATTAATTATTTTTTTAATTACATACTAGCGGTTTGCCCCGACTTCGCCCGAGGTAACAATAGGGGTGTAGACAGTAAAAGAAAATAAATACACAATAATATTTTTTATATAGTTTTATAACGTATAATCACTGAAATAATGTTTATTTATTTGTTTAATTAATGGACTTTTTTATATCAAAAAGAAAAATCATAAATTGATACTTCCGGTCACGTGAGCGCAAACGGAAAGTGACGTCACTATATCCTAAATGTCAAATAAATAACCACAGACTAGTAACTATATTATAATAACTGTCTGTCAATCTGTCAGTGACTAAGTTATTTCCTTGTTATTTTATCTAATCTGTGACCAATATTTTGTTGGTTTACTAGAACGCGACGTCATCAACGTTTTCGTGGGAATTTGAAATATAAAATTAAAAACATGATTTTTTTTTTCAACACAGGTTGCCTTACAGCACCCGAAACCGTTATGTTTCCAGGGTACCCAGCGGAAGACCAAATCTCCCTCGTTTAGCCGATGGTATTTGTGAGGCTATACCTAACAAGTGTCTAGTTCTGTTGAGATATATTTAGATGGAAAAGGCTATAAGTGTGGTTTGTCGGAATATGTAGGTACACAAGTTTTTAATTAAAAACCCCATTGGTGCATAGCTGGGATCCGGAATTGAACCCATGGTCTGCCTTGTTAATACCAGACGTCTTAACCACTGGACCACAGACACACCTTTGATTATATTTGATAGTCAATCTTTCATCCTTCATTCTTTCAACGTGTAAAAACCAGCATAAACTACTTTTCTTCATTTTAGTAACAACATCATCACTCCGCACCCTGTAAAATCAAATTGTAACCGGGCGAAGCCGGCCCAAGTTGCCAGTTTCAAATAATGAACACCAGAAAAAACTGGACGTTGCAAATAAGGCCTAAATAAGTTTATTTATTTTATTAGCTTCAAACATTAAAACTACATACTCACGTCTCTGGCGTTTATTTAAAGTAGCCCACGCACTGGTCCGGTATCTCACAGTAAATTTTCGATGACCGCCGTATGATCGAGATTGAACACAGGCCACACATTAGTATGTAAAACATACGATCTAGATCACATGCAATTCACTCACCCACACAGACACACAAGATTCGATTAAACAAAGGCATGTGGATGTGTGTGTGTGACAGATCGTTCCGGCCATCGAAATCAACCACAAATACAACGATTTGAAAACGGGTGGTGGGCCGCGCGTACAAGATAGAGTGTCCAACCCTAGAATGACTCAGCAACTTGCTCGGCATTCTAGTGTTGGACATTCTCGGGTCGGACAATCTTGGATCCGTCGTTTTTTGCCTTCGACTCAAAACAAAAGATGTCGCAGTTCAAAGTACACTAACCGTACTATATCTATTGGGGTATAGCCAGCATTTATTTTTGAGTGATCACTTTCATTTCTGGGATAGGCCACTTTTTCTCTAGGGTGGGGGAGGGGGCATTTGGTTTTGTTCACAATAATAATGTTTGTTTTTAATAATTATATTTCTTGGGGCACATAGCATAGCTTTATGGGGTGGACCTCAGATCAGGGGGGTGGACTATGATAAGCCCACCCATTGCAGCCTGTATTATGCCGGTACAGTATATTGGTGCAAGTAGAAGCAAAAGAAATTCTTGTACATGATTTGTATGCAAACGAATAAAATAAATATTTAAGGGGGCTCCCATACAACAAACGTGTTTTTTTTTTGCCGTTTTTACAGATAATGGTACGGAATCCTTCGTGCGCGAGTCCGACTCGCACTTGGCCGGTTTTTTGTTTGTCCTTCTGTCATGCCAGTACAAAGAAACGGAGCGGCGTGATATTTTACGCTAATTGAAGTGCTGGACAGTGACATAGGCTTTTATCCCGGGAAACTGGAATTTTTCATAAACAATTTTACTCCGGGATAATTGATTACGTCACATTTAAAAAGCTAGTTCCAATAAACTCAAAAATTAAATTTAAATAAAAAGTTAAATTTAAATAAAAAGTTAAATTTAAAATTAGGTCACTAGAACTTTTCTAATTCAAAAAAGATGAAGTCATTGCGCAGGTCTCAAAATTCATTCAAAGATTCTTTCTCTACCTAGTTTTAAATGAAAAACCTTATGTAAGAAATTTTTGAGCTTTTTCTAGGTATAGAAAATATGAACTATTCTATCGATTCTTTCGATTATTACGATTCGATCGAAAAAAACTATTCTTTTTTATATTTTCGAACTAATTTGCTTATAATAATAGACTCAGTAGAAATATTTTACAAATTTAAACAGCAAGTTATCTAATATCAATTACAATATCACTAATTTAATTTAGACTTAAAGAACTTGTAATTTTTTACAAAATTTAAAATTTCTAGCTTAAAGTTTGGATAATAAAAGCACTTACCTATTAAAGAAAGCACACAGCCTCAGTTATCTATTAAATTAAATTTCTGAACAGATTTTTCGCCGGCCAAACTAATTTTTCACTAAATACTATTCACTTTAAAGGTTATAAATATGTAAAAATTGATAAACGCACACGAATACTATTACACATTGCAATATTAGATGGTTTTTTTAGTTAAATTTAACTGTTTTTTGTGAAATAATGAAATAATAGAGTGTGGTATAAAAAAATCGATTCAATGAGTAATTTTAGGTGCCATCTTTAAGCCAGTGTTCGGGCGCGGGGACGCATGCGCGGTTGATACCCCACGGCGCGTCTATTTCAAATGTAAGTCAAGCGTGAGCTTTTCTTTTATGAATCGGCTGAAAACTGAACGAATTGGCTGAAATCTTAAAATGGCTGAGTCAAATGTCATTCGAAAATATAAAGTTTGTAAAAATAGGATTGATTTAAAAGCTCTTGCTACGAATTTCTAATTCCGTTAAGATATATATCAGGCAGTATCAAATATTTCCCTTAATACTGTATCAAAGTATTGATTGATACGCCATTTTGAAGATTATTTTTCTCTCTAATGACGAAACTTAAACAAACAAGTTTCTATTAAAATTAGACCAATTTATTTATTTTGTAAAAGACGTCATCTGTTGGAAATCAGTTGAACTAACGTTAGGAAGTATTTGCACTATAAAACGACATTGTTCGGTGATTTTCCGCTTCACGCCTCCTTTGGTAACTCAAAGGGACAGTTTAGTTAGGTCACGTGATTGTATTTCAGTCGATCCCATACATTTAAAGTTATCTATTCTACATTCTATTCTATTCTTTTAGTTGTACATTGCCTAAGCCCCCGGTTATACTGAACTCAAATTAATCTATACTAATATAATATAATAATCTCTGAAACTATTGAACCGATTTCAAAATTACCTATTTCAAGATATTTTATTTTGTTTGAAAATATCCACAGGCGAAGCAGGGGACGGATAGTATATGTAATTTAAGGAAAATTCATATTGTGCAAATGTAACCAATTTATTATGTATTTTATCCTGGTTTACGCCAAATAATATAAGTCATATTTTTAACTAGGCTAGTTTAGTGGTTTTGCCTAACTTATATTGTTTGATGGGAGCAAAATAGGGATCCATATTCGCAAGGAAAGAGGGAACGACAGAGAATCCACACACCGGAAATGTGGTGTTGGAAAAAATGCTGGGCTTATCTTGGCCACCGCACAAATCTTTTTCTTCTTCTTATCGGTGATTTGCCAATGTCAAGTATAGCCTTTATAGTGTTTATAGCCTATTAATCGGTATTTAAGATAATCCTTGATATGTCTTAGTCGTCGACTAATCACAACCATCACAGCACGGACAGGATTAAACTGGATTCCCCATCACGTCTTGGCGGGCGCGTGGTTATTCACAAAGGCGTGACGTGGAATCCCACAAATGTTTCCATATATCTCCAAGAACTTCATGTCAAATAGAGACTATGGACTGTCGCTCAATCCTAAGAGTCTTCGATTATTTGGACACATCACACGAGCGATCCATAGCTGGTAGTGCAGGACAGAGTTGATGGTGGCAGATCGTGAGGACTTTTCCCTTGCGCTGGACCGACCAAATAAAGTATTTGAACCTCTTTGAATGACTGAACAGCATGGGCGTGGCCGGGAGCATCATTTCATGGTTTGAATCATACCTCATTGGTCGCAGTTCAAGGGTCGTTGCCAATGGTTACGAATCGGAGATGTTTACTGCGCATTCCGGTGTTCCTCAGGGATCTCATCTGGGACCAATTTTGTTCAATGTCTTCATCAATGACATTGGCTGCTGTTTTCCGAACTCTGATCACTACTTGTTTGCTGATGATTTGAAGTTCTCAAGAAAAATCTTGACAACTCATGATGTGAGGTTACTGCAGGATGACTTGGACAGTTTGGTGAAATGGTGTGACTTCAACCAAATGGATCTCAATTTTAGTAAGTGTCATGTTATTCATTTCAGTAGAAATAAAACGGGAGTGCCTGGTGTATACGCTGTGGGGTGTAGTGCTTTGACGGAGGTTGACGGTATTCGTGATTTAGGAGTGCATATGGACTGTAGGTTGCGGCTCAATACACACATAGACAAGATAACGCGAAAAGGATTCCAAACGTTGGGCTTTGTGCTGAGGAACTGCAGAGAGTTCAGGGACTCGGGAACCAAGATACTCCTCTATAATGCGCTGGTTCGGAGTGGTTTGGAGTATGCCAGCATAGTTTGGAACCCTCACTATGACATCCATATTAAAAAACTCGAGAGCGTTCAAAAAAGGTTTAGCTGGCATTTGGCATACAGCTGCAATCTTGCGAAGAGGCTTCCCGGATACAGGGATCGTCTGCGGTACTTCGGCATGAGTTCTCTGCGGAATCGTAGATGCAGACTGGATGCCGAATTCTTCTACAAACTGGTCAACTCCAAGGTCGACTGTCCAAACTTGTTGGGACAGTTGAATCTATGTGCTCCTATACGAAATCCCAGAGCTAGCGCATTTGATCCCTTCCTGCTAGCTAGATCGAAAACGGTCCTCGGTCTGGTCTCTCCTCTTAACCGTATGGTCGGACAGTATAACAAGATGCATAAGCGACACGACTTAGATGTGTTTGGTTCTCGGGCCACTTTCCAAACCACGATTGGAAAAATTGATTTTTTTGAGTGTTCTTAGTTATTAGTTTTGAAATTGTTTTCGTGTAAATTATTATTATTGTATTTTTTGTGTTATTATTATTATTATTCAATTACTTTTTTTTTCTTATCAATGTTGTGTTGTTGTTATAAAAATGTTATTAGCCCTATAATTGACACTGCGTCTACTAAGTTACAAAAATGTACAATGCATATGTGTGGACGTAGGTGTTGTTGGCAATGACGTACTATAAGTAGACACGTTATACCCATACTAAATGCAGATAATAATCAGCTTGAACAATACTATAGCTACCTATTAATTACTTACGTTTATATATTCAAGCGATGAAAGGGATAGAGAAACACAGCTCAATACCGAAATCCATTTGTTAAAAAGAGATAAATATATATTTTAAGTTGCGACACGTCATCGACGCGTGACCTTCTCCGGAGGAACTAGGGGAAGATTGTCTAAATGGAACACTCAATATTTTACTTAGAAATATTTTTGGAATAATAAAATATACAATATGTAATTAAAAAACTTTTATTTTACTAATAAATATAATGTAATAATCAATGACTTTACAACAAATAGACCATTTGTCTTTCAATCACGCTCAAACGGCTGAACAGTTCTAAATGAAATTTAGCATAGAGGTAGATTATGGCTTGGTATAGGATATTAGTATGCTACTTATTTATGTATTATGTAGTGTAATTTAAAATTAAGTCTTTAAATTTTTTTTTTATTTTTTTTATTCTGGACAACATACAACTATACAACAAAGATTACTACAACATAGATACATATTAAAAAAATAACTGTCATATAGTCAGTGACGTTTGTTTATACAACGTATTGTTTATACATACATTCAAAACAAGATATTTTTATGCAAATTCTAAAAAATATAGAAATAACAAATAATACAAAAAAAATTTTACTACAATTAACTACTATTTAGAATGTTACAGATATTTTTCCTAAATATATACAAAGAATGTGAAAATATGTCCACTTCGCAAAACTGCTGGTTGTGTCGTTGCACCATACGTCTAAATCTTAGAGTAAAAACTTGGCAACCAATCATATTCTCGTCTTTGGGTTCTGATTATCTCTATCCATTTTTCTCTTATTAATCCGCTTCTAGGGAGACTAAAAGATAAATAAATACAATAAGATCATAATACTATACATACAACAATAATATAATATATAAATTTATAATAATGTAAATATAATTATGTATATACATTTTCCGTACATTTAATAAAATTATATTTTTTTTAAATAGGTTCATGTAATTTATTGACAGGTCCGATATTACCAACTATCCCCATAATCAGTCGCTGAGTCTGTCGCGGCCATTTCGTTTTGTCTTCTCTATCACTCTCATACAAAATGCATCGTTCGTCTCGCTCAGGCAAGCGGCGAACTGGCAACAGCGCATTATTATTAATAAAATATTGTTATGTCCATAATTATAAAATTTCTGTACTTACCAATGAAATGAGATATCATTTCTATCCTTTACAGTTGCAGTATAATTTCTGCAAAAGCGGAACACACAAGATGTCATTTTTCTTGATGTTTTTGCGGATTATTCTACTCAAGAGAGACATGTACACTAGTCGTAGGATTGTGCGTGACTGTGCGCGACCAAATTTATAGTGGGACACTTACCTCTCATTTGCCTTGCTATAGCTTGAGCGTCAATCACGCATCTACCTCAGTTTATATAGTATATCATTGGTTGTTGGGCTATTTATAATAAATAAATAAATAAATAAACAAGGAAGTCCTCGGTGAGAGAGACATGAAGCCAGGTTGTGCGTCGAGCTTTGGACCGCCATGATTAACCACGACTGCTCTGCTAAGAGCAATACGACTAAGAAGAAGAAGAAATACTTCTGGTGACAAAGACATGAGAAAGAAGGAAATAAAAGAGAGCGCTGTAGAAAATAGCAAGAGGAACTAGAAAAAGGCGGTCATCTGACTCTTGATTCTGTCAACAGTACAGTCTGTGTACAGTAGTTTTTTAGCCGATAGGAGTTCAGAGACTACCCCCCCCCCCCCCCCTCCCCCCCCATAAGCCAATTGCCTGCTCATTTGACCATTAGCTGACCATTGGGATAGTAATAAGTTACCTTAGGTTACCCCACCCCCACGCAACAACGAAGCAACAAAGTGCATTTTTCACGATTTGGTAGGAACATGGATCATATCATGTTTAGGAGCTGAGAATTAACAATATTATCGCTGAATATTATAACTAATTATAACGAATCCCGGCCATGAGTACCAATGGGTTTTTTCATAATTAAAAACTTAATCCGACAAACCACACGTAGAGGCTTATCCATCTAAATATACCTCAACTGAACTGGCCACTCATTAGGTATAGCCTCACAAATACCATCGGCTAAACGAGGGAGACTGGGTCTGGGTACCCTGGGACCATAACACGGCAAAAAAAGTATATTATAATTAACATACACACAAACGTATTTAGTTTTGTATATTAGTTTAGGTACATATATGATATAAGTATGTCAGTACCAATGTTTTAAAATAAGCAACATAATTTGGTTGTGTTTTCTTTTAAATTATATTAATAAATTTATTTAAATCAAATTAAGTTAAATTAAAATAAGTGTATTAAGTAGACAAGGTGAAAAAAGTACGAAAATTAAAAATTAAGGTTTTTGACACAAACAATGGGAAAAATCCATATATTTATGATTTACTTTTTTATGAGTTTTACGTTTATAAAACTTGGTAAGTCATATGAGCTATGATTACATAATTAAAAACAAAATACCCCGCACCGATTTAATCCAAAACTACTGAACCTAACCTTTTCTTCCGGTTTAAACTATTGGATTGATTGTTTCAAAAGAAAGGTTTTCATGTATAAAAAAATGTCCTGTCACTTATAAGACCTGAGCAATAACGACATTAGTGAATCAAGTCGGAGGAAAAGAGACTATGTATTCCGCCATAATGCTTTCATGGAATATGCTGGATTACCGTTAAAGATATTACAAAGTAATGTAGGAAATATAAGAGAATAAATTATACACAAATAGTCCGATCGATTCTCGTACTTCCTAGGGCTAGAAATCCTAGTTAAAATTATAAATTCGAAAGAAAGTGTGTTTTCTCAATTAAAAATTTTTTAGGGATAATTTTGTATATCACCTTTCAAACTTTTCCCCGGGCGAAGTTCTGTTTAATATGGGCTTTTTAATAATAAGGTGCAATTATACATCAAAATCGGTTCACAATTTTAATTGCCGTTCCGAAATCGGGTAAATTACACAAAACAACCACTTCTGATGAAGAAAAAAAACTTGCTTTCAGAAAGCAAATGCACAGTCACTATAAAAAAAATACCCAAATCGCTTCAAGCGTGCCTATAAAATTCTCGATTTCTCCGGGATCCCATCATCAGATCAGGATGACCATGGGACCACTTGAAAAGTTTACCCTTTCGAACAAAAAAAAATTCCAAATCGGTAGTAATCGGGGAACACATATAAAAAAAAGATTCCGACGAATTGAGAACCTCCTCTTTCTTTTTTTAAGTCGGTTAAAAGAAAAAAAACTAGCTCTTTTGTCGCTAAAAATTAGGTATTATTGCCATTATTTCACGCGTATTTTTTTTTTCAGACCTAACTATAGTAACAAATATAGATAAACATTTCAACATAAGTGCAATAAGGACATATGAAAATGAAACTATAAATATATTTGCCAGTGAGGATATACAGCGAATAGAGTAAGAATTTTATTTCACAAATACTTTTTAATTACTTTGAGTGATTTTTGGTAGGGGAAAATATTATGGGTTCGCGTCACGACATGCTCTTGGCACAAATGCAGACAACGGATTGCCTAGCCCGAACTTGTGCATCTGCACTAGTGGACTTGTGGACTTGAGATGCCGATTTGAGATTTGCCGTGTCAACAATTGACGTCTTTTTACTGAAATTGACGTCATTAGCTCTTAAAAAATTTATTTCGAACATTGTATTTGAACTATGAATTCGAATCTTTTTACACAATTAAAGACTCGTACACGTGTGACTGCAACATTTTAAATAGTGTCTTGAGTTGCCGTTGTTGCAGTACACATGTGTACCAGCCTTTTAAGTTTGCAGCAGATTGTTGGCAACATCTAACGGCGGGAATTTTAATTTAAACATATTTTTTTCAAACTTTTTTTTTCCTTCTCGGAGTTGAACAAATTTAAAAAAAGTTAGGAAAAGTAGTTTTTCAAATTGTTTTTTGAAGAAACCAATTTTTGGAAAAGAAAATGTTTTTTAAATAATTTTATTTATCGCGCAAGGTTTTGTCCCGTTCACAAAAAATGTCAACCATTAAATATTTGTGTTTTTTTTTAAGTAATTTATCTCAAACGCTGGATAGAGGGGCGCCACTATTAAGTTTCTGCCCGGTTCGAAAAAATCGTAAGCTGCATTTACCGAATATATCGCGATGTTAATAGTATAATTCAATAAAATTAATAATAAATTTAAAAAATAGTGACCCGATAGAATGACTCTGATTCCCTGGGAGCGAGGTCGGGCCCTTGTATGGGATGCTACGTGCGTGGACACATTAGCCCCGTCTCATCTCAGGGAAACAGTAATCAAAGCGGGAGCTGCGGCGGAAATAGCAGAGTCTAACAAACGGAGCAAACTACAAATTTGTGCCGTTTGGTGTAGAAACTCTAGGTCCTTGGGGTTTAAATACCAAAAAGTTTATTAAAGACTGATCATCTCTTCTGGTGACAATAGGGTTGGCTCCTTCCTCGGTCCTCGCTCAACCATTTAGAGTAATATATATCCATAATTTGTATGGCGATATTACTATTCCCAATTTCTCTGTAAATAATCCACCTGTGTCACTGTAATTTATCATATAGTTACTTATTGAATATATCTAAGTGAAATAGTCGTTATTATTTCAATTGGTTTTCTTTAATAGGAAATATGGGTGGTAAAATAAAGGATTATTTTGACCCTGTTTTCTCTTTTATAATCTATCACAAAGCTCTTAAATTTTTTTAAAGCGCTGTTTAACCATTACCCTTCAAATAAACGTCTTGCGTTTTTTGGTAGCTTATTGAAAATTCAAAATAAAAAATATTTTATGATTTTTTAATTGGACATAAGCTACAAAAAACGTAAGACGTTGGTATAACAGCGCGTTAAAAAAAATAAAGAGCTTTGTGATAGATTATGAAAGAGAAAACGGGGGCCATATTTCCTTTTCAATAAAAACCCATTGAAAAAATAACAGCTATTTCACTTAGATATATTCAATATGTAAATAGTTAAATAATGCTAAATTACAGTGGCATATATAGGTAGATTATTTACAGAGAAATAGGGAATAGTTTATACCCAGAAAAATTATGGGTATAGGACCTTTAACGCGGGTGCAACCGCAAGCACAGCTAGATATAAAATTGACTTTGTGTGTGGTGGGTGTGGGTTTAAAATACTCAATATTGCCCATGGCTTCACACTTCCTTTGTCTATATAATAAATAATAAAATGTTGACTTACGTTCTCTCACTGGGAAGGCCCGAATATCAATGGTGCAGGCGATCTTGCGCGGTTTCTAATATAGCTTATTTTTGCCTCTTTAAATATTTTCTTGTTATGGAAATAATTCGAGATCTTTTATTAATTTAATTATTTACACAAAAATATAAAAACCTTAAATCTAATCTAAACATTAAAAATAACTAAATAAATCAGGTCCGCGTGGAATAGTAGCAAGAATACTGGCTGCATTTCCGCTGAATCGCGATGCTGATTCGTTGAGCGAGAAAGGAGCCAGCTCCCTTGTGACAAGAACAGATGATCAGTCGAGGGGTTATATTTTTAATAAACTTTTTAACATTTGAACCCCACGGACCTAGAGTTTCTACCTACACCAAACGGCACAAAATTTAGTTTTTAATAATTAAATTATAAGCTTTGATTACTGTTTCCCTGAGATGAGACGGGGCTAATGTGTCCACGCACGTAGCATCCCATACAAGGGCCCGACCTCGCTCCCAGGTAATCAGAGTCATTCTATCGGGTCTCTTGCCGTCTTCCCGGATTATTCCCATTGGCTCTAGGAGAGCAGGGACTTCTATTGAGCCAAGAGCCCTTTTGATGGTATCATTGAGGGAGCTGTGGCGAGATTAATGTGTTATTTTTATATTACACATTTTTTTGTATATATAACTCAGAAATAAATTAACTTTAAAAAAGTGTCCAACTTCAAAAGATTGCATTGAAAAGTAAGAAATAATAAATATATACACGGTACACTTTTTTTAAAGTTTTATTTTTCCCTTTTAAGTGATTACAAGTGTCATTACAAATATAAATAATCGAAATCGGCTTGGCATTTCATCGAGTTATGACAAAAATTGACTTAGAAATCAGTTTTTATTCAAAACTACTAAACCAATTTTCACTAAAAAAATGAGACCACATGTGAAGCACCAGCTTTCAAATAAAAAAGAATCATCAAATTCTGAGGTAACAAACATAAAAAAATAAAAAATAAATACAGTTGAAATAAGAACCTCCTCCTTTTTTTTTGAAGTCGTTTAAAATATATCTATGAAGTTTTTCAAAAATTACTATATCTCAAACTATTTTTCTTGATTTTTTTAATGTAAATTGATAATTATTATCCATGGATACCTTAGTTGACCATATTGCGGTGTTAATACTGTTTTTTTAATGTTCACAATTTCCAGTGAGTTTTTCAAGATCGATCGTCAAACGTCATTCTAACGTAAGCTTTTGGAAAATGAGTCCTGAACAATGGTAATTTTCTATGAGATATCGATCGGCCTAGTTTAGAGGGTTTAGAGGTAGGAAAAACTTTTCATGGTTAAGTGATTTACAAAAAAAGTCCGCGGTAGTATATTCCCCATCCCCATTTTCCAGGATAAATTGTGAAATTCCATCTATCTATCTATCTGTCATCACGCCTTTCATCCCAAGAGGGGTAGGCAGAGACAATCGAATGCCATTTGTTACGATCCTGACATATCTCTTTTGCTTCTTTTATATTCATCTTATCTTTCATACATGCTCGGCGATTGTGTGTACTTTTAATATTTCCTTCGATCAACATATTTTTTATATGTTCAATAAAAGTACATCTAGGTCGTCCTCTGCTAGCATTTCCTTTCACTTCAGCCATATAAACCTTTTTAGTCAATCTTTCATCCTTCATTCTTTCAACGTGTCCAAACCAGCGTAAACTACTTTTCTTCATTTTTGTCACAACATCATCTTTTACTCCGCATTCTTCTCTAATGACATCGTTCCGGATGCGGTCAATACGCTTTATATCACACATTCTACCTAAAGACCGCATTTCCACTGCATTTATTTTACTTTCATGCCTCTTATTCCATACCCAAGTCTCGCTTCCATAAGTAAGTGATGGAACTAAAACAGCATTATGTATGTTCATTTTACTTTTAGTTGTAAGTTGTGTATTTCTGCATACATTGTTTAGTCCACCAAATACCTTGCTTCCCGCTTTCACTCTCCTTTCAATTTCTTTGTCTATCTTTCCACTTCTTGTAACCATACTACCTAAATAAACAAATTCATTCACTTGCTCTAACTTACATCCTTTCACACAAATCTTACACTCCGTCCTTTCATCTTCCTTTTCAAATACTAATACTTTTGATTTCGAAATATTAATTTTCATGAATTTCTTCTCACATTCCTCATTCAAAATTGCAACTAGGTTTTGCAGCTCTTGCTCCGAAGATGCAATTAATACCGCATCATCGGCATATAAAAGACAGCAAAGTCTAGTAGGACCCATTTCTATCCCTAAGGAACATTGTTGTAATTTGGTCAAACAACTATCGAAATACAGATTGAATAGACAAGGTGACATTACACAGCCCTGTTTAACACCACAATGTATATTAAACGGGGTTGAGCACTGTCCACCCACTCTAACAACGGCAGTACAGCCATCATATAATGATTGTACTGCCCTTATGAGTTTTTTATTCACTCCGTATCTCGCTAGTGTTGACCATAATTCCGTTCTGCATAGGTTGTCATATGCTTTTTCTAGATCAATGAAAACACTGTAAACTTTTTGATTTTTTGCCAAATGTTTTTCAACAATGTTTCTTAAGGTAAAAATTTGGTCAACACAACTCTTACCTTTCATAAATCCCGCTTGAGCATCCCACATCTTATTTTCTGTCACCTTTTGCACCTTTTCAATTATTATTCTTCCATACATTTTTCCAACCAAGCTGATAAGGCTGATGGCGCGATAATTATTGCAATCAAGCTGTGAACCCTTTCCTTTAAACACTGGAACTATTATGGCTTGACACCAGTCTCCTGGTACTCGTCCGTTGCTCCAGCATTTATTGAAGAGAGCACACAGTGTGTTACATATTATCGCTCCTCCATGTTTTATCATCTCGGAGGAAATCCTGTCTTTCCCTGCCGCTTTTCCGTTCTTCAATCTTCTGATGGCTGACACAACATCATCCTCCGTGATAATGTCATCGATAATTTCCGAGTCCTCATAGTCCTCACTATCAGCATCCGAAGGATGTGTTTGTTGTCCATCAGAGTTTCCATATAATCTTTCATAAAACTCTTTCATTCTTTCTAATACTTCTCCATTCAATGTCATTAACCGTCCATCCTCTGCTTTAATCATTTGTACATTAGAAGTCCTCAATACTCCTCGAGATTTTCTCACTAAATTCCAAAAATTTTTGACGTTCTCTTGGAAAAATCTTGAGAACTTCTTCTCTTCATTCATCTTTTCTTTCATCTTACTTTCTTTAATTATCTCTTTTACTCTCTTCTTGCATTGTGAAATTCCAATATGGAAGATAAGCTATTTATAATCCAAGTTTCATCAAAATCTGTTCATCCATTGATGTGTGATTAGGGAATGCAATCCGGATAATTCGTAATCCGTAAAATCCGGATATCCACATATTTTTACTCGCCTTTTAAATCCGGATTTGAAAATCGAATCCGGTTTTTTTTTAATATTTACACAAATTATAGTAATATTTGTAATAAACTAACAAAATAAATCGAATCAAACGAGTTTCTCGCGTTAATCTGTAGATGGCGGTATTCGCAGCCGGTTAAATGACAATACTTTAGATGCCTTATTATTTTTGAGGTCACATTTTATGTTTCAAAAAAGGTCATAGTTCACTCTATCCTATCTTTCTACAACGAACTGAGAAGTAAAGAGTAAGGCTGGAAATACACGCCAGGTTTTGTTTACGATAGTCGGACCCGATAGTCAAATCAGACAGACTATCGGAAGGCACTCGTTCCATACAAATGTTTGAACACTCAATAATGAGTCGGAAACAGAGCCAAGGCGTCTACGATTTTGTTCCCGTTCCGATTGTCTGAAGGCGCGCTTTGCCTACTTTTGGATAGAAACAAAATATACGTCCGATTCGATAGTTGAGTCTAGCGTACTTATATTCCTTGATTCTAGCTTTGACGCCGAACGGACGTGCACATTCTGGTTCAATGGCGGAAACTTATAACACTGAACGGCTTATTTTGGCCGTAGAAAATCACATTTGCTTATGGGATATAAGTAGTGAGGTTTATCACGATAGAGAGAAGAAAAGCTTGGCTTGGAAAGACGTCTGTAACGAATTAAGTTTTCTTTTATGAAGCTCAAAAGTTCATCATAAGAACTTATAATCATTCTATAAAAATCAAAAATATTTTCGGGGTAACTTAGTAAATTCGGATGTTTTAAATGAAAATGACTGTCTGTAAGTCTCCTTAAATTAAGAAGATGGACCCAATAGCAACGTTTTTTCTTCTTCTTTCGCATCAACACGAGCAAATATGCAATAAGCAACAGTACTTCGTCGTCCATGTTTTCTGTCTGTTCGGTATGCGATAGCCGATAGCTCTGGGACGGACGACTGAGTTCACAAAAAGTCGGACATAAGAATCTGACGTGTATCGAGTGAATACAATCCGTTAGTGGGATCAGACAACCGGGTGCAAAACCTGACGTGTATTCCCAGCCTTAGAAATTACCTACTTACTGAAGTTATTAATTTACTTGTGAGTTTAAATTGTTTTGTTTCTATTTTTTTTTTATTATAAATAGCCCAACAACACCTACGTCCACACATATGCATTGTACATTTTTGTAACTTAGTAGACGCAGTGTCAATTATAGGGCTATTAACATTTTTATAACAACAACACAACATTGATAAGAAAAAAAAAGTAATTGAATAATATAAAAACACAAAAAATACAATAATAATACCTAATTTACACAATTTCTAAACTAATAACTAAGAACACTCGAAAAAATCAATTTTTCCAATCGTGGATTGGAAAGTGACCCGAGAACCAAACACATCTAAGTCGTGTCGCTTGTGCATCTTGTTATACTGTCCGACCATACGGTTAAGAGGAGAGACCAGACCGAGGACCGTTTTGGATCTAGCTAGCAGGAAGGGATCAAATGCGCTAGCTCTGGGATTTCGTATAGGAGCACATAGATTCAACTGTCCCAACAAGTTTGGACAGTCGACCTTGGAGTTGACCAGTTTGTAGAAGAATTCGGCATCCAGTCTGCATCTACGATTCCGCAGAGAACTCATGCCGAAATACCGCAGACGTTCCCTGTATCCGGGAAGCCTCTTCGCAAGATTGCAGCTGTACGCCAAATGCCAGCAAAACTGGAGGAGCTGTGGCGAGAAAGCCTGCCTGCACTTTTTATGTAGGAAACTCTGTGAGATTAAAATTGATCAACACGGACATGTTCACAACATACCTTCACGTCTGTTCCCCAAAAGGGGTAGGCAGATAGTATGGAGCGCCACGATCTTTGCATACTTCTCTTGCTTCATCCATAGGAAAGTTCCCGACCAGTGCAAGCTTCATGAGCCCAGTTTTTGCATTCCAGACATTGCACCCATTTTTCTTTGGCTCTGCTATTTGAATATGGCTCAAAACAACAAAGCCAAAAGGATTCATCTTCTTCTTCACTGTTTTCGTTTCCTCTTTGTTTATTGACAACCTTGATCTTTTTAGTTTTAGTGCCTGATTTTGATCTTTTTCTTGTTTTTGTTCTAGCTGCTTCGATTGCAGCTAGTTCATCCTTTACGGGAGTGTCGGTTAAGATAGCGGATTTCACTTTGTGTCTATTTGTTTGATTTCCTTTCCTTGGCATTATATCAGATGTAAAGATTGTGGAGGGAACAACGGATTCAGTGGTTTTAAGCATCCCTTCATATATCGCGAGATCAGGTGAATTCTTATCAGGGTTTTCTGCAGACTTGGGTACGTTTTCTGTTTCGTAGCTGATTTGAGGAGGAGTAGTCGGTAAATTTAAGATTGATGGACTTGGTGTACGAGAATCATGTAAAATACTGTTTGCAAGGGGACGTTCATCACTTGTGCTAGAAGTAGGGCATGGCGCGGGTCCTTCACTTCTTGAAATTCCCACCAGGTTAGAGCTGGATGGACCAGAACTAACAGAAGTTGCCAAAGGTCGATCAGTAATTTGACTCGGAAGATAATCAGCCCGCTATTTATAGACTGCTGTCATAAAATTGAAAACGAGGAGAATTGAAAAAAATCTCCTCAGTAAGAAAAAATCTCCCAATTTCTGCAAATTAAATCCACAATGAAGAAGCAAATACACAGAAATCAATTGTACTATATATACATAATAAATGTTTAGTTAATGAGCTTTCGCACCATGAATGGTCTAGGCCAGTCTTTCCCAATTAGTGGTACGCGTACCCCCAGGGGTAATGACCTTGCTTTAGGGGGACGCGCGGCAATCTCAGGATTCTCAGGTAGGTACTAAGTTCAGGCGCAAACATATCCCTTCCACTGGCAGCCGGAGCTGTTTTTACGTTCGATTGTACGCAAACAGCAATCAAAAAACTAATTTAATTAATATCACATTGGCTAAGGGGTATGCGAGTTTGGGCCCTTTCTCGAAGGGGTACTCAGGAGAATCTAATTGGGAACCACTGATCTAGGCGGACCGTTCATTATATTGGACGAGTCTGTGGTCGGTTTCGGTGGGCCGTACGGCAACACGCCAGGGATTTGACGAATGTGTGGCCACCTTAACTATGCAAAGTATTCGCAATCTTAATTTTTTTTTTAATTTTTTTTTTGCAGTTGTATTTTATTTAGATACAACGAAGATGCTGCCAATACAAATCTACCAATACAATCTAACAATGTAAGTATCAAAGTTTATATTTATCACTATATATAAACTAAAATCCGCCGCCTCATCTGTCTGTCTGTCTGAAACTATTGAACGGATTTTGTTGATGTTTTCAGGATTACATAGAACAGCTTCTGGATCCAAAAAGAAATAATCCCGTGGCTGTAATTTGCCCCTCCCCCGCCCGCTTTTGCGGTATAAAAAGTAGTATATGACATTCTCTGACCCCTAAACTACCACAATGCAAAAAATCATGTCGATCCCGTGAAAAACAAAAACAAATATATCCCACGGGAACCATACATTTTTCTATGTGCTATTCCAGACTATAATCTATCTCTGTGCCAAATTTTATCCAGATCCGTTCAGCCGTTCTGGCGTGATTGAGAAACAAACACACATTCATCCATACATATTAGTGGGATATAATTATTCAACAAGGTGTACAGGTACCGGGACGGTTCTTGAGCGCTCGACGAAAAAGTGGGGAAATGTTTGCGCATATTATGTAATTCGAGTGCAATATAACTTGTATATTTATATTTGATTTGTTGGTGTTTGTTTTTACGATTGCTTTTTACTGCTGGTAAAATTAAAATTAATACCTCATACCGTCAAGCAGACCCAAAAATTGTGTTCTGCGTATCTAACGACCACCGCTCAAGAACCGTCCCGATACCTATATTAAACATGGACCTATCACTTGGCATATGCTGTCTAATCCGTCAGAGATATAACAAAATGATATATGAAAGAAATTTATTTAAAAATATCACTGGGCTGGAAGCTGGAACCCTAAAGGTGGCCACACATTCGTCCAATCCCCGGCCGGTCGCCGTACGGTCCACCGAAACCGACCACAGACTCGTCCAATTCTTGTAACAAACGGTCTGCCATGCGTTTTCAAATCGTTGTCAAGATTTTGATGGCCGGAACGATCTGTCACACACACACACACACACACATCCACATGCCTTTGTTTAATCGAATATTTTGTGTCTGTGTGGGTGAGTGAATTGCATGTGATCTAGATCGTATGATTTACATTGCTAGTGTGTGGCCTGTGTTCAATCTCGATCGTACGGTTGGCCGGACCATTTTCGGTGAGATACCAGTGGGCTACTTTAAAGTCAGGCGTTTTGGAGCCTATTCTAGACAAACATTGGGACAGACAGACACAAAAATTTAAAAAAAGTTAGGTAGGTACTTAGGCGTCAGCCATTAATCACGTGTGGTCCAAATAGGGAAGGTTTGAATAACATCACTATTGATCACATTGGGGAGGGGAGGGGTTGTTGTTATATAATTATCACGTGTAAATTTAAAAAAAAATTACAAACAAAACAGGTGGGGGGGGGGGGGTAGCTTAGAAACTCACCACGTATCACTAGGGGTTGTAAAAAAGTGGCTTAATTAGAAATAAATAAATAAATAAATAAGTATACCTTTTTGTCGAAGTGGAAACTTCTTTAGGCGCGTTGGGAGATTTTTGGTAGGGGGAAATCTTATGGATTCGTGACATGTTTTCTGCACAAGACCATGGATTGCCCGGCCCAAGTATGTGCGAGCAGGAATTTGTGTACTGGCTTCCACGTACCCCTGGGTCGGGCATTTTTGTCTGCGCATTTCTAGCCGGCAATTCTTTGGTCCGTATATGGCGTTATTATACGTTATTTTATTTTTTAGAACTTCATACACATGCAGATGGAAAAAGATTATCAAGGGGTTTTGGAATGCATTTTTTTTCATAATGATACTCCACTTTATAATTTTACTCAAGTTATTGGTGAGTAAAAGTGGTTCTAACAGATCTTTGATATTTTCGAACCAAATAAAATATAGCCCGTAGCACTCATGGATAACGTAGCTTCCTATTAGTGAAAGAATTTTCAGAATCGGTTCAGTATTTTGAGAGATTACCCCCTACATCCAAACTTGTCTGTCTGTCTGTGAAACTACTAAACGGATTTTGTTGCGGATTTCAAGATTAGATAGATTGTTTCAAGAAGAACGTTTACGAGTATTGATATCATGTTTAGGAGCTAAGCAAACAACTCCTGTAAAATTTTACCCCAAGATAGAAAAAATTGTGTACTGCGAACTCCCAATTTTATCAAAAAATGGGTTACGATTATTTTTTCTGTATAAACCATACATATTATCTCACTGTAATTTTAAATTAACAAAAATAAAATTTCAGGTGTTTGTAATAGTAAATCTTGGGATGAAGAAAAGGGTATGTAATTTTTATACAATTATTTTGCTTTTATTTGTACAAAATGTTTTCAAACCCTGACGGAACCGACTTTTATTTTCACTCATTGCAATTTTATATTAATTATTATAAGTACGTAAATCTTAAAAACAAATAATAGAATAGATACTTATTTATCTTTTTCATTTAAAAAAATAATAATTATGTAATTAATACGTAACGTTACGACACATCCGAACGTAAGTGCTGTAGGTCAAGTTGCTAGACCTAGGACTCTCGCCCCTGGCTTGCCTTTGTTGGCTGTTCAGGGTAGAGTCGTTAGAATATAATCTATCATCTATCTATCGTCACGCCTTTCATTCCAAGAGTGGTAGGCAGAGACAATCGAATGCCATTTGTTGCAATCCTGACATATTATTTATCATACATCGCTCAGCGATTGTGTTTACTTTTAAAATTTCCATCGATCAATACATTTTTTATATGTTCAATCGTCCTCTGCCAGCATTTCCTTTCACTTCAGCCATATAAACAAAAGTCAATCTTTCATCTTCATTCTTTCAACGTGTCCAAACCAGCGTAAACTACTTTTCTTAATTTTAGTCACAACTTCAGCTTTCACTCCGCATTCTTCTCTTATGACATCGTTTGGGATGCGGCCAATACGCTTGATATCACACATTCTACGTAAAGACCGCATTTCCACTGCATTTATTTTACTTTCATGCTTTTATTCCATAACCTCGCATAAGATAAGTCTCGCTTCCATATGTAAGTGATGGAACTAAAACAGCATTACTTTTAGTTGTAAGTTGTGTATTTCTGCATACATTGTTTAGTCCACCAAATACCTTGCTTCCCGCTTTCACTCTCCTTTCAATTTCCTTGTCTATCTTTCCACTTCTTGTAAACATACTATGTAATTTAGTATTATGTACTAGCGACCCGCCCCGGCTTCCCACGGGTAGCAGAGCTAATTATACCTACCTTGCTCCCAGTCGGCTTGACTTTTTCCAACGTCAGACTTCAACAATTATCGTCATATTTCACCTATGTTCCCATGCAAGCCTTACAAAGGACAAGCATTTTTTCCACGGCTGAACGGTTCTGGATGAAATTTGGCACAGAGATAGATTATAGTCTGTAATAGTACATGGCTACTTTTTATCCCGGAAAAATGTATGGTTCCCGTGGGATAGATTTTTTTTGTTTTTCACGGGATCGACATGATTTTTTGCATAGTGGTAGTTTAGAGGTCAGATAATGACATATACTACTTTTTATACCGCGAAAGCGGGCGGGGGAGGGGCAAATTACAGCCACGGGATATTTCTTTTTGGATCATTTTCCACGCGGGTGAAACCGCGCACAGAAGCTTATGTTTAATATAAAGAAATATGTACACAATAACACAGAAAACATTTTTTTTGCAGCCGAATACATACTATACACATCAATTGGAGGTTCAATTTTAATATTCATAATATTAATACAATTAATATTACTTATATTGTTTTGTAAAAATATTGGTAAGTAAAAATAAATTATATACTCACGCATGTATCCCAGTGGGGTAGACAGAGACTAGGGATCTCCACATTCCACGATCCTGACATATCTCTCTTGTTAACATACCTGTACTCACGCCTGTATGCCAGTGGGGTAGACAGAGACTAAGGACCTCCACATTCCACGTACCTGACATATCTCTCTTGTTAACATACATATACTCACGCCTGTATCCCAGTGGGGTAGACAGAGACTAAGGACCTCCACATGCCACGATCCTAACATATCTCTCTTGTTAACATACATATACTCACGCCTGTATCCCAGTGGGGTACACAGAGACTAAGGACCTCCACATGCCACGATCCTGACATATCTCTCTTGTTAACATATACTCACGCCTGTATCCCAGTGGGGTAGACAGAGACTAAGGACCTCCACATGCCACGATCCTGACATATCTCTCTTGTTAACATACATATACTCACGCCTGTATCCCAGTGGGGTAGACAGAGACTAAGGACCTCCACATGCCACGATCCTGACATATCTTTCTTGGTTTATGTTATTCACACATGTATGGTTCATTATTTTATTTTTAGCAAAATTTAAAACGAAATTGGAGCAGTCTTTTTCAAGCGGGACTTTAAATAAGCCTAAAGGTGGTATGTATTACATATTACATAGATACGGTCAGTATGAGGAAATCTGAAACTAATATATAATTACGAAAAAATTACTTACAAAGTCAGTTATTTCAAAATTTCTAAAATAGCAGTGAACCAATTTTCATGAAAAATATGAGACCAAGAGTTATCTGTCGAATAAAAAAATTATCATCAAAATCGGCTTACCTACAACTGGCGGAGTAATCGGTGTACATACATACATAAGAAAATCCTTCTTTATTTATGAAGTCGGTTAAAAATATAGAGAAATATGTTCTGAGGTACCATGTCAGAAAAACTGCATTCATAGAATAAATTATAAAAACAATGTATATAATTTAATTTGAGATTGAACACAGGCCACACAATCTAGATCACATGCAATACACTCACTTACACAGACACACAAGATTCGATTAAACAAAGGCGTGTGGATGTGTATGTGTGTGACAGATCGTTCCGGCCATCGAAATCAACCACAAATACAACGATTTGAAAACGTATGGTGGGCCGCGCGATAAGAATTGGACGAGTCGTGGTCGATTTCGGTGGACCTTATGGCGGCGATTGGACGAATGAGTGGGCACCTTTAGGGGCTTTTCCATCTAAATATACCTCAACAGAACTGGCCATTCGTCACAAATACCATCGGCTAAAAGAGGGTGACTTGGTCTTTCGCTAAGTACGGGTTGCCGTGAAGGCGAAAAAAAAATCTTTCGGAATTGCATAACTTTTAATTATAGACACATAGTTATTTCTACAACCTACACAATCAAACAACGTAAGTTATTTTTTTTTTGAAAATTGACCGCAGGTTCAATATGATGACATTTTTTTAAAATACTTTTAAATTAGATATAAATATTAGTTAATAAACTTACTTAATATTTTTTTTTCTTCACTTACAGCCTTACAGCTCCCGAAACCGTGTTATCGGTCCCAGGGTACCCAGCGGAAGACCAAGTCTTCATCTTTTAGCTGATGGTATTTGCGAGGCTTTGACTTTTCGAAAATCAATTAATGCAGTTTTAGTTATATTTAAAATAGACGACAGAATATGTTTCCAGATTTCCCCATACTGCATGTACTCAATGCTAAATTTTTTATTTTTTAGCAATATCTAAAACGACATTGGCGCAGTCTTATCCTAGCAGGACTTTAAAAGAGGCTCAAATTGGTATGTATTATACACATCATCTCAATAACTTAGTTGTCCGGTAGGGGGCGCTAGCGTCAGTTGTGACTTTAGTTGCGTTTTGACAGCAAAATAGGTAAATTAAGTGATTTCCGTGCCTAATCTTTATAAATGCATCACTTGAGTTAGTTATATTAGTTGGAGACGCTGGGGCAACCCCCGTTGCGCCGACAATGTCTCGGAGAGCGACGACCCCCCCCCCCTCCCCTGGTATCTTAAACGCCTTTTCTTGACGCCAAGGAATCCAGCAGCTGCCTGTCTATCCTGGCGATGTCTTCTCTACACTGGGTCCAGGTCTAGTCATTGACTGACCAGACCAGAGGTTCCACCAGCTCCCAAGGGAGGTGGTGGCCGTTGAGTGGCCTTCCATACGCAGGGGCAATGACGGCGATGCCACGGAAATGTTCATGTCGGCCATTGTCCGACCACAAACTCCTGGACGTAGTCGATCTGCAAGTACCTGCGGATGGTCTCGTTGTGCATCACTTGAGAATGGCTTGATAAGGTTTATATATAGGAAAAGAAAAATTAGATAGTGTTTTTATCATTTATCTGGTGCGTCGGTGGCCCAGTGGTTAAGACGTCTGGTATTAACTAGGCAGACCTCGGGTTCGATCCCCGGATCCCGGCCATGTACCGTACCATGGGGTTTTTAATTATGTACATAATCCGGCAAAACAATCTTAGAGGCTTTTTCATCTAAATATACCTCAACAGAACTGGCCACTCGTTAGGTATAGCCTCACAAATACCATCGGCTAAACGAGGTACCCTGGAACCCCGTGAAGAAAGAAAAAAATCTTTTATCATTTTAGAGTTTGATCTACCTACTTACATGAAAAAAAAAGTTTAAAGAATCTCCAAAATTCAAGTTAAAATTTATTTAAAAGGTTACTTTGGTCGGAATAAAAAAAAATTCAGTGGCAAAAGCCTATGTTATTCAGGTATGAAACTTACATTGCAAGGCATAAAAATTCTAATTTTATTTAACTTTTAGCAAAATTTAACACGAAATTGGATCCAAGCGGCACTTTAAATAAGCCTAAAGTTGGTATGTATTAACACTACATTACATTACACTACATTACATACCTATTATAAAAAAAATCGCTAGCCGCGTCTGCCTATCTGTGTACTTTTCACGCAAAAACTACTGAACCTTTGATAAGTTGATCCACCGATGGACCTATCATGTATAGGAGCTGAGCAAACAAGTCGCCAAAAAAAATTAGCCGCAGCGAGTTTTCATGGCGTATGCTGTCTAATCCGTCAGAGATATAACAAAATGATGTAGGAAAGAATTGTATAGAATAAAATGATCTACATAAAAGTCCGCGGTAGCATCTTTAATAGATAAGTAGTTATAAGCGTACTTATGTAGATATTCAAATTGTTTTACCCATGAGAGGGCGGGGGCGTGATTTACTCCAAAACTACTGTATTTATTTTTGTTGCGATTTTCATAATTGGATATATTGATTCGGGAGGAAGGTTTATGAGTATTAAACATGGACCCCTATTCAGACTATTCAGCACCCTAGACTATTGTATAGGAAACGGGACATACATTGTACTAAAATGACAGTAGGTAGGTACTTACTTACTAATGTTCTCAGACCTACCAAATATACACAAAAAAAATCATACAAATCGGTGAAGCCGTTTCGGAGGAGTTTGGTTAGAAACACAACCGCCACAAGATATTACACTGTAATACTCGGTCTTTTTTCAGTTTCGCCAACAGATATCAAGCAAAAAGAAATCAAGGAGTTCCTACGAGAAGTTGATCAACAAGAAGGTAAGTGGCTAAGAGGTAAATATTTCGCCCGTGGATATTTTCGAACAAAAAAAAATAGCCTAGATTACTAAGGGATATCGTAGCTTTCTATTCGTGAAAGAATTTTTAAAATGGGTTCAGTAGTTTGAGAGATACAAACTTGCAAACTTTACCTCTTTATAATATTAGTAATATCCTATAGACTAGCAATCCCCGTTTTCACCCATGGATATATATTCCTAGATAATAGGTAGCCGCTGGCTACTTTGGCCCAGTAGGGGCCAGAAGAAGATCCCGGGGGGTTGATGCCCCTCAGAGACTGCCGGCGCAACGGGGGTTGCCCCAGCGCCTTCGGTTCGGACCGGCCGAGTTAGCATACATTTTGACAGCGACACTTTCGTTTCGGTCGAATGGCCTTGAACAGGCCAAAACGTTCATGTCCAACAAGGACCGGCCAGAGATATCCCGGACCGGGCATGCCCTGCACAAGAATGCCGAGCAATTTGCTTGGCCGGACAAAGACAAGTACACGGAATTTTCCCGCACATTGTTGGGCCGGACCTCTCGGCCCCGGGCTATCTCTGGCCGGTCCTTGTTGGACATGGACGTTTTGGCCTGTTCAAGGCCATTCGACCGAAACGAAAGTGTCGCTGTCAAAATGTATGCTAACCTCCCGGAAGACACACTCGACTCGACTCGACCCATGCATATTTGATGATGAAGGGCGGAGCTAGGATTTCAATGGGGGGGGGGGGGGGGTGTTGGGCCTTGTTAGTTAAAGGCAAGACCAGGGAGGTGAGCATATATTTGACGTGACATCTTTCGTTGAAAGGCCTCGAAAATGCCAAAAACGTTTACCTATGTCCATACAAGGACCGGCACGGAATGCACGGGCCGAGACGTCCAACTCGGACGTGTGCGAACAAATTCTGTGTACTTGTCTTTACCCGGTCCAGTAAATTTGCCCGCACATTGTTGGGCCGGACATTCTCGGACCGGGCATTCTTTGGTAAAGGGCTGGAGAGTAAACAGGCCACACATTAGCGTGTGGATGTGTGTGTGTGTGACAGATCGTTCCGGCCATCGAAATCAACCACAAATACAACGATTTGAAAGAGTGTGGTCGATTTCGGTAGACCGTATGGCGGCGAGCCAGCGATTAGATGAATGAGTGGGCACCTCAAGAGCTATATTTTATGCCGATAATCATCCAGGATAAATTATTATGTCACTTTTTTTTTAAATCCACGGGCGAATAGCTACTTGTTTGAAAAATATAAAAGTACCTATACATAAAACACGAATATTTAATATTTCCACAGACCGAGAAATTACAATGGAACGAAAGAAAAATACGTTAACAAACAAGGAACAACTAGAATTATGTAAGTAGACTATGTATATGGACCTCCACATGCAACGATCTTGACATACCTCTATTGTTAACATACATATACTCACGTCTGTATCCCAGTGGGGTAGACAGAGACTAAGGACCTCCACATGCCACGATCCTGACATATGTCTCTTGTTAACATACATATACTCGCGCCTGTATCTTAGTGGGGTAGACAGAGACTAACGACCTCCACATGGATCCTGACATATCTCTCTTGTTAACATACATATACTCACGCCTGTATCTCAGTGGGGTAGACAGAGACTAAAGACCTCCACATGCCACGATCCTGATATCTATCTAATTTTTTTTACAGTGCGAACGCTGCCGCATCCACAGAGACCTGGCACTCCAGTGGAGTACGAGGAAATAGTAGGGCCACCAATTCTACACCCCAAACCTCATTCACCTAAATTAAGTCAAGGTATGCAAGAATTAAAGGATCTTTTATATACCTATACCAAAGTAGATAAAGTAGAATATAATTTCCTACTGCCGAAGTCACGAACGACCTAGAATGTGTGATTACTGCATCTGGAACGATGTTATTAGAGAAGAATGCGGAGTGAAATATGATGTTGTGACTAAAATGAAGAAAAGTAGTTCGGACACGTTACACCATTTATAACTAAAGAACGGATTTGGCTGAAAATTGGTGGGGAGGTAGCTTAGAGCCAGGAGACGGACATAGGATAGTTGTGGTAGTGGTTGGAGTAGGGGTAGGGGTAGTGGTAGTGGTAGTGGTAGTGGTAGTGGTAGTGGTAGTGGTAGTGGTAGGAGTAGAGATAGGTGTAGTGGTAGTGGTAGGGGTTGTAGTAGGGGTAGTGGTAGTAGTAGTGGTAGTGGTAGTTGTTTTCCACGGACGAAGGACAACGTCTGCCGGGCCCGCTAGTTGAAAATATTTCATAGATTGGCATAGGTATATACAATTTTCCAACGATGTGCGTTGGGGAGTATTCCTTTTACTCATATTCTATATTTTTATTGATTTTGATCGATTGCAATATTATTAAAAGTTCACAGAATCGCCGAACATATATGGAAGGTAAGATGAATATAAAAGAAGCGAAAGAGGTATGTCAGGATCGTAGCAAATGTCATTCGATTATATCTGCCTACCCCTCTTGGGATAAAAGGCGTGATGATAGATATGTGACCCACGTTACGATCACGCATTTGTTCCTGCGCCATACAGGGGTGTCAAACTTGGTCTGACCCAAGCACGTAGCCAGGGGGAGGGTCCAGTGGGTCCGGACCCCCCCCCCCCCTAAAAAAAGTCACAGACACTTTTTAAAATTGAGAATAAGTAGGTAATTACTATCAGTTCAGCTGAGCTGATAAGGTCGAGTCAAGCGAGCTAGGATATTGACCTATTGCAAAAAATATGTAATAAAAGGTAAAGTCGTACTTACTTTATGTTCTATTTTTAGACTAAGGACCTCCACATGAACGATCCTGACATATCTCTCTTGTTAATAACATACATATATTCACGCGTGTATCCCAGTGGGGTAGACAGAGACTAAGGACCTCCATATGCCACGATCCTGACATATCTCTCTTGTTAACATACATACATATACTCACGCCTGTATCCCAGTGGGGTAGACAGAGACTAAGGACCTCCACATGAAACCATCCTGACTTGACATATCTCTCTTGTTAATAACATACATATATTCACGCGTGTATCCCAGTGGGGTAGACAGAGACTAAGGACCTCCATATGCCACGATCCTGACACATCTCTCTTGTTAACATACATATATTCACGCGTGTATCCCAGTGGGGTAGACAGAGACTAAGGACCTCCATATGCCACGATCCTGACACATCTCTCTTGTTAACATACATATATTCACGCGTGTATCCCAGTGGGGTAGACAGAGACTAAGGACCTCCACATGAAACCATCCTGACTTGACATATCTCTCTTGTTAATAACATACATATATTCACGCGTGTATCCCAGTGGGGTAGACAGAGACTAAGGACCTCCATATGCCACGATCCTGACACATCTCTCTTGTTAACATACATATATTCACGCGTGTATCCCAGTGGGGTAGACAGAGACTAAGGACCTCCATATGCCACGATCCTGACATATCTCTCTTGTTAACATACATATATTCACGCGTGTATCCCAGTGGGGTAGACAGAGACTAAGGACCTCCATATGCCACGATCCTGACATATCTCTATTGTTAACATACATATATTCACGCGTGTATCCCAGTCGGGTAGACAGAGACTAAGGACCTCCACATGACACGATCCTGATATCTATCTATTTTTTTTTACAGTGCGAACGCTGCCGCATCCACAAAGAACTGGCACTCCAGTGGAGTACGAGGAAATAGTAGGGCCACCAATTCTACACCCCAAACCTCATTCACCTAAATTAAGTCAAGGTATGCAAGAATTAAAGGATCTTTTATATACCTATACCAAAGTAGATAAAGTAGAATATAATTTCCTACTGCCGAAGTCACGAACGACCTAGAATGTGTGATTACTGCATCTGGAACGATGTTATTAGAGAAGAATGCGGAGTGAAATATGATGTTGTGACTAAAATGAAGAAAAGTAGTTCGGACACGTTACACCATTTATAACTAAAGAACGGATTTGGCTGAAAATTGGTGGGGAGGTAGCTTAGAGCCAGGAGACGGACATAGGATAGTAGCGGTAGTGGTAGGGGTTGGAGTAGGGGTAGCTAAATAATTATAATTTATAATTGTGAATATGTGGCGTCATCTTGATTTTTTACATATGTACTAAAATGTATATGCAAACGTCAATAGATGGCGCTGTATTATACTTTTCTTATATATAGATATATATATATATATATATATATATAAAAGAAAGTCGTGTTAGTTACACCATTTATAACTAAAGAACGGATTTGGCTGAAAATTGGTAGGGAGGTAGCTTAGAGCCAGGAGACGGACATAGGATAGTTGTGGTAGTGGTTGGAGTAGGGGTAGGGGTGGTGGTAGTGGTAGTGATAGTGGTAGTGATAGTGGTAGTGATAGTGGTAGTGCTAGGTAGTGGTAGTTGTTTTCCACGGACGAAGGAAAGTAAATAGCAGGCAAGCCAACGTTTGGGCAGAACAACGTCTGCAGGGGCCGCTAGTTGAAAATATTTAATTGATTGGCATAATATATGTGCGTTGGGGAGTATTCCTTTTACTCATAGTCTTGTATTGTTGTATGTAGCCATTTCTATATTTTTATTGATTTTGATCGATTGCAATATTATTAAAACATCACAGAATCACCGAGCATGTAGAAAGGTAAGATGAATATAAAAGAAGCGAAAGAGGTATGTCAGGATCGTAGCAAATGTCATTCGATTATATCTGCCTACCCCTCTTGGGATAAAAGGCGTGATGATAGATATGTAGACACACGTTACGATCACGCATTTGTTCCTGCGCCATACAGGGGTGTCAAACTCGGTCTGACCCAAGCACGTAGCCAGGGGGAGGGTCCAGTGGGTCCGTACCCCCCCCGAAATCCGTCACAGACACTTTTTACTATTGAGAATTTTAAAAAGTAGGTAATTACTATCAGTTCAGCTGAGCTGATGAGGTCGAGTCAAGCGAGCTACGATATTGACCTATTGCAGAAAATATGTAATAAAAGGTAAAGTCATAGTTACTTTATGTTCTATTTTTTTCAAAATAATTTCTTGGTTGGTGGTTGGACCCCCCGACGGAAAATCCTGGCTACGTGCTTGGTCTGACCTTAGTGAATACTATTGATGGTACAGAATACTTCGTGTGCGAGGCCGACTCACACTTGGCCTATTATATATTTTTATTTAGGTAAATATAGATAATAAATAGGAACGTAGGTAATAGCATAATATATAATTGTCCATCGATATCCTAAAATTTATAGAGCTAAAGTGACACTAAGTGCAGTAACAGGCTCTGTTCTGTTCAATTGGTGTCTCTGGCGACACTGCAAGGTATATAGGCCGTGAAGTTTATTATTTTTCATACTGCTTTTTTCAGCACACACAAATCCTGGTCCTTCCATCATAGCAAATGAATTAAACAGCTTATTACATGGACGTAAGTTTCAACTCTTATTTTTCAAATGTGTTTTTTGTCGGTATCAAATAAGTATCTCTCTTAATACTGTATCAATGTTTGAAGATTATTTTAATAAACAATCTTTGTATATATCTATACTAATATTATAAAGAGGAAAGATTTGTATTTTTGTGTGTGTTTGTAATGAATAAACTCAAAAACTACAGGGCCGATTTCAAAAATTCTTTCATCATTGGAAAGCTACATTCACCCTGAGTGACATAGGCTACCTAATTAATAATTTTCAAAAATGAGGAATCCTTACTAATACTCCAATAATGTAGGTAACCCAAGGTGTAAAAACATTACTTAAGACGCTGAATAGAGCCAATGACCTTGAGAGATGGCACCGCCCCCACGCGGGTACACATACACACCAAACGACGTGGCTGCCACTAATAATATAGCATCAGGCTGCAGCCGGTACTGTCGGTACACGAGCGCTTACGCACACACGCGTGCAGTGCGTACCTACATAAAATCTCGAAAATGAGAATAAAGGAACTTGCTGAAAATTTAATTAAAAAATAGAACAGTATTACAATAGTATATTGCTAGATAAAAAATCTGTCAAAAAATCAGAATCATTGCATGCATTTTAGTACTGTTTCTAGACAGTAGGTATAATATTTTTTTAGAGGTACATTCGTGATTTTATTCTATCGAATCAATATAGTTGTATTATGTTTTGAACACAGTATCTTAATAACGCATAACCTCAAGAATATCATATATTTTTTTGATTATGGTCACTGCAGTGGATTATGTACTTTTACGCATCATAAAACTCGCATTTAGCTCTATACATCCTCTTAAGAAATTTCTTAGATCGCGTGCGCTGCGAAAACTATTGATGATATAGAGGTAGTGGTAGAGGGTAGAGGTAGGGGTAGGGTAGAGGTAGGGGTAGGGATAAGGGTAGGGATAGGGGTAGAGGTAGGGATAGGGTATATTTTATTTTGTTCGTAAATATCCACGGGCGAAGCCGCGGGCGGAATGCTAGTTATTAATAAATTTCAATTTTTTTTTTCAGGATCAAAAACGCCAATTTTAAGTAACAAGTTTTCGCCTAATACAACTATGCGTTTTTAAACCATAATGTGCCCCGTGGCACTACCGTTAGAAATGGGGCAGAATGGCTCTTTTACCTAAATGATGACATCACAAATCGTTTGTCGGCAATTTTTTTTTATATTTATTAGAAAATAAAAATATTCTAATTGGTGTCTTAAAATACTAGGTATTTAAGTTAAAATATAAATATACTTACCTTAATTTTTACTTTACATACATTAGTGTTCCCAAAGAGGTAAGCAGAGAGTATGGAGCGCCTATTCTCTATATCTTTACATACTTCTCTTGCTTCATCCACATCCATACATCGTTTCATACATGAACATCTATTTTTAGTACTAGGTTTTTTTATAAATGAAAGTTCGTCTAGGTCAGCGGTTCTCAAACTTTTTGGCGACGGAACCCTTTTGGAAAGCAAAATATTTGACGGAGCCCTAAAATAACCAAAAACTGGTCTATGTGTACATATTCTTTATTAATTATCAAATATGTAATGGGCGCTCTCTTATTAGGCATTCCATTACTTTAATTTTTTAAGTTTATGTTGAAATATTTAGATGGATTTTATTTTTCTTTGCAATCTTATACTTAGTATTTTTCATTATGAGCAGTATTTTTATTTGACTCATTACACATCACATATTCTTTCAAAATGTCAAAACCATCTCAGCATACCTACCTCTTTCAATTTTATATACCTACAACACTATAAGTCACTTTACACTAGATAAGATACTTGTAATTAAATAGATAGATTAATAAAGAGTGTTCTTTTTTTTAAGCCAAATGAAAGATATATTCAAATAAACTTTTTTTTTCTTCCTTCACTGGTTGCCTTACAGCTCCCGAAACCGTGTTACGGTTCCAGGGTACCCAGCGGACGACCAAGTCTCTCCCTCGTTTAGCCGATGGTATTTGTGAGGCTCGAGTGGCCAGTACTGTTAAATATTTAGATGGAAAAGCCTCTGTGTGGTTTGTCGGTTTACATAAGTTTTTAATTGAAAAACCCATTGGTACATGGCCGTGATCTGTCATCGAACCCGTGGTCTGCCTAGTTAATACCAGACGTCTTGACCACTCGGCCACCGACGCACCATAGCAATGTGAAAGTTTGTTTGTTTGTCTTTTTTTCATGTCATACACAGCAATGTATCGACGCGATTGATTTGCACAGATATAGCTCCGATCTATCCGACCCCAAATGTCATCCTCACCTGCACGCTTGGTATCCTCTGCTAGACAACAAACGAGGCTCTGGCGACTGAGCAATGGCGGTATAACCATACACCTAGCTAGGAAACTGGCTGGAAGAGACTACAGCGAGCCTGAATACCTAAATAGTCTCAAAATGTCTGGTGCAGAAGGCAAGGGAAACCACGGCACTATTCTTCCCAAGAAAGTTAACCATGGCGAGTCAATACAAGGTGCGTCGCGCTGTGGACCGCCATGATTGACCACGACTGCTCTGTCAAGAGCACCAAGACTAAGAAGCTTCGTACTTTTAAAATTTTTTCAGTGGAGAAAATTTAAAAAAAAACACTTAATTTTATGAACATTATTTCATATCATCTTCAGTTAATTCAATTTTCTTAGTTTCTTTAACAATATCTTCTATTTTGTGCAAGTCCTTCAGCGATATTTCGCCCGAGCCCCTCTCCAGCGGTCTGGGCTGGGACGGATCCGGTTTCCAACCGAGAAAATTTATAATTTGATACGTGACGGGCACACCGCGGGATTCTCGCTCGGGGAAATGCTAGAAAATAGGCGAAAAATATAGGTTAAAAAGTGTGGATTTGAGAGCGATTGGGTTCTTTTAAAGCATCCTTTAAAAAACCCAATTTGGCCCCGCATCGCATCGAAAATTTCCCATTCCGGCCGCAGGATGATCTAGGCCGTTCGTTACAAGAATTGGACAAGTCTGTGGTCAGTTTCGGTGGACCCTGAAAGTTGAGCAGTTCCGGAGCCTATTCTGGACAAACAAGTTGTATATGCATTTCCCACTCAGATATTTGTAACTAGGTATTAATTTTAAAATCATCTAAATATATAAAAATATTTGTTTGTTTGTTTGTTTGTTTGTTTGTTTGTTGTTGTACCTTATTACGTCAAAGCAGAGCAACGGATCGACGGGTATTTTTTTGCACAGACATATTTGTAGGAGCGAGTGCCAAGATACTTTTTATACCAGAAATCCTTTTTAAAAAAAACGTATATAATTATTAGTAGATATCCCTATTAATATAAATGCGACTGTAAGTTTGTTTGTTACGCTTTCACGCAAAAACTACTTAACCGATCATCATGAAATTTTGCACATATATTCTTGGAGGTATTAGAAGTAACATAGGATACTTTTTATTATCAAGGCATGACGACGGGAACGGGGTGGGCAGAGGTGAACATGACAAAAGCTATGTATGAAGTGTCAACATTTTGAAATTAGAAGTCGTGGGAAACAGCTATTTCTAATATGTTATATTAAAATCTTATATATAAAATTCTCGTGTCACGGTGTACGTAATTAGGGGTAGGGGTAGGGGTAGGGGTAGGGGTAGGGGTAGGGGTAGGGGTAGAGGTAGTGGTAGCGGTAGGTATAGGGTATATTTTATTTTGTTCGTAAATATCCACGGGCGAAGCCGGAGGCGGAATGCTAGTAGTATATAATGTCCTTAAAAATCCTTACCTTTCCATACATTTCATCATAAATAGCTGCCGCTGCGAACTGGACGTCCTTATTCATCCTCAACGGTCTTGCGACAGCCGCGTTCCCCTCACCTAGCGACCTCAAATCATCCATAACGTGCCATATGGTCGGGTACCATATTGTTATACTGTCCGTGTCTACTGTTTGCATAGTAAAACCTGCACTGCAAATAAAAAAAAATATCTCTGCCCTTATCACTTGAAAACTACTGAACTAATTTTGTTGCGGTTTCCACTATTAGATAGGTTGATTCAACGGGAAGGTTTACTAGTAATAACCATAGACCTATCATGTTTAGGAGCTGAGCATCAACAGTATAAGCGAATCAAGTCGGGGAAAAAATTGTTCTAAAAATAACATGTGGAAGGGTCGAGTGTCCATAGTTCGCGCTGGGTATGTTTGCATAGTATTGCTTGACCGCGAGACGGCTCGTACGTGGCACATGTGCTATGCAGACCTCGCTACCCAGCTCGGCCACGTTCGTTATTTGTCGGGCAAGTTCGGCTTGCCCAGGTACTGTTTTTACTCCGCACACTCCTCCACACAGGCTCAGTTGCAAGCTGGCTATAGACCGCTCATTGCCACGCTTTTGTTTTCTCCTTTGTGCCGTGTATTCAATAATTAAGTGAATTAAAGTAGTAAAGACATTAAACATGTCTTTTTAAGTTGTCATTTAAAATTCTTAAAACATATTTTACATTTTTTTTTACAATGAAGAGACATGCAAAGTTTGTTTACCAAATAAGACAAGTCAAAATTAATATTAATATTACTAATAACATTAAGAAGACACAAGCGCCGATCCTCGTGACGTCTCCGCCACCATCGCGGAATATGAAGTAACTCGATTCTACATCATGACATGGTGGTCGCCGCGTTCTGTCGTGACATTATGGGGAATCCAGTTTAATCCCGTCCGCGCTGGGATAGTTGTGATTAGTCTGTGATTAAGGCATATCACAGTCGGCGGGATCATATATAAGTACTATAATACTTGACATTGGCAAATCATCGATTAACATTGGTGGAGGCACAATGAAAGAAGAAAAAGTGACTCATGCCACACTGCACTCGACAGAGGGCGCCACTCTCTAGTGCTACGACTTGAATTGACCACAGACTATAAATAAAGTGAAACTTTAATTTAATTTGTTGTTTGTTTTTATTATTATTTCTGTAACTATGGTGATGGGTATTTGTGTAAGTGTGTGTAGTACCATATTGGGTTTGTTTTATGTCCAGGTTTAACTAACAATAACTCAAGGTGTATGGTTTTAACACTGTGTACTCCAAGATCTCTGACTCTGATTGAGAGCCAAGAACCCTCCACATCTACTGGCAGTTCAACCATAGAAAATAATATAATTTACCGATTATTCCTGTATTATTACTGATTAATTCTGTTCCATTGATCAGTGTCAACTTGACATTGGCAAATCATCGGAAACACTAAGAAGAAATATATAAAGAACACGGGCTAAAATTGGACGCTGTTACTGGTGCCTCTGGCCACATTTTATTACTTACGCTGTAAGTAGACCTCCGATATCCCTTATCCTAGTAAACGGCGACACATGACTGAACATTCCGCCCAGCCGTTCTGATTCCGCTAATTGTAGCGCTTGCCTCAGCTCCATTAAAGTGTCACCGCCGAATGTCGAAGCCATGAAAACCTGGAAAGGAAACACATACGTGCTATCACCTTCGTGTGTACAAATGAGAGATACGTGGCTCTATAAAAGCGTGAAAAAGCATCTCTAAGGGCCGGTATAGTGGGCGCGACTGGCGGAGGACTGTATTATGATCTGCCAGTCACGCGCATTCATGGACTAGCCACCTATGCTTAATAATCAGGCGGTGGCAAGGTCACATGTCGTCTTCTCTTCTCTATAAAAAATAAAGCGAAGTTAGCAATCCTTGGACAATACAAAAAATTTGAAACTTGCTTTAGTTTTTATGGTGAAAAGCAAATCATGTAACAGGTTACTTTTAAATTACTTTTGGGTGTTTTTTGGACTTAGTTGAATCTGAAAATCACTATTAGCGTTCTGAGCTATTAGCACTACAAATCCAAGATGGCCGCCAAAATAGTGACTTTTGTTTTTTTATTTTTTTTTTATTTAATCTATTTGAGGCACAAGGAGACATATTTCAAAGTTCTAAAAGCAATTTTCAGATTTAAAGATGTTCACAACCCCCCAAAGAGTCTGAAACCTCAAACCAAAACCAAAAGTTATCTATATGGACCCCGAAATTCAAGATATCAAGAGAGGCTCACGCAGTTTACTCACTATAGTATACGCGCCACGCACATACAAAGGTTTAGGGAGCGGCGGCGGAGGGGGGGGGGGGAGAGCGCGACTATATAAATGTTTTACATTTAAAAAATGTGAAACTTCTAATTAAATATAGTAATAACTATACAGCACTGTTTGCACAGGATATAGTTTTCATCCTCACACAGTGGACACGTTCTGCATACGAACGAAAAAGTTCTGTGACTCGTTCCTATGTCTTCCGGCGTAGGTTTTTCCTGGGAAGCGTGAAAAAGCATCTCTATGGGCGCATATTCATGGACCAACCACCTATGCTTAAATAAACAGGCGGTGGCAAGGACACATTTCGTCTTATGGCATTTCTTTTTATGCCAAGGTGGTTGGTCCATGAATAATCAAAAACTTATGTACATAATCCTTTGAGTATATACCAAAGGAGACGTGAAGCGTGTAAATCACCGAACACTTTTTTCTGCCACTTTTGGCGGGGGGGGGAGGTAAACGCCTAGTACTAGCCCCTGTACCACTGTATTTTTCTGTCGTTTTATTGTCGCAACGGATATTACGTTATATGATGATTATGTTAAAATACAAACATAGGTAATAAATTTTGACGCCCTAGATCGCCTTTCCCGTTTAAAACATCACAATTAACTATTTTCCTAGAGCTTTGTCTCGCGACACAAAACGATACCAACGAAATCTAAGGTAACTTATTACCTGGTCAGTTTAACTGGTCAAAGGTGAAAAAATTGGCGAAAGGGGGAGCCCGTCTATGGCCCCTCCATAGGCTTAGTACTCTATGACATAATCCGACAAAAAACACTTAGACACTTCCGCTGGGTACCCTGGGACCAATAAAAAAAGATGTAGGGGTACTTACTCCATCTGGCTTCAAACACTTCATAATACGATCAAAACACCCTGGTAGATCATTCACCCAATGTAGTGCAAGTGAGGATATTACTAAATCCAAACTGTTCTCTGGAAACTGAGAGAAAAATAATTTCATTGTAGATTCAACTGGGTGGTTCTAGGCAGGCCCGCTGCGTACGGGCGTGCAGGACGGAGACGCTTGCTTTGTTTTGGCATACGCATACGGCATCTACTTTCAAATAATTTGCCTGACACCGCTGGGGGGGGGGGGGGTTAATCGGGTATTTGCACGCGGGCGCTGAAACAGTTAGCGGCGGGCCTGGTTCTAGGTTCGATTCGCGAAAAAATATATAATACAAAATAAACTCTTATTTAACACACTAATGATCACGGCCTTTGTACCTTGCAGTGTGCTCAGAGAGAGACACCAGTAACAGTGTCCACTTATTGCCAGTTATCCATATTTAACAGGACAGGTGGGAGGTCTGTTGCAGCACTTATTGGACCTAGATGTGTCACTTCTCTAGCAGATGTAAATATCTGTTATTTTAACTAACATTTTACATTAATTAATTGGTTTAATATTAATTTTCATTTTGAAAAACATTTTTTTTTTAAATAAACAATGGTTCAGAAATGATCGTCTAGTGAAATAATAAAAAAAAAATCTCACAGGACATAAATAAGCTAGAAGTATACCTACATCTATATTTTCTTCATCCATGACAACCTTGATGGTTTCCACACCATCTCCGGTCAGTGCTTTTTCCAAATGTGTGGGTGATGTGTCACAGAGTGTAATTTTGGTCACATTGTCTGGAGTAAAATGTCTGGATACGTAACCTCGGGAGGCTCCTGTAATTTATGAGTAATTTTAAGGTAAGTTCAACATATAAAAAAAAATGGTCAAGTGCAAAAGATATAATATAAAATTGAAAAAATATATACAAAAAAGGAAAGATTTTGGATACCTGATATGACACAATAATTTTATAAAGAACATTATTTAAGGGAAAAGAAGAGAGGCAGAGGAAGACCAAGACAGTTACTTAGAAGGAGGTCATACCAGGAAGTTAAATTAAGAGTGGAGAACAGAGAAAAGTGGCAATTACTCCAACAAAAATTTAAAAATAAGTAGGTAGGTATAAATTCCTTAGGATCAACTGATTTTTCTTCTTCACGGATTGCCTTACATAGTCCTTACATCCTTAACCAAGTCTCCCTCCTTTAGCCAATGGTATTTGTGAGGCTATACCTAATTCTGTTCCTAGTTCTAAGTGTGGTTTGTTGGATTATGTACATAAGTTTTTAATAAAAAAACCCATTGGTACATGGCCAAGATCCGGGATCAAAACTTGGTTATTTCTGCACAGCTGACAACCATTAATCGGGCAACAGAGGTTAGCATAATAATATGTTTGTCACATTTAACATACACATCTTCACAGCCTTATTACCTGCAGTGTGGCCAGAGACACCAGCTCCACTTTTTGTCATTTCTCCATATTAAACAGACCAGGTGGCAATGCACGGGAAATCGATTATAGCACATATTCTTAAAGAATAAATTGGTGCTGAGCATTTTTGGCACAACTGGGATTTGAACCTGGCCTAGGTTATCGACTCCTCTATGGTTCCTATAATGAATTCAAATCAGTTACCTAGTTCAACAGCATTGTTAAATATTCGTTTGATATCAAACACTCTATCCGCAGTCCGCCAACCAACTTCTTCTTTTATATATTCATACATATTATAATCTTTCCTTTTAGCAGAAGCTTCTCTTTGTATTTCTTTAGATTTTCTATCAAAAATATTCATTACCTTGTAAACAGAACTAGCTGTTTTTTGAATAGTCTTTGTTGATGCATTTCTGTTATGTAAACTTGCAATTTTTATATTTTTTATGAATACTGTGCTAATTATGTTTAGTTTGTCGTATCGTAAAATTAAACTGGTTTGTAACATTATTTATAATATTTACACATTAGGAGAACAAGACAAATATTAAAATTATAAGCTATTTTTAGTCTGTTTTTAGGTTATGTTGTTTATATAATTACGTTCCAAATATTGCTAATTGCTCTATTTTTCAACGACAAACGTCAAATCAAATTTCAAAAGGGTTTTGTATTAGGATTTTTATTATTAAAACAAGAAATATGTTTTAATTTGTTTTAAAATAAAATCTAAATTATTCAAAGTTAATGTTATAGTACAACATGCCACGAATACCGGAAATAATCAAAGCTGTATGAACCTGATGTTCCCTTGCCCTTGTTTATTCAAAATATAAAAATAATACAAAAGTGAGGTTATAAATGCCGATAACACGAAAATAAAATTATATTTTTTTTATCGCTATAATTATGTAAAAAATATTCGCTTAAACATTATTAGTATTGCCAATTTTTTTTATAACAGTAAGAGTTTTATTTTACCTACATTAATTTTATTATCCTATACAGACTGTTGCACAGGAATTTCAAATATAATTTTGTAGGTAGGTACTTATCATTGCTACTTTGTGCTACTTTGGTGCTACTGAGAAATCCTTCTTTATTTAGCCTCCATCGGAAAAAAACTTATAATATCTACATAATAATCCGACAAACCATACTACATACCTATCAAAATTTCACTGGTGAAGCCAGGGCGAAAAGCTGTTCAATAATATGTTTATCTATCATCACGCCTTTTATCCCAAGAGGGCTAGGCAGATCCTTACATAGGTATCTGTTTCGCTTCTATTATTTCATACATGCTCGGGGATTGTGTGTACTTTTAATATTGCCTTCAATCAATAGGTACATTTTTTATATGTTCAATAAAAGTACACCTTCGTCGTCCTCTGCCAGGATTTCTTTGCACTTCATTTGATGATCATATCATTAAAAGTATGTAGGTAGGTAGGATTTACATCACACCAGCACTCTTTCTTCTCTCTTTGTCTTATATCATGTTATCTTTTACAGATGTGGCCCTTATTAATGAGATTCCTACAAAGCAATGCACCATATTTAACTTTACCATTTGCTGCGGTTGTTGGTTTAATTGGTTACAACTTAGAAAATTTGCTGTCTGATAAATATACACCATATAATAGTAAGTTCTAATGTATCATTTAAAAAGAATGTTCAGCCTAGAAAGGAGATTCGTAAATTCCCATACATAAAGTCCCTTTTTATAGACTAAACTTCTTATTTAGTAAACAATATTTGCATGTCTTTTTAAATTAAGTTAGCATTTCAATTCTTAAAAGGCTTTACAAAAGCGAGGTTCTTGAGATTTCGGGAATATAAGGCAGAAGTTAAAAATAAAACTAATAAGAAAATAAAATGTATGTCCACCTGCATGGACTGCATGTGTTTGTGTGCGTAAATAATGTATTTTCTGACTAACCAATTTTGGTACCCAGTTTGATAAAGGTTCAATTTCAAAATAAAACACATGGCGCGCTGATTTTAGTAGCACTTTTTAAAATATTTTAAAATTATTACAAAAATACTATAATTGTAATTTTAATGCTTAAGTTCTGAAGAAGATGTTGTTCTATTACAATAAATAATTATCATTTAAAACGAAGTGAGATTTATAGAGAAAATAACAATTTTATGGGCTATAATTTTTACAATTAGATTGTGATTTTAATTTCTGAAGAAAAGAACCAAAATATTAATATATTTATTGATAACTATTTTCCTGAGGATATTTATAGTCTAATAATATTTTTTTATTGTGAGATCAACTGATTTCAGATATTAGAAGTTTGAAACTTGATGATGAAAGCGAAATTGAGAAAAGCCATCTCAATTATCTTGTTATAATTAAAAAATTCTTTATTAATTTAAAAGTTTTCTTAATTAACTTTCTAGATAACAATATTCTCTTAATGTGGCTAAATAACAGGTAATTTCTTTAAGTGCTTCATGGAAATTATACTGTTCAAAAAGTACAGTTTTTGATCCAAAAGTACGATTTACTCTTAAAGGCTCTTAATATTTTGTTGAAAGACATTATTCTGTTGTCAGTTATAATAATGAACTAATATTATATTGTAAACTTATCTTTAATATAACTAACAATTTTACATACTGTTATTTAAAAGATTGACAATAACAAGACATGCAAAATTTGTTTACTAATTAACACAATAAGTCTAAAAAAAACTTTCGATCATTGTTTCTAAACCTGGGGTACTCTGGTACAATTCTAACTTATCATGCTTCAGAGAGCAATATCATCATCCACACTTCTTTTAAAAGTGGACACTGTTACAGGTGTCTCTGGCCACACAAATTTCCTGTTTTTTTTTATATTGTAAAAAAAAATATTAGCAGAACGGCCGCCAGAGCTGGGAGCGCGGCCGTACAGGCACAGGTTCTCAAACGCCACAAATATTCAACTTTGATATCAGATTACGATTTTGCGGCGTTGGCAATAGAAACGTTAGGCCCATGGTCATCCGACACTAAAAATATTATTAAGGATATTTCGACCAGACTAATATTGACTAATGGTTATATAAGAGCTGGAAATTTTTTCACAAAGGCTTAGGCCATTATTCATAAAAGTATTTTAGCAACGTTTTTGTTAAAATGTGTTTTGTTTCTTTCTATTTTTAGTAAAGACAGGTTTCTTAGAGTGACAAAACATATTTTAACTAAAACGCTTCTAAAATGTGTTTATGAATATGGCCATAAGTCTTTATACAAAGAGGAAACGCTGCCAGTGTACTCAGTACTATACCACAGGGGGGTATTTTCGACGGCATGTTTTTTAGTTTGTAATTGAAATTTTTGTAATAGGTTTAATTGTATATATATTGTTGTAATGTTTGTTTAAGAAAGAATATTGATTAATTTAATGCTGATTTCAGAACCTGTACAAGACCAGAGACTGGAAAGGCAAGAAGAGGAAGTAATGAGTGATCCAACTGATGTGAAAAAACTTAAATATCATGAAAATGTTTTTGGGAAGAATGTGTCCCCATCACTTGAGAAGAATAAATAGTCATTTCGGATTAGTATAAATGGGTCGATCAACTATTCTTTGTACATTTCACAGCTTTTTGAAAAAAATAAAACGAAAATAAAAATGTTAGATTTTTTTTACTTTTCTTATACAATTTATTAGGATATATATTAATCCCTATTATTCAGTCATTGACAGTACAGTTTTTTTAATTTTTCTCTCTTATTTTTAGGTTTTTGACACTTGATGGCTTAAATGTAGTCCCCTAAGTTACCTTAATTAGTTATATTTTCAGGCTCAATTTATATATTATAATTACTTTGTTTCAAAGATTAACCTGACAACTTTCATTCGTATGTATATGGTAAGGTCTAATAAGCAAATTGTGAAGAATAATGCACGACATTGTGTCTCTTATGTTACCCAAACATATTTTAAAAGGTATTTTTCAAAATAAATCGGTAATCCGCCAACACGTATCATGTGTGTTACCTATACATACTAGTTTATATTTAGAAAGAGTTTATTACCCTTAACTTCTTAACCATGAACTAAGGACTGTAAACTATTTCAAAATACTATGAATTAACGCCAAGGGACAACATGGTAACATAAGTGACATTTGTCTCTAATGTTACCGTTGCAATACTGACTTCGGAACTGCAAGGTAATAACTACAGGTGTCTAGGTAAATTAAACAATTATATAATAAAAAGAAACGAAAAAATATTTATTGTAATAAACCAAAACGACAAAAAAACATAATTATTTTTCGTATAAAAGTAATAATCAATCATAACATAATACGAGTAGCTTCTTTCACTTAACAAAAATAATCAGTCATCTTAAAAAGTGTTATCCTATCAATATAAACATCAAGACAGTCATTTTTCAAAAATATCTAAAGATTCTTCAAATTTATAGTAAACTTGACCTTTGTCGTTGACTATTTTGGGTTCAGGAAGAATCTTTATAATGTCATGGAATTTTACATACGCTATATCTTTTTCGTCTAATCGAAATTTGGTATCCGATTTCACAGCCCGAAGAAACATGACTTTAATCTCGCCATCGTTTTCAATATCTCCTAATGCTTTGCTTGCATAAGTATACGTATTATTCTTACCCGTGTGAACCTTCACCAACAAAAAATTTCCACGATGTGGCAGTACATTACCTTCGTTGGAACAAGAAGGCTGATTTTCTTCTTCTGAAACATCACCCGAACCGTAAATAACATTGTAAATGTTTGTACGATGTGTATGTGCTGCTAAATCTGCGTAACTTATTGGGAAATTATTATGTGTGGGTATATATTGGCTTAAAGGAACTTCATCATCAGATGACAAAGGAGATGAACGAACTATGTCAATAAGATCACAACTAATTTCAATTTAATTAGTGGGCTTCACAGGGCTTCAATGTTACTTAAATGACCACGATGTCTTTTAAGTTATCATAATGTCTTTTAAGTTATCATAATGTCTTTTAAGTTACCATCATAGTAACTTAGGTGACCGGTAACACAGGAGACAATTTTGTATGTTATAGCCACGTTCTCGCTATCTTGTTTAATAAACAGGAATATGTTTACTAATATTGCAACTAAGACACAATTATAACAAAATTCAAGTATTAATAAATAAAACCAATGTATATTTACCACTTTTTAGACAGCAACTTAGGTGACACCAAATAAACACACCTTCTTCCTTGAACGACTGGCGGGCGACTAGCAGGATACAACCGCGCAAACAAAATGGTTGAATGCGATTGCATCATTCTCAGACATGCATTGGTTCATTTGTGACTACTAGAGCATCTATGTTTTTATATTTATACTTTTATGGGCTGTAACTTAGTTGACACCAATTTGAATAGCAATTTGAGGACAGTTTGTTATTATTTTTTTTAAATTGCAAAATAAAATATAAAAAATCTGGAAAAAATGTAATAGAATTTGGAAAATATTGTAGTTTATGACAAAATATTCAAATGATTTCCCTTTTATACAATATTTTCAAATTAATGAGTCAAAAAACAAGTGAACTAGTCGTGGGGACAGGACTAATTTGTATGGGAAGGATAACTTGTCAACTAAGTTACCATAAATTTTATTAAAAAAAAATTAAATTTCATATTGTCTCTGCCTACCCCTCTTGGGATGAAAGGCGTGATGATAGATAGATAGATAGATTAAATTTAATATTTAAATGATTTTTAAAATCAATGCTTTGTATTCTAACTTACTGTTAAAGATATAAATTTTTAGTTTATTGGTACATTTTAAGAGATATATAATTTTTATTCGGAAGGACAAGATTTTTACAAAGAATAGTTGATCGACCCAAATAGACATAAGATATCTCCATTTCAATACAATACAAGATAAGATATATAGTCAAATAAGTAGAGCCAGATTAAGCGCTAGAGTGGGGATGACGTTCATACAAATTCTGTATGTAAAGTAAAAACTAAGGAATGTTTTTTAAGCTATTTTAGAAAACTAATTTGAATACTTTTGCTTTCTACACAGGAGAAAAGCGATATGAAAGATGTTACACATCAAAAAATCCTTTGAACGTAATACGCTTAGTGCAAGGCAAAGGCAACCTACTATATATTTTATACAATCAGTGTAGAAATCTTGTAAAAACAATAAGTAGGTAGGTATATATGTATAGCATTATTTTGGTTAGTATAGGCAAAGTAGATAGAGAATCCAGGCGCCGGTTCATGACCAAGTGGCGGGCGGCGGCAATCAGGCTTGCTTTTGCCGCCACCTACAGGAATGTATACTCTTAATTAAGCGTCCTCCGCCCGCACCGCACTCCTCCTCACACTTGCATCTCCTGTTTATCGCGAAGATGACTAAAGGTGCCTCTTCATTCGTCCAATCGCCGGCGCGCCGCCATACGGTCCACCGAAATCGACCACAGACTCGTCCAAGGCGCGACTAATTTTCAATAACGCACACACGCGCGTTACTTAACTAAATTTCGAGTGCGGCGAAACGGTAAGGCCTCTTAAAACTAGAATTAACTTAGTTCCACCAGGTGTAATTTTATATTTTCATAAGATTATATTGTACCTACTTATATATTATATTTTTGGAAAAAATCTAAATATTAATTATTGTTGCTTTGTATAGAAAATGCATAGTAAAAGTTACTGAACAAATTATTTTATTTGAAAGTGTTGTCAACTTAAACTAGGTATTAGATAAATATTAATAATTGTTGAATTTTAATGTCTTTTTTTATTTTTTCCACTGCTTGATTGGATTTTTTTCCAGTTGTCCATATTGAACAGAACAGATGGCAAGCCTGTTGCTGCACTTATGGACCTAGATGTGTATAATCTGGGAAGATGGCAAGAGACCCGTTGGGATGACTCTGATTCCCTGGGAGCAAGGAATATAAGTAGGTACTCTCTACCGAGCCTGGGAGCGAGGTCGGGCCCTTGTATGGAATGCTACGTGCGTGGACACCATTAGCCCCGTCTCATCTCAGGGAAACAGCAATCAAAGCGGGAGCTGCGGCGGAAATCGCAGAGTCTAACAAACGGCGCAAATATAGTTAAATTATTTAAAACTACAAATTTGTGCCGTTTGTTGTAGAAACTCTAGGTCCGTGGGGTTCAAATGCCAAAAAATATTAAAGATATATCCCATCGACTGATCATCTCTTCTGGTGACAAGAGAGCTGGCTCCTTCCTCGCATCGGGAAGCGGGGAAATGCAGGCAGTATTCTTGCCATAATTCCACGCCGACCTGGTTTATTTAGTTATTTTTAACTTATTGTTGTGTAAATAAACATTATATTAAAAAAAAGTTATAAATAAAGAGTAGGTATAATAATATCTAATAATAAAAAACAATGTCCAATGTAAACATATATTTAAACATTACAACTTAATATAAATATAATAAAATTTTCACTAGTCACGAAAAACTCAATTTTCTTCTAAAATATTACTACTAAAATATAGTATAACCTACCTACATAATTATAACAAATAATCTACTAAAGATAGCAACTACTATAGCATGCGCCACAAGAAGGATTCATTTCGTAACTTCTTGTGCTTCGGAGGGAGCGTAAAGCGGCGTCCACACTTTTAAAAAACAGATATTACAGTCGTCCTTGGCAGTCGGTCTTATTTATGGCAAATCTCAATTAATCCTAGAAAATTAGTATATTTATACAACATTTTCAACTCAAATTGCTGATAGTTATTATTTTAAATGGGATTAGGTCATATTTTTATTATTCAGGGTTTTAAATAGGAGTAGTTTTTAAAACAAACATTGCTATTGCGTTTTAAAAACTATGGCTATTTAGAAGTCTTAATAATGAAAATATGACTTAGGTAATCCAATTTAAAATAATAACTATTAGCAATTTGAGATTTGCCATATTTTTGACAGATATAAGATGGCCGACAGCCACGGACCCATACTTAGTGACGTAATAATGAAAATATGGCTTAATCCCACTTAAAATAAACAATTTGAGTTGAAAATTTTGTATAAATAAACTATTTTTTCTAGGATTAATTGAGATTTGCCATATTTTTGACAGATATAAGATGGCCGACAGCCATCAAGTGAAATATAGTTCATCGGCCGGGTAAGTCCGGCCGCACACCGAAGACACACACCACATTTATCATATCACTGACGCAACATTTGTTTACAGCATTAAATTTTTAGAGGCAATTTGCGTCGTACATGTGGCGTGTTTTCGGTGTGCGGCCGAAATTCCTCCTAACCGTGGCGCTTGCTATATATTTACAGAAGTGCTCACATACAGTAAACCACAGTATAATACCCATCGGGCTTTAAAGCATGGAAGTATCTATAGACCGATGGGCACTATTCTCTGCCGGGTAATGCAAAACGACAACATATATAACATCAATTACTGTAAACAAATACATAATATATATTATGCATTAAATAAGACTACAATGATCTGCGATTATATACACGATAATAAAATTAAGTTAATGACAATTTTTTGTTGTGAAACTTCTTTAGGCAGGATAGAGAACAATTTTCGTTTAAAAAATACAGATTGTAACAAAAAATTAATATCATTTATAATTTAATTATGTTAAATAAATAATTTAGTATAAGTATTTGATTTTTAATTACAATAAACCAAAGAAGTTTCAGTTCATACGTTCATATTTATTAAAAATACATGCATGCAATAGCGTGCAAAGACTACGAATCATAATTCAATACAAGGAGAAGAAACGTCTATGTGATACAATATTTAAAAGAAGTAGATCATATTTCATGGCAACTTTATATTGTTACACAAGACTGTACAATACTTTGAGTACTTATATACCAATGGAGTTGTGAGAGGGGTGGAGGTAGACGCCCTGTGCCTCTGTATTTTTGTGTCGTTTTATTGTCGCAATGGATTTTACATTATATGAAAATTATGCTAAAATACAAACAATAATTATAAATAACGATTGAAAACACTATGTTCCCGCAAGTTGGACGTCCTAGATCGCCTTTCCCATTTAAAACATCACAATTAACTATTTTTCTAGAGCACTGTCTCGCGACACAAAACGATACCAACGAAACCTAAGGTAACTTATTACTGCGCACCTGTTTTATTGGTCAGAGCAAAAAATTGGCGAAAGGGGGAGCCCGTCTATGGCCCCTCCTTAGGCATAGTACTTACTCAGAAATAATGCGCATATAAATATTCCGACACAAACCGAATCTTAGTACCTACTCGATTATGTTTAAATAATTAGTGCTGACGGTATGAAGTTGCAGAGAGTGAAATTTTACGATGCGCGCGCACGTTGCAAGCCTATTTTTGTATTTAGTACATACCTTTTTAATTCTCAATCATAACACCGGTCGACACGATTTTTGGGCTCGAGTTCTAAATATCAAATTTCGATTTCTCTTAAGGCGGGTCCAGATATGTATCATTTGCCCGATCCGCGTATCATGTATCAAGCCCCGTATCAAGTTGTGGACGCCTCGATTTGCTCCGTATCCGTATCTTGACAATAGTCATGATCACGTATCAAATTGCCTAGTTCTGTGTCAGCTCTCGATCAAACATGTCATCGCCGTTGGAAGTGTACGAGAATTTAGCAATAAAATTTCGTGTGCCTGTTTTATTGTCATTCACAATATTCTTAAAAAAAGGTCAAAGCCAAAACCGAGACGGTGGTGGCAAACGGAATTATTCAGAAACAGAAACAGACTTGGAGGAAGAGCTTTGATGAGAGACCTTAAATTTCAACACATAAGTGGTAAAGACAAAAACTTCACCCGTATGTGCAACGCGAGTGAGTGATGATCGCGTCCAGACTGACCGACGCCCGTATCTGTATCACCTTTGATGATCGGACAAAAACCGACACGATATGGGACGGGCCGTATCAAAACGGCGTATCGAGATCGTGTATCATGATACGCGTATCATCACCCGTCCACATATGCGATCATGATACGCGTCGGCGATACGGATACGGTGATCGGATCGGGCAAATGATACATATCTGGACCCGCCTTTATAAAAAGAAAAATAGATTATTTGGTTAAAGTTTGCTTTTGTAGAAACCAGAGCCACCTGTTGCTCATACAACCAATTGAAATCTTCAAAACTTACTTATCGACGTAAAACAGACAAAAGCAAACTTTAAAAGCTAAGAATGAAATTATTATGATCACGCAATTTTATTTCGATTAATTATTTGCGTGCTAAATAAGCTTATTTTTGTATTATGCATTTATATTACAGTAGTGAAATGTTGTTTAAGTTTTTGTATAAAAAACTAGAATATTCAAAAAGTATCAAGATCGTTTATAGTGTCTGCTGCAGATAAATTCTGTTTACTCTCCTAATTGACTTGCATATTTGAAGTAACTTCTCACGTATTTTTGTACAAACTAAAACCACTGCCTTTTGTTAAGAGATGTTATTACTCAATTAGCTTGAAGAACTCATGATGGATGCAGGGCCAGCAAGTTCTGTTGAGCCCTAGTGGATATAGTTGGCCGGGAGGGTATAGTCTCTCTAAAAAAATTATACAGAGAAGAGACACATTAAGGGTCCTTGGCAGTCGGCCAGGGCCGCGCCCGCCCCTATGTGCGAAGTGTGCGGCGCACACAGGCGCCAAGACAATAGGGGCGCCGCTATCGAAATTATTTTTGTTACACTTACACAACAACATATTTCTTTGTAGTGGAGTATCGATAAGTAAGTAGGTATAATAGGCGCAACAAATGCCTCGTAAACAACAAAACATAATAAATAAAAATAAGTTGAAACATTAAGATTCGTGAAAAAAAACGCTCATAGGTTTCGCACACAGGCGCTGTGGGGGGTCGGCGCGGCCCTGCAATCGGCCATAATTACTTCTGTCAAAATATGACAAATCTCAATATAATCCTAGAACAATGAGTATATTAAACAACATTTTTAACTCAAATTGCTGATAGTTATTAGTTTAAATAGGATTAAGTCATATATTTATTATTTAGGATTTAAAATAGGCGTAGTTTTTAAAACGTAAGGTATAAATACCTATTCAGACTTTTTGTAGAATATACTGGCAGTAGGTATTCGTTTTACTGGCAGCTAATGTTTTAGACAGAGATTCAAATATTATAAATAAAATATTAGAATCTCTGAAGAGTTCGAAACGGAAGGCAGAGCTCGATCTGGCACTCTGGTGCTATGTAAAGACTTATATTGAATAAACCAAATATTAATCTCATATAAGCATTGTTTTCCTTTCACACATCGTTAATCCCGTTATACATTGCTATTGAAATTTGAGATTTGCCATATTTTTGACAGATATAAGATGGCCGACAGCCACGGATCCTTAACAAGATAATTTTATATATTAAAAGAAAAAAGAAAAGAAATGGATCTGAAAATATTTCGAGCAACGAGAAAATTCCCATACTTAGTGACGTCAATAACTTGTGAAATTTCGATTGGATAAAGCTACCCACTACACACACATTGCCCACCGGCCCTGGTTGTATGTGCCTGGGAACATGAAGGAAGGCGTGATCGTCCCCACATATCTATAGCACGACATATGACTCGCCGAACTTCTTCGTTCGTCCGCTGATTGTATTCGTCGTATCTACTTTTGAGACTTGTGCGGATTCCGCAGCAGAAATTTCTCCACGTCCATGAACACTTTAAACGTGTCGTGGTTCGTTTTGTTCGTCTCGAGATACTTTCTCACAATTTCCAGGTCTTCTAACGCGCGCGCCTTCAAAATCAACTTTTCCCTCTCAACCAAATCCGTCCTGTTCTCGGCTATTGGCAGTATCTCCCCCCTTTCCACATCTTCAAACACAACCGGTTCAGTAACTTTGTGGTTCCCGCCAAAAACCGAACCGTTCGTGCCCTGAGCAGTCAGCAAATCTTCATCTACCGTCATATACATATCAATATTGGCCAAATCCGCATAGTATTGCTGAATATCATAGTCTTCCAGCATCTTGCATATCCTTTCATCATCCCTGTTGCTTATTTTAGGCGTAACAATGTCCACATCGTGTTTCGGCGGCACTTTATAACCGATTAATTCGAAACTACCGATTATTGTATTCATCGGCACTCGATTCCAAGCTTTATCGGTCAACTCCAGTCCTTCTAAACAGGTAAAATTCCTATCTATCCCTCTCAAAACATTCATAGCTTTCTCTTGAAGGACCAATTTTCTAAATTCGTCTCGGAATCTGTTAAAAATCCCGTGCTTTATCGGCATTAGACCGACCGAGGCCTTCCACGGGACGAAAACCAACTTCAAATGAGTCATAGACAGTTTTGTATGTATAGAAGCGCGGTCTAAGATCAGAACTGCCTTTTTATCCTCGGCTTTCAGCTGGCTATTCCACGTTTTCACGTAAGTCTCGAACATTTCCGTAGTGAATTGCGCCTGGCTGTGCCTTATATAAGTGACTGGCAACGTCTCCGGTTTGCGATGGGAGTACGGCAGAGGATCCTCAGTGCCGCATACCAATAGCTTCCTCTTCTTCCTCCCGCTCATATTGCAGCACATAAATATGGAGAATCTGTCTTTTTCAAACCCGTGAATGAATTTCCTGCCGCTATGCTTCTTAATACGACCCCTAGACGAATTGTAAAACAGACCGACCTCATCGGCCGTGTAGATATCTTCATAATGATATCGTTTGCTAACGTCCGGCCATATTTCGTTTAAGAACTGCTCTTTCCACTTCGCGTCATTCGGCCCGCGAGGTTTCTCGCGTTTGACCTGCGTGGGTCGAAGGGAAATCTTGTGCCGAGTCTTAAACCGATCCAGCCATTTAATATTGCCATTAAACACGACAAAGCCGCACTCCTTCGCGAACTCCTCCGCAACATTAATGAGCATTTTTCCCGACACTGGCGCCCCCAATTCCCTCTGTCTGTAAAACCACTCCAGGATTTTGGCGTCCAAAACGCTGTTGATATACTTGGAGGATTTCATGCCGATTTTTTTGGGGACTATATAGTTGTCTCGCTCTTCCCATATTTCATTTACGATTTCTGGTGTCAGGTTGTACAGGCGACAGACGTCCGCGACGCTTTTGCCTTTGTGCATCTTTGCGACAATGGCGCACTGAGTTGGATGGCTTAAGTCCTCCCTTTTTAAAGGCACATTGTACATGCACTGTACGTACATTTGCTCGGATGAAGCCTCCAACGGATCGCTATCATTGTTGGCTTCCGCACTTTGGTTCATTGGGAACTCTTCGTCTTTGATGTCTGCATCGGCCTCCGTTAGCATGTCTTGGTCGTTGCATTTGCAGGGTCTGGTGGTATGAAACAAAATAAATTGTTTATTCATACTTCCATACTAATATTATAAATGCGAAGGTTATAATTATCTATCTGTCTGTTACGCTTTCACGGCTAAACCACTGAACCGATTTTGATGAAATTTGGTACGGAGAAAGCTTGAACCCTAGAGAAGGACATAGGCTATTTTTTTACCTAGGCTGTTTGATAAGTACCCGTTTTCTAAATATATTAATATCACTGGCCGAAAATAAGTATACCACCTTTTTAAGCCATTTTTCAGAGGCGGGAAAATAAAAAAAAAATTGCATTCTTTTGTTTTTTTCTCATTTGACAGCGATTTAGTGAAAGCGTGAACTTAAAATTGTTAAAATGGAGAAAGAACAGTATCGGTCTGTAATTAGATTCTTGTTTTTGGAAGGAAAAACATGTGATGAAATAAAAGTAAGAATTCAAGCGGTTTACCATGAATGTGCTCCTTCTATGACAACCGTCAGATATTGGTATAACGAGTTTAAACGGGGGAGAACAACCGTCTTTGATGAGGATCGCCCACGCCGGCCAATTGAGGTGACTACAGACATATGGTTAAGAATATTGAAAATATCGTTTTAGCCGACCGCCGAATTAAACTTCGAGAAATTGTTGATGCTGTAAACGTTTTAATCGAGAGGGTACAACACATATTAGAAGAAAAATTGGGTATGAGGAAAGTATCGGCGAGGTGGGTGCCGCGTTTACTCACAGAGGAGCAAAAACGGAACCGACTGACTACTTCGGAGCAGTGTTTAGCCGTGTTCAAACGTAACCCGAAGGAGTTTCTGCGTCGTTTCGTGACCGTGGACGAAACGTGGGTTCACCACTACACCCCGGAAATGAAAGAGCAGTCGAAGCAGTGGATTTTACCGGGTGAACCTGCTCCAAAGAAAGCAATAACCGTCCCATCGGCTGGAAAGGTCATGGCGACTGTTTTTTGGGATTCGCAGGGTATTATACATATTGACTACTTAGAAAAGGGGAAAACGATAACAGGGCAGTACTATGCCAATTTATTGGATGAATTTGACGCCTTTTGTGTTGAAGGACAAACGACCCCATTTAAAAAAGAAAAAAGTACTGTTTCATCACGACAACGCCCCGGCTCATTCGTCGAGAGTTGTAACGGCTAAATTAGCACAGTTACGCTACGAACTATTGCCTCACCCCCCGTATTCTCCAGATTTGGCCCCATGCGATTTCTTTTTGTTTCCCAACCTAAAAAAATGGCTCGGTGGTAAGCGATTTGGATCAAATTACGAAGTCATTGCCGCCACAGAGGCCTATTTAAATGACTTTCCAAAATCATACTTTTTGGATGGTTTATTGAAGCTTGAGCATAGGTGGAACAAATGTATAGAGTTAAAAGGTGACTACGTAGAAAAATAAATGCATATATACAAAAAAAAATGTTTTTTTTTCCATAAACGGGTACTTATCAAACAGCCCTCGTATAGTACCGATTTTCGCCCGTGAAAATGTTTGTAATGAGAAAAAATAACATCTCACTCTCTTAGTTTGATTACAAATTGCTTGCTATATAATATTAAAATAATAGGGCGTCGGTGGCCGAGTGGTTAAGACGTATGGTATTAACTAGGCAACCACAGGTTTGATTCCGGATCCCTGCCTTATACCAATGGGTTTTTTAATTTAAAACTTATGTACATAATCCCACAAACCACACTTAGAGGCTATTCTCTTCAGTCGTCCATAACAGTTTGCCTTAATTAGTCCCTACCTTAGTTCATATAAATTCATTATTAAACCACAAACCTTCTTTACTTTATGAACATTTAACCTGGGTCACCAATATAGTAGAAATAACATATTCTACAACCTTAAGTTCTCTATATACTTATACATACGTGTGTCCACACTTGAAGCAGTCTCCATCGAGCGCGTGCGCATACTCCACGTGCTCGTCTCTGTCGGACGGGGAAGGGAACTGCTCCCCGCAGTGATAGCACGACGACAGGCCGGGCACATTGTGTTCAGAATTCATGTGGGCAACCTTCACCTCCATCGTTTTGAAGCTGGAATTTTTAAGGAAATTCTAAATACTAAGCATCAAACGATTCCTGACAATAAGATCGACCAATGGCACTTATGATGGTACAGGAAACGGAAAGAAAATGGTACTAAAAAAAAGAATGAAGGATGAAAGATTGATTAAAAAGGTTTATATGGCTGAAGTGATAAGAATTCATGATTGCTTTACATTTTCGAATTTATACTACTGTACCAAATGTCCTTGAGAATATGAATAGCATAGCTGAAGAGCCGCTTATGTCGAATACGCTAAGTGTGAGTAGAGAAGCGATAGTGTAGGTACCGCCCCTCTTTCTGGAATTTCTATGTGATTTCGTATTTTTATTATTAAATTATGTAATAATAGGTTGGATAAAAAAGTTTGAAAGTGTCATGTATAGTGCATAAAATTGGTTCATTGGTGGTGCAAACCGCCAATAAAAAGGACTTCAAAGTATGAAGTAGATGCACGTAATAGATCGTTACTATAAATATTGACCCTGTTTGTATACAAGTTTTATAATTATTTAAAACAAAAATAAAATAAAAAGTGGAAAGACAAGTTGAGATATTAAAGTTTTTTTTTTTTGTATACTTATTATTTTATAATTAACGAGAAGAGATCCTCTAAAAAGTACCTTTATTACGGTTTTGCTATGGGAACTGCCTTAAACGCGTTAATGTCTAGATTCGGATTTGCCAGTTGGATTTGAAAATCCTTTTGCAATTTAGGGATAGCAAAAGGGAATACTCCCCAACGCGCGTCGCTGGAAATTTGTATATTATATTCCAATCTATTAAATATTTTCATTAGAACGATTCAGGATTTATGACCTATTCTGCTAAATCATCATCGTCTGAACCAATTAGATTAGATGAACTTACGGTATTTTACATATAGGGCACTCCTTAGTCGTCGTGTGACTTTTCTTATAATGGTCGTCGAGCAGCGCCTTGTCCTGATAGTGTTGGGGACACCTCATACACTTGTAGAGAGACTGCTCGTGAGTCAACATGTGTTTGTACTGGAAAAGAATACAAAAAAATCAATTAGGTTGATGGCCAGCCAAGGAATGCACAGCCCGAGAGCAGTACACGGATTTGCCCGGACTTTGTAGGTTTGGGCATTCTCAATCCGTGCATTCCTTGGCTGGCCCTCTGTGGACACACGTTTTTTGGCCTTTGGGTCGAAACGAACGGTGTTGCAGTCCCAATTAAGGTGCATATTTATGCTAACCCCACCAGAGAATTTTGTTTATAAGCTATATTAAGAAACTAATTTTATTACTTTTGTTTTCCATGCATTCGTTTTTTTTAATACTTTAATGAGGTCATTATTTAGAAGTAATAGAAATGTGTTGAGAAATGGAGCAGAAAGAAGAACTTTACCTAAGTGACGATGTCATTTTGTTGTCCAGCCAAGGAACGCCCACCGGCCGAGAATGTCCAACACCAGAACACAGAGCATATAACTGGGTTGGGGAAAGACAGTGCTCGGATTTGACCAGGCATTCTACCCAGGTACAAATCATACTCATGCTAAAATGCTAAGCACTAATTTTTGTCCCCTCTCCGCCGACGCTCTCTACTCCCTTGTGGCGCATATTTATTTATTGATTTTCTTTAATTAGAAATTATTTCAAGAACCACCGTATTTCGATGTTTCACATCGCCGGGTGTCCCATTGGCATTACTTGTAAAATAATATTTGATCATACTCACAAGATCACTCTTAAACTGGAACCGTCTGTGACAAATATTACAGATGGGGAAGTTCCCCTCAGTGTGGTACTGCAGGTGGACACTCAGCTCGTCCTCGCTCATGAAACACTTTGCGCACTTAGTGCACTTGTAGCTGAAACATGGCCGACAAGATCAAATGTGGTGACCCCAAATGATTTTTTGGTTTTGATTTACAGGCCTCGACAGACGTCGCAAGGTATGGCGTGGCCTTTGTCGGTGATGAATGGGACGGACGATGACCGGCCGTCACCCCCAAAGCCCTCAACGGACGCGACCATTTCCACGGCATGTCCTATCCTAGCACGGCCTTAGGGCTCAGTGCAGACCGTCGGAGTAGCGGCGAAGAACAGTCTCTTATAAATGACCGTTTTACCAATTTGAGCCAAACTAATGCTAAAGTAAATAAAGAAATAAATTGTTATTTCTACCAGGCATAAGTAAACTTTATAGTTCCACTATTTAGGTCAGGCTGCCATTATAGCCTAAACGCGCCCCCAGTATACTACTGGTGTGCTCAATAGTAGGTGCATGCCACTCACTTGGGCGCCAGTTGTCAAAAATTACAAAATTATATAGAAAAGTCGCTTTTCCAAACATATTTAAGCATAGTTGGCACTCAATAATATTGAAGTTCTTTTAGTAATTTTATTGTGTAAGTAAATACTTACATAGGTGTGGTCATGTTGGGTCTTGATGCGTCCCTGCAATTGGAAAAAAAGCATAAAAAATAAAACCTTCTAAATGCAATTATATTAAATATATATTACTTTACATTATACAAGCAACCCTGACCCCAGACACAGGTACAAAATTAATTCACAGTGATATTTAATTGTAGCTTATTTTCGCAAAATATTAATAAATTATAGCCTATAACCTTCCTAGATAATCCCTCTATTGGTAAAAACCATATGAAAATCTGTACAGTAGTTTCTGAGATTTAACACAAACTCAGTGGAGCAGGGGACTTTAATTATTCTTTGTCACATTTCAAATATTAGCAGAAAGCTATTAGTATATTTATCTACTCCTATATTGTAAAGTCTCTATTACAAAATCGAATTATACTTCATAATGATATGTTTTACATACACGCGTCTCTAATATGTCAAACTTCGATACTGTAATGTATTATAGTACTGAAGTTTTCATACAAAAACGATATCGTAATGTTTTGTTTTTTTTAAATGCAGAAAAAGCAAAGGATATGTGTTATGCAGCCAAAATAAACTCTATGAAAATATTGACTCTCCCATGTAGGAGTCACTTGACAGTTAACATGCATGCGTAGTAGGTAGGTAACCGCGTTTCCCGCCAATTTGTCGATTAAGAAAAATATCTTGGTTCAATTTGTTTTGTACTATTGCATGGGATTAGATAAAGTAGTGCAGAGGTTCTCAAACTTATTTTGTCTACCGCCCACTTTGAAAATCAATTATTTTTCAGCACCCCCCAATTTTTTTTACTTATCACATTTTAAAAATCACAATGAAATTCATTACTTTAATTTATATATAGTGAACTATATTAGTTTTTCTGTGCCCCTTACCGCCCCCCTCTAGGCCTCCAGCGCCCACAAGGGGGCGTTATCGCCCACTTTGAGAAACACTGAAGTAGTGTATGAACGGGCCCATAACTTGGAATTAAAACACTTGTGGATGCTATTAAAAAATTCCACTTGTGTTTTAATTACCCCTATTATGATCCCATATCATAAACTACTATTACTATATTATCATTTATCATGCTCAAATATAGGAGGCACTTTTAGGTAGTCTTTCTTCTTCATGGATTGCCTTACAGTTTCCGAGAACCGTTGCCGGCCCCAGGGTACCCAGCAGAAGACAAAGTCTTCCTCACAAAAACATTGATTTTTTTTATTCTACATACGTGGACTCCATATGTGTTTCAATGGTATGTTTCTTCAAATCTTGCAAACTGGTAAACACAGTCCCACATTCGCAAGGGAATAACCGGCGTCTCTTCTTCTTCGGAGATTCCTGTGATGTCGACTGGCCTGTGCTGTCTATGCCAAATATGGAGTTCTGTAAGGAAATATTCATTTATATAAATAGGAAAAAGAACATAGGTAGTTACTTTGAAAAATCTATGCATCTCCATTATGGGTAAGGTTAAGGTACCATTAGAAAGATGATTCCAACCCCTTTTTATTTCAAGCATCAGCAACTTAAAACAAAATTAATTTAACAAATTATTGTAACCTAGTATAAAACAAGTACCTAGGACTTACACTAAAGTTATCAAAATCTGTGTCAAATCTGTCTCCATCAGAGCAATATTCTATTTTCACCTCCACATTGGATAGAAATTTTTCTACATCGCCATCAATATGTTGTCGTGTTTTCTTATCGTCAGGTTCTGGAGAATAGGTGGCTTTTCTTTTAAGAGTTGCCAAGCATTCTTCATCAGACGATTCATCACTGATTCTTGTATCATTAATGTCGTGGTAGGAAGCCATAATGCCTCTTTTATTATATACAAATATACTCCCTTTAACACTGTAAATTTTATAAATACTGTTCACCTAAATAATGTACAAATTTTTAATTAAAATAAATACACATACTACACAAACCGGCCATTTTGTTTGACAAACATAAATAAATAAATAATTGACAGTTATCGTTTTAATTAGTTATATTGGAAAAGAAATAGGACACTGGTTCAGCCAAATTTGATAATAAAACCATTTTTGTCATCAAAATACATTTTTAATAAATATATGACTTTTTTAAAATTATTTTTCATAAATTTCTTGTCTTTTTAGTTGGATATTACTGCGTAGAATTAAAGAAAATGGACTATTAACATTTTTACACTTGGCAACAATAGATTGTCAAATTAAAAAAAAAGTAATCGCTGTCATTAACCGCTTGCAAAAAAAACGACGAGCCGCTTCGCTTCGCTTTTGATGTTTATTGTGCAGGAACAAGGTTCGCTATCGTGTTTTAGCCAAAATACAAACTTATTTGTTATCAAAGTTTAAACTAACAAGCAGAACGGTTACCGGTGAATTAAAATATCTGTATTCGTAATTCGTACGGATCGATAATGTGGGCCACATAACATGGAGAATAAATCAGGCGTTGGAATCCAGGATCACTGGATGAAAAGCGTAATGGAGCCTGCACCATCCGAACGCTCAGACAAACGTGTCAAACCAGAAAAAGGAAGCGAATTCAACGGGGAAACTACAATAACCTACGTCGTTGAGGTACCTCCAAAAGACCCGTCACGTTTTCATTGTGACCTTTGCGATCTGTCCTTCGAAGGCATGGAATATTTGCTTCTACATAAAAAGTTCCATTTATCGGACAAAGAAGTCCCGGAATCCCAAGTTTCCGATGAAGTTGTCAAAGACGGCCCTAAAAGGCGTCGCAAATTTAAATGCGATTTTTGCGAGGTCAAGGTAAATTCTCAATACCATTTGGATATCCACAGGAGCAAACATGAAGACATTGTGACAAAAAATTACATTTGTGACATATGTGACAAAGGTTTTATAGCTGCTCAGTTCTTAAAAAGCCATATGCAAACACATTCATCAACATCAACAATTAACTGTGATATTTGCCACAAAAGTTTCACAGGGCAAGCATATTTAAAATTGCATATGCAATTGCATAATGATGTAAGGAAGTTCAAATGCTCAAAATGTGATGAGTTATTGCAGACGAAAAATTGCTTAAAACAGCACATGAAAAAGCATACTAAAGTTAAAAACTTCAAGTGTGATTATTGCAATAAGCTTTTTGTCTCGAGAATTACTATGGAAAAGCACAGATTGTCTCACGAAGGCCGTCCATTGGATTGTAATGTTAAATGCATTGATTGTAACCGCACTATGCATTCATCGTTACTACGGACTCATATGCAGCGAGCGCATCCTGCTAATAATGATGATGAGGTAAAAAGACCTCATAAGTGTTCAACATGTGGAAAAAGCTTTATAGTTAAAATTAACTTGAATTTGCATATTAGAGTATGCCATCCTGACTTAGTTGAGCCAGATGATGATGATGATGAAGAATAGTGTATATAGTCCGAGAGCTAGCTATGTTTTATTCATGTGGCTTGTAAAGATTATGGAAGAGATACTACAATAATGTTGATCTGTAGTCTTTCATTTTCATTTCAAGACAAATGAGCAATGAGGAATAATGAAGTTGAATCAATTTTTAAACAAATAAAATTATTTTATTGTTCCTTTTTAATATTGATTAATATATAAAAACTTATGTACCATACTTAGAGGCTTTTCCATCTAAATATACATTAACAGAACTGGTCACTCATTAGGTATAGTCTCACAGAATTGGGTTGCAACCCAAAAAAATTCAACTTCATTACTCCTCTCTTATCTTACTATAGTTATAGGTCTTATTATAACAAACATCGTAGACAAATTTGTCACACCCGAAGTTTATTACTTATTATAATGTGATTAATTAAAGTCAAAATATTTCTATGTATTTTTTGAACAGGCTAGCTCTTAATATTTTGCCAATATTCATTATGTTTTCGTAAGTCAAACCAGTGTCCTATTGGTTGTTTTTAAAATTTATCTATAAATTTGGTTTTACAGATTACAAATCATAATGTTTGTAACCTTGTTAGCTACAACAGAACTGTTCTATTTTTTTTTTACGCTTTTCATTGTCTAAAAGTCAATTGAAATTAAAATCAGATTTTCTCGATAAAAACATAATAAATAGCAATATTACTGCCTTAAAAATAAAGTGAAAAAAATCTTATTTCAACTAACTACATTAAAAAAATAAAGCACTTGACATCACTTGGCTTTTAGAATCTATTTTTATTGTTAGATGAAGAAACAAAATTTCTATTATGATCAAATATAGTGTTTTTTTGTTCACTGCCTCCTGGGCTATAAATGGATTTGTCAGGACACAGCAATAGTTTGCTTTACATAATCTAACTACTATATACATATTTTTGTCTATTATTGTCACATACCTAATATAGATGTGGCTAGACTTTGAAGCTGGGACCTCTAGTACAATGTACTGGAGTTGTTTATATTGGAAGGTTTAGTAACTTAAGTTTATACTGATTATATTAAACACTTTTCTATGCAGTTTTGACTTTTTTTTTACAAGCTTTATATTAGCTTCACCTGTAACTGTGTATGTAGGATTCCACGTCACACGTTGGTGACCAACGCACGCGCCCGCCGAGTCGTGATGGATTAAAATGCCAATGAATTAAGCAGCATAATCCATGAGAGTGCGCTGGTGGCAAACGTTTTACTCTAGATAGACTAGTTACTATAATTTTCGCCCAATAAATTTGTTAATATATATTTTATAATACCTAATATTGTAAATATAGCAGTACCTACAAAAAACGTATTTTTAAATTGTGTGCCTTGTATGAAATGAATTAGTATAAAAAGCGTCATTGTTCCATATCTATACTTTTGAATGTTTATTCACACTACAAACATAAATCTAAAATATAATACCTTAAAACTGAAGAGAAAAAGAAAAGGGATGGAGGAATCAAAGGTAGAATACCTCCTCCAGCTCTGAAAAAAATCCAATCGTGCCAAGAACACTTGCTGCGTTACCCCTTTAAATCTCCAAGCTTATGCGGCTAATGAAAAAAAAATCTTTAACAATACCTATACTAAGTATATAAAATTCTTCTGTCACAGTCTGAGTGTTTGTAACCAAACTCCTCCGAAACGGCTTGACCGATTGGTATGAATTTTTTTGTGTAGGTCTGAGAATAGGTCGTAAACTACCCTACCCCCACCCCCGTTTTTTAATCGGGATTTTTGTATGAACAATATCCAAAGTTAGTGGTAGTGGTTTTTTTTTCCACGGACGAAGGAAAGTTAGACATTTAGTCCAATTAGAGAAATCTCTACGTCAAAATATCACAAAAATATCTGCTTTTTATAAAAGTTAATTCTTGGGAACGATGTTTTTTACGTTCGCCGGGAACGATAGAGTTGGATGTCGTATGTCGAGGAATAAACTTGTTTATTAGAGATGGGTAGTTCATGTATGAAGGACAAAAAAGAACTACTTCACCTACACAGAAGCAATATATCTTTAGTTCACTTTAGTACATTCTATATGTTTTAGTTCTTTACTTTACTATAGTTCAATAATGACAGGTCAATAGGAGTCACGCGAATTTGGTGCCAAAGTAAACGTTATCATATATGAAATAAAGTACAATTATGTTTGACTACAAAAAGTTTGTAGGTACTTACTTACCAAATTGTTATAAAAAAAATATTATAGACAAATGTACAATAGGTAATTTTATAATTATGTATAGGGCGGAATTTTTAACTTGTACTTTGTGCGAGACCTGTGAAGTTGCGTTTTGATTTATTTTTTTGTCGTTTTTGATTGCTTATTTCTATGTTTATTATTACTAAAGAGAAATATAATAATCACGTACTAAATGACGGGTATTTTCTTTGACTCAAATACTTCTTATGGTACGATTAGTTCCCGACTCCCGTGATCTAGTGAACTAAATGAACTAAAGAACTAAATGAAGGATATAGTTCTTTGTACTCAAAAGATATGTATCTCTCTTTTCTTATTAGTGACACACTTTGCGCAACTCTATTGTTTATACTCGTTTTGTCTCACGATATAATAACCACAGAGCAAGTAAAACTACTACAAGATGTTGACAGACGTCATTTGAAATCCGCCATGTTTTTTTGGCATATCTCTATTCCCAGCGCACGACATTGTGTCGTGTGGTCATTTTGTAGTCGACATTGATGTCGCATGGACTTGTTTTTAACCTCTTTATAATATATTTTATTTGGTAAACATTTAGCGAGATATGAGCTCTTAAAACCCCGAGGTACATAATAACACATTTTTTCTCATTGTCAAAAACAGATTTCAGTAATTTTCAGGATATATGAAAAAGTACAACTAATTGCTTTTGTTTTGTTTATATCTATGTTTTGTATGGTATTTAAAAAAAGTTTTAAATAATGATTTTCAGGAATTTTCAGGAATTATGAAAACAATAAAATGGACAACATTTCATTTTTCGTAAGGTACCAAAATTCGAAAACCGTTTGGAGATTACATGCTAGAAAGCTTATTTTTATTTTTTTTTATTTTTATATCCTTTAATTTTCGACTTATTTTAAAAATACTGAAATATTGAAAAATGAGGATTAATAGGTGCCCTAATCTGTGCTAACCCTCTAATTTAAAAATACTAATGTCTGTTGGCAGAGTTGTTAGTTATTGAACTCAGGTGTTGCCTTCTATTAATTTTACCCATTTTTATTCCATTTAAAGCTAAATTAATAATTATTCTTTAAATAATATTATAAAAATACTTCTTTTATATAATATTTTTTGGAAGTTTTGCTAGTTTCGAATGGGCTATCACAGGAAATATATTTACGAGTGAAACCGCGGACAAAAGCTAGTATTATTATATACATTATGAATAATGTTGTGGGCGATTTGAGTTCCGGCTACGGCAACACCGATTTGGAACACGGTATATTATACTCTTTGCATTTCTATAACGTTTACTCTGTGGCTATCAGTCACTTTCTTTGGGTGACAGTTTATATTTCTTAATTTTTGTCCTAGCTAAGGTTTTTAGTTTATAAGTCCTCAGAATTTATAAAAAATCATAATTAAATTAAAAATATAAAAACTCAACCAAAAATAAAATACAAAAATACGTGTAACTTATTTTTTAATATATTTTTAATTAAAGTAATAAAAATGGGTGATTAAAAAAATGAAATGTTGTCCATTGTATTTATATGCGTTATTACTAATTGCTTAGTACAAATTTGCATGAAAGGAAAATGTGAAATAAGAGTTTATCAGGAATTTTCAGGACTATGAAAAAAATTATGAAAAATATGGGAATAATTAGTACATACCTACTCACTTGTCAGGATTTACATGAAAAATAAAGTTTGGGCAGGACAACGTCTGCCGGGCCAACTAGTTACAACCCTATTTGCTTATATCTATGGTTACAACACCTATGTTCTTATTCATTTTTCTCATATATCAACCTACAACCGGCAGTATTTTAGTGTACAGACCGACAAGAGTACTTATATTCCTTGCCGACAAGGGTCTATTGGCGTGCGGCAAAAAATGGAACTATATTATTTTTCTACATTTTGATTCCAATAATATAAGATTGATATTACATAGACGGTGGCGCTACCGCAAAATGCCAAAAGATCCTTGTCGGACTGTAGGTACCATTTTTAGCCTTGTAACAATATAAATGGAGGAGTAGCCTTTGACAATAGGAGCAAAATGACATTGCCAGATTAAAAATGTCCGAATTTGGACTGAGGTCACTTTGTTTTTAGACCCCTCATTTAATCTATGGCTGAAGTTCTATAGGCACGAATTTTGGAGGGAAAGATACCCTAAAATATATTTTGGGCATATCTTGACATTGACCACTTCATTATAAAATGGGTTCCAGAAGTTCCTACGAGCATTACCCTTGAGGTTCAAACGCAATTTTGACCAATTTCCCGGTTAGTGACAACCCTGAAATAGATTTTAGGCAAATCCTGGCATCGACTAGTTCATGAAAAAGCGGGTCTCAGAGGTTCCTTCGAGGGGGCACGATTTCATACAACGGTGGGTAGTTCGAGGGAATTTCATAAATCTAATCTAGTAACATTTGAGGCAATAGTTCTGTTTCATTTTCTACTTGGCCAAAAAAACAAACAAACATTTCTATTTCATAATCTATTTATTCTTTAGTTACTATTTCTTCTTTTGATTGTTCTGTTTCTTCTTTCGAGACCTCTTTTACTAGTTTCTTCTGTGCTTCTTTTTCCTGTGAATATAACAATTTTTTTAAACGATATATTATTACGCACCTACTTTCCTGGCCTACCCATATTTTTCTGAAAAACGGACCTCCTAAAATTGTTCATAAAATATGAAATGACCAACCCCCAGGGCACCCAGAGCCCAGAAGAGCCAATTCTTCAAAGGTCAGAGAGTGACAAAAACCGTTGGAGATAAGTCTGTATGTCACACCACGGGTGAAGAAGGAAGCTGGGGCGAAAATATTTAGGCGTAACCCATCCTAAATTTAGCCCAGACTTAAGTAGCCCACGCACTGGTCCAGTATCTCACAAAAAATGTTCGGTCCAGCCGCCGTATGATCGAGATTGAACACAGGCCACACATTCCGGCCATCGAAATCAACCACAAATACAACGATTTGAAAACGGATGGCGGACCGCGCATACAAGAATTGGACGAGTCTGTGGTCGATTTCGGTGGAACGTATGGCGGCGCGCCGGCATTTGGACCACTTGGAGACTTGGACGAATGAGTGAACACCTTTTATTACCTTAGCGTCTTCAGCAGCAGCAGCCTCCGCTTTTCTATCTTCTTCTTCTTTCTTCGCCTGCAAAGTGAGACTCAGTTCTCTTATTAGATGAATTTCGGCAAGTTTATTTGGGGAAAATTGGCTGTAAACTTTAACTGGTACTGTGTTAGGATTGTTGCATACAGAAAGGAATTCCCTCGCTCGCATCTGAGCCTCTAAGGTCGAGTCGATAAATGAAGCCGACATTTTCTGAAAAAAAAAATGTTAGGTGTTTACGAGTTATGCCATAAAAACATGACTTTTTTTAATTATTTAAGTTAAGGGCCGTTTGTCAAGGTCAAGGTTTGTCAAAATATGGCAAATCTCAGTTAATCCTAGAAAGTTGAGTTTATTTATACAACATTTCCAACCCACACAGTTGATAGTTATTATTTTATGTTGGATTGAGCCATATTTTTATTATTTAGTGTTCTAAATAGCCATAGTTTTTAAAACGAGCATTGCTTTTGCGTTTTGAAAACTATGGCTATTTAGAAATCTTAATAATAAAAATGTCTTAATCCAATCCAAAACTGAGATTTGCCATATTTTTGACAGATGCAAGATGACTGAGAGCATAGATGGATCGACTCCAAAAAGGTCTCAAAAAACTCTTTCAACAGCTGTATTACGTCTCAATCGGTCCATTAGTTTTACAGATATCTTACGACTAGACTTTTGACCTCGGTGAAAAATGTTTGAAGTCGGTCTCGGTAAGTATACTTTTTTTTAAAGTTAATTTATTTTTCCCTTATAAGTGATTTTGCTGTTAATAACATCATAATATAATATCATTACAAATATTTAAATAAACGAAATCGGCTTGGCATTTCATCGAGTTATGACAAAAAATTACTTAGAAATCAGTTTTTATTCAAAACTACTGAACCAATTTTCATTAAACCACACGGAAAGCATCAGCTTTCAAATAAAAAAAGAATCATCAAAATCGTTTCACCCAGTCGAAAGTTCTGAGGTAACAAACATAAAAAAAATAGTCGAATTGAATATTTACTACCTCCTTCTTTTTTTTTGAAGTCGGTTAAAAATATAGCCTATGTCACTCAGGGATATCATAGCTTTCTATTTGTGAAATATTTTTTAGAATCAGTTCAGTATAGTTTCTGAGTTAATTCATTACAATCATACATATAAAAAAACAAGACAAACACACACACATAGAATTGAAATTGAATACGGATGGCGGACCGTACGTTACAAGAATTGGACGAGTCTGTGGTCGATTTCGGTGGACCGTATGGCGGCGCGCCGGCGATTGGACGAATGAGTGGGTACTTTATCTGGTATTACGTCAGTCCGTCTCGTGACTGTTGGTTTTTCTATATTGACTCCCCCATTTTTATTGAGACTCTGTCTTCCCCTCCTTGGTAAAAGGCGTGATGATATACAGTTTTATACTTACATGTTGTTTTATTGGCTTATACGAGAACACTACGTGTATTTTCGACGGACAAGATATATTTTTACTTTTTAGTAAAATCATGGATGGCATGGATTAACAACCATTTGTTCTAAAACTACTTTTCAGAGAACTAAAGACAGTACGGCGGGGTTAGCATATATTTTGACAGCGACACTTTCGTTTCGGTCGAATGGCCTTGAACAGTCCAAAACGTTCATGTCCAACAAGGACCGGCCAGAGATAGCCCGGGGCCGAGAGGTCCGGCCCAACGATGTGCGGGAAATTTCTGTGTACTTGTCTTTGTCCGGCCAAGCAAATTGCTCGGCATTCTTGTGCAGGACATGCCCGGTCCGAGAATGTCCGGCCCAACAATGTGCGGGAAAATTCTGTGTACTTGTCTTTGCCCGGCATAGCAAATTTGCACGCACATTGTTGGGCCGGACCTCTCGGCCCCGGGCTATCTCTGGCCGGTCCTTGTTGGACATGAACGTTTTGGCCTGTTCAAGGCCATTCGACCGAAACGAAAGTGTCGCTGTCAAAATATATGCTAACCCAGCGGGTTTAGTATCGAGAGTGAAGGTCCCGGGTTCAAACCTCACTTGTACCCAAAAATATTTCTAAAAGAACAAGAATATTTGTGCTTCGAAGATCATGTAATTAATATACGTATCTATCTATACTAATAACTAGCTTTCCGCCCCCGGCTTCGCCCGTGGATATTTTCGAACAAAATAAAATATACCCTATGACACTCACAAATAATGTAGCTTTCTTTTGGTAGATAAATTTTCAAAATCGGTTCAGTAGATCAAGAGGTTACTACAACCTCACAAACTTTCTCTTTATAATATTAGTATAACTAGATAGAAAAAGCACGTAGTAATTATTATTTAATCTATGCTAGAACTACCAGACTGATTTTAAAAATGATTTTTGCATTTGTTCTGATGCTTGGCGGTAGTAGTAGTGACAATTGTAATCAGTTATCTAATATATAAAATTCTCCTGTCACAATGTTCGTTCCCATACTCCTCCGAAACGGCTTGACCGATCCTTATGAAATTTTGTATGCATATCCGTTAGGGTTGAGAATCGGCTACTATCTATTTTTCATCCCCCTAAATGTTAAGGGTGGTCCACCCCTAAATTTTTTTTTTATATAGGGTTAGGGGTAGGGGTAGGGGTAGGGGTAGGGGTAGGGGTAGGGGTAGGGGTAGGGGTAGGGGTAGGGGTAGGAGTAGGGGTAGGGGTAGGGGTAGGGGTAGTGCGGGCAAGTCAACGTTTGGGCAGGACAACGTCTGCCGGGTCCGCTAATTTTATATATTATATCAAAAGTGTTTTTGGACAAAAAATCAGAGATAAAAATAATCGGCGTCGGTGGCCGAGTGTGCGTCGGTGGCCGAGTGGTTAAGACGTCTGGTATTAATAGGCAGACCCCGAGTTCGATTCCGGATCCCGGCCATATACCAATGGGTTTTTTTAATTAAAAACTTATGTACATAATCCGACAAACTACACTTAGAGGCTTTTCCATCTAAATATACCTCAACAGAACTGGCCACTCGTTAGGTATAGCCTCACAAATACCATCGGCTAAACGAGGGAGACTTGGTCTTCCGCTGGGTACCCTGGAAGTTTCGGGAGCTGTAAGGCAACCCGTGAAGAAAAAAAAAACCAAGTGTTATCAATCCCTTATGTCAAGTGGCACAATTTTATTACATATTGATGTAACTAAAAAATTAACATCAAAACAATGAAAGGAAATGTCCATTAAATACTCATTAAATAAGTAAATATATAATTATAAAATACGTCAGGTACAAAACAAAACACTGTACTCGTAACTTGGTCTTGGTGATATCATGAACGAAAATGATTAATCCTAACTTAACTAATATTATCTATTTTATCTATCTATCATGAAAGGAAATACTGGCAGAAGACGACCTAGTAGGTGTACTTTTATTGAACATATAAAAAATGTATCGATGAAAATATTAAAAGTACACACAATCGCCGAGCATGTATGAAAGGTATGATGAATATAAAAGAAGCGAAAGAGGCCTCTGCCTACCTCTCTTGGGATAAAAGGCGTGATAGATAGATTACATAAAATATTTTGAATTTATACGAGGTGACAGCTCTATTTTATATGAGATGACACGTGTTTGATATTTGAATTTTAATACTATGAATCTTTTGTTGAAACGCGCTAATCTCTGAAAGTCGGATATGAAATTTTTTTTTGCATTTGATAGCTCAATTCTTTAGGAAGGCTATTTAATATCACGCTACCTACCCTAAAGGCCGATTTAGACGTTACTATAGTACTTAAAATATAGCTTGATACCTGTGACAGCTGTCAACAAATTCATTGATATGACTTTAAACAAGCGTCGAACAAGCTAGTCATATAAGCGAGTAAATTAAAAGAAAATACATTGACTTTGACAGCTTTTTAAGCACTTTGACAGCTGTCACAGGTATCAAGCTTTATTTTAAGTACTATAGTGTTTAGTAGGTTTCCACATCCGGTCATGGCGACATACGCACGCGTTTTCGTCGTGGCGTGATGTGGAATCCAGTTTAATCCTGTTCGCGCTGTGATGGTTGTGATTAATCAGTGATCAGGTCGGCGGGATTATCTTAGATACCGATTTACCGGCTATATACACTATAAAGGCTATAATACTTGACATTGGCAAATCACCGATGAACATTGGTGGAGCCATAATAAAAAAGAAGAAGAAGATAGTGTTTAGTAGAGTGCGTTTAGGAGAGTACATTAGTAGAAACATGTAAACGGAAGTTTCTAGTAAACTAGTACGTTCCACTCGCCTTTCTACTAGAATCAAATAGAATCGCTTTTTCATTTTTGTTTCAAGTGACACCCTTCCCGCGCCCGCTCTACCCCCCCGCGCGTTCCTGACTCGCTACTCGCTGTAGTCTAAACGGTCAAGTAGACAAGGAGACGCATGTGTGTTTTGGTCTACAAAATGGCAATCTACTGGAAGAAGTATAAACGTCACTGGAAGCCTACTAATGCACTGGCATTCGAGTGCCACCTACGCACTCTACTAAACACTATAAGTAAAGTGAAATCGGGTGTAAACGTTGTATTTCTAATACAACGCGTACGAAGTCGCAGGCAACTGTTAGTAATAAGTACAATTTATAGTTTTATACACAGACTGTTCCGTATATCATTGGTAAAAGTTCTAAAAATTTAAGTATTATAAGGTAAGTACTATAAGGAAAAAGATTGGTCAAGTAGGTAAGTGTCTGGCGGTTGGTGGCAAATTAGAAATGATTAGCTCCAAACACTAAACTTTGTGATCATTAGACATACGTAGGTACTACAAATTTTTGTCACTAATCAACACTAATGCCATCTAAATGCTACGAATTTTAGGGCATTACTGAAAAATGCTATATTTTGTCCAGAAAATTAGATGTAAACAAACCGATGCAGAAAATCAAAATATAATTTCAGTCTGTCTACGATGTAGGTAATATGGCCAAAATCAAATTTTCGATACTTTGCTACGAATGCTACGAAATGTTTCATACTTTTGCCACCCTGTATTCATCACATTTTTCAAACATAATGCCTCGAATATTGCCATCGATTTCGTTCACAACTTTATAATTAAGTATGGTTTAATAGGGGTGTTGACAATATTTTGGAAATACTTTTAAATTATAGCTATAAGATTTATTACCTATACCTAATAAATAATTAGAAAATTTTATATTTGTGTTTTCATTTAAAAATCATGTACTTGGGTATTTAATTTTATTTTTCAAATCCCCGCGAAAACGATGATGACGTCACATCTTGAATAGGTACCAACAAAATAATGGTCACAGAGTAGGTAGATAAAATAACAAGAAAAATTCAGTGACAGATTGACAGACAGACAGTTAGTAGTCTGTGGTTATTTATTTGACATTTAGGTGAAATTTGCGGTCACGTGACCGGAAGTATGAATTAAAGATTTTTCATATTAAACAAATAAATAAACATTATTTTCAGTGATTATTCGTTAGAGAGATTATATAAAAAAGATATTGTGTATTTATTTTCTTTAACTGTCTACTGTGGTCTAAACCCCTGCAACTTTTACAAACATATTTTCTCTTCATACATACTTTTCTTATAAAAAATAATAGTACCTATGCGTCAAACGGAACGCAAATCAACCCCTTGGGGTAATGACTCACAACCTCCTTGCTACGAACCTCCCTCGCCCTCCGTCAACAGCCGAACCCTCCCGAGATTACCCGAACGTAAACCGAACACCCTTGTACCGCGTTCGACCGCTCGGAAAAACAACCCATCAACCATAACTAAAAAAATTATGTAACGCAAAGTAATAATATTTCAAATTAAATAAAAAAGTACTAATGCTAGTCCTTTTTAAAAGCATTACGCCGCGGTCCTTTTAATAAAATTTGGAGTGTTGTTTAACTAAAATTTCCACCGCTCGAAGAAAATATTGATTTTTCCAACACACGACAAATTCGTGCAGTGTACTTGTGATTTTGTGTTATTATTAAACATCACGTTGTCTTACGTTATAGTTTACTTCAGTTTTTATTATTATTTATTTATTAGAATAATTAATAACAGTATAAAAATGCTATTGAAATTTAATATAATAAATTGCATAGCACTGAATACATCATATAAAACCTCAACCTCTTTGCTTAAAATCAGTGTTTTTTATTATTAAAATTAACATCCGTATCCTTTCATTTAAATTAAGAATAGAACGTAATTATTTAAAATCATATATTTACGAATTACCAACTGAAAAATTAAGAATGCATCAAAATGTATGCAATACACAACAGTAATGATTCTGCAGAATTTTTCTCATTCCTATTAAATAACGTTTTGGTTTACAGATATTTTTTTAATAATGACACAAACCAGTGAAAAAGTCCCGTCCAAAACAATCAAAAACACGAAAATAACTACAATAAAATGATTTCCAAACGTCCCTAAAACTATATTAAATTAAATGTGATTTAGAAAAATGTGTATAAAATATTGTGTAGTTAGAACTGAACGTTGTATTTAGTGTGATTTAGTGTATTTTGTGTAATAAGAATATGTGAAAATGGAGTCATCTGGTACTACGGTGGGCACTGAAGCCTACCAATATGTTGGTCCTTTTCGATTAGAAAAAACTCTCGGAAAAGGACAGACAGGTATCCTATTTTAAATCAAAATTTCTGAAAAACTAATGATCCAATTTATATGAGATAAAAATGAGACCAATCCGGAAGAATTATCTGTCGATTAAAAAAGAAATCATCAAAATCGGTTCACAACTGGCGGAGTAATCGACGCTCATACATACATAAAAAAAAATACGATCCGAATTGAGAACCTTTGCCTTCTTTTTTTGGTAAAATTTTACATACATAATAAAAAAAGTCCCCCGCTCCGTCTGGCTGTCTGTTTGTCTGTGCCGATTTTGTTGCGGTTTCTCTAGTAGATACGTTGATTCACCGTGAAGGTTTACGTGTATTAAACATGGACCTATCATGTTTAGGAGCTGAGCATTAACAGTATAAGTAAATCACGAGGGGAAGATTACAATACTCATCACCAAATTTCAACCTTTTTCGTACAGGGTATTCGGAGAGAATAAGCTGTGACAGACGGACAGACAGACAGACACAAGAGTTGATCCTCCAAGACATATAAACACAAGCCTCTGTCCGCAGTTTCACCCGCGTGGAAATAGATCCAAAAAGAAATAATTCCGTGGCTGTAATTTACCCCTCCTCCGCCCGCTTTCGCGTTATAAAAAGTAGTAGGTATATGTCATTCTCTGACCCCTAAACTACCACTATGCAAAAAATCATGTCGATCCCGTGAAAAATAAAAACAAATCTATCCCACGGGAACCATACATTTTTCCGGTATAAAAAGTAGCCTATAATCTATATCTGTGCCAAATTTCATCCAGATCCGTTCAGCCGTTCTGGCGTGATTGAGAAACAAACAATATTAGAAAACTCATCCGTAATCAATTGCTTTTACAAAAACTACTTTCAAGAGATAATTTAAACTCCTCCTTTTAAAATAATTGAACAATAGCTCGTTTAAAGAATAGCCACTCCTTTCAAACCGAAAAATGTTGCAAAAAGTTGGCAAGATGTGTACACTGTTACCATGTCTCCTACGCTTCAAGAAAGTCGTGTTATTATGTGCGCAATTTCTCTTAGCTTAGCTAACTTTGAAAATGTCATAGGTCACTAAAGATCCAATTAAATGGATGATATGTGTTAAAAATAGATCATAGATGTACGTGTAAGTCTTACGATTTATATGAGCTGACAAGTTTGATATTTCAATTTATTTAATCTATCTATCTATTATCACGCCTTTCATCCATAGAGTACTAAGCCTATGGAGGGGCCATAGACGGGCTCCCCCTTTCGCCAATTTTTCCCCCTTTGACCAGTTATACTGAAGTAATAAGTAACCTTAGATTTTGTTGGTATCGTTTAGTGTCGCAAGACAGAGCTCTAGGAAAATAGTTAATTGTGATGTTTTAAATGGGAAAGGCGATCTAGGACGTCAAACTTGCTGAAACATAGTGTTTCCAATCATTAATTATAATTATTATGTTTGTATTTTAACATAATCATCATATAACGTAAAATCCGTTGCGACAATAAAACGACAGAAAAATACAGTGGTACAGGGGCTAGTACTAGACGTTTACCTCCCCTCCCGCCAAAAGTAGCAGAAAAAATTGTTCGGTGATTTAGCTCTTCCCGTCTCCAGTCTTAAATACTCAAAGCTTTCATCCCAATTGGGGTAGGCAGAGACAATTCAATGCCATTTGTTACGATCCTGACATACCTACCTCCTTCGCTTCTTATATATTCATCATACCTTTCATAGATGCTCGACGATTGTGTGTACTTTTAATATTTCCATCGATTAATACATATTTATATGTTCAATAAAAGTACACCTAGGTCGTCCTCTGCCAGCATTTCCTTTTACTTCAGCCATATAAACATTTTTAGTCAATTTTTCATCCTTCATTTTTTCAACCTGTCCAAACTAACGTAAACTACTTTTAATCACAACATCATCTTTTTTCCGCTCCCGGCTTCGCCCGTGGATATTTTCAAACAAAATAAAATATAGCCTATCGCACTCAGGGATAATGTAGCTCCCTATTAGAGAAATTTTCAGAATTTTCTGAGTTTCAGAGATTAAGCTCAGGCCCCTCTTTCCCACTGGGCACTCTAGACCGCGATGGGACCCATGACTAGGATAGGACATGAAGCTCGAAGACTTCGGATTTTTGAGCTTCAAACCCAAAGTTTTTGTCGGGAAATATTTTCTGAATAATAAAAAAAGGTTAAGTTATATTTAAATTATGCTATATAAAAATTAAAAGGTTTAAAAAAATCAAGAATTATTGATTTAGACAGATTTTGTAAATTCTAGTTTTCAACAAATCTGTGTACTTCCTAGATTTTAATATAAAACCCCGCCCGGAGGCTCCCCGGACAAACAAAAACTGCAGGGCCGATTTGAAAAAATATTTTTGCATACAACAGCCTAATTCTCGGGGAAGGTTTATTTAACATCACGCTACCTACCCAAGGGGGTAAACTGTATCCTAATAGGCTAATACGTACAAAGTAGCGGGCAATCAGCTAGTATAGGTACTTATATTAATTACACTTAGGATTCCATCATAGTCATTCCATCGGGTCTCTTCCTGTCTTTCCTCCGACTTGATTCACTAATATTGTCAATGCTCAGCTCCTAAACATGATAGATACACGTCTAATACTCGTAAAACTTTCTCGTGAATCGATATATTTAATCGTGAAAACCGCAACAAAATCCGTTCATTAGTTTTGGAGTAAATTGGGCACAAACAGGTATATTTTGTTTTATTGTAATGTAGTGAATGAATTATTATAGTGATATGTATGCCAGGATCGTAGCAAATGACATTCGATTGGCTCTGCCTACCCCTCTTGGTATAAAAGGCGTGATTGATATATACCTATCTAGAGTGAAAGATGATGTTGTGACTAAAATGAGGAAAGATTGACTAAAAAGGTTGATTATGGCTGAAGTACACGGAAATGTTGGCAGAGGACGACTCGATGGCAATATTTAAAGTATACACAATCGCCGAGCATGTATGAAAGGTACGATGAATATAAATGAAGCGAAAGAGGTATGTCAGGATCGTAGCAAATGTCATTCGATTGTCTCTGCCTTACCCCTCTTGGGATAAAAAACGTGATGATAGATAGACATAGGTATTTAAAGCAATATTTTGTTTAATTTTGTTATTTTTTCACAGGTCTGGTCAAACTAGGTGTTCATTGCGTGAATGGCAAGAAAGTGGCTGTAAAAATTATCAACAGAGAAAAATTAAGCGAATCTGTTCTTATGAAGGTAAACAAACATGTTATTATATCTCCTCGATGCCCTCAACGGTTTGCAAAAAATAACGATTCGCATCATCAATGACCCAAAGGCCACACGAAATCTCGAGCCTCTACAGTTACCCAGAGACATAGCCTCTCTTAGCGTCTTCTATCGACTGTATTATGGGGAGTGTTCATAGCCTCGTCCCTCCATCCCCTTTTCGCACGCTCGCACAGGATACAGTTTTCATCCTAACACAGTGGACACGTTCTGCATACGAACGAAAAAATTCAGCGACTCGTTCCTGTGTCGCACTGTCAAAAAGTGAAACGAACTTCCGGCGTCGGTCTTTCCTCCTTTCTACATACAACCTCGATTCGTAGTGCCGGCATAATAGTGGGCGAGACTGGTGGACTGTTGCTCTGCCAGGCGCGCATGGACTAGCTACATATGCAGCAACAAGCTTGCCACCTGTTCTGTTTAATATGGACATAGGCTATTGTTCGAATTCGAATATATCCACAGGCGGAGCCGATGGCGAAAAGTCTAGTTTATAATATATATTACTACTGAGACCCGCCATTTTCCCAGAACAAAAAGTAGCCTTTAGAGTGGCTCTCCAATTACTTCTGCACAAAAAATCACGTCGACCGTTTCCTTGCTTTGACGTGAATGAAGACCAAGTCTCCCTCTTAGCTTAGGCTTTGTGTGGCCAGTTCTGTTTTTGTCGGATTATGTAGGTACATACATAAGTTTTTAATTTTATTATAAAAATCCCATTGGTACCTACACTAAATAGACAGCAGTAACAGTGTCCACTTTTTGCCTGTTGTCCATATTGTTTTTTTATTAAATTAAATTAAAATCTTAAATCAAATGTAAAGATTAAAAATAACTAAATAAACCAGGTCCGCGTGGAATAGTGGCAAGAATACTTACTGGGTGCATTTCTCCGCTGAATCGCGATGCTGATTCGTTGAGCGAGAAAGGAGCCAGCCCTCTTGTCCACCAGAAGAGATGATCAGTCGAGGGGATACATCTTTAATAAAATTTTTGGCATTTGAACCCCACGGACCCTAGAGTTTTTACACCAAACGGCACAAATTTGTAGTTTTCAATAATTGAACTATATTTGCGCCGTTTGTTAGACTCTGCTATTTCCGCCGCAGCTCCCGCTTTGATTGCTGTTTCCCTGAGATGAGACGGGGCTATGTCCACGCGCGTATTTTTTTGATTTTATATTAATTTAATATTGAATTGAACAGAAGCTTATCCATTATTTTTAGATATACAATTTCTTATTATTATTTTTTTGTATCTTATTGGCAAACTTATATTCGTAACAAACATACAAAAACAAAAATTTTAGTAAATTAAAAATCTTATTATTATTTTATTTTTCAGGTGGAAAGAGAGATTGCTATTATGAAATTGATAGAACATCCCCACGTGCTTGGACTGTCTGATGTTTATGAGAACAAGAAGTATTTGTAAGTATTCATTTTCAGTTTTTTGATGTGTAACATCTTTACTCTCGCTTTCCTGCATCTGTGGGAGTGATTTCGTGAAAAGGGACGGAAGTGTGTAACAGGAAGCCGGGGAAGCGCGCGCTATTTAATTTGACGCAAGTTAGACGTCCTAGATCGCCTTTCCCATTTAAAACATCACAATTAACTATTCTTCTAGAGCTCTCTGTCCCGCGACACAAAATGATACCAACGAAACCTAAGGTAACTTATTACTGCGCACCTGGTCAGTTTAACTGGTCAAAGAGCAAAAAATTGGCGAAAGGGGGAGCCCGTCTATGACCCCTCCTAAAGTATCGCACCGAAAATTTCCCATTTCGGCCGCCGTAAGATTATAAACCTAACCTAACCACAAACTTAAAAAATGTAAAGAATTACATATTTGATTTTGTCTAATCCCACTAGTCCAATTGATTATAGTCGTTCTGATTGTACCTCTCTCTATTCTGAAATTTACTGCAACTAAAAAAGGAGATCGCGAAAATCTAATAATAAATTATATAGGAACATAAATAAAGCTTTTCCTTAAAAATTCTACTCTGAAATTTACTGCAACTAAAAAAGGAGATCGCGAAAATCTAATAATAAATTATATAGGAACATAAATAAAGCTTTTGCTTAAAAATTCTACTCCGAAATTTACAGCAACTAAAAAAGGAGATCGCGAAAATCTAATAATAAATTATATAGGAACATAAATAAAGCTTTTGCTTAAAAATTCTACTCTGAAATTTACTGCAACTAAAAAAGGAGATCGCGAAAATCTAATAATAAATTATATAGGAACATAAATAAAGCTTTTGCTTAAAAATTCTACTCTGAAATTTACTGCAACTAAAAAAGGAGATCGCGAAATTCATCTAACAAATCATCTAGGCGGGCCATTTGTTATAGGAATTGGACGAATCTGTGATCAATTTCGGTGGACCGTACGGCGGCGCGCTGGTGATTGGACCAATGGGTGGGCTCTATGGCGCTGGTAGATCCGCGCTGGAGCTAATACACGAACCGATTTTTTGTAGATATTTGGTGCTTGAACATGTGAGTGGAGGTGAACTATTCGATTACCTTGTGAAGAAAGGTCGACTTACTCCAAAAGAAGCAAGAAGGTTTTTCAGACAAATTATTTCTGCTCTAGATTTTTGTCACAGCCATTCTATTTGGTAAGTGTTTATCTATCTATCATCACGTCTTTTATCCTAATAGGGATAGGCAGAGACAATCGAATGCCATTTGTTACGATCCTGACCAGTGGCGGCGCTAGACCAAATGTAGACGTCGGCGACATCAGCTTTGCGAGGCCTCTTTCATTTCCCAGTCAGAACAAAAACGATAAATAGATTGAGACTGTTATGAGGTATTTAGTGTGTTTTGTATATATGTATTTTAAGTGTGAAAAAAAGGTTTTTGTTTTTTATTCGAAAGCCAATTTTATGAAGATCTTTATCCTTATCTCTACACCCTTGAAAATCTATTTCATCTCTTTAAAATAGGCAAAAGTTTACGAATTGTCCTTTTTATAGCAGAAAATTCCTGAACTTTTCTTCTTAGGAATCCCAAGTCAAAATCGTCAATGACTATTTTACCCCTTAGGCGTCTTTTCTTACAGTAAGATAATTATTACGTTGTTATCTTTGAAATATAGCAGAAGTACGGAAATACATAGGATAACTAAACTTTTAATAATACTATTAAAGTTTTTTGCGAGGCCCCCACAGGCGCGAGGCCGTCGGCGGTCGCCGACGTCGCTGACTCCAAGCGCCGCCACTGATCCTGACATACCTCTTTCGCTTCTTTTATATCCATCATACTTTCATACATGCAAAGATGTATGTACTTTTAATATTTCCATCGATCAATAGATTTTTTATATGTTGAATAAAAGTACACCTAGGAATTTCCTGTTACTTCAGCCGTATAAACTATTTTAGTCAATCTTTCATCCTTCATTCTTTCAACGTGTCTTCTAAACTTACTAATATGATAAAAGTAAAATTAATATACGTAATACTGTTTTAGTTCCATCACTTATGGAAGCGAGACTTGAGTATGGAATAAGAAGCATGAAAGTAAGATAAATGCAGTGGATATGCGGTCTTTATGTAGAATGTGTTATTTAGTCGTATTGACAGCATTCAGAATTATGTTGTTGTAGAAAGCGGCTTGAAAGATGATGTTGTGACTAAAATGAAGAAAAGTAGTAGTATAAGAATTGGACGAATCTGTGGTTGATTTCGGTGGATCGTACGGCAACGGGACGAATGTGTGGCCACCTTTATAATCGAATGCTAGGGCCAATGCCTAGTGTGTGTTTCTATGGTAGAACCTGGGTAGAACGAACCTCATTCGTCGGTATTTCCTGCGTTCTACAATTCAGTTTTTTTTATATTCCAGTCACAGAGATCTAAAACCGGAGAATCTACTTCTAGACGAAAGGAACAATATCAAAATAGCAGACTTCGGTATGGCGTCTTTACAGCCTGCAGGTTCTTTATTAGAAACTTCTTGTGGCAGTCCGCATTACGCATGTCCGGAAGTTATAAGGGTAAGTGACGTTTACTTTTTAAATATATATATGGGCCATAGCCTTATTTAGTGGGCTTAGGGGGCTTAAAACTTACCCCTCCCCCCTCCCCCCGTCGAAAATCCGTTTTTTTTAAATAACCTCCGGTTATAACTTATTTTTTTATATTTTATACTAGCATTCCGCCTTCGGCTTCGCCCGTGGACATTTACGAATATCTAATTGTAGCTGACCGAAATGAATAATATTCGATCTCTTTGGCTGTATAAAGAGTTCCTTTTTAAGAAGATTTTGATTTGACACATTCTTTACTTTATATTTGATAGCTGTTTCCCACGACTTCTAATTTCAAAATGTTGGCAAACATATACACTTCATACACTGCCCACCCCGTTCCCGTCGTCATGCCGTGATAATAAAAAGTATCCTATGTTACTTCTAATACCTCCAAGAATATATGTGCAAAATTTCATGATGATCGGTTAAGTAGTTTTTGCGTGAAAGCGTAACAAACAAACTTACATTCGCATTTATATTAATAGGGAGGGATAGTTTTACAAAAAATCTTCACGGTTTGCCTTTGGCGTCCCCAGGGTAACGTGCCCAGCTGAAGGCAAAGTCTTCCTCATTTAAGCCGAAGATTTTTTTTGAGGCTATAAGTACCTAACGTCTGTTTAGGTATGTAGATGGAAAAGCCTCTTTGTAGTTTTTTAATTGTTTTTAATTCCTGTTTCCCTGGGAGCGAGGTGCCCTTGTATGGGATGGGATGCTACGTTTAGCCCCGTCTCATCTCAGGGAAATAGTAATCAAAGCGGGAGCTACGGCTGAAATAGCAGAGTCTAACAAACGGGGCGCTACTTTGTACCGTTTGGTGTAGAAATTCTAGGTCCGTGGTGTTCAAATGCCAAAAAGTTTATTAAAGATATATCCCTCGACTGATCATCTCTTCTGGTGACAAGTGATCATTCCTTCCTCGCTCAACGACGCAGTATCGCGATTCAGCGAGGAAATGCAGCAGTTTTCTTGCCACTATTCCATGCGGACCTGGTTTATTTAGTTATTTTTAATGTTTTTTTTTGTTCTAAATTTTATTTTAAATATTTACATCTTAACTAAAATGTTTTAATGTTTATATTAGATTTAAGGATTTTATAGGTATCTATTGTTATGTGTAAATAATTAAAATTAATAAAAAAAACTTGGAAATAGAGACATACCTACCTACTATGAATAACTTAACCTAACTTTTATTGTTCAAAATATGTGTTACGCCTTTTTTCCTTTCATGTTATCAATGGTTGCTTAGAAACAAAAGTTATTAACAAGCAAACAGTATATTTGGTGAGAGTTATACCTAGTCAAATAGAAGTCTAGCTATTAGCACCAACAGGAACTAATAACATGCTTCTCCAAAAATTAATGTAGTAAATGACATAGTCAGAGTAAACATTGGTCAAATAATGACTCAAGCGGTTATACTACTTAAGTATCTTGGCATTTAGTTAACATTTATATATGAAATGATTATATGTAGGGAACAAGAAAGTTAGTTAAAGTCTACAAGTATGACGCAAACAGTATATTTGGCAAGAGTTATACTACCTACCTATTCAAATAGAAGTCTAGCTATTATCACCAACAGGAACTAATAACATGCTTCTCCAAAAATGAAAGTACTAAATGACATAGTCAGAGTAAACATTGGTCAAATAATGACTCAAGCGGTTATACTACTTAAGTATCTTGACATTTAGTTAACATTTATATATGAAATGATTATACGTAGGGAACAAGAAAGTTAGTTAAAGTCTACAGGTATGACACAAACAGTATATTTGGCAAGAGTTATACCTAGTCAAATAGAAGTCTATAATAGCTATTAGCACCAACGGGAACTAATAACATGCTTCTCCAAAAATTAATGTACTAAATGACATAGTCAGAGTAAACATTGGTCAAATAATGACTCAAGCGGTTATACTACTTAAGTATCTTGGCATTTAGTTAACATTTATATATGAAATGATTATATGTAGGGAACAAGAAAGTTAGTTAAAGTCTACAAGTATGACGCAAACAGTATATTTGGCAAGAGTTATACTACCTACCTATTCAAATAGAAGTCTAGCTATTATCACCAACAGGAACTAATAACATGCTTCTCCAAAAATGAAAGTACTAAATGACATAGTCAGAGTAAACATTGGTCAAATAATGACTCAAGCGGTTATACTACTTAAGTATCTTGACATTTAGTTAACATTTATATATGAAATGATTATACGTAGGGAACAAGAAAGTTAGTTAAAGTCTACAGGTATGACACAAACAGTATATTTGGCAAGAGTTATACCTAGTCAAATAGAAGTCTATAATAGCTATTAGCACCAACGGGAACTAATAACATGCTTCTCCAAAAATTAATGTACTAAATGACATAGTCAGAGTAAACATTGGTCAAATAATGACTCAAGCGGTTATACTACTTAAGTATCTTGGCATTTAGTTAACATTTATATATGAAATGATTATATGTAGGGAACAAGAAAGTTAGTTAAAGTCTACAGGTATGACACAAACAGTATATTTGGCAAGAGTTATACCTAGTCAAATAGAAGTCTATAATAGCTATTAGCACCAACGGGAACTAATAACATGCTTCTCCAAAAATCAATGTACTAAATGACGTAGTCAGAGTAAACATTGGTCAAATAATGACTCAAACGGTTATACTACTTAAGTATCTTGGCATTTAGTTAACATTTATATATGAAATGATTATACGTAGGGAACAAGAAAGTTAGTTAAAGTCTACAGGTATGACACAAACAGTATATTTGGCAAGAGTTATACCTAGTCAAATAGAAGTCTATAATAGCTATTAGCACCAACGGGAACTAATAACATGCTTCTCCAAAAATTAATGTACTAAATGACATAGTCAGAGTAAACATTGGTCAAATAATGACTCAAGCGGTTATACTACTTAAGTATCTTGGCATTTAGTTAACATTTATATATGAAATGATTATATGTAGGGAACAAGAAAGTTAGTTAAAGTCTACAAGTATGACGCAAACAGTATATTTGGCAAGAGTTATACTACCTACCTATTCAAATAGAAGTCTAGCTATTATCACCAACAGGAACTAATAACATGCTTCTCCAAAAATGAAAGTACTAAATGACATAGTCAGAGTAAACATTGGTCAAATAATGACTCAAGCGGTTATACTACTTAAGTATCTTGACATTTAGTTAACATTTATATATGAAATGATTATACGTAGGGAACAAGAAAGTTAGTTAAAGTCTACAGGTATGACACAAACAGTATATTTGGCAAGAGTTATACCTAGTCAAATAGAAGTCTATAATAGCTATTAGCACCAACGGGAACTAATAACATGCTTCTCCAAAAATTAATGTACTAAATGACATAGTCAGAGTAAACATTGGTCAAATAATGACTCAAGCGGTTATACTACTTAAGTATCTTGGCATTTAGTTAACATTTATATATGAAATGATTATATGTAGGGAACAAGAAAGTTAGTTAAAGTCTACAGGTATGACACAAACAGTATATTTGGCAAGAGTTATACCTAGTCAAATAGAAGTCTATAATAGCTATTAGCACCAACGGGAACTAATAACATGCTTCTCCAAAAATCAATGTACTAAATGACGTAGTCAGAGTAAACATTGGTCAAATAATGACTCAAACGGTTATACTACTTAAGTATCTTGGCATTTAGTTAACATTTATATATGAAATGATTATACGTAGGGAACAAGAAAGTTAGTTAAAGTCTACAGGTATGACGCAAACAGTATATTTGGCAAGAGTTATACCTACCTAGTCAAATAGAAGTCTAGCTATTAGCACCAACAGGAACTAATAACATGCTTCTCCAAAAATTAATGTAGTAAATGACATAGTCAGAGTAAACATTGGTCAAATAATGACTCAAGCGGTTATACTACTTAAGTATCTTGGCATTTAGTTAACATTTATATATGAAATGATTATACGTAGGGAACAAGAAAGTTAGTTAAAGTCTACAAGCATGACGCAAACAGTATATTTGGCAAGAGTTATACCTACCTATTCAAATAGAAGTCTAGCTATTAGCACCAACAGGAACTAATAACATGCTTCTCCAAAAATTAATGTACTAAATGACGTAGTCAGAGTAAACATTGGTCAAATAATGACTCAAAAGGTTATACTACTTAAGTATCTTGGCATTTAGTTAACATTTATATATGAAATGATTATACGTAGGGAACAAGAAAGTTAGTTAAAGTCTACAAGCATGACGCAAACAGTATATTTGGCAAGAGTTATACCTACCTAGTCAAATAGAAGTCTAGCTATTAGCACCAACAGGAACTAATAACATGCTTCTCCAAAAATTAATGTACTAAATGACGTAGTCAGAGTAAACATTGGTCAAATAATGACTCAAAAGGTTATACTACTTAAGTATCTTGGCATTTAGTTAACATTTATATATGAAATGATTATACGTAGGGAACAAGAAAGTTAGTTAAAGTCTACAAGCATGACGCAAACAGTATATTTGGCAAGAGTTATACCTACCTATTCAAATAGAAGTCTAGCTATTAGCACCAACAGGAACTAATAACATGCTTCTCCAAAAATTAATGTACTAAATGACGTAGTCAGAGTAAACATTGGTCAAATAATGACTCAAAAGGTTATACTACTTAAGTATCTTGGCATTTAGTTAACATTTATATATGAAATGATTATACGTAGGGAACAAGAAAGTTAGTTAAAGTCTACAAGCATGACGCAAACAGTATATTTGGCAAGAGTTATACCTACCTAGTCAAATAGAAGTCTAGCTATTAGCACCAACAGGAACTAATAACATGCTTCTCCAAAAATTAATGTACTAAATGACGTAGTCAGAGTAAACATTGGTCAAATAATGACTCAAAAGGTTATACTACTTAAGTATCTTGGCATTTAGTTAACATTTATATATGAAATGATTATACGTAGGGAACAAGAAAGTTAGTTAAAGTCTACAAGCATGACGCAAACAGTATATTTGGCAAGAGTTATACCTACCTAGTCAAATAGAAGTCTAGCTATTAGCACCAACAGGAACTAATAACATGCTTCTCCAAAAATTAATGTACTAAATGACGTAGTCAGAGTAAACATTGGTCAAATAATGACTCAAGCGGTTATACTACTTAAGTATCTTGGCATTTAGTTAACATTTATATATGAAATGATTATATGTAGGGAACAAGAAAGTTAGTTAAAGTCTACAGGTATGACACAAACAGTATATTTGGCAAGAGTTATACCTAGTCAAATAGAAGTCTATAATAGCTATTAGCACCAACGGGAACTAATAACATGCTTCTCCAAAAATTAATGTACTAAATGACATAGTCAGAGTAAACATTGGTCAAATAATGACTCAAAAGGTTATACTACTTAAGTATCTTGGCATTTAGTTAACATTTATATATGAAATGATTATACGTAGGGAACAAGAAAGTTAGTTAAAGTCTACAAGCATGACGCAAACAGTATATTTGGCAAGAGTTATACCTACCTAGTCAAATAGAAGTCTAGCTATTAGCACCAACAGGAACTAATAACATGCTTCTCCAAAAATTAATGTACTAAATGACGTAGTCAGAGTAAACATTGGTCAAATAATGACTCAAAAGGTTATACTACTTAAGTATCTTGGCATTTAGTTAACATTTATATATGAAATGATTATACGTAGGGAACAAGAAAGTTAGTTAAAGTCTACAAGCATGACGCAAACAGTATATTTGGCAAGAGTTATACCTACCTATTCAAATAGAAGTCTAGCTATTAGCACCAACAGGAACTAATAACATGCTTCTCCAAAAATTAATGTACTAAATGACGTAGTCAGAGTAAACATTGGTCAAATAATGACTCAAAAGGTTATACTACTTAAGTATCTTGGCATTTAGTTAACATTTATATATGAAATGATTATACGTAGGGAACAAGAAAGTTAGTTAAAGTCTACAAGCATGACGCAAACAGTATATTTGGCAAGAGTTATACCTACCTAGTCAAATAGAAGTCTAGCTATTAGCACCAACAGGAACTAATAACATGCTTCTCCAAAAATTAATGTACTAAATGACGTAGTCAGAGTAAACATTGGTCAAATAATGACTCAAGCGGTTATACTACTTAAGTATCTTGGCATTTAGTTAACATTTATATATGAAATGATTATATGTAGGGAACAAGAAAGTTAGTTAAAGTCTACAGGTATGACACAAACAGTATATTTGGCAAGAGTTATACCTAGTCAAATAGAAGTCTATAATAGCTATTAGCACCAACGGGAACTAATAACATGCTTCTCCAAAAATTAATGTACTAAATGACATAGTCAGAGTAAACATTGGTCAAATAATGACTCAAAAGGTTATACTACTTAAGTATCTTGGCATTTAGTTAACATTTATATATGAAATGATTATACGTAGGGAACAAGAAAGTTAGTTAAAGTCTACAAGCATGACGCAAACAGTATATTTGGCAAGAGTTATACCTACCTAGTCAAATAGAAGTCTAGCTATTAGCACCAACAGGAACTAATAACATGCTTCTCCAAAAATTAATGTACTAAATGACGTAGTCAGAGTAAACATTGGTCAAATAATGACTCAAAAGGTTATACTACTTAAGTATCTTGGCATTTAGTTAACATTTATATATGAAATGATTATACGTAGGGAACAAGAAAGTTAGTTAAAGTCTACAAGCATGACGCAAACAGTATATTTGGCAAGAGTTATACCTACCTATTCAAATAGAAGTCTAGCTATTAGCACCAACAGGAACTAATAACATGCTTCTCCAAAAATTAATGTACTAAATGACGTAGTCAGAGTAAACATTGGTCAAATAATGACTCAAAAGGTTATACTACTTAAGTATCTTGGCATTTAGTTAACATTTATATATGAAATGATTATACGTAGGGAACAAGAAAGTTAGTTAAAGTCTACAAGCATGACGCAAACAGTATATTTGGCAAGAGTTATACCTACCTAGTCAAATAGAAGTCTAGCTATTAGCACCAACAGGAACTAATAACATGCTTCTCCAAAAATTAATGTACTAAATGACGTAGTCAGAGTAAACATTGGTCAAATAATGACTCAAGCGGTTATACTACTTAAGTATCTTGGCATTTAGTTAACATTTATATATGAAATGATTATATGTAGGGAACAAGAAAGTTAGTTAAAGTCTACAGGTATGACACAAACAGTATATTTGGCAAGAGTTATACCTAGTCAAATAGAAGTCTATAATAGCTATTAGCACCAACGGGAACTAATAACATGCTTCTCCAAAAATTAATGTACTAAATGACATAGTCAGAGTAAACATTGGTCAAATAATGACTCAAGCGGTTATACTACTTAAGTATCTTGGCATTTAGTTAACATTTATGCGAATATGTAGGGAATAACAAACTTAGTACAGTGGCGCCATCTATCGATAGGAAATATACACCGCCTTGATGACATTTATGATTTTGGACCCCCTCCTTGTCACAGATAATACAGGTGTGGACCAGTGGTTTAACATGACATGTCACACTTTGTTGGTCCACCCCCCTCCGCCCCCCCAAACCTGTGTCTCCTGTCGAACACTGTCCAACACCAACTTGGGTCCAATAGAATAAGGCACTGCGCGGGATCACACGCGTGCCATGGTTCGTCCGACTTGCGTGGAGGGATTGCTGGTTCGGCGCATGTACGATGCACCTAGCGACGTATGGTATGACAGGCCAGTAATATTTATCTCTGGTCGAGTCCCTAGTAGGATGACCGACTGAGTTTTTAATTCCCGGATTAAAAAGGTAACCTCCAGCCCACATTGGAAACTTAAGGAGGACACCGAGGGGTTGTTGCCCTCGAGACAGCGTATCACGTAGTTTGTTTGGGCTCCATACGATTTGTATGGCCGTCCTACACCACCGGCTTTGCCCGTGGATATTTTATGTCACTCAAGGATATCGTAGCTTTCTATTCGTGAATCGGTTCTGAGAGCTTACAACTTACAATTCTTATCTCTTTTTGTAATATTAGTAAAAGTTAAATAAAAATCAATCTATTACCTACCTAAAATTTAATCAAACCTAGAATTGGAATTATGTTACTTTCCATTAGTGAAAGAATTTTTTAAATCGGTTTAAATAGTTCCAGATAAATTACATACAATTTGTATGTTTGAATGCGATAATCTGAAAATAATTTAAAAAACTAGAACATCACGCTTCGACCCAAAGGAGCGGAACAATCACCACGTCAACCAAACAAAAATATCCACGGGCGAAGAAGGGGCATAAAGTTGGTATTAGAATTTAGAAGCCGATGCTTCTCCAAAAAATTAAACTATTTATGAAATGATTTGTATGTAAACTGCGACCACAATACTTTTCTTATTCGTAGTATGTAGACAATAAAAAAGTTGGTACAGTGACGCCATCTATCGGTTGGAAATGAGTAACTACAAATAAATACGTGCTGAATTTATTTTTTGGCTTTTTTTTTTCAAATAGTAGGTAACATCAGATATAACTACATATCTATTAGAGATAGATATATACTACCAAGGACTTTTTTGTAGACTGGTTTATTGGGGCTAGACTGGGGCTAACTTCCCCCCCAACTTGATTCACTTATACCGATAATGTTCAGCTCCTAAACATGGTAGGTACATGTTTAATACTCGTAAACCGTTTAGTAGTTTTTGAGTGAAAAGGTCACAAAGGATTTTTAATGGATTTTATTAAAAATAAAACTAAAATAAGTGGTCATATTTTTATATTATAGGTACAATCTAAACAAAAATCAATAAACATACAAAATACTGTTTATCACTAAAGTAAACTTAATGTTATATTATCATATATTACTCAAATCCTTCACCAAAACTTTACAAAAAAAAATCAACCAAATATTTTGTAAATTAGAAGCCTTTAAAAAAAGATCCTAGCATCTTTTTCAATACTAGAATAATAACTAAAAATTCTACGTCATGTCATGGCGACCAACGCGCGCGTCCCACTGTGACATTATGGGGAATCTAGTTTTATCCCGTTCGCGCTGTGATATGTACTGTCAAAAAGAAGCCCTTGCAAAGAAAATACATCAATATTAATCATAAAACTTGTACAATTTTAGGAGCTTTACAAACTCCCTTCATTCGCTCTAATAATTGAAGCCATTATGCCTAAATTAAATATTATTTGAATCAATATTTTATACAAAAGATTTTTTTTAACATATTTAATATTTTGTTAAGTATCTGAACAAATTGATTCCTGAACCATTTTATGTTAAAACCAAATTGCCTTGTAATTTAGAAAGTTTAAATTCTAGGGTTCCTAGGAATCAATTTGGCTGCAAGTACTAAAAAGTTATATTAAAAAAAAATAGAATCTTCTTTCTTTATATTTGACGTACATTTCCTCATTTCTGTCTGCTTAATTAGGACAAAACTTTGTAGTTAATTATAAATAAAATTAGAAAAAAAATCAAAGCTACACAAAAATATAAAGCCTATATCACAATGAGGCCGACAGAGAAACATTTTTTCCCAGGCTTAAATTCTAGATAGAGCAAAAAATTTTTTTTCATGTAATTGATTCATTCATGAGTGGAAAGGCCAAGACAAAATAACTATGTTGAATGTACTATTGCTACTAATCCTACTACAAAAGTACGTACTAAAACTAAGATTGCAAATTCAATCAGAAACTCTTTTATTAATTAATTACAGAAAATATTGGACATTTAAAAAGTCATTGGGTCCTAAAAGAAAAAAGTTGTCAAAACCAGTTTCAAATTTAAAAAAAAAGTACCAAAGAGTTTTCAATCATCATCAATCCTTTGCTTCTTACTTGTGTTCGAAGGAGTTTGAGGCGGCGAACTGGCCGTTTCCCGCCTTTTGGCTGAATGGCGGGCGCAATTCGATACCCTTTGCCTAGACTCCCTCATTTCATCCGTTGGGGAAAACTGCTTAAGCATTTCCACATCATTGAATATGACCTGAGCACCACCACCACAAGTTGGTACTACATCACCCTTATAAAGCTTAGTTTCCAATTCCCCATCCGTGTCTTGTTCCTGTGATATTAAGCAGTACTTGGAAGTTTTCGAATTGGTAATATCCTTTACATTTGTGAGTTTATTAACAACTTTGCAATTCTGTATGCTCGGTTTAAGAACCGTACCCATGGGGACTAATCTCGTTGGAGCATGCTCCACCCATCCTTTGCCATCTGCTGATAGTGACCGCTTATGACGAGGATTAGCGATAGCCACACCACGTCTTGATGAGGCAGACACAGGGGTATCTCTGGTTTGATGAGCGGAACTGAACGGGGTTAGAAGATGCGCTGGTAAAGCCCTGGGTGTCGAACCTGGTGTAAAATCTTTAACACTAGTCTGTGCCCCAACTTCGCTTTTCTTAGTATCGCCCGCTTCTTCTCTGATGTGTAGGGCGTCCGCTATGATCCGCAAACGGTTTTCCTTGTCTTCCATCGCGTTGCGGAATTTCTCCTTCTCCGTGTTGATCTCCCTAGCCCTCTCGTATTCGGCCGCTATTTTGTGGTTGAACTTTCTTTCTAGAACTTTCTTCTGCTTCTCTTTTTCTAGAAGATTCTGATTGAGTTTTAAGTCTTTCTCTTGAAGCTCGCGTTTTAGGGATGCCGAATATTCAGTCAATTCAGTAAGCTTCCTTTGGTTGGACAGATAGTTGTTTTCTGTAGTTGTCAGTCGTTCTTCTAATGCTCTTACCCTCCGTTCTGATGCAGCCAGTTGAGCTTTTAAAGATGCATTTTCCCCTTTCACTTCCAAAGTTTCTTTTTCCATATCCAACAAAGCTGATCTAAATCTCTCATCTTTAAGCGCTTTACTCCTTTTTAATGTCTCTCTCCTGTTGATCCTCATCTCCAAATGTGCCATCAATTCCTTAATTATATGATTAGCTTGAGAACTATTCAGCTCCAGACTCGGGAAATCGGGACCTAGGCTATAAACTAAACCTAGATCCAACTCCAACTCCTTAGCCTCAGGCCTAGTTAAGTTATCACGGGCCGCATTGAATAATCTATTAGCCTTTCGACGGCCGGATACAAGGCCTATTGCAGAACCAATGTCAGTCACAATCGGTCGAGCCACTTCCACTTCAGCAGCCATTTCAGCAAATCTCATTACTTGTAGAGTTTCATCATAATCATCAGCTCGAGGATTGGCACATACTATCATCCGAACTTGGCCTTCGCCTTCAAAGAAATTCTTGAATAAATGTGTGATTTTTGATTCACGGTACGGTACCATATTATTTGTCCCATTGATCTGGTTCTCTCGCAGGGCTTCCATACAAGTTCGGAGTGTCATCAGACTTTTATTTATACTGCCTGCCTCTCGGAGTCTTTGCCCTGTATTTTTAGTTCGATTTGTTCGTTCGCTTCCAGCCAAATCTACTAAACTCAATTGGCTTATTGACAAAAATTTCTTGTTCTGTATAACCGTATCCCCCATTTCATCGACAGGTGCCTGCACCAGCCTTATTGTAAAAACTGAATGACTGCGACTTGATTCTGCATTCAAACTTGTATGCGCCATACGTTTTCTTTTTAAACCCAGGTAGAAAGCATCGAACGCATCCTCGGAGGACTTAATTTCAACTTCAGTAACACCATGGACATACATATTATGTGCCCCGTCTTCTCTTATAATTTTTGATGTCAAAGTTTTAGTAATGGGAGGTCCATCTTCGAGTAAATCAAACACACTGTTATTATACACTTCAACATAAGTTACAAATACTGAATACTGATTATCTTCGTTCACTCCTGGGATTTTAGTGACCTCCCCAGAAGACATAGCCAGATCTGGATTAGAGTTATTTTTCCTCCCATTCTTAAACTTATGCAACTCTTGTTGCCGTTCCAACATGGCTTCGGCTTCTGTTTGAATATCAAACATATTCATTTTATCTGGCTTGAATACATATTTATGAGCTTGATAATCATTTATAGTTTTAAATATTACATTTAAGCATCGAGGTAGAATACCACAATTCTGAGGTTCACCGGTCATTGTAAAAGTTTTACCGCTGCCTGTTACTCCGTAAGTAAATAGTAAACCATTCTTCCCTTTTAACAATCCTTCGACTAAAGGCAATCCTACTTTATCAAATAGGTCAACTTGGTTTGTTTCTGGAGGAAATACTTCCTTGAAAGTATATTTCATAGTTTTCATGTTTTCATTTCTGTAGGATATTGCCGATGAAGGCGGGGTTAGCAGAATTGTTGTAGGCGATATTATTTTCACACAAGACTGATCTGTATCTCTTTGCATAGGTCGAATTCTGCAATTAACCTGTACAGGGTCCTTTTCACTTGGACTCAAGTTTGTTTTGCTTCTAGCTGGAGTGCGCATCTCGTTCAATCTAGTTTTTGACTTGGCGGATCTCATTTTGTCGCGAACTTGCACTTTTTCACGTTAATACTATAATTATTTAAGGAAATAGCAGTTTAAATAATTTTGAACTTCAAACAGCAAATTCAACGGTCGTTGTTGCCATAACAATGATGCTTATTTAAATTGCAACTAATTTTCACTCGCTCAAATATTTCTTTCTCATTCGTTCTACATGGTTTGAAGTACTATTAAAGCGAGACAAATGATGTTGAGTTGACTCCGGTTTGTTATCGTAATTTTATCGCGTAATAACGAATTTCGTTTTGACATTTTGTTGTTTTAAAAAACCATGGGTACAGTATCTTAGAGTCAATTATATTTTTAATTAAATCGATTATAAAATCGACTCATGTAAAAATATAAAATATTTATAATACTCTAATAATAAATTATTTTGGTTCCATTTGAAGTAAACCCTTTCCTTAGAGTATAAGTATTATAATTTCGGTGTACGTCTGTTTGTCTGTATATCACGGCGATTTTTTCACTATAGATTACTATTGCAATCGCGTTGGAAAAATATATTCAGGAGACGCCTCATAACTTTTTGTTCCATATACAAAAACGGACTTCAGCAAATTTAGTAGGTATTGTACAAAACTTATTTAAAATAGCAAATTCTAGTTAATGGACCCTTAAAGTATGTGAAATTATCTATACCTACTTAGGTAGGTACCTACTCTAAATGTAAAAAATATATCAATATCAACTAGGTACACCTAGGTTTTATGAAGCCCTGAAGTCATCAATTTCACGCATATTTTCAACCGACTTTGCGACTCGAGTTCTCTTAAAATTATAACTTGCTAATTCTAATCCGTTTTGTGTATTTTATTGTACCGATTTTGTTTGGATTTTTTTATCTCTATTTACGCGTAGCGTAGGTGCAAATGGTGAAAGAGATGCAAAATTTTTGAATACGTGCCTTTTTTAGCTGGTTACGCGACCAAGAGAACTCTTAAAATAAATATATAGAATCTCGAAACTATTGTTAATATCGTTTTTTTCCTTTTTAGGGTGAAAAATACGATGGTCGCCGCGCCGACGTATGGTCGTGCGGAGTGATCTTGTATGCCCTCCTCGTTGGTGCTTTGCCTTTTGATGACGACAATTTACGACAGTTACTCGAAAAGGTAAGCAGCCGAGTTAGCATACATTTTGACAGCGACACTTTCGTTTCGGTCGAATGGCCTTGAACAGGCCAAAACGTTCATGTCCAACAAGGACCGGCCAGAGATAGCCCGGACCGGGCATGCCCTGCACAAGAATGCCGAGCAATTTGCTTGGCCGGACAAAGACAAGTACACAGAATTTTCCCGCACATTGTTGGGCCGGACCTCTCGGCCCCGGGCTATCTCTGGCCGGTCCTTGTTGGACATGAACGTTTTGGCCTGTTCAAGGCCATTCGACCGAAACGAAAGTGTCGCTGTCAAAATGTATGCTAACCCCGCTGGCATGGAAGTACTTAGATACTACATTTTTGATGACATTATCGGTCATGGACGTAAAATAGGAGAGGACGGATCGCCGCTAAGACAAAAGTGAAGCAACCAAGTTATGCCAGTTTCATTGTAAATACGAGTCTCACGCACACATTCTCATTCGGTTATGCTGATCAGCCGCCATTAAGAAAATAAAAAACAATGCCGTCTTGTGTAGGTATTAAAATTATGCAAAAACTACTCCATTACTCATAAAAAAATCTCAAGGAATCACATTTGATAGATAAGTTAGTAATTTACCACTTATTCTTAGAGATAAATAAAATCGGTAGCACACATGCACGCTTGGTGCTTCACTTTTGTCTTAGCGGCGATCCGTCCTCTACTTTTTTACGTCCATGGTATCGGTATTATGTAATGTAGCATAAAGTTGTAGGGAGTAAAGAAATTCGATTTTTACCCATGGAAGACAAAGTGTTCCTCAATTAGCCTATGATAGAATTTTTGAGACTACCTAAAAATTTACTACAAATAGGTACTATTTTAGGTCAGGTTTTACTTTATACACTTTTAAAGAGGTGACCCGTTGCAGCGATTATTCATCGGGGAAAAGTCTTTTTCGCGATATAAAACCGCGGTCATACTACTCATACTGAGAATACGTAGACAAAATCTCAGTTAGAAAGAGAAAGAGATAAAGTCCCATAGAGATAAAGCAAGATAAAAATCTTACCGGTTTCCGCGACGCTACGCTTTGTCACTACGGGAAATTACATCTTTCTCTTTCTAACTGAGATTTTGTCGACGTAGATTCTTTCTACACCGTCATGATCGCACGACTGTTTTGCAACGAGAGTCGATGATCCCCGATTCCCCGCCAAATAGATCTGATGATGAAGCCAGGAGGTGAATAGTGGAACTCTCTAACGAAACGACGTAACCCCATCGAGTTTGGGCTCGTTTGATTTGTCTTCACAAGTAATCTGATCCTAGATGATGTCCAGGTCCTGATGATGGAGCCGAAAGGTGGCCACAGGAAAACTGTAACGAAACGACGTAACCCCATCGAGTTTGGGCTCAAAAGCGTGTTTTTTATAAACTAAGTAATATTTATTTTGATTGAAAGCCCCAGCAGCAAGGAGTTTTATAGGTGCATTACCCAATGGTCAACCATCCTGCTAAACTACTTTAATCTAATCTAATCTAATGTAGGTACTCTAGTCTCTACGTATGTTTTAGGTCAAACGAGGAGTATTCCACGTACCACATTTTGTTCCCCCTGACTGCCAACAATTACTACGTGGGATGATTGAAGTGAACCCAGAGAAGAGAATGACGGTAAATAATATAATAACTAGATGACGTTAGTTCAACTGATCTCCAGCAGATGGCGTCTTTTACAAAACAAATAAATTAGTCTAATTTTAAAAGAAACATTTAATTTATTTGTTTTTTTATATTACGTCATTAGATGGAAAAATAATCTTCAAAATGGCGTAAGTATCAAACATAACTTTGCCGGCAAATAACACCTTTGAGAAATAATATACTTACGTACATAATTATAGAGATTATACCTAACTACTGAAAGTGGCGACTGAACTGATTTGAATGACATTTTTGATTTGATAAAGAGAGGGTGTGCGTTTATTTGGATTTCAATTTTGGTGTTACGGTTCCAGGGTACCCAGCGAAAGATCAAGTCTCCCTTCGTTTAACCGATGGTATTTCTGAGGCTATACCTAACGAGTGGCCAGTTCTGTTGAGGTATATTTAGATGGAAAAGCCTCTAAGTGTGGTTTGTTGGATTATGTACCTACATAAGTTTTTAATTAGAAAACCCATTGGTACATGGTCGGGAACCGGGAATCGACTCCTCGTGCTTCAGACTGCGAACACAGAGCCAACGTAAAGCTGTCTTCTGAAAATATCAGGCACATCTGGATGCATTAAGTGCAGCATTAGGCTTGAAGCCGTGAAGATCTATGTGTGATAAGATTTTCGAGATCAGCGCAGTCATACAGACGCTGTCTGTCTGATTTCGAGAACGACTAAACGGATTTGAATGCGGTTTTAACTTCTACGTATAACAATTTCCAGTTAGCTGAAATCACCCGTCACCCATGGGTAACTGCCGGCGGGAGAGGGGAACTGGAACAAGAACTACCAATGATGGAAGTGGTACAAACTAGAGTATTACAGTCTGCTGATGCTGTGGATCCTGATGTATTGCAGGCAAGTAATTGGGAAGATAGTATTAGGCTTCAGAAAGATGCAAGGCCGTACACAGGAATTTACTTCGGGGGTCTTACTATTATATATATTTTATTAAATTATTATATTTTTAATTTCATTTCTATAGGTTGGACCTTACATCCTCTGCCTATAAGTTCGATTCCAGGCTGTGCGAAAGTTTGGATGTTAAGGTCTTTACCCTATGGAAAAGTTTGTCAATTATGACTCAACAGCTAATTTGTTTATGGCCTGGATTAAAACATACTATAGCTACTTTTTATCCCGGAAAAATATTGTAGACTTGATGGTGGTCAACGAGACCACAAGGGTTAAATGATTGAGGGCAAGAGCATCTGCATAATCATAAATAGATCTGTGAAAAACCATCGAGTATTTTTTTATTAATTATTGACTATTTTCAATATACAATTTCAGGCTATCTGCAGTTTGGGTTGTTTTAAGCAGAGAGAGAAGTTGATACAAGAACTACTCAGTCCACAGTGAGTCTTTTTGTTTTTACATTTTCACGTATTCGCTTACGACCTCTTACGAAGTTACGACCCCTGCCTGCGACGTAGTCTTCCTCTTTTAGACGATGGTATTCGTGAAGCTATACCTAACGAGTGGCCAGTTCGAATGGAATTTGAATGGAAAAGTCTCTAAGTTAGGTTTATCGGATTATGTTCCATTTGTACAAGACCAGACGCTTTTTTCTACTTGTTTTTCTTGATAAATTCTAGAAACAATATAGGTACCTAATTATTCTCATTTTTGCCACGGGTGAGATTTGTTCTCAGGTCTCCTCGATTTCACATCCAAAGCTCTACCAATAATACTTTGTGGTCGAGTGGTTAAGACGTCTGGTATCAACTAGGCAGACCACGGGTTCGATCCCGGATCCCGGCCATGTATCAATGGACGACAAACCACACTTAGAGGCTTTCCATCTAAATATACCTCAACGGAACTGGCCACTCGTTAGGTATAGCTTCACAAATACCATCGGCTAAAAGAGGGAGACTTGGTCTTTCGCTGGGTACCCTTATCTTAGCGGGGTATCTTTACACGGCTACGGGAGCCGTAAGGCAACCCGTGAAGAAAGACAAAAAACAACTAGTACGCTATCCTTGAAATGATGACTAATATGAACAATTAAATTTTCAGCCATAATACAGAAAAAGTCATATACTTTCTACTCCTTGAAAGGAAAAGAAGGAGACCAGCAAGAGATGACGAGCCCAGACCAGTTATACCTGCCATACCAAATGATCCACCAAGAAAAAGACTTGATACGTGCAAAGTAATCGGTGTAAGTTGGACTTTTTTTATTCCTGAACTTTCTAAAATGATATCTTCAGAGGTATAATTTCCGGAATTCAAAAGAATGTAACGCGTGTCACATCACATGTAGTGCCCGAACCATCTTCACATAAAACCGGCAACGCAAGCAACACGGTTTGCCTACTCGGTAAGGCCGTACTCGAGCGAGGATACGACCGATCTCCCTTTTCGTACCAGCCGCACTGAGAAGCAATGTGCAATGCCGACCTCACCTTGAACCAGCCCCATGTTTCACCTCAAGCGTGATGGTCCTTGCTGGAAGACGCAGAACGCATGCATTCTTGGATGCCTCTAATATTACCTTCACCCCGGGCCAATTTAATTCCATCACGCACAATCCCAAGGAGGAGGCTTCAGAATTCCATTTTGAGGGGCATCACCTCATCAACCTCACCTTTAACTCTGTTTTTAGGTAAATGGCCAGTCGACTCAATTCGGGCAAATCAGCGAGGGTTCACCTATTACACCAAGACGGTCTCAATTCAGGTATCTAATGACTTTTGAACTCCACGGGTACCTTTGGAGACCTGGAAAATTGTTACCAACCCTAGTTTTTAGGATCCCGTATTTAAATATATACACTTCTATAAACATTGTTAAGGCGACCCTTGATACGACTAGATCGCGGTCTAACAAATAAGACCCTTGCAACGTTTTTCGGGATAAAAAGCCATCACAGATGCCCTTGGACCAATTAACCATCCAAACAGCTGCCTGACGGCTTCCGGGAAACAGTAACACTAAACTACCCAGAGTGCCCAGCGGAAAAAATAAGTCATCCTCATATAACCAATGCTGAAGAGCCAGCGCTACACATTTTGGTTAGGCATACCACTTTTAATTATAATTGGAAAAATGAAAGTTGTGTTGAATATATTAACTTCACCGACATGTTTCGCGTTGGCTCTCCGAACGCAGACAACTGGCTACCTTTGTATACTTGCCCAGTGATAAGTATGTCACGGTATACCTATATACCGGTTTTTCCGTGGTCCCATTGGTTGTACCATTGATGGAACTACGGAAAATTCAATTAACTAGTCCAATGTTATCTATGAGTATATCGATGGGGTCGATATTGAATAATACCGCCACGTTTTTTACCTAATTGATTATGTGCGGGAACAGGGCAGTCTTGGGAATCAAATGGTACCTAGAAATCGGTTTGTTATTTTCTGTTTAGATTTTATGTTTTATATCTTCACGGGTTCTCTTGTCTACCAGTCTTGTATCAGTTCTCCTAAGACGATTCTTTTTCCACACATACTAGGCATATATCATCGTTATCTTTAAAAAAGGCATCCTAATAATTGGTACCCACGCTTGGTTGGGTACCTACCCAAATCGTAGTTTAACTAACATGATGATTGAGGGCAGGTTTGGTCGCAGCAGGTCTACCTCTGGCAGACGTCCGGAAGGAAGACATTCACCTCAACTATCTGCAAGCCCACCAAGTAAGTATAACTAGAAACTAGACGAATTTTAGGACGTAGAGGGGTGGCACATAGCAAAAGGCTACATGGAATGACTCTTGCGGATTGAAAGAGGAGGCCGCCATTAGTATGGGATGTAATACATGACACCCTCAGTCCGTCTCACCTACCATGCACATCTATTGAGGCTGCGGCTGCAACTTGCAAAGCCGAAACTGCCATACATCTCAAATACGCATCTATTCCTGAAGAATACGGGTTTGTGGCTTTTGGTGTGGAAACGCTACTTACTTACGAAGAAATAGCCAAAATATTGGTAGGTGTCCCACGAACAAAGGGCTAGCTCATTCATATTTAGGTCAAAGAATAACCATCGCCGCCTGTCTTCGTACTCCAAGAAGACAGTGATTTTAATGTTATTTTGTATTTATAGGTTTATTTAAATATAGCATTGGTAGGTATATTTATTTTATAGTTATTTTTCACTGAATTAACTAGACAAATAAAATCCCCTCCCTCATCTCGTTTTACGGGATCAAAAGAAGCTTATGTCAACTTAGTCTTTTAGAGTAAAGCTAAATATATTAAGCACTGTACTTATGACTTTTTCAGCTGGACACACGCCTCATCGAGTGTCATCTTTGGGAGGAACGCCTGCTACTCCTGGATCACCTTTAGGTAATTTATAAAGGCATAGGAAGTCATGGGCACTGTATATAGCATATTCTGGCGAGCATTTCACGTATAAATGTATCTGTCATTGATAGTAATGAGTTTGGTCCACGGGCTTTATTGTAAGATACCATAGCATGTCGGGGACGCGATGACGCGAACCCATAAGATTTAGCCCTACCAAAAATCGCTTAACGCGCCTAAAGAAGTTTTCACTTCAAAAAACAATCCAAGGTGATAGGGGTTAAGTAACTTAACTTATCTTATGGCTCCCAGTCCCTCTATTCCGTATCTCTGTTGTTAACAAAACCGTGATGGTAACCGCTTCACAGATTAGTAAATATGACAGGCCGAGAGTGAGTACCGTGCACGCTCGCTCTTCTTGGTCTATGGTACATTACTAATCTGTGGACGGGTATCAACACGTTTCTGTTAGCAACAGAGATACGGAATAGAGAGACTGGTCAGTGGAACTCCTCAACGGTAGCAGTACCCATATTGTATTTAGGCTCGTTTCAATGACTAGGGTCTAATGATGAAGTCGAATCCTGGAAAGAGGAGTTTATTTTTTTATTTACTTAATTTTGTTACAGCATCCCCATCAGTTCGCGAGCATCACCACCAAAGAGCCAATTCTACGGGTCCAACAATTAGTTTGAATATTAGTAAGTATACTATGGAAACTTCAAACGAAAGAAAAACGAAGGAACTAGGACTTCATATAGGTACGAATGACGACCTTGCGACGTGGCCATACACACTGGTAACATTGTCCAATTTTAAAGCGTACAAATCTCGGGAAGTCGTTCAATCAGACCGTATAAATGAGTAGTAGACAATCTACAAGCGGTAGCATTACGTACTTCTTTTCGTTAGTCGGTCTATTGGTGACATTTGTCATATGATCGCTAGAGAAATGGTCTTTTAAGAGATCACGTGACAAATGTAGTTTTTGTCTAACCCCCTGTAGATTTTGTCTAGATGGTCATCCTCAAACAGTTGATATACCTCTTTCACATTTCTCACGTCATGCTCATATACACACAAACACACAAGGCCTTTATACCGTGCGGTGTGGCCAGATCAGCGTCCACTTTTTGCCAGTTCTAGAACCTTAAGTCTATGGACAAACGAACATAGGTGTCTGTAATTTTTAATTAAGTTGAGACGTCACCTGACTTTAGGTGTCCTACGAAACACTAGGTGCTTAGCATTTTCGGCACGATTGAGGTTTCAAGTTCAGCAAGACTCCTTTACCACAAAACCGTTAGTTTAAACACAGTACGACGACCTGTCGGGGATTAGACGAATGTGTGGCCACCTTATATCTTTCGTAAGAGAGTGATTATGTCTTCATTATTCGTCTATTTCAGGCGGAGAGCCAGGTGAGGCCGTTATAATAATAAATGAATCTCCACTACTGGGTTCTACTGTTCCTGTAAGACCACATAGTCCATCACAATCACATAGAAGTAAGTAAATATAGTTAAGTTCTACTATTTTAGACTTACTAACTGGTGGCGTCAGGTCTCCACCGATTGAATCACCTACCAGCGGCGAGGCGTTTATAACGTATAATCACGTTACGTCACATTCATGTAAATATCAAATAAATAACCACAGACTAGTAACTATATTATAATAACCTGCCTGTCAATCTGTCACTGACTAAGTTATTTTCTTGTTATTTTATCTAATCTGTGACGTTCGTCGGTTTGCAAGATGTGACGTCGGATTCCACATCCGGTCATGGCGACATACGCACGCGTTTTCGTCGTGGCGTGATGTGGAATCCAATTTAATCCTGTTCGCGCTGTGATGGTTGTGATTAATCAGTGATTAATAAGACATATCACGGTCGGCGGGATTATCTTAAATACCGATTTACCGGCTATATACACTATAAAGGCTATAATACTTGACATTGGCAAATCACCGATGAACATTGGTGGAGCCATAATAAAAAAGAAGAAGAAGAAGAAGAAGATGTGACGTCATCATCAAATAAAATTAAATAAGTACATTATTTTTAAATGAAAACACAAATATACAAATTAATAATTATTTTATCTTACAGCTACAATTTAGAAGTATTTCCAAAAAAATGTCAACATCCATTCATTTTATAAAATAATATCAATATAAAAATATAAAAGTATCTATTTTCGTTTTCAAGAGACCTAAGGCAAAAAAAAAACCAAACAAACGTATTTTATCAATCCAAACGTACTCGTACGCATACCGATATCCATTAGAAACATATAATCCATAATACCTCGGCGCAAGTTCTCTCTCGTTTGCGCGAACTGTCCCGTAAATAAGCCGAAGAATTGCGGGTTATGACACAAAATACCGATACAGCTAATGTAACGGGGTTGATAAAAAGTTAGTTTATTTGCGTGTTTGTTTTACTTTGCTATTATAAAGGAAATTTTTAGTTCTTGCAGCATTAGTTGAGTGAGCTATTCCTTTCTAAAAATATTCTCACCAATTGTTTCCCAAAAAATTTATCGCGCCTTAACCACTGTTAATGTTCTTTTTCAGTTCGCGAAAGATCGTCATTACCAGGACCACCAAGTACAGCTCAGTCGCCTCCACAACAATCGCTTTTCTCAAATCTAAATTCGATAGCAGGTAAAATATTCGGTTGGGTTTATTCAGCGATGCAACGGTTGTATGTATTTGCATGAGAGGATAATTTTAACTATCCATTTTAAAATTATAAAAAAATACAATTGTATTTCTTATAACGAGCCCTTTCATTTAATATGACACAAGATGCACTTTAAAAAAATTACTTTTTAATTTTTCCCCTAAAATATAACCCGCTAAACCGAAATTTGATTATTTACTCCGTCTGTGATTGGGACATCAAATACTACATATGATGTACCAAATTTCAACATTTTTAGTCCAGTAGATTCGGAGAAAATAAGCTGTGAATGACGGACAGACAGGGGGCCATCCATAAATTACGTCACAGGTTTAGAGGGAGTCCAACAAAGTGTGACATGTCATATAAAACAACTATTCCACACCTGTATTATCTGTGACAAGGACGGGGGGGATCCAAAGTCATGAAATTCGTGTGACGTAATTTATGGGTGGCCCCCCAGACACAAGAGTGATCCTATGAGGTTTATGTTTTTTCATCGGATGTACAAAACCCTAAAAATGTTTAGCGCGCTATTTTCAGCCTTATCCTGGCTAATCGCCGTTATCTCTATTATGATGATCAGCATTTCTTGAGGAAACTCCACAACTTCTTTGAAGCTACATACTTCAGTAATTTCGGCGATAATGAATCAGTTAGAACATGTTACTTTATGGCTTCGGAATAGAGAGTCGATATAGAAAAACCGACCATCACGAGATTATCGTAGTAGTAAAAGAAGCTTCCCTTCAGGTAGCGTAACCTTGACTTAAATTTCAAAATATCCTAAAATCCTGAATTTAATTTAGTTGCGATGACGGCAATATTGATAATTTTATTTAAATTAAGTGAATATTATGAGAATGCGGAGTGAAAGATAATGTTTACCCTTTTTTACCCTAGAATCCTAGAATGAAGGATGAAAAGGATACTAAAAAGGTTTATATGGCTGAAGCACATCGATGTGCTGAAGTGAAAGGAAATGCTCGCAGAGGGCGACCTAGGCAATGATATATTATAATTGGACCTAGGTGTATATTTATTGAACATATAAAAAAAAGTATACACAATCACCGAGCATGTATGAAAGGTATGATTAATATAAAGCGAAAGATGTATGTCAGGATCGTAGCAAATGGCATTCCATAGTATCTGCCTACCCCTCCTGGCATAAAAGGCGTGATGATAGATAGATCGCGCCAAATACTCACAGACTCTTTTTATAGGAGGTTCTTTATCATCTTCGAGCGGATCTGCAGTAGCTGGTGGTTCCGCAGCCGCACCCTGGCGAGCAAGATTAGCAACTATAAAAAATTCCTTCCTCGGATCACCACGATTTCATAGAAGAAAAATGCAAAGTAAGTTTATAGTAAATCAGATACGGTAGAGTAAAAGTTAAGGTATGCTGAATCCAAAACCGGAGATATTGGTTTAATAATCCGTATTTTTCAATTTATAACTCTTAAAATCGTGAGATTGTCTTTATTTTTTCAAAAACAAATAATTTACTTAACCTACATTTCACCTATGAATGACGTCATTATATCGGCTAAATATAAGCAAAATATTTACTTGTCAACTTCTCAACCAATGTTACCCTGTTACTAGATATACTACTATTTCAGTAGTTTTTATAACTAATCTAGTTTATTATTTAGGAAGAACGTTAAACCATTTTTTATGGTAGGATATTCTTTGACCTTTGTATATATTTTGTATCACAACAACTATGCAGACTACGGTATAAAAGATGTATGTGTAAAGTAAAGATGTGTTTCTTTGTTGTTGTTTTAATATGTTTTATGTAAAAGTGGTAGGTTTTGGTAGATTTTGTAGGATTTAGAGACGGCAACACTATTGTTTGGTAAATGTTGGGTAAATGTCAAAGTTAAAGAACACAGATGTTCTTTTTTCTGTACCAACATATCAAAGGTATTGAAATATTCAGCCGACAAAATGACGTCATCAGTGCCAAAACTTTGATAATTTATTATAAAAAAACTACTGTATATAAATCAAAAATATTCAAATTAGTTTCTCAAAATAGCTTAATCTTTAAAATAAAAATATAAAAATCGTACCTTAGCTTTTACTTTACATACCGAATTATATGATATTGTGATGAAAAAATCTAAATTAAAGTTTCATCAACATCATCATCAACAACAACAACGTTTCGAAGCCTATGCTGATGGACAGATGTGCTGGGACAGACAGGAAAAAAATGCATGAGCAGAAGACCAAGTTTTCCTCTTTTAACCACTCGCCAGTTCTGTTGAGATATGCAAAGTCTCGTGTGGTTTGTTGATTTTTTTTGTTCGAAAGATTTCCCTTAAAATTGGTTCAGTAATATTTTCCTCATTTTACAGCATCTTCAGAAGAAGTACATTTAACACCAGAAACCTCGCCCGAACTAACTAAGCGATCCTGGTTCGGTTCTCTCCTACTGTCCGCTGATAAAGAAGAAACTTTTACAGCACTTGTTAAGGGGAAACCTTTAGCTACAGTGAAAGCGGATTTAATACACGCCTTTTTAAGTGTAAGCTTTTTTTACTAATTGTCAGGAGAGAAAAGTATAATTTTTAAGCGTCAATCTAAAACACGTATTTCTGCTTATATGGCCTTAATATTTATTTGAGGTATTTTGAGTTAGAAAGCCCCCTGACCTTAAATTGTTCTTATTTTAGATAGCAGAGTTATCCCACAGCGTGCTAAGCCCCATGTCATTCAGAGTTGAATACAAGAGAGGTTCCACTGCGCCTGCGATGTTTCAAAGACACGTCCGGTTTCAGGTATGTGATTAGTATTCGCCATTTACCCCCTGAATTTAACTCCAAGAATCAAAATTCTACAATACACTATACCAGCTGTTCTGTTTTTTACGTTGGATATAGTTACAGAAAACATTAAAGGAAGTATTAGCCGTTATGTTAATTTTAACGCGGAACATCACTTAAAATATTTTTAGATATTATTAGTATACTTAGTTTAGAGTTTCTCAGTTTTTTACAACTAATTTATTTTTTCAGGTTGACATTTCAACTATAACAAAAGCACCTGGAGAGAACGGGAAGGAATATCTATATGCTATCACTTTCACACTATTGTCTGGTAAGGCAAATCCTACTATAAAATCAACGATAACTAAGACTTTGTTTACATTGTACTGGTTCTGGTTCGGTACTCGGTTTCCGCAACTCGACGTCTTAGCGCCTATTTTACGTGATGCAGGAGTTCTGATACTCCTGCCACCCCAGCTCCTTCAGGAAGCCGATAAGCCCCTTAACGTTGCCACATGCCTCCCGAAGGGTCTTCGCAGCTCTGTATTCTGTCAAACTCACACACTCCAGAAGGATGTGGATGACCGTTTCTTCAGTCTCCATGCAAACTCTGCATAGTGGACTATCCGTAATGCCGATATTATAAAGGTGTTTATTATCCAGCGACTTTTCAAAACAAATAGAATATAATAGAATAGAAAGCCAAACCTCATTTTTATTTATCAATTTCATAAAATTTTGTTCATTACCTTTGCAGGTAACATCCGTCGGTTTCGTCGCGTGTGCGAAGTAGTACAGGCAGCTGTATGTAGAGCTCCCGGTACTGGAAGAGCCCCGCCACTACATCCCCCCTCTCCGCGAGCTACAAGAAGAACTATACATCCACATGGTAAGTGATGATTTATGGTTCATGATGAAAATGCAAGTTTAATTTTGGCCTGTTAAAAGAGCCTTCTTTGTGTGACGCCCAAGTCTACGTATCATCATCTCATCATCCTAGCCTTAGTCCCATTATTATTTGGGGTCAGATCTCCTTATACTTGACTTGGCTTCGGGATACAAAAAAAAACTTGGCTCCGGTCTAAATTTGGTAAGTACCTATATTATATAGAAGACTTGATTATGGGCTTAAAAAGAAAAATAACATAAAACTTGGCTGTATGGCGGTCTGCCTTTGCTTTTTCCGAAAGGAACAAATGGGTCATGACTTGGCTTTGGCCTTTAGTATGAAAAACAATTAAAGACTTGGCAATCCCTTCAAAACATGGCCTTTATTGGCATCAAACAATCAAGACATGGCTGTATGGTTTTACATAAACCTTTGCCTTTTCCTCGGAAAGAAGATTACCAAAAACATAAGGAACAAATGAAACAAAAAAATGGTTGTAGTCCTCGTAGTCCTCATGTTCCCCAGATGTATTCATTCCTGACTTTGTCCATCCTTGTCGGTCACCCATCCGTACCATATCTCTTCTACCTATCCTTTTACTCTCCGGCCGAGTTAGCATACATTTTGACAGCGACACTTTCGTTTCGGTCGAATGGCCTTGAACAGGCCAAAACGTTCATGTCCAACAAGGACCGGCCAGAGATAGCCCGGACCGGGCATGCCCTGCACAAGAATGCCGAGCAATTTGCTTGGCCGGACACAGAATTTTCCCGCACATTGTTGGGCCGGACCTCGCGGCCCCGGGCTATCTCTGGCCGGTCCTTGTTGGACATGAACGTTTTGGCCTGTTCAAGGCCATTCGACCGAAACGAAAGTGTCGCTGTCAAAATGTATGCTAACCCCCCGGCATTCACCCCGTCAATGTTCCCTATCTATAGTATAGGTACACGCACGTCTACGTAAGAACAAATATTCATTGATGTTTTTCTAAACTGTGGTCACCTAAATAACGAGACCAGTAACATGGTTCAATTTTAGCCAGTTCATATTAAACAGAACAGGTTAAAAGTCTGTTGCTGCACTTAATGGACCTAGATGTTCTTTAATAGACGTAAGTTATTGTTATATTAGAAGTGCGGACGCCGCATTTTAGTGCCCCCCCCGAAACACAAATGTCGAAGAAAATTGGTCCAACGCTCTACCAATTACGCTATAGAGTCCTTGAATAACAGATTTAGCAGTAAATAATATATTCCATAATATTTTTCAGCTGTTGGTGAAATACCTGACAGTCCTGAAACACCACATCATCATGGCAGACAGGTCAGTTAATTTAATATTCAGCTGGGTACCCTGGACCTGGGCCCTTATTACCTACGGCAGGTTAGACAATGTATAATAAACACCACCGATTAAAATAAAACCACGTGACCTACTTATTGTATACAAACTCCTTGGAGAAAACGACTTGAAAACACAGAACTGGTTGAACTGTCAAATTATTATCGCCATTTTGGCGCTGTAGGCGGACGAGTGTCCGTGGTACTAAAACTAGTGATATGTTTTTGTAGTTATGTTTGTTAAATACTCGTTTCCTAATGATTAAAATCTCTAAATAAACTTAAAAGCTCAACAAATTAAATTAAAATGTTTTGAGCGTCATAATATTTTCTTTAAAATGTGTACTAAACTTCAACCTTTTTCGTCCAATAAATTCGGAAAAAAGAAGCTGTGTGTATACACAATCTCCGAGCATGTATGAAAGGTATGATGAATATAAAAGAAGCGAAAGAGGTACGTCATGATCGTAACAAATGACATTCAATTGTTTCTCCTGACCCCTCTTGGGATAAAAGGCGTGATGATAGATAGATAGATAGAAAGGTAAATATAGAATGTCCAAGAATATCCCGTAGTAAGAAAGCAGGACAAATTTTGTCTTGCTTTGTTTCTATGGGACATTATTTCTTTCTCTTTCTATCTGAGAGTCTACGTAGAATGATGCTCTCAACACGGTCAAGCTCACACAAAAGGTTTCATAGAAATAATATCAGATCTTCCATAAACCATTAACGGAGTAGGTTTAGCAAGTAAAGAAAGGTAAAAACCCAAGTTTGATGGCTAAAGGTGCCCACTCATTCGTCCAATCGCCGGGGCATCGCCATACGGTCCGCCGAAATCGACTACAGACTCGTCCAATTCTTGTAACGAACGGTCCGCCCTTCGTTTTCAAATCATTGTATTTGTGGTTGAATTCGATGGCCGGAACGATCTGTCACGCACACACGGATGTTTGATACTTTGTTTAATCGAATCTTGTGTGTCTGTGGGCCAAAAATTTTCGCTGAGATACCGGACCAGTGCGTGGGCTACTTAAGATTTTCATGTATTTATTTACCTTTCAGATGGATTCATCAGATCTAGACAGCGACTCTTCTGTATTCGACGCTGTAAAAAGCCCTACAAGTCAAACGTCAATTGATGCTGTAGATCAGGTATGTAATACAATTGCAATACAGACTCTGTATAATAACAGAGAATATAACATAAAATATTGTCCTAGAGCCGTCGTCCCTTTTTTAGTACGAGGCAAGCTTTGGGACGAAAAATTGTCCCGGTATCTCAGAAAGCTCAAACGGTGCGATATTTTGAAGTGACATTCGGCGGCTGCGGCCAAAAAGTCCTTACCAAAAACATCACCAAGTTTGTCTGAGAAATATAGGAAAATATTATTTAAAAAAATGGCCACGTTACCTATTTATAACTGGTAAGAGTACTAAAAAGTACCTGCATAATACTAACTTTCATCCCTATTATATTTATACCCCCTTAGGGGGTTGGATTTACAAGAAAAGGAGCCTGTGTAGTGTGTCCTTCTCTAGGGTTCAAGCTTTCTCCGTTTCAAATTTCATTAAAATCGGTTCAGTGGTTTAGTCGTGAAAGCGTAACAGACAGACAGACCGACATAATACTTAGTTTTGATGAGTTTTTTTTTTATTTTAGAATGGCACACACCCTCTTGGTTCAAGCTCTTCTGTGACAAGTGGATCCAGTGGCTATAAGGTAGTTATATATCTAAATATTTTAATAGCTTGCTTTGATACAAATATGGCAGAAGTGCATGAAAGGAAATACTGGCAGAGGACGACTTAGGTGTACCTACCTACCTTTTATTGCACATATAAAATTAATTATTAATCGAAGACAATATTAAAAGTATACACAATCGCCGAGCATATGTATGAAAGGTATGATGAATATAAAAGAAGCGAAAGAGGTATTCCCGTCGGAAATATCTTGGCACCTCAAAAGAATGCGGCCTAGCAGCGGCACACTAGTAGGTACTTATGGCAAAAAAATTACATATAAATAAATGATTTATAAAAATAAAATTTAACAATTTATTGTTTTCTTTTTTTTTATTTAAAAATTTAAATAAAAGTCTTAATTTTAATATAAAGGGGGAAGCGCATTCTTTCAAGGTGCCGAGATATTTCCGACGGATAGTAGGTATGTCCAGATCGTAGCAAATGGCATTTGATTGTCTCTGCCTACCCCTCTTTTATCTACTTTATTTTCATCTTTTACCGGCCTTCCGCTTCCGAGACGTAATAATTTATCTCTCTATTGTACTCTCCGGCCCTCGCAAACTATATCTGTGCAAAAAAATACGTCGATCCGTTGCTCTGTTATGACGTGATATAAGGACAAACAAACTTTCGCATTTACTTAATAATAACCTTTGATAAAATAAAAAATATAGATACGTTACGTCCTAACATTTCATCAAAAAATCCAGTCCATCGCAGCTAGACCACACGTGGCCACACTAATTTGCAGCAACATACACGCGATAGAAGTGAAACTCCTTAAAAAAGTAAACTGGAAATGGCCTTGTCTGGGCAATAATGGTCCACTGTGTACAATAAGCTTTAGATATACAATGTATAGCTCTCTTTCTCCTTCTCTCTACGTTATGTCTTTCTTCTCTCTCATGTAACGATTTGGGCATAGACGTGACGCGTCCTCGTACAATAAAAAATATCGATTCTTCATATTACTCAGTGTACGACAAAGGAAATTATTTTGTGAAATTCACTTTCAGCCCTCCTATTCCGTATCTTTGTTGCTAACAAAACCGTGTTGGTAACCGTCCACAAATTAGTAATGTACGATAGTCCGAGAAGGCGAGCGTGCACGGTACACTAACTCTCAGCCGTAGACAGAGAAACCAAGCCTATCATATTTACTACTCTGTGTACGGTTACCATAGCTTTTTGTTATACGGGGGCTAGCCTATTGAGTAGTCAAGTAATCGAAATTAGACCTGCGGTTAGCGTCTAATTTTGGCTGTATATCGGCTGTATTTACCGACGACGCAGCCTGTAGCTGTATTTAGTCTTTTGATTACAGCCTGTCCGGGGGCGCCGTACAGCCGAGCCGGCCTCCGCTAGTCTAGACCACGAGATTATGAGCTGTGGACGAGAATTGGCACAAGGTTGGTTATTTATTGTTCTGGAAAAAAAGATGCTTCAATACCAAAAAGCAAAAATATTCTTCAACAAAAGCAACTTCAATCAGTTGACATTCAGAAATATTAGCGGGAACATTTCCATTCTATTCTATTTCATAGTGATTAGTTACCTACTCTATGACCAGGGTCTTGACCTAGGACCAAGTTTTGACCAAGGAATATACTTACTTGTTTTGATGATTCCGCCAAAAGATATAATTTCTGCTTTCAACTTACATTTTTAAATCGTGTAGTTAGGCAAAGCGCTCATTTTTAGGGGCGGTGGTCAAGGTCATCTTGTATCTGTCAAAAATATGGAAAATCTAAGTTAATCCTGGAAACGTGAGTTTATTTATACAACATTTCCTGACCCCAAAAGGATTGTTATTATTTGAAATTGGATTGAGCCATATTTTTATTATTCAGGGTTCTAAAGAGCCGTAGTTTTCGATACGCAAAGGCACTGCTCTAAAGTTTCCAGGATTAACTTAGATTTGCCATATTTTTGACAGATACAAGATGACTGAGAGCCACGGGTCCTTAAATACTTGTTTTGATGATTCCGCCAAAAGATATAATTTCTTGCATTTTTTAAATCGTGTAGTTTAGTTAGGCAAAGCGCTAAATTTTTATTAGCGTTTTTGGAGCTAATTCTTTTCATAATAATTACAGTGTGAGAGAACAGCTTAATTATATAACAATGCTTTGTCTCCTATTATTTTGAATTTGATGGCAAATCATTAGGGATCTACCGACTAATCGGTAAAGCCGACTATTCGACCACTTTAATTGTCTATTGTAAACAATCTCAATTTGTTAATAAATCAGTAGGTAGGTACTTATTAAGGCGATATATCGACCGAATAGACGGCAACTGTTAATTTGTTAAAGAAGTGACACATTGCCAACACCGTTTTTTTTAAAATGGACAACTGATAGTAAGTGGACACTGCTACTGTTGTCTTTGGCTACACCGCAAAGTATAAATAAAGACCGTGTAGTTGTGTTTTTTATAGGTAGTATGGAATATGAACTATCTGTATTTTTCAGGAGTCCATACAAAGCGGTCTTCATCAGAATGCCGCGAGTCAACCAGCTCTCCTCGACGCGGGCTTGAGTCTCGCGAGAACTCAATAAAAGACGAACTTCGTAGAAATAATTCACTAAGAGACAACAGACGGGAAATATTGTCAAGTCGAGAAAGTTCTATTAGCAGTCGAGATGACGCGCGTTGTGCACCCCCGACAACTAGTTCGATGGCATGAGATACAATTTGTATGTGGCTAAAAATAATAGTTTTGTGGCTTTAAAAAGATTTAAAAAATATTTATAAAATTCGTTGTAACAAGGCTGAATGTTTGATACCGTTGCCTATAAATTAACTTCTGCTTTAAAAAGTCTGATAGGTTTCGGGTTTCGTTGTGAAATTGAAGGTAATCTGATTTTAATTTTAAAATTGTTTTATTTAATGCTTAAAATGTTATGTAGGTACAGCTTGTTAATGAATTCCTATAAGAATTATAAGATACATTCAATGCAAATTTTCACTCATGGATTTATAACAAAAAGTCTTTAAATTGGATGTGCATAAATTTCACTAAGTACCTACACCTACGTTTTTATTTTCTTACTAAATAAATAAAAAAATATCTATGATATTGTGTAAATCTTCCAAATACATTATTACGTATTAGATAGGTACCTACTCGTAAGTACTTACCAAAACAAAGTGGACTACTTAAGGCGCGCATTGCACTCATTGTCAACTTACGCCATAGTGTTTTTTTAATAATCAGAGGCTACTTTTGGATTAAACCGTGTTTTACTTTTACCATGTTGTATATTATAATTATAAAAACACAATACACTCAGTTGAAAATTTGATTATTACCCGACAAGGTTACTTTTTAACTTTTAGGTTCAATGTTAACTTTTGCCAAAAAACTGGTCGATGCAAATGATGATTATTCCATCTAACATCAATTTTATATACATACATATAGAAAGTAAGTTACTTGAAACCTTATATGTATTTATTGTGTACGAAACCGGCCATATTTAAAATTAATAAAAAAGATAGTTTTAATGACTAATTTGAACATATTTAGATGCTAAGGCCTGATGGATTGCAGTATTTTTGCATAAATATAACAATATATTATCTACCTACATATACAATTCACAATAAGCTAGTCAAATGTAAAGTATTAAATGTAAACAAATATTAATTACTGAACTTATTTTGCTAAGTATGCTTGGTTGTCATTGAAATTGTGCACAAAAATATAAGATTAAATTGAAAATTCGATTTCGAAAAACTGAAGCGAGCACATCACTAGTTTAGTCGCAATCGTAATAATGTTATCGTATCGAGTTGTCAAATATTTTTATATGAGAACCTAGAATTTCGAGGATGGGCGGAAGTAACGCCGCGGAATCCATATTGTTTTCCAGTTATTATAGCATAATTACTTATATTATTATCATTTATTTCATTGGACATTGGTTTCAAGAAGGTACCTAATTAAAATAATTCTAATCTTTATTTTTTATTACAAAATTATTAATCGTATATCCCGTGCCAAACAACTCTGCCGATGGTCGGGTACATATTTTATTGCTATCTCGCCCTCGCTCTAAACGCACCGTCAAAATCCACAAAGTGTGGATATATTCTGCCCTCGTATTACGTATCTCGGTTACTAACAAAAAGCGTTAGTAACCGTCCACAGATTATTAAATATAACAAGCCGCTCTTCTCGTGATATTGTACATTACTAATCTGTGGTTACCAATGTTACCATCGCTTTTGGTTAGTAACCGAGATACGTAATACGGGGGCTGATCGGCACTATTGTTTGGCGCGGATAGGAAAACAATGTCGATTGAAGTAAATTAATGTTGCGTGGCAAGCGGTAATTTCCAATTTTATTAATTACCGATAAATTTTGATTCGGCAACATGCTACTCTGACTTATCTTATATTACTTATGTAATGCGAAAGTTGTCAAGTACGTTTTTCTCACAATATTAAGAACCAACTGATTTTAGTTTAATTCAAAACTACTTTAGTTCCAGTTACAACCGCGATGGTGAACATTTATTATACTTACCCAATTACTAAAATTAGTAATTCAAATATATTGCGTTAAGTCATAGCGTAGTAGTCAAAGCTTAGTCGAAATTAGACGCTAAATACTTCTACACTTTGACTACGCAATATGAAATGTATGACTAAAAATTATTCGCAAGAGAAAATATTTTGTTTTTACAAGTTAATTTTTTAAAATAAAATAAGTTATAAAAATAGTACCTACCTGAGATGTAAATTGTTATTTGTTTTTCTGTTTCTAACTTAATATTGTGGGAATAGACTGAACAATATTTTAATAAATATGTTTTTGACAACCTACCGCTACATTTTCATTTCAATGGCTGTTTATATTCTAGTCTTCTTAGTTAATTTTTATACTTAAGTAGTAGGTACCTAATTTATTTTTAAAGATAAAGTATTTATCTACATTGTGCAGGTATTTACATATTTTTAAATCATTACTGCTAGTACATACTAATTTTATTACTCCAACCACAGGCAATGGACATACAGCTTATGTTAAAAACTTTGAGGATTGGCTTTTTAAGATTTTGAATTTTTTACAACACGTATTAATTTTTGTGTTATATTATTTGTTATCAAAAAGTTAAACTATTTATTTTAATTATATTAAATTATTTGTTGTAGATATAAATAAAATAAGTAGTAATTGTTTGTACAATATTTGTTAATACCTATTTATTGTTATTTATTTAGTTTCCATTGCTTGTTTATGTTTAATTATAACATTCATTATATTACTTATTCTCACTTAGTTACATAATATTTAATTCGTCGCCGTATTCATATTTACAAAATGGCAGAACCAATCGCTGTAGTAACCTGATCCATCACATATCATTCATCATAAACTTGCTATATTAAAATAACATATATATGACATTAATGTGTAGCTCGTTTGTGGCATAACTATCAGCAAAAATATTTAACTAAAAAATGTTTTTAACAATTATGCCACAGAGGATAATGTAACGATTATTTGAATTGTGGATTTTAATAATTGGCCATGCTAACTTTTTGAACAGAAACGAAGATCTCGAAACCGTTTCGAGATATAAGCTTTCAGTACAATTTCTATTTATCAGATTTTAAATTAAGTCTATACTTTTTAAGATATTCAATAACAAACAATAACCTTAATTTGACCGATGTATGACGTCATCTTAAGCAGTATGAAAAAATGATACCTTTGCCTACAAAAAAGAGCAATCGTCAATCTTTGAATGACATCTTTATAAATTATATTTTACGTGTAATTATTTTCTTTGTTATTAGGACATGACGGGATGAAACACTATTTACTTGCCATTGTAAAAAACTATTCAATTTAAATAAATATAAACACGAGTATATAAACAAGAGTAATTTTTAGGTTAGTCGACCTTGACTGACGTTTGCTTGACGTTAATTTGATTGACTGTCACTTTTTATGTGTAGTGGCCAAGATTATAATCCTGTTCTAAATTCATGTGACGTCACGTTTACTTTTCGCGGGTAAAATTTGTAAAATATATTAAAAATAGACGCAATGGATAAAAAACAAAAATATCGAAATTAGTTTCTTAAAATGGGCTATATTTTCAAAACAAATTATAAAAAAAGTATATTATAAATATGTAGCATGGCCAATTAAATGTGTGTACTTACCTATGTATCTTTGTATTCATTAGCTTCTTTTTAAATATAAAATGTTTTTGTATAGTTTAGCAAAATATTTATTTTAATGAAATTATATTTATTCTGTAAAAATATTTTAATGGTAACTTAAAAAAGTATATATCCACCGCCTTTACATAGTTATAGCGCAACGTCCAAAATATATAAGTACATACTTACATACCAAATTTTGTATGTCACAGTGTTATTCGTATTGGTTTTTTCATGTTATAGAATCAGTAAAAATTATCATGTGTGAAAAAGTAAAGTCGGTTATATTGAAATGTTAATTAATACTGTGGATTTTTTCGAGGAAGCGATTATAATTTCAAGCATAAAACTGCTATAGAAATTATTTAGTTTATTTCGTGACATGCAAAATTCTAAAATTAAATTGGTGTTCAATTGTATTTTTAATGACCACAAATGTAAGAATAAAAATGTATTGTTAGAAAGTCTATAATGTTTCACTATACGTATACTTACCTTACTAAAATGTTAATTAAATTCATTCTTTCTATTACGTAATAATTAACGGCCTTATATTCAAAACTAAGGCCTAAGTAATAATTATTTAAACATTTATTTTGTAATTAACAGTTACTTTCTATGTAATAACTAAATCAGATAAGACAGTCCGCTGTATGTGTGCATAATTAGGTAGGTAGGAATAAAGATATATATAATTCGTCACAGAACATGTAGGTAATGATTTGATAAAATATTGGAGTCAAAAATCAAAACTCTACTGTTATAATTTTAATACTATACACGAATTTGCGCCGTATTAACTCAAATTATAGAGTCAAAACATATTTTATGTAAAACGTATTTCAATTACATTAATTGCTAACATTATTTAATATATTGCGGCTAAGTTTAGGCACACTAGTCAAAATGTGTAAAAAAATCTTGGAATTTTTCGTGTTTGCAAAAATACTACAGGGAAAATATATTTTGTGATTTAATGGAAGGCTGAAGTTTAATCACAGTTTTATGTTTATGGAAAAAAAATTAGAATCGACAGCGCCTTAACTCGCATACATGCAGGGGACTCTATCTGATTTGTCTTTATAATTACCTTCTCTGTTGTCTTTAAGAACAAATTATGTAATAATAGGAATGAATTTATTTAATATATTAATTTTAACACTTATTTTGTAATTATGTACTATAATTACCACCTTGGTCTCCCTAAAAATGCGTTCAAAAACGATTTCGGCGCTTCTCTTCTCGATAATTTGTAAATATATTTTTAATTGTATTAAGAGGCCAAGGTTACTACTGATGGTATAATGTAAGCAAATACTCATCTAAGACAGCCATTAACTGCTACGCTATTCATTATTCTATAAGCTGCTTAAGAAAATTAACTGGTTAACATTGAAAAAAGGGGAAATAAATTGATAAAAAATATTTTTCGTTTTTTTATTTCAGTACTTAGGTATTCGGTATCTTAATTAAGAGCCACCTTTCACACTAGAATAGCAAAACTTTACTATTTTCAAAATTACAAATTCTTTATTTTTAGCTAGGGAAGGAAGGAAGGAAACAAAGTGCATGAAACGGATGTCGACTGTAACATTGTACAAAAATTATAGTACCTAGGTACTACATACAAAAGTTGCATTAAACAAATTATCTCATGTGATATGGGAAAACTTTATTTTTATAAAAAAAAATACCTTCAAATTCTAAGCTTGCAAAATAAAAAACTAATTTTAAACTTGACAACAATGTGAGGTATGGGCGAAATGTAAGAGGGGGCATCTTAATTTTGTGAAAAGTTGAACCAGCCGTACAGCGAAATAAATAGAAATTACATTATTTCTCTTTTATACTTTGACGATGCTTTGATGTTCTTCAGCAAGGAATATACCTAAGTAGTGGTTACAATTTTTAAAGTTATTAGTACATACCTAAACTTGGCTATATTGTTACAGCTGTATGTGATAACCCATTTCTTTGCCTTCCATCCAAAGGGAAACAAAAGTTTTTTCCTCGAAAAAAGTTACAAAAAAAAACTGTCAAATTCATTATTTTTCAAGGGTTTATTTATTTACAAACAAATCATAATAAATGTGTTTTAAAACGGAAAAAGTTTATTATAAATGAAAATGGATCCAAAATATTCAAACACATTAAAAACACTTGAAAAATGTAAGAATTTAAAGGAGATAATAGACACTATAGTCTCATTTCACACTTACAAACCGAAAAGTTCCTCAGAATTAACACAAGATTTAGTTCATAAGCAATTCCTTAAAGACATCCAATCTTTATCACAATACAAAATACAGTTTAGCAATTCTCTTAGAAATATAACTTTAACAATAACTGATTTAAGAGAAAGACATCATAATTGTTTTATATCCTACTTAGGATTTAATAAACTGAAGATAATGTCAACTAGTTTGCCTTATGCTAGTTTTCAAGAAGTCGAATATAAGCAGCTCCAAGATGCTGTAGAAGTTTTTGAAAATTATGTCCATAGTTTACAAGATTATTTCCTAGAACTTGACAGAATTGATAGGTTTTGTACAGTTCAGGAACCTGTGAACCCAACTTACAAAGATGATTTTAGGAAAATACTGCTTGGTATGTTTTTAATTTTTACAATCTGCTTTTTGATATCTGCTCACCCAATTCCATATATCAGGGATGGGCAAAGTTATACTATCGGCGATCTACATTAAATTTTTTTTTTATTATTTATGAAAATACTGTGTGTATACGCAGTGATTGTCAGTAAGCTGTAGGTGAAGTTTGGATTTAGTTTTTAATATGTTTTGACCGTTTGTCCAACCCTGCCATATATGACATTTTTTTAAATTTATTTATGGAATTTAGATATCAAGAATAGAAACAAAAAGCCAATTCTAAGTTTTAGTACCCTCTATGATACCTGAACATTTTAAAGTTAGGTTTAATACTGTTGTCTCAAAGAATCTATATACAAAATAAATAAAATTTAATTGTTTGTATGGGCCAATGTTTGTCGAGAATATGCTCCGAAACTGCTCAATGGATTTTGATGAAACTTTCAGGGATTATAGTGGGTATTTTGACTTAGACTCTGCTTTTTATTTAATTTCGATATCTTAAGCTGGTGTCCCATGGCACACAAACTGACCATGTCCTGGCAATGATATGGCAAATAATGCAACAGATATGCTGAGCGACCCATTATAGCTACATCTGATCTGAATAGACGCGGCCTGGCCTGTCAAAAAAGGTTTAAAAGGTTCTGTATAATAGATATAAAAATGTGTAGTCCTCTGCTTTAATGTTTTAGAATATTAAAGTTTAGATATGCATGGGCTAGAGTGAAGTAGAGCACTGGGAAACATGACTTTTTTAGTGTTGATCGGAAAAATAATTGGTATTTGTTAGGCTAAACTACGGAACCGATTTTGTTGAAATTTGATACAAAATAAGCTTGAACCCTATAATAGGACAACATTTTTAAGTTCTAATTGGGGATGAAAATTAGTATGGGCGCCACTGGCGAACAGCTAGTGGTCAATAAATGGTCAAACTATTCCATTAGTAAGTTTTAAAAAAATGGTGTTCACACACCAAGTGAAGCCAGGGCAGAATAAAAACTAAACGCAATATTTTCAGCGGACAGAGTATGGCTTCACGTGGAGGTAACATTGGCAGGCAGCGCTACAAATATCCATCTCATAGGTGGTAGCGAGGTTTGGTACTATAAACTACAAACACAATTACCTCACTGGGACCATGATAAGGACATTGTTGAAAATATAATGTGTATATTTGGTTAGTATATATCATTACATACTAATATAGCTTTTTATTTCTGAGCTTTACAAATTAAAAACTAAATATAATGTTTGACTAAATTAAATCCCTAATCTCAGTGTGCCTTTTGGCATAGACCTCCTCCAACTCCTTCCAGTGAGCCCTGTCTCTTGCTATAATATTATATGAAATTAAATAAACCCCTGAGTTGGTGAGCAAGCGGTAGGCAGGGGAAGGGTCCAGTGGGTCCAGACAAATCCGTCACAAACCCTTTTTGAAATTGAGAATTTTAAATAGTACGTAATTACTACCAGTTCAGCTGACCTGATGAGGTTGAGTCAAGCGAGCTAGGATATTGACCTATTGCAGAAAAGATGTAATAAAAATCCGACTGGTAGTTCCAGAGATTAGCGCATTGAAACAAACTTTTCAGTTTATATATTATTAGTATAGATGAAATTATATATGAATTTTTCTTTCCAGACATTGACGAGTTTCCACATATGTCTATTGGTATACAACATCCAAATTCATCTCACACAGAAACTGAGAAGAACTGCGGCATATGTTTGTGCTACGAGATAGATGGTGTGCCTGGTGTACCACAACCTCTATGCCCGAATACTAAGTGTGGAATGTACTTTCATAAAGATTGTTTGTGTCAGGTGAGCGAGGTACTTGGTACTTGGTACTTGGTGATCGGCTCGTTTTCCGCAACTCGACGTCTAAAGGCGCCTATTTTGCGTGTGGTGGGAACTACATCACTCTTCCCATCCCAGCTCCTCCAAAAAGCCCAGCAGACCTCCGATGTTGTTGCAGGCCTCCAGTAGCGTTCCAAAGGAACCGAGGTGTTTCATTCTATATACGGCCACTCCCTCGCACTCTAGGAGTATGTGAGCAGCCGTTTCTTCAGTCAACATGCAAGCCCTGCATAACGGACTATCTGTAATGCCAATGTTATATAAGTGTTTGTTAAAAGGACCATGACCAGTGATGGCTTGAGTCACCGATCTTAGTTGGGTTCTTTTTAGTTTCAAGATCTTTTTTGAGAGTCTTGTGTTTATGGTTGGTAGAGCTGCCCTGGTTTGTCTACATTCCATAAGATTATGCCATTCGAGATTGTGCATGCATTTTGTTCTCTGTTTGAGTTGTGATGCGAACCAGCCGCTAGGCAGGGGCACTAGGGGCTCGGGGCCAATTACAGACATGCTTGCACCGGCTCTCGCTAGCTCATCCGCCGCGTCATTACCGCGGGAGTTGCTATGACCTTTGATCCATTGTATGGTTAAGGTGTTATTACGGTTACATACCTTGTTTAGTGCTGTATGACACTCAAGTATGAGACCTGATTTAAATTTATTACTTACCAGGGCTTGTAGGACAGATTTACTGTCCGACAGTATGCGAATAGACTGGTTGTTTACCTTCCTCTTGATTATCGCATGGGCCGCTAGGCAGATTGCCATACATTCTGCCTGGAACACTGTATTGCTCGTGCCCAGCGGTGTGGAAGTACTTATGTGTAGGTCCTCTGAGAAAATCCCGGATCCAGTGCCAGACCTAGTTTTTGAGCCATCTGTGAAAATTCTCAAGTCGGTCATGTTGAGTCCGTCTTCCACTTCCTCAGACAGCTGTATCTTATATTTCTTATCAAATATATACTTTACCGGTATTCTGTCATTTTTGGATTCTGCCACTGGCAGGTCAGTCATTATAGTTTCCAAAAGTGAAGTGTGTGTGGTACCAGTGTGTTTCCATAGTCCAAGTGACTTTAGTCTGTATGCTGAAGCCGCTGCCTCCTGCTGCATAAACAGGTGCAGTGGTGGGATGTTAAGCATAATTTCGAGAGCTGAGGTAGGTGTAGTCCTCATACAGCCTGTTATGGCCATGCAGGGCATTCTCTGAAATTGTTGTAGTTTGGATCTGACAGTGGTCAGTCGTGTCCGTGACCACCATACAACTGCTCCATAGCATAGTATTGGTCTTATCACAGCAGTGTATAGCCACATGCATATTTTGGGGGTAAGTCCCCACTTTTTCCCCATCATTCTGCGGCATTGCCAGAATGTTATACTTGCCTTATTTATTTTATTGTCTAGATGCTTGTTCCAGTTCAGTTTACTGTCCAGGATAACACCTAGGTATTTTACATCGCTGGAAAGTTCCAGTTCCGTATTGAATAACGTTGGTAGTCTATACTTACCCAGATTCCGTTTGTTAGTGAACATCACCATCTCCGTCTTTGTGACGTTCACCGATAGCTCATACTTGTGGCACCATTTTTCTACTGTGTGTAGGGCAGATTGCATGACTTCACAAATGGTGCCGGCAAATTTACCTGATATTAGGATAGTGAGATCATCAGCATATCCTATTGTGTAGAAGTGTTTACCATTTAGTGACGCAATGAGGTCGTTAACCACGAGGTTCCACAGGAGTGGCGACAGTACACCTCCTTGCGGACATCCTTTGGCTACTATGGCTCCTCCTTCTTGGCCTGTATTGGATCTAATTACCCTTTTGCTTAGCATGTTGACGATCCAATCTGTGATTGCCGCATCGACATTGTGCCTAGTCAGCGCGGTTTTGATACTAGAGAAACTTGTTTTGTCAAAGGCCCCTTCGATGTCGATAAAGGTACCTAGACATAGTCCTTTGTCATTTATCGCCTCCTCAATTTTGCCAACTACTCTATGTAGCGCAGACTCAGTGGATTTGCCTGAGGAGTAGGCGTGTTGGTTCGGATGCATAGGTACCCTTAGAAGAGTGTTGTCTCTAATGTCTCTGTCGATTAACCTCTCCAAGGTCTTTAGGATAAAAGATGTGAGACTGATGGGTCTGAATGATTTAGCATTTGTGTAGTCACTTTTACCCGGTTTGGGGATAAAGATTACTTTTACTTCCCTCCACAGTTTAGGGATATATCTCAGTGCTAGGCATGCTGTCAGGATGCGTGTTAGGTTACACACAATCGGATCCCCACCCCATTGCATAAGCGCCGGGAAGACTCCGTCCACGCCGGCAGCCTTGAAAGGTTTGAAGCTGTTGATAGCCCACTTTGTTTTTTCATAGTTTATCACTCTGTTAGCTGTTGACCAGCTTGCTGTGGATGTTGTAGCTAAAACTTCCTCCCAGAGTGTTTCTCTTACCAGTTGGCAGCCAGGAAAGTGTGTTTCTATCAGTAACCTTTGTGCTTCTTCTGGTGTGTTAGTAAAAGAATTGTCAGGTTTGCGTAAGGAGCCTATGTCGTGGTTTGTTTGACTACATAGTATTTTCCTTACCCTGTTCGCTTGTTCGTTGGATTCAACATTTTCACAAAATTTCCTCCATGAACATGTCCTCCAGAATCTAATACGTTTTTTATATAATTGTTTTGTTACCTTATAGTTATCCCAGTCGAGCTCGTCGTATGTGTTCATAGCCCTGTTAAAGAGCTTCCTAACCTTTTTCCTGAGTCGATCCAGTTCCGGTCCCCACCAGTTATATTGGCGGTCACCGCTGGAGTCCTTAGGGTAGGTCAGGGGACAAGCTGAGTGGTAGCAGTCAGTTAATGTTTTCGTTAACAGGATAACCTGTTTTTCAATTAGTTCAGTGCTTACCGCTACGTCAGACGGACTGTTTAGGAGGAGTTTACGCTCTAGCAGTTCGGCATACCTTTTCCTGTCTGTTTTACGTGGGTTTCTGTTTGGTGTTGTAGTTTTATATAGTACCTTTACATTAAATTGGATCCACCTATGGTCGGAGCAGGATGCCTCGTTTGAGACATGCCAACCCGAAATGAGGTTTGTTGCTCCGTGGGTGGCCAAGGTAAGGTCTATTATAGTTTTACTGCGTCTGGTTACGTATGTAGGTTCTGAGCCCGTATTGATTACGTCCAAAGATGTGGTAGATAGGTATTCCAGAAGTAACTTACCTCTAGAGTTTGTGTTTGTGCTACCCCATAGAGTATGGTGCGCATTTGAGTCTGTAGAAATAATAAGATCATACTTACTAGTCTCACAGTGATTTATAAGCCGCACCATTTCCGGTGGTGGTGGGTTTTCATTATCTGGCATGTAGACCGTTGCTACGATTAGGTCCTGCAGGCACGTTCCACGTATATACGGAAGTTTGACTGCGCACAGGTCCCTAGTACAGAAATCGTTTAACGGTTGCATATTTGTGTTTTTTGATACATAGATACAAGTTCTTGGTAGGGATTGCGTGTCAGCTATTAACTTACCTTTGATGTTGGTAAGTCCCTGTATTCTTCCTGATTTGCTAATCCACGGCTCCTGGATTAGCGCAATCGCGGTGTCTGTTACCTCAAGCCATTTCCGAAGTTGAGCCGTAGCGGTCATGCTGTGGTTGAGGTTTATCTGTGTTATTTTACATATAGTGGGGAGGTCCTCCTTAGATGTCTGACCCCTCCTCCTCCACTAGGTTTAGGTCCTCCATCACCCCCATCCACTTTTCATCGCCGCTGTCTGGGTTACCGGTGGACATAGTCTCCAGTCTCTCCAGCGGCAATGCGGATGTCGTTTGTACTGCCGGGTTAGCGACGGGTACTACCGGCTGTGGTGTGGCTGCCTCAGTTGTTGGTACAAGTGCGGGTACCAGTTCTTTGCCAGGCTGGGGAGGTGTCGTCACAAACGACTTCCCCGGCCCCTGGAAGCGAACATAGACTGGCTCAAGGAGGTAAGTCAGTCTTCTCCCTCTCTCCATCAGCGGCTCAATGACTGCCTCTGGGATACCCACAATGATGAAGGTGGTTTCACCGCACTTGTTTGAGGAGTAGAGCTGCCAGTTTTCGACCTGAGCCCATCGGTTCTGGATCTTCAGGTGCAGCCCCATCTCCTTGAAACTCTCTTCACCCGGCATGAAGATACCGCACCTTACACGTTGGATTAGGTCGCACGGTCTGACGACTTTTAGCCTGACGTCTGGTTGAATTGCCAGACCTACAACCGCTTTTTTGACCCAATCCAGGGTTTGTATGTTCGCGCACAGAAGCTTCAGGGCCCCATCCGAGTACGAGGGTTTGCCCGTGAACTCCGGCTGCGCGATTTCCACTGATGGGTCCTGTTCCATCAGGTTACTTATGCGAATGTTGTCCGCACGCAAAGCCTCATGGAGAGCCTTTTGTGCGAGGGTAGATTGATTTCCGTTTAGCATACCGGTGCCGTCTGTCACGATGCACGCTATCAGATCGTTCTTCAGCGCCATGGCGTAGTTACCGGTCGGTTTTCTAATAAAAGGCTCCACCTTCGCCTTCTTGTGCTCACCTCTAGGGGAGCTCGTGTCGTCGAGGCGAGCCCTTTTGGTGTTCGGTTTTGTGGTGTCTTGTTTAGCACCTTCCGTCGCCGACACTGGCTCCCTGTAAACCCTTGTCTGACTCGGGCCAGGTCCAGCATCGGTGCCTTGGGTGTTTTGTACCTTACGGGCCTTCCGGAATCTCTTCCTTTGCTTGGCGTTCGGTTTTTTGATGAAATTACTTCCAGCGGTCAAACTACCCTCCTGTTTATGGGGTGTACTCTGCCGGATTTTTGGTTTTACCATGGTCCATGATTCCCCTAGATTTTCGTCCAGGGGTTTTGCAGTTCCTGCGGATGTTGATGCAGTGGCTGCTGCCATGGTTGTTTGCAGGTTTTGATGGCTAGGCCCTGCAACAGGAGTTCCACTTTGGGGTTTCCCCTTTGGTTTTCCTCCCGCCACTAGTGGCTTTGCCACAGCACTCTGCCCAGGGGCACAAGGTTTGCCAGCAGGTAAACCCGCCAACAATTTCCCCGTGGTCCCCGGAACAGACTGTGCCGTTTTCTCATTTACTTTTTTGTCGGGTTTGCCAGGGTTCTGAATTCCCGACATACTCCCCGTTTCCTTGTCGATACCTTTAAATTTATCCATTTGAGTGATGTTTAAAAGATTCGTCAACCAGGCTTCCCACCCTCCATGGAGCCCTCAAATGGGAGTGTCGTAGCACTAGGATTACCTGGTCGATATAGCTGTGAAGGTTGGCGGATCAGCGCGACATCGGAAGCTCGGTGCAAGCGACAGAAACGGGTCGGTATATAGCCCGCCAGTGCCCGCCCACAACCTTGCCCCTTCAGCGTGGCCTACCCCCATCCGCATACACATCTTGAAAAAGACCTGAGCGGACCCTCCCCCAGCTCACCTGTGACCCTCTGACGGGGCACTTGGCCATTTCCCCCACGGTGGTTAGCCGAGAAGGCAACCGTTTAGCCTGAAATTAGGGCCAAAGGAGGCGTGTTGCCTACGTGGGGACGCATCCCCATTTCAGCTCAACCCCCCAGGTTCCCGTCATCCCTGCGTACGGCGTTCAACTGTACAGGTCCTAGTACAGGTAGGGGCTGAAAATTCCTACATCCGGTCGCCCCTACTGAAGCTGGATGAGGTTTAATCAGGGCCACATATTGTGAGCCATAAATACAAATATTATAGTGAAAGTGGGACATACACAAAGAAGGCCATAGAATAGATATATAAAAATAGATATATATGTGATGGGTAGGGATGTTTAGGGAGTGGGTTAGGTGGGGTTCTTAGGAGTGGGAGACGCCAAGCTGTTTCTGTTGTACCTATTTCTGAGGGAATTAGGCCTAAAACGGGCAGCAACCACGTGAAGGATAACGCTTGACTTGCACTGGGAAAGTGTGAAGCACTGTTCCCAATGCCTAACGCCAGATTACCTATTGGGATTTTAGGTAAAATAGGAGCAGACCCATTTCAATCTATATTAAGTTGAGAATGGACCCACCCCCGCCCAGGTGAGCGAGGTTTACTATTGTTGCGTTAAAGTAGGCCACACATTGGTCCAGCATCCATTTGTTACAAGAATTGGACGAGTCTGTGCTCAATTTGAGTGTGAGTGAGCACCTTTAGAGCTCTCTTGGTCGCGTAATCAACTAAAAAACGCACGTGTTCGAAAATTTTGCATTTCTTTCACCCAATAGCCGAGCGATAGAAATAAATAGAGATAATCTCCAGCGCGCCGCCATATAGTCCACCGAAATCGACCACAGACTCGTCTAGTTCTTGTACGCGCGGTGCGCCACCGTTTTCAAATCGTTGATTTGTGGTTGATTTCGATGGCCGGAACGATCTGTCACACACACACATTCACACGCCTTTGTTTCATCGAATCTTGTGTGTCTGTGTGAGTGAGTGAATTGCATGTGATCTATACAAAGGATCTAGATCGTATGATTTACCAAACCGCGGCTCTTCAAGTTCTCGTAAAAAAAATGTAAAGGGAACAGGCACTTAGCGCATGTGTACACAATAAAACAAATCGATATTTTTATTAAATCTATCATCACGCTTTTTATACCAAGAAGGCAATCGAATCCCATTTAATTGCTACGATCCTGACATACCTCTTTCGCATTATACCTTTCATACATGATCGGCGATTGTGTGTACCTACTTTTAAACATTGCTTACGATCAATACTTTTTATATGTTCAATAAAAGCTTTTTAGTCTTCTACATTCTCGTATTTTTGTTTCAGTGGCTCCTCGCCAGCTCTACGGGCCGCCGTCTACCACACTTCGGAATTGTGTCTGGAGAATGTCCACATTGTTTAAAGTATATCTCTTGTGCGAGTGCAGCCGATAAAACTGTCCAAAATTAATACAATTTGAAGACACTGTTACCGATTTTGAATTGGCGTGCCCTCTGGTCTTAGAAATATTTTTTTTACGGGTTGCCTTATAGCTCCCGAAACCGTGTTACGGTCCCAGAGTACCAAGCTGAAGACCAAGTCTCCATCTTTTAGCCGATGGTATTTGTGAGGCTATCGCTAACGAGTGACCAGTTCTGTTGAGGTATATTTAGATGGAAAAGCCTCAAGTGTGGTTTGTCGGTTTATGTACTGGAATGGAAATAATTTTAGACTCATTAAAGGGATATTTTTAAAATGTAATCTTTTTAATTGAGTTTTCGTTCTTCAGAGGGATCGTAAACTCATTAAGTATAACTCGCTAAATGTGTACATTGTTACGGGTGTCTGCCTCTGCTCACTTTCTCGCATGGTTTCGGAAAGGTGAACTTTATCATCACGCCATCTATCTCAGAAGAGGTAGACAGGCAGAGAAAGCAGGTCGGTAAATTAAGAAGCGTGAAAAAAATAGGACTATCCTCTAAAGGTGCCACTCATTCGTCCAATCGTCGGCGCGCCGTCATACGCTCCGCCGAAATCGACCACAGACTTGTCCAATTCTTGTAACGAACGGTCCGCCATCCGTTTTCAAATCGTTTCTTTTTTTTATGTCTCCACCAATGTTAATCGGTGATTTGCCAATGTCAAGTATTATAGCCTTTATAGTGTTTATAGCCGATTAATCGGTATTTAAGATAATCCCGCCGACCGCGATATGTCTTATTAATCACAACCATCACAGCACGAACAGGATTAAACTGGATTCCACATCACGCCACGACGAAAACGCGTGCGCTCGTCGCCATGGACCGGATGTGGAATCTTTCAAATCGTTGTATTTGTGGTTGATTTCGATGGCCGATCTGTCACACGGATGTTTGACACTTTGTTTAATCGAATCTTGTGTGTCTGTGTGAGTGAGTGAATTGCATGTGATCTAGATCGTATGATTTACATTGCTAATGTGTGGCCTGTGTTCAATCTCGATCATACGGCTGGCCGGACCAAAACATTTCGGTATATTGTGCTCATTTCTAAAAAAATCTAGTAAATTGGTTGTTAAAATTAAAAAAAGCATTTTTTTTTTCCTTTTTCAAATATATTTCAGTAATCAAAATATAATAATAGGCTTATACAGTAATAGTTACAAATCGTATCATCCCATCGACAGCGACTTCGCGCGTCTTACGTTACAAAACCATTCTCTATACACACGCTCCTGGAGGAATAACGTATGTAGTAAAAATTGAATGATAAAGCTTTTTTTTTACAAAAAAAAAATAAAAAAAATGTAGCAAAATCATTTTAAGATACACCGATAGCTGCCAAACAATTAAACGAAAACTATTTACAGTATTTTACAAAATATGCTTGTTTTTTCATTAAATTAAAATCAACTTTTAAAATTAATAAAGCTGCCCCTTATATGCTATTGTGAATTAATTTTAACTTCATGTGCACCTAATTCTCGATTAATATAAAAAATTACTAAAAATTTGTATTTATTCATGTACTTTTTTATTTAAAAATGTCGCCTTTTCAATTAGTGTTGCCAACGTACAATTTTCTTATGAATTCGTAAGCTGGCAACACTTTATAAATTTAAATTTTACACCTATTTATTATCATGGTTATTTAGAAATTTATTTTTCTCCACAACGGGCCCAATTCCGTAATGAAACGTTTAGTTTATAGTTTAGTTTTAAAAACACCTAAGCATGGACGGGCAATTTTATTAAGAGTACTTTGGGATTGATATAGCCACAGATTAAAAATAGCAGCTTCTGAAATTGCTTTCTATTCCTATAAAAAAAAACTATCATGTATTTTGAAATGCTTTAAATGCAACATTACGGAATTGTGCCTTAAATAATATGTTCCTTATAAAATAGAATGTACATAATTAATGTAGCTAATGTATAATACAATTATTTACCATTGGTTAGAAGTATATAGTATTTGTTTATATATCAACTTAAATTTAATGGCAAGCAGCAAACTTTTTTTTAATGTACCCTCAAAAATATTTTGTAATTATCTATCATGGTGGATAATTCGATAGCGCGAAACTAACACTAGTAAAAACCGCGTAAGTAGAACAAATTTTACAGAAGATTTTTTTAATTATATCTTTTGCCTTAAATTGGTTGGTTTCGCGTTATTGTATTATACCCGATCTGAGGGTACATTAATAAACAACGGGATCTTAACGACCTCTTCACCTAGTAGAGATCCGTTTAAATTTAAATCTTTATTTTTTGTAAGTAGAAAACTTAACCCGAATATCACAAATAAAAAATATATTTGTATTGTTAAGTTTGAAAAGTAAATAATTTCATATAGGTATACACATTTTCCCTTTTTTGTAAGATTTTTTTTGCTCTGTTTTTTTTCTTATATTGATTGAAAATCGGAATCTTCAAAAGTTGCTGAGGATTTTATGTAGGTATAGAACAAAAAGAAAGAGTGTATACGTATATGAAGATTTTGTCTAAACGAGGAACTTGTGTCTGTATGTATTATCATTATTTACAATAAATAATTTTAATTTTTAAAATTTGAAATTTCTATTTATCACAAATGAAATCAATTAAATTTTTATTCAGTGAGCAATTCCATATTTTATGATATCAACCTACTTTAATTTTATTGGTCAATATTACATCAAATAACATATTTTTTTTAGCTAAATTGGAAAAAGACAAGCAACGAAAACGGCTAAAGTTACTAAAATTTAATCGTTAAATAATTTATTCATAGACTGATTTTTGATTATACTTTTACAAAATAATAGCTTTGTTTAAAAGTTGCTTTTATTTATTTTTACTACAAAATAATATAGAATAAAAACAACATGTTATGGAAGGAAATAATTTGTTGTGAGCGCATTTATTTTTACCTAAATTTTAATACTACCTACCTAACCTACCTTAAATTTTAAAATAATCCCATATACATTTCAAAGCGCATTCTTATAATTATCTTTTTAAGGGTCCTGACACGGCGGCCATTTTGGAATACAACGTCAAAAGTATCCGAAAATGTGTACATTCGATTTGCAAACACTGGATTAAGCGGCCTTATTGGATTTTAAAATGAATTAAAATTTTCAAATTAGCCACTTATAAATGACAATAAAAGTACCTATAAAATTTATACAGAACTGTCAAATTTTATTTTAAAATAAATAATAATTATTTATTTTATTATATCATCTTTTTATTTACACAATCACTTTGATTCGTTTCTGTTAGAACATTGTTTAGTTATCAACCTAACCTAATTTTTTTAAATAAATAAACCACAAATATTTTCTCTGTAGACCAAGGAGTTTATATACAACATAACTGGTATTATCCTAACATGTTAAAAGTATTGACACCTCAAACAATTGCGGACTTATTTAGGTCATTTGGATAATAATTTGACATTCAGATCTCTCATCCCTTTCTAACCACATATAATATTATTTAATTAGAAGAAGATGGGTTCTGTTAACATATTATATACAAACTCCTTGTTGACATATACGTAATCATTGAATTAAAACTATTTACAATTTAGCATTTATTTTTAGAACATTGACGTGCACTTGTCAAAAATATGCAGTTCAGATTTTTCCAAAAATGCAATGTTTATTTTATCACAATGAAAGCAACACTAATTAGAATATATCTAAATTTTTAAATGTATAAAATTGTACATTGTGTTATTGGTAGGATTTCCTCAGTCCCATACCGCTTTACATCAAGTAGATTGAGAATCACATGTCACATAGTATACTTTCATAGAAAAAAAACTATTATATAATTATTTAGGCCATTTTAAGACTGTATCTAGAATTCTTAAAACTTTCATTTTGTACATCACACAGTCGAAAATGTGACTCGACACAAATATACAAATTGAAGAATAAATAAAAATCAAAGAATGAATCATGAAGTCCTTAGTTTAGTGGTTCTTTGGTCGTGACACCGTTAACAGTTGTTAATTAGCTTACAAAGAAAGGGCGGCCACCTAGCTGTCTTGCAACTAGTTCGGTAACTTTAATAAAATATAACTGGCAATATTAGGATGACTAATTGTAGACGACTTTTCAATAGCGCGTAAATAGCATCAGTTAATACCGCGTAAGTGACATTAACATATTTTGGTCATGGTAATTTTAACGTACCTGCTAATTTGCCTTTGTATGACTATTACTCATTTTATTTTGTAACCGTGCGAAATGTAATAGGGTAAAAGCCTACTTATAATACAAAAAAAACTTGCAGTGTGGTTTGAGACATATTTTTTTAGAAAGCGCCCTCCGAAGCACAAGAAATCGACTAGAGCAAACATTCTTAAATAAAATTGGAGCAGATACGCAGTATTTACCAGTTACGCGCTATTGACATATTCCGGCTGCCTAGAAAAACGAGGGCGGGGTAGGGGCACACATACGACTCTCCATCTATCTGACGGTAAAAATACAGGAAAACCTCAAGAATCACAATATCAATTATCAACATTTTGTCTAAATTAGTCATTACATCACCTACTCGAATCTATCACCAATAAAATAAATGTCCCCGTTAGATAATACCAATGACTGTGGATTGTGTGCCCGTTGCTATTGTATTCGCTTGTATGCTCGCATGTTCCTGCAACAGACAAGAAAAAAAAATAAAAATTGATTCCTAGTGCTTCGGAGAGCACGCAACCATATGTATTACTGAAAATAATAGATACCTATCTAAATCTAATGCTGTTCGTTGGAGCTTGAGAAAGACTGGACCGATTTGGCTAATTCAAAAAAATCGTAAAAGTCTGAATAATGTTTTGAGAAAGTTGGAAAATTCGGGAAAACTGACTATGGAGTTTCATGAAAGTTTTTGTGTGTTTGAGTGGGTTCCTGGATGATTTAGATACACAATTGGACCCGGTAGGTGGCGCTGTAATCGGGTTCCAAGACTTTTTTTCATATGACGAAGCCGGGGGCGGAAAGCCAGTAGAATATAAAATAGGTGTATTTTTTTTGTGTGACAAACGAATTTATCTCTGGGGTGGCCGCAGACCAAAGTAAATTCGTAAGTAAAATCGGTGTCGTTGGCTGGAAGCGACCACACAAGGTTGAAATTCGTTATTTGTAAATTATAATTATTGTAATGTATGATATAAGTTTTCCTTTGCCATCACTCGAGGTTGGAAAAAAAATGATTAGGCGTCATGTTGAAGTTTAACCCAATGTTGCCAGACGTACGAGAAATCTCGTACATTTACGAGTTTTAGCAGTCTCTGTACGAGATACGAGAAAATTAAAATCTCGTACACTTTTATACGAAATCGCTAAAAATATAAAAAAAAAGTAAACATGTCTACGCCAAAAGACAAACTATCGACTCAGTCATATTATTGACTGACTAGATTCTTTACCACATCACTAACCGTATCTATCACTTATTATTTGTTTTTTTTGATAGCCTTATAGTCCCAAACTCAGGGAATAAAACTACCCCAAACTGAATAGTGTAAATTTTGGATATTGTGAGTTTTTTTTTTATTTATACTTTTACGAGATTATGTAACGGAAAGTACGAGATATTTGGCAACCTTGGTACGAGAAAAAAAATCCGGCATCTGGCAACCCTGGTTTAACCTCGAGTGGAGACAAAGGCGATTTAAATTAATCGTTGTGGAAGGACTTCAGAGGGCAGTCACGAATTGGACGCCAGAGAAAGAGTTACAACTGGGATACCAAGGGTGAAGGACAGCCTCCAGATATTCGTGCAGGTGGTAGCAGCGGTAACCGACGAGAGCGGCCAATACTATGGGAGCTGAGGGCAGTACTCTCTGGCATCCCTGAGAAAGGAGAGGCCACGACGGCTTCGAGCGTCGGGCCACTGAGAGCATCCTAGCAAGGCCGTGGAACTTGAAGCGACGAGGCCAGCTTCAGCCTACCGCGACCTCTGCCAAGAGCATCTCCTGCCTACCTCCTGTCTACGCCTTAACGGACTGCAGACGTGCAGTCCTCCTTTCACCGCCAGCCAAGAAGAATGAAGACCGGAAGAATGAAGGGTTTAAAGTATAGATAACCTCGAGTGCCTTTATATTATGAAATAGTCTCAATATAGTGTTATGAAAAGTGTCTTTTAACTGTTGACACCTGTCAGGAACCCGTGGGATCTTGTGGTGTAGACCGCCTAACCCCTCCACCTTTCTCTTCCCTACTTTCTCCTTCTATCTTCTTCTTGCAGCAGAGGACTAAAAACCTTCTGTTACATGACCTACGTTGTTTGCTCCATAAGATGCCTAACAACTTCGTTTGACGCAGGCATTGCGTGAAGCGCTAGCCGAGCAAAATACGACAGCCTAAGGGGGCTGGTCTGGTAAGGGAGTTATGTAGTGGCTTTTACTCTCAGTCGCTGGATTGCTGTGTATATATTCATTTCTATAAAAACATAAAACACATTCTAAGTGCCCCACTCTGAACCCTGAAAGCTGCACCAAATTGAGCCGTTTCGGAACCTATGCTGGACAAATAGACTAGATATTTACCATTGACTGTTAAATTGTATGCCTTGTCACCTCCCAAGCCAGGCTGCACGCCTCTGTCGCAAGATCTGGCCACACCGCTTAGTCTTACATACTGAATAACACCTGTTCTGCTGTCTGTAAATAAAAAATACATATGTATGTTAACAAGAGAGATATGTCTGGGTCGTGGCATGTGGAGGTCCTTAGTCTCTGTCTACCACACTGGGATACAGGCGTGAGTATATGTATGTTAACAAGAAAGATATGTCAGGATCGTGGCATGTGGAGGTCCTTAGTCTCTGTCTACCACACTGGGATACAGGCGTGAGTATATGTATGTTAACAAGAGAGATATGTCAGGATCGTGGCATGTGGAGGTCCTTAGTCTCTGTCTACCCCACTGGGATACAGGCGTGAGTATATGTATGTTAACAAGAGAGATATGTCAGGATCGTGGCATGTGGAGGTCCTTAGTCTCTGTCTACCCCACTCTGTTTACTTACCGTTAGTAGCATGGTGTGTATATATAAAACAGAATGTTTTAGGGTGGGATGACGAGCGAGCGACGGGTGCAGCTATTAAATATCCAACATTGCCTTCTCTCCAACTGCCATAGCACACGTAAACTGAAAAAAAAAGAAAATAGGCATGATGACTAAAAAAATTCTAATTCGTTTTCAAATCGTTGTATTTGTGGTTGATTTCGATGGCCGGAACGATCTGTCACACACACACATCCACCGCTGATAGTTTGACACTTTGTTTAATCGAATCTTGTGTGTCTGTGTGAGTGAGTGAATTGCATGTGATCTAGATCGTATGATTTACATCGCTAATGTGTAGCCTGTGTTCAATCTCGATCATACGGCTGGCCGGACCGAAAAGTGGGCTACTTTATACTCGTAAACCTTCCCGGTGATGCGGCAAGGTTGTTTTTAGGGTTCTGTACCCAAAGGGTAAAAAAACGGAAACCCTATTACTAAGGCTCTCATGAACCGTGATAGTTAGACAGTTGAAATTTTCACAGATGATGTATTTCTGCTGCCGCTATAACAACAAATACTAAAAAAAAGAATAAAATAAATATTTAATGGGGCTTAGTGATGTTCGTTAACGAAAATTTTAAATTAATTAATTTAACCGTTTATTTGGCTCGTTAACGAAACGAAATTTCGTTAATTAATTAATCGTTAATATGGGTTATGATGAACGATTGCCAGTTTATTTAATAATTATTTCCTTACAGTTTATCTTGAAATATCATTTATTTACTTTTAATATTTTTACACTATTAAATCCAATATGTTCTACACGCTATTACACTAATTTATATATGTATTTAAAATAATAATTACTCTACTACAAAAAAATGCAATTTACTGTTTTTAAAATTTAGAGAAATTGTATATACCAAATTACTATGAATACTGTCGTTCTTGTCTGTGGTGCTCAATGTAAAAATGAAATGTTTGTTTACTCAACTTACAACTCGTTTAAACGAGTTCGTTTCGTTTAAAATAATGTAAACTCAATGCAATGCATAAATAAAAAAATGTATCGAGCATTTTACCTGCTTTTTACAGATAAAGTAAAAGTCAACAGTCTAATATTATGCGTCTGTGGTGAGCGACAAGACGGCCTATGCCGTTGTCTCGTTTTGATACGTGCAACGTCGTACTGCTGTTTCACTCACGCTCGTTTAAAGGCAAAACGATTTTTTTTTCAATTGCTATGACACTGACACTGCATTATTTTCAACGAATTAACGAAACCTATGTAAATTAATTAACGAATTGTAGACTTCTTCGTTTAAATTAATGATTTTTAATTAATTATAACAACACTAATGGGGCTCCCATACAACAAACATACAAAAAAAATTTTTTTTTTTTTTTTTTTTTGCCGTTTTTATAGATAATGGTACGGAACCCTTCGTGCGCGAGTCCGACTCGCACTTGGCCGGTTTTTTTTTATAATATGTAGGTTACTTACCACTTGACATGCAGTTAGACTTAAACTCCATATTATCCTGAGACGTACTGCAACCTATCTGAAGGCTGTCATAGTCCCCGCTAACACATTCTACACCAGTCTTGCCATCCTGTAGCTCTGTGGACCCTGGAAAAATATTTGCATTTTATTTTAAAATCTAATTTGTAAATCTAAGGTGCGTCGATGGCCCAGTGGTTAAGACGTCTGGAATGAACTAGGCAGACCCCGGGTTCGATTTTTAATTAAAAACTTATGTACATAATCTGTCAAACCACACTTAGAGGCTTTTCCTTCCAAATATACCTCAACAGAACTAGCCACTCGTTAGGTATAGCCTCACAAATACCATCGGGTAAACGAGGGCGACTTGGTCTTCCGCTGAGTACCCTGGAACCGTATCACTATCTAATTTGTAATATAAGTATACACCTGGTGCACTCCGCACTATAGGTACAAAGCTACAAGTACATCTGCGCGCCGGCCTAGCCGTGCCCATACAGTAGGCATGCGTGACGTTCGCCTAGAAATTTTAAACACCTAAATACTTCTATTCAGTTTCGTAGACAGAATACATACTAAGTGCATAGTATATGGCTATTTACTTACTTAAATATGCAGACATTGTAAATGGGTAGATTTTTTTTATTTTCACGGGTTGCCTTGCAGTTCCCGGAATCGTGTTATCGGTCACAGGGTACCCAGCGTAAGACCAAGTCTCTCTCTTTTAGCCGATGATGTTTTTGAGGCTATGGTTTGTCTGATTATGTATAAGTTTTCATATATTTACCTATAGTTATCTGTTGTCTTCTTCGTCGCCTGTCAGCTAGCGAATTAACCACAGAATATCTTCCCAGTATAGGACACCGCATTGGATTTAAAGTGGCAGCTGTAATAAGTAATAGACATTATAGATTACATAAATACACTTATAACTACTAACAATCACAGACTTGGCTTTGGTCTTAAGTATGAAAAACAATTATAGACTTGGCTTTGGCCTTAAGTATGAAAAACAATTATAGACTTGGCTTTGGCCTTAAGTATGAAAAACAATTATAGACTTGGCTTTGGCCTTAAGTATGAAAAACAATTATAGACTTGGCTTTGGCCTTAAGTATGAAAAACAATTAAAGACTTGGCTTTGGCCTTTAGTATAAAAAACAATTAAAGACTTGGCTTTGGCCTTAAGTATGAAAAACAATTAAAGACTTGGCTTTGGCCTTTAGTATAAAAAACAATTAATGACTTGGCTTTGGACTTTAGTATAAAAAACAATTAAAGACCTGGCTTAGGCCTATATTATGCAATTCGTTCAAGACATGGCCTCTATTGGCCTCAAATAATGAAGACATGGCTGTATGGTTTAACATAGACCTTTGCCTTTTCCTCGGAAAGAATACTACCAAAAAAAAATTATAACTACGTATCTATTAGAGATAGATATATGCTACCACGGACTTTTTTAATATATTATTCTATTCTAAATAATTCTTTCCTACATCATTTTGTTATATCTCTGACGGATTAGACAGCATACGCCATTCAAACTCGCTGGGGCAAATTTTTTCCCGACTTAATTCACTAATACTGTTAGCTCAGCTCCTAAACATGATAGGTCCATGTTTAATGCTCGTAAACCTTCCTCGTGAATTAACCTATCTATCTACGACTTTGTTTTATAATATGATTATGTAGGTCCTCTTATTTGAAATGAAGTATCATTAACTACTCGACAAAAATAATCTATTCAACAAATTAGGCTGAGTAGGTACACAGCAGATTTTGTCCTTAGGAAAAATAGAAAAGCTTTGGTGATAGTTGTTTATATGGTCATAGAATACCATTCATACTAGAGTGTCCGTGATATTATCTATTCTATTTTTTGTGTAATGGCTCCATCAGGGTTTTATAGACGTCACAATAACAATAGCCGATTAATCGGTAGCTAGGATGTTCCCGCCGACTGTGATATGTCTTATTAATTAAGTATCGACTAATCACAACTATCACAGCGCGGACGGGATTAAACTGGATGGCATGACGTGGAATCTTAAATATTGTTTAAGTACATTTGTGTTTGTATTATATGTGTATCAAAGAAATTGTAAAAGATTAATAAACAGTGGTTGTGTGAAAAACTCTATCCTTGAAATTTTAGTCATTGAAAGATAGCCCACCTCCTGAAAATGTAGAAGGGATTAAACCATATAAATTGTCGACCCAACGTGATAAGATACATATTTTGGCTTTACGTGCCCGGGAACCGCGTGGTACCCCAGTACTTACTTATTAGTGTAATATAAGACGGCGCAGTTTGCTCAGAGCAGGCGTCCTGTGCTGAGTCCCATAAATGGGCACCTTGTTGCAATTCTAGAACATTTGCTTCCCTTCTATAGAACTTGAGACACATATGGCCGGATTCACTGGAAAATAAATTGTCGAATTAAAAAAAAACCGATCATAGATCTAATATATAAAATTCTCCTGTCACAATGTTCGTTCCCATAATCCTCCGAAACGGCTTGACCGATCCTTATGAAATTTTGTATGCATATCTGTTAGGGTTGAGAATCGGACAACATCTATTTTTCATCCCCCTAAATGTTAAGGGTGGTCCACCCCTAAATTTTTTTTTTTTATATAAGGGTAGGGGTAGTGCGGGCAAGTCAACGTTTGGGCAGGACAACGTCTGCCGGGTCCGCTAGTAGTATATAAAAATTACAGACACGCAGTTCAATTTTATGTATAGTAGTTTCCCGCCCCCGCGACTTCGTACGCGTTGTATTAGGAATACATACAAGGTTTACAACGCATTTCACCTCCTAAGGCTAAGCGCTGTGATGATACGACCTTATTTTCCTGGCCGCTTACAAGCTGGCCATCATAAATAGCATTTATTTTGATTTTAGAACACGATATTGTTCATTTTAATTCAATAGAACATTGGATGTTATTTTCAAATATTCGATGTGTGGAACCTAAATTAAAATTTTACTCATTCCTTCACAAACTGTTGACTTAGGCAGTTACTCTGCCAATTGTAAAATTTATTATATTTCTATTTTATCAACTAAGTAAATAACTATATAAAATGTATTGAATCAATATTCAAGAACTAATATCTATGTTAATATAAAAGGAGCGCAAATAAGTATTGTAAGTATTTTTATCATACTTTGTATTGTGTTACTTCAATAGCTTAACGCCCTGTAGTAATGTGTAGTTCATTTTTATTACAGTGCGCTCCTTCTCCTTACGGCTCCTTCTCCTTTCTCCTTGCTCCTTCTCCTTGGCTCCTTACGGATACTTTTACTGGTTGTTCTTTTGCTGCTTGTTCTTCCTTGTTAATTCGACCAATAAACGAATGGTGAAAGTTTACTACGAGTTTTCCTGCTATACCTACCCACCGACCCGGCCTGGCTACCCCACACCCGACAGCGCGCACTACGAGTTTTAATAGCGCGATATTTTTGTCGCATAAATTATAACGTCATATGCGGTAAAAAAATTGCGGCGATTTAAAAATTGTGTTTGTCACATTTTTTCGCCATTACTCGAAACTAAATTGCAGCCTATGGAGTTGTACGGACCCGCGCGCATTGCGATAATAAAATCGCACACTTCTGCGCTCTGACAACCTTTCTTCAGCTGAGATTGCATTCCGTCATCTAGTATTTTTATATTTAATTTGAGGCTCAACAACTCTCAGTAATTTGTCAAATGTTTGAATCTTCATTCTATAATAGCCAAAGTTTTTTTTTGGGATATAGCCGAAGGTCATTGTATTTCAGACAAAAAGAATCCTTTGATGCATCTTTCTACTGTGAAAGGATGAGTCCAGTATTGACGAATTCTTTTTATTTTATTTCTTCTTCTCCTCAGAAGCAAAGCAATTTGAATTAAATCCACGTTGAGAATGAATAATCCATCGATTGTTTCATCGCAGTGCGCCCAGTGAACTTTCTGCGACATTTTACAGCGTAATTTTAAAATCGTGTCGCAAAAAGTAAAATCGTAGTGCGCGCTTAGCCTTAGGGGTTGATTTTTGAAAACTAGCTTCTTAGTGCACCTCTACACCTAACGAATATACCTTCCAATTTTCATATTTATATCTTTAGTGGTTTAGGCTGCGTTGATTGTCAGTCAGTCAGCGACACGACAGTTTTATATATTTAGATGTAGATATAGTCTGTCCAGTGAATTGTGTCATTTCAAAAGAGCGGCAAATTTAAAAAATCTTAAGCTGTAAACACTGAATTGCTAGACTTGATACTTTCAATTTTTATGATGATACTTGATTAAAATACTTTTAATTAGCAGAGGTTTTATTAATATAAGAATACATAATAGAGACCATACAAAGACAACTTAGCTTGCCAATCAACCATTGTTGCCATCATATAAATGCCAAGGATTATTATTATATCATATTTACTCTACACTATGTACCAAATTTATTTAAATTCGTTTCAAAACTGTAAACGGTATTTAAATTGTTTGACAGACTAAACAAACTTCATAAATTTGCATAACAAATTACAATACAAACATACAGGTGAAAGGTTCTTAAACAGAATTATAAAATTTACTAAAATCAACGAAAGTATCAAACCTAATAATTCCTCATATATATGTAACTATAAAAGTGACAGTATAATAATGTTGTCATACTAAAACTTTAAAAATAACCAAATGACACGATTCATTAGACAGAGTCTAACACAGACATACATCATCATGGCTTTTATACCTTGCAGTGTGACCAGAGACAACAGTAAAGCGGGCTTTTCACTGTGGGATGTAATATATATATGGAAAAGATGTAGATCAATTTGGAACTCACGGACTTTCCTGAATAAAAGTGCAGGCAGGCTTTCTCGCCACAGCTCCCTCAATGATACCATCAAAAGGGCTCTTGCGTAAATAGACGTCCCTGCTCTCCTAGAGCCAACGGGAATAATCCGGGAAGACGGCAAGAGACCCGATGGAATGACTCTGATTCCCTGGGAGCGAGGTCGGGCCCTTGTATGGGATGCTACGTGCGTGGACACATTAGCCCCGTCTCATCTCAGGGAAACAGCAATCAAAGCGGGAGCTGCGGCGGAAATCGCAGAGTCTAACAAACGGCGCAAATATAGTTAAATTATTGAAAACTACAATATTGTGCCGTTTGGTGTAGAAACTCTAGGTCCTTGGGGTTCAAATGCCAAAAATTTTATTAAAGATGTATCCCCTCGACTGATCATCTCTTCTGGTGACAAGAGGGCTGGCTCCTTCCTCGCTCAATGAATCAGCATCGCGATTCAGCGGGGAAATGCAGCCAGTATTCTGCCACTATTCCACGCGGACCTGGTTTATTTAGTTATTTTTAATCTTTAGATTTGATTTAAGGTTTTTATATTAATAAAAAAATATATATATATTATATCCCGAAATATAAATTAGATCTCGCGATTGTCTTTCACACTATGAGATATATCTTTTTGGTCAGTTCGGTCACTGACTAACACGAACTAAGGGCGACGAGGGGGCGGATAAAGGGTGTGCGGGGTAAAGAAGGCGTAATATATAACCTTGAAAATATCGCTCGGTCGACCGAAAAAATATTTATAGTTTAGGATATAATATATATTACATTCCATAGTGAAAAGCCCGCTTAACAGTGTCAACTGTTTGTATATGTTACGGGCTAAAGCCGTATTAACAGCACATCTAGATGTGCCCGGGCAAACCGCGATATGATGAGATGCATAATTCCGACCTTTGCCCGGGCACATCTAGATGTAATATTTCCTACGTCACTTTGTCATATCTCAGACGGATAAGACAGCAAACGCCATGAAAACTCGCTTAGGCTTAACGTTACCCGACTTGATTCACCTATACTGTTATAGCTCAACTCCTGAACATGATAGGTCAACGTTTAATACTCGTAAACCTTCTCGGTGAATCAACCTATCTAATAGTCAAAACCGCAACAAAATACGTTCAGTAGTTTTTGCGTGAAAGACCACAGACAAACAGACTGATAGAAATTATTATACAAAAATTTACTAACCATCCTCTAGTGACATGAGCCACAAGCGTAATATGGCTATTCTCTTTTTGTTCCAATATGGAATGACATACAAGTCTTTTCTCTTCATGAGAACCATCTTCATTAATTATCTGAAAAATACAATGAGATACAGGCGTGAGTATATGTATGTTAACAAGAGATATATGTCAGGTTCGTGGCATGTAGAGGTCCTTAGTCTCTGTCTACCTCACTGGGATACAGGCGTGAGTATATGTATGTTAACAAGAGAGATATGTCAGGTTCGTGGCATGTGGAGGTCCTTAGTCTCTGTCTACCCCACTGGGATACAGGCGTGAGTATATGTATGTTAACAAGAGAGATATGTCAGGTTCGTGGCATGTAGAGGTCCTTAGTCTCTGTCTACCTCACTGGGATACAGGCGTGAGTATATGTATGTTAACAAGAGAGATATGTCAGGTTCGTGGCATGTGGAGGTCCTTAGTCTCTGTCTACCCCACTGAGATACAGGCGTGAGTATATGTATGTTAACAAGAGAGATATGTCAGGTTCGTGGCATGTGGAGGTCCTTAGTCTCTGTCTACCCCACTGGGATACAGGCGTGAGTATATGTATGTTAACAAGAGAGATATGTCAGGTTCGTGGCATGTGGAGGTCCTTAGTCTCTGTCTACCTCACTGGGATACAGGCGTGAGTATATGTATGTTAACAAGAGAGATATGTCAGGTTCGTGGCATGTGGAGGTCCTTAGTCTCTGTCTACCTCACTGGGATACAGGCGTGAGTATATGTATGTTAACAAGAGAGATATGTCAGGTTCGTGGCATGTTGAGGTCCTTAGTCTCTGTCTACCCCACTGAGATACAGGCGTGAGTATATGTATGTTAACAAGAGAGATATGTCAGGTTCGTGGCATGTGGAGGTCCTTAGTCTCTGTCTACCCCACTGAGATACAGGCGTGAGTATATGTATGTTAACAAGAGAGATATGTCAGAATCGTGGCATGTGGAGGTCCTTAGTCTCTGTCTACCCCACTGAGATACAGGTGTGAGTATATGTATGTTAACAAGAGAGATATGTCAGGTTCGTGGCATGTGGAGGTCCTTAGTCTCTGTCTACCTCACTGGGATACAGGCGTGAGTATATGTATGTTAACAAGAGAGATATGTCAGGTTCGTGGCATGTGGAGGTCCTTAGTCTCTGTCTACCCCACTGAGATACAGGCGTGAGTATATGTATGTTAACAAGAGAGATATGTCAGGTTCGTGGCATGTGGAGGTCCTTAGTCTCTGTCTACCCCACTGAGATACAGGCGTGAGTATATGTATGTTAACAAGAGAGATATGTCAGAATCGTGGCATGTGGAGGTCCTTAGTCTCTGTCTACCCCACTGAGATACAGGCGTGAGTATATGTATGTTAACAAGAGAGATATGTCAGGTTCGTGGCATGTGGAGGTCCTTAGTCTCTGTCTACCCCACTGAGATACAGGCGTGAGTATATGTATGTTAACAAGAGAGATATGTCAGAATCGTGGCATGTGGAGGTCCTTAGTCTCTGTCTACCCCACTGAGATACAGGTGTGAGTATATGTATGTTAACAAGAGAGATATGTCAGAATCGTGGCATGTGGAGGTCCTTAGTCTCTGTCTACCTCACTGGGATACAGGCGTGAGTATATGTATGTTAACAAGAGAGATATGTCAGGTTCGTGGCATGTGGAGGTCCTTAGTCTCTGTCTACCCCACTGAGATACAGGCGTGAGTATATGTATGTTAACAAGAGAGATATGTCAGAATCGTGGCATGTGGAGGTCCTTAGTCTCTGTCTACCCCACTGAGATACAGGTGTGAGTATATGTATGTTAACAAGAGAGATATGTCTGGGTCGTGGCATGTGGAGGTCCTTAGTCTCTGTCTACCCCACTGAGATACAGGCGTGAGTATATGTATGTTAACAAGAGAGATATGTCAGAATCGTGGCATGTGGAGGTCCTTAGTCTCTGTCTACCCCACTGAGATACAGGTGTGAGTATATGTTAACAAGAGAGATATGTCAGAATCGTGGCATGTGGAGGTCCTTAGTCTCTGTCTACCCCACTGAGATACAGGTGTGAGTATATGTATGTTAACAAGAGAGATATGTCAGGAGCGTTGCATGTGGAGGTCCTTAGTCTCTGTCTACCCCACTGAGATAGGCGTGAATATATTTACCTTGAGCGTGGCATTCTTGGTAGTAAAACGGTATTGATGTGTGTGATCCAAACTAAACCATTTATGATGGTCTACTATCCAACTAGGAAAACGGCAGCGATGGTGTTCATCGTCAACTGAAAAATATATTAAAATATATGTTAAGAAATCTATATAAATAAAAATTAAATGCTGTTCGTTGGTAAGCGCGTCACTTGAGAACGGCTGGACCGATTTGCCAATTTTTTTTAATTATTCGCCTGAATAAGATTTTTAGGGAAAGAAAAGTTGCCCGAAATATTGGAAAATTCTGGAAAAACTAAAAATGCTTTTTTTATGGGATTGGTAATTTGGTTGATTGGATTGGTAAGGCTCCCCTTGGAGCTAAACTGTTATACTGGAGACAGACAGGCAAACAAAATTTTTGATTAAAACAATTTTATCTCTATATATATTATTTCTCAAATTTTTTGTCGGTATCAATGTTAATGTTTGATACGCCATTTTGAAGTTTATTTTTCCCTCTAATGACGAAAAATTTTTCTTTTAAAATTAGACTAATAATAATTATTTTGTAAAAGACGCCATCTGTTGGAGATCAGTTGAATTATCAACTATAGTAGTTTCGCTGAAGCATGGTGCGGGTGACGTTTGACTAACCGTACCGTTTCACGTGTGAAAGTTACTGCTATCTAAGATATTATAATATAATTCAACTACACAATAAATTTTATCAGTATAAAATATATATATAATTATTAACTGTATTAAATCAAATAAACTTAACCTACCACAATGAAATTTATGTTATTATTTAAAAAAATAAATTATAAGTTTTATGCGTGTAACGAAACGTAACAGTCTCGATTAGTGATGGGATGTCATAGGATGATGGATATGTCGATATTTATTTTATAATAGGGTAAAATAACGTACATCACGTCATTTAATTTTTATTTAAAACCGCTTGTGTGACTTGTTAATTTATATATTTTTATTTGTATATGTTTTAGAAGTCATATTTTGCATTAACCTATAACTGTAGGGATTTTAAATATTATTGTACGGCAATAATAGTGTACTTAGTTACATGAACAATTATTTGAAATAAAACATAATTTTAAATTCATGATCATCGATATTTTTATCGACTTTTTAATAATTGGTTTGTACAATATCACCACACTAGTAAAGTCAGACTGACAGCCGTCATGAGCTGTCACCCGCACCATGCTACAGCGCAACTACTATAACGGTGCGAAGTATTCGCCCTCTTGTCACCAGAAGAGATGATCAGTCGAGGGGATCTTTATTTGTTTCTCCTACTTTCACCAAGCACGTATGATGAATATAAAAGAAGCGAAAGAGGTATGCAAGATCGATTGTCTCTGCCAATCTCTTGGAATAAAAGGCGTAATGATAGATATACTTACTGCTAGTAAATCTCATAGTTCTACTTCCATCTGTTGGAGACGAGACTCCGTTACACGATGCATCTCCTGACTGGGCTAAGAAGTATGTGGAACTTTTGTCACTGTGCTGTCCTTTATAAATGAAACATCTGTAAATAATAATAATTAAATCTTTATTGGAAAACTTAACTTAGATAAAAATAATACAAATGCCTGAACTACGTTGCTCCTTTGTTTCAGGCAATAAAATACTGAAGTCCAGTCCAGCAAGAAATGACGCGCGGATATATTTTTTGGCGGGTCGTGCTTGATATAGTTTTAATGCGCGCGCAGGTGGACGGAGAGGCACACGGATTAAACCGCCAAACAGCCAGCTAATTTTAAAACTATAATAATGAATTAAAGTAAAATTATTAAATTGATGAAATAAACCATATTTTTAATTATCAATTTATTTATTCACAAAGTCGTGGTTAAAAAAATTTAAACTGTATTATGCGGTTAAATTAAGAATGCTTTGTGGACACACACATACAATTTGCAATCTTGTACGAATTTAACTTCATTGGGTTATATTATAACTCTTGTGCTGTAATGTAAAGTAAAAAGCACGCGTGTTTAATATATGGGATTATGGGTCTAAAAGTGAGGTACTAAGAGGTACGTTACGAGCAAGTGTGTTGAAAAAATAATTTCACGTACTTTATGGATCCATTTTTGATTGAAAATTTGATTATTTTCGCGTGTTGAGAGTAAGGAAATATAAGTTTATTGCATGCCAATTATTTATTTTAAGAACGATAAAGATTTTGTGTATCACTCAGCAGTACTATGATATTCCCTCAAAACTCAACATTTTACCAGTTTCCGTAAATACGTCTTTTAAAATACGCACCTATACGTATCTTCATCAGAAACTATAGAGTTTCTACGTTGGACCTGCGATATTTGACCAATCAGGTATCTTGTAGATCCTTCTTTCCATGTCGCAAGACATATTAACTCCTCAACTGGAAATAAATAAATTACTTTTTAATAAATTCTAATCCAAACTAATATTACAAATGTGTAAGTTTGTCAGTTTGTTTCAAGTCAAAACAGAGCAACGGATTAATGTCACTTTTTTGCGCAGATATAGTTGGGACGGCCAGAGAAAGCTAAGAACGTCTGTTGATCATTCTGCGGGAGGGTTAGGTCGTGGCGTGGTATAGAGAGTACTTATAAGCCTAAGGAAGAGCCATAGACGGGCTTCTCCATTCGCCAAAAATTTTGCTTTTTGACCAATAAAACTGACCAGGAGATCAGTAATAAGTTAGGCTTCGTTGATACCGTTCTGTGTCGCGAGACAGAGCTCTAGTTGTATTTTAGCATAATCAACATATAACGTAAAAGCCCCCCCCCCAGACTTGCCATTTTTTTTTGCTTCAATGTTGCCCCAGGGTACTCCAGAAACACTTACCATTACTCTCAGTGCCAGGCACATCAGGGCACGACATGTACCGCAACAGAAGGCGGGAATCGTCTGTACAACTTTCAGCTCTCGACGGCGGATTCATACAATCACCGGAGCCTCTGTAATTTAAAACAATTGGTACATAAATATTTGCTATCCCTGTCATCTGTATATGGAGTGAAAGAGATGGCGATACGACGTCATTAGTATTGGCTCAATATTTCCTAGCCCTAATTTTTAGTTCGAAGTTGCGCCAGCCTGTATTACCCATACAAATATAATTAGGTATATTCCACTGGGTACCCTGGGGTCGGCAACGGTTTCGGGAGCCGTAAGGCAACCCGTGGAGAATAAAAAAAAATAAAAATACATTTATAACTTTTTATCTATTAGAGATAGATATATGCTACCGCGGAGTTTTTTGTAGATAATTTTATTCTACACAATTCTTTCCTACATCATTTTGTTATATCTCTGACGGATAAGACAGCATACGCCATGAAAACGCGCTGGAGCTAACTTTTTCCTGGACTTTCTTCACTAACTGATATTGCTCAGGCCCTAAACATGATATATTCGCGAATCAACTTACCGTATCAAAATTCGCGGGAGGGGGGGGCTTTGTTTTATAATATTATGTAGGTATAGTTAATAGGTGCGTCGGTGGCCGAGAGGTTAAGACGTCTGGTATTAACTAGGTAGACCCCGGGTTCGATCCCGGCCATGTACCAATGGGTTTTTTTAAATTAAAATCCGTCTAAATATACCCCAACAGAACTTGCCACTCGTTAGGTATAGCCTCACAAATACCATCGGCTAAACGAGGGAGACTTGGATCCGTAACACGGTTTCGGGAGCTGTAAGGCAACCTGTGTAGAAAAAAAAATTATTCTCACCTGCTGTATGTGAATGTAAAAGGCGCTGGCCTGAAAGGACACTGTTGAGGCTCCGGTGGCGGAAATTTTCGAAACATTGAATATAAAGGTGCATCTCCACTGATTGTATCGCATAGCGTCATCAAACTTTCTTTTGGCGAACAGTAAGCTGAAAAAAAAATATCCAATCTTTTATTTTTGTATTTTAGTACCTATTTAAGATAATTTTAATACCTAAGTATGAGTGGAGTCTATGCTATCTATGATTAGGATCTCCCCACTATAAAAAAGGAATCGTGGCTTGTGGAGGCCTTAAGGAGCGCCTCATAACTTTTGTCCTATACAAAAACGGACTTCAGCAACTCAAGTATTGTACAAAACTTATTAAAAATAGCAAGTACTAGTTAATGGATCCTAAATATATATATGAAATTATCTTTATACTAAATGTATAAAATATGTCAATATCAGCTACACCTAGGTTTTATGAAGCCCTGAAAGTCAACAATTTCACGCATAATTTCAACCAACTTTGCGACTCGAGTACTCTTAATACATTTACTAATGTATTTTTTTTACATTTTCAATAAAGATAATTTCACATACTTTATGGAAGAACTTGCTATTTTTAATATTTTTTGTACAATACTTGAGTTGCTAAAGTCTGTTTTGTGTATTATCGCAAGACAGGTTTTGTTGAGAAATCGTACTTCCTCATGTTTCTGGTACGTAAATCTTGGTCTATCTTATCTTATCGATTTTAATAGTAGTCCATCTTGCTCACATATTTATAAAAAGACATGGACAAAATAAGTCGCGCGTAAAACTGAGTTCGTTGCTCTGTGATGCGTCGACTTAAGCTGGCCATTCACTGACAGTTAAACTGATCAGTTGAACTGATGTACATCCAAAAACTGACCGTGTGTGTGAAATCTTAAGTTGAAATTTTAACTGACGACAACCCACGGATATTTCCGGGCGAACCGTAATCCGCTAACTTCAGTTCGTTTGCATCATGCCAATCTAACCGTGAGTGCGCGTGCTTAATTCGTTTGCCAACAGTCAAAATTCTCAAATAGTTATGCCAGTCACTCGGTTCCAGTGATAAATCATTTAACAAATTAATATGAGATAATTGATATCTCTTTTTAACCATTCTTTCGTCCATGTTTTTTTTGTTTTCTGGTGATTAAATGGCAACAAATTTTCCTCTTCAGAACAACTCATCAGTTTAACTGACCTTTAGTTTTAGTCTTTGTCTACCCCATTGGGATACAGGCGTTAGTATTTATGTATGATAACTTACTTTCTTTATACTGTAGAACACTTTCATGTTTTACACTTATAACCAAACACCTGTAGCAATCTTCGTTCCTGAAATACACAAAAACATGTATTATTTCGTGCAACAGAAAACATACATACACATACATAATTATAGAGATGGTGACCCCGAGATGATTTTTATTGTGATTTAAGTGGGAAGTCAACAATCAACATAGAAAAACTGACCGTCACGGGACGGAATTGTCGTACATTAAGCTTAGTAAGTGACCTGTAGATGTCAGTTTAGTAGAAATTAATATAGAAAAACGCTTCGCTTCTGTTGTGCGTCAGTTTTATTACATAACATCATTTGATTTTTAATCCACAGTTGATCTCATTTCTTCATGATAGTTTTTCAGGAATTTTGAAAAAACCGACTTGAATATATTTAAATGGGTTATCCGCCCCGTCTTCGCCCAGAATTAGAACAAAATAAAATATAGGGATATCGTAGCTTTCTATTCGTGTAATAATTTTAATCGACTTCAAAAAATAAGGAGTAGGTATGTCTCCGTCAGTACTCAGTTATGAACCGATTTTTATGATTCATCTTTCATTCGACAGTTAGTCCCATTTCTTTACTAGTTTTTCAGCAATTTCGACAAAATATCAGACTTATTTTTTTTTCTTTACAGTTGCCTTACAGCTCCCGAAACCGCGTTACAATCCCAGAGTACCCAGCGGAAGACCAAGTCTCCCTCGTTTAGCCGATGGTATTTGTGAGACTATACCAACGAGTGGCTAGTTCTGTTGAGGTATATTTAGATGGAAAAGCCTCTAAGTTTGGTTTGTCGGATTTTTAATTAAAAACCTATTGGTACATGGCCGGGATCTGGGATCGAACCCGTGGTCTGCCTAGTTAATACCAGACGTCTTAACCACTCAGCCACCGACGCACACTTCTATATGACTTATCTAAAGTAGCCCACGCACTGGTCCGGTTATATCTCACAGAAAATTTTCGATCCGGCCGCCGTATGATCGAGATTGAAAACAGGCCACACATTAGCAATGCAAATCATCAATCACATGCAATTCACTCACCCACACAGACACACAAGATTCGATTAAACAAAGGCGTGTGGATGTGTGCGTGTGTGTGCGTGTGTGTGTGTGTGTGTGTGTGTGTGTGTGTGTGTGTGTGTGTGTGTGTGTGTGTGTGTGTGACAGATCGTTCCGGCCATCGAAATCAACCACAAATAGAACGATTTGAAAACGGATGGTCGGCCGCGCGTACAAGAATTGGACGAGTCTGTGGTAGATTTCGGTGGACCGTATGGCGGCGCGCCGGGGATAAGACGAATGAGTGGGCACCTTTATGACTATTTTTTCTATGACTTACCTATCATAAACGAGGAATTTATCATGAGATTCTGTCTCGGAGCATTCCCCTTTATACTGTATGTGCGTTGAGTTGATTTCTACCAAACTGGGCATCCCCGACTGAAACCAACTCCCTGTCCAACTGTCTGAGAACTTACAGCCAGTGCGCTCGCCTGAAATTGAGAGAAAAATAATGTTAAATACATTGATACACATCTTTACCGCAATTAATAATAGTACATTGTGATACAAGGGTGCTATGTTGGTCATTACGTACGAGGGGGTATTTTCAGCGCGAGCCACTAGGCGAGCGCTATAAGAAAGCTGAGTATGTAATGACCAATGCACACGCGTTTCATACGACGTTTTTCAACACACTTCCGAGGAAAAAAATAAACCTCATGGAGTCAAATTTACGTATTCTTCGTCACTTGAAGTCGACATATTTAATAGTTAACCACAACACGGCGAAAATGTTAACAAATATTTATGGAAATGTTTTTTTTTCCCGCGTGGCATAGGTAAGGCACGGATAACTTCGCCAAACAGCCAACAAAATCGTGATTAAAAAATAAAACTGTATTATGCGGTTCAATTAAGAATGCTTTGTGGACACACATACAATTTGCAATCTTGTACGAATTTAACTTCATTGGGTTATATTATACCTAACTCTTGTGCTGTAATATAAAGAAAAAGCACGCGTGTTTAATATATGGGATTGTGAGTCTAAAATTGAGGTAATAAGACTCACGTTACGAGCAAGTGTGTTGAAAAATAATATCTGGAACTACCATGTCGGAATTGAAAAAATATTTTTGCATTTCATAGCCCAATTTTATAGGGTTACTATATAGCGGACCCGGCAGACGTTGGCTTGCCTGCACTAACCCTACCCCTACCACCTACCTATCTCAGACCTACCGAATTAGCACAAAAAAAATCATACAAATCGGTCAAGCCGTTTCGGAGGAGTTTGGTAAATATTTCGTTTCATTGTATTAATTTAAATTTGCATAAAAAAAAATAAAAAACTGAAATCTAACCCCATCTTTTGGCAGTGACTAGCGATTGAGACGATTAACCTTATAGTCTAGTCATTATATACATTTGGAAAATAATGTGAACCGGGAAAGCTAAATTTTGGATATTACGTGGGGGAGGCCTAGAAGACGATGTATAGAGCTAAATGCGAGTTTTATGATGCGTAAAAGTACATGATCCACTGCAGTGACCATAATCAAACAAATATATGATATTCTTGAGGTTATGCGTTATTAAGATACTGTGTTCAAAACATAATACAACTATATTGATTCGATAGAAAAAAATCACGAATGTACCTCTAAAAAAATATTTTACTGTCTAGAAACAGTACTAAAATGCATGCAATGATTCTGATCTTTTGACAGATTTTTTATCTAACAATATACTATCGTAATACTGTTCTATTTTTTAATAAAATTTTCAGCAAGTTCCTTTATTCTCATTTTCGAGATTTTATGTACGCACTGCACGCGTGTGTGCGTAAGCGCTCGTGTACCGACAGTACCGGCTGCAGCCTGATGCTATATTATTAGTGGCAGCCACGTCGTTTGGTGTGTATGTGTACCATATGTATGTTGGCTCTATCCAGCGTCTTAACTTGAAAAACTCGATCAAGATTTCTTGGTTGCAATTTGCCGCCATCTTGAAAAAAGCGTTTAATTCACTTTTACTCGGCTCTCCGTCGAGATACGAAAAATGTAATAGAATACTCTTTTGTTGCTTTTTCAATGCTCTATAATTTAGGTCACCTATCGAGATATCGAGAAAAGTCAAAAATGTAGGTAGGTAGTGAAATTTGTATTTTGGAACTTTCTTTTTTTTTTTGGTGATGGATATCGAAAAAATGTTTGCCACTGTGCCACGAGAATTTTATATTAAAAGATAGATAGGCTATTTAATATCACGCTACCTACCCTTAGGGAGTGTATTGGGGTGTAAACATTGTATTCCTAATACAAATACAACGCGCAGGCAACTGCTAGTAAAAATATAAAAACACCTTAGTTTTCACTATATGAATATTAGTGAAAGACCCGTATCCATGGGTACATTGGGTAGCCAAGTGTACCGTTCCCAGAACTCGTAATCGTATTTTTACGAGGGCAATCATCTCATCGAGTATGACGGATCAACGCATCGTGTAATTGCACTTTATGTGGCTTTGTTTTCATTGTCATACGAGATTCTTTAGCGCGCGATTTGAGTTATGCCCGAGTATACTCGATCCGAGAATCTCCGGGCAGGAATTCGTGTATATGTTGCAGTCAAAAGTCATAACCAGTCAAAAGTACTATTAACTAGCAAAATCACTCAAAAGTACTTTTGACCGTATGCTTTAGTCAATAATACTTTTGACTAAAATAACAGTTAAAAGTACTTTTGCCCAATGGAGCTGGTTAAAAGTATTTTTGACTAAGTGATTCCGTCAAAAGTGGTTTTGACTGGTTGTATCAGGGAAAACTCTTAAAAAGTTAAGGTTATTAGGTTAGTGGATTTGACTGAAAATTATTGGTTATTAGTTCTTTTGACTGCAAATTTGCGGTTAAAAGTACTAATAACCACTAATTTTCAGTCAAAACCACTTTTGACCAACTTGTTCAGTCAAAAGTGGTTTTGACTGATTTTGCTAGTCAATAGTACTTTTGACTGGTTATGAGTTTTGACTGTAACATATGTACTAGATTCCACGTATGCCTGGGTCAGGCATTCTTGGCTTTCTGGCCGACAATACTACGTTAGATGGCGTTATTTTGAAGTAAAATCTTTATCCACTTCTGTCGGCAGTACCCATAACGGCATATGCCTTTTTAGGCATACCCAAAGGGTAAAAACGGAAACCCTAGTACTAAGGCTCCGCTGTCCGTCTGTCTGTCCGTCTGTCACCAGGCTGTATCTCATGAACCGTGATAGTTAAACAGTTGAAATTTTCACAGATGATGTATTTCTGTTGCCGCTATAACAACAAATACTATAAAACAGAATAAATTAAATATTTAACGGGGCTCCCATACAACAAACGTGATTTTTTTTTCTCGTTTTTGTTAGATAACGGCAACAGGTAGACGCTTGAAATATTCACTGAATATTGAGTTATATTATTCACTTTAAAAATAATTAAATTAAAATAAACTTAATATTTAAGGGGGGCTCCATACAACAAACGTGATTTTTTTTGCCGTTTTTATAGATAATGGTACGAAACCCTTCGTGTGCGAGTCCGACTCGCACTTGGCCGGGATTTTTTGGATATATATTTTTATTATTATATTAACTCGTAGAGACAGAGACAATATTCGGTATGTAAAGTAAAATCTTTAAGATTAAGCTATTTTAAGAAAACAATTTGAATATTTTGTTTTCTATGCAGTTTCTAAGTATATATACCTTGTGTCGCTGACTGACAATCAACGCACAGCCTAAACAACTCAAGATATACCTACTATACATATGAAAAATGGAAGGTATATAAAATAGGGGTGTAGAAAATCAACCTCTAAGAGGGTGAAATCGGGTGTAAATGTTGTATTTTCCTAATACAACGCGTACGAAGTCGCTGGCAATTGCTAGTGTTTATACTCGTATAATATAATTTTCAAATTGTTCTAAGAACAAAATTTGCAATACTTTATTAAATACAAGATTCTTTTGTCAAAAAAAAATATGAGAATTTTCCATGTTTTGTTTATTTTTAAATTAAGTTTTTTTTATAAAAGCCTTGAAGGAAATGCTCGCAGAGAACGACCAAGGTGTACTTTTATTGAACATATAAAAAAATTATTAAAAGTACACACAATCGCCGAGCATGTATGAATAGTATGATGGATATAAAAGAAGCGATAGAGGTATGTCAGAATCGTAACAAATGGCATTCGATTGTCTCTGCCTAACCCTCTTGGGATGAAAGGCGTGATGATAGATAGATAGAATAGACAAAAACCTTTTTGTTTTTAAATAAAAAAAACTGAGTTTTCGTTTTTTTTTTTAATTTGAATCTTTTTGTATTGTGCATTAGTTTCGATGACATTCTACTGAACCGATTCTAAAAATTATTTCACGAATAGAAAGCTACTATATCCCTAAAAGGCTAGTTCGGTATTAGTAGTTTATAGAAAGCTACTATATCCCTAAAAGGCTAGTTCGGTATTAGTAGTTTATGATACGGGATCATAATAGGGGTAATTAAAACACAAGTGGAATTTTTTATTAGCATCCACGAGTGTTTTAATTCCAAGTTATGTGCCCGTTCATACACTCCTTTATATAATCCCATGCAATAGTACAAAACAAACTGAACCAAGATATTTTTCTTAATCGACAAATTGGCGGCAAATCGCGGTTACCTACTTTCTGCGCTTGCGCGTTAACTGTCAAGTGACTCCCCCCCACATAGAAGTGTCGATATTTTCAGTGGCTGCCACAGGTAGTGGCTGCATAACACATATCCTTTGCCATTTCTGCATTTAAAAAAAAACAACATTACGATATCGTTTTTGTATGAAAACTTCGGTACTATAATACATTATAGTATCGAAGTTTGACATATTAGAGACACGTGTATGTAAAACATATCATTATGAAGTATAATTCGATTTTGTAATAGAAATTTTACGATGTAAGAGTAGATAAAATATTATTTTATATTGATCGTACGGTATTGGTACGGTATAATGGAAACGCGTCCATTGTAGTCTCGTTATTACAGGAACACTTGAATGAGTACCGATCACAACCGTGCGGATGAACAGACAGACAAATACGCATGATTGACTTTGACTGTTGGAAATATCCTCAAGTAAAATATTAAATAAGGATCGTGGCATGTGGAGGTCCTTAGTCTCTGTCTACCTCACTGGGATACAGGCGTGAGTATATGTATGTTAACAAAATTTCAAGTGTTGCTCTACCTGCTTTCCTGTCCTCTGTAAATAGTGCCTATTCTACATCCGTAAAAATTTTAAAATCTTCATCTATAAAATTGGCCTATGCATCAGAGGCAGTTGAAGCATGGAAATCAATTTGCCCTAACGAAGACATCCCAAAGGAATCAAATGTACAAAAACTTTGGGATGCCCCGTTAGTGCAAAAAATCCATCAAGAGTTGGCCCAAAAGTTCACAAATAATATTGATAAAGCTCGCCTATTAGCTGTCTCTGAAAAGGAATCTGGCTACTGGCTTCATACAATACCAGCAACCAACCTTGGGACCTTACTAGACAATAATACGTTTAGAATCGCAACTGGCATTCGTCTCGGGGCATCGATATGCATGCCACATAAATGTCCGTGTGGTAGCGACGTCAATGCTCTCGGCCTCCATGGACTCTGCTGCCAAAAAAGTGGAGGTCGTTTTTCGCGCCACGGCTCTTTAAATGAAGTTATTAAACGGGCTCTTGCCACCATCAATGTACCAGCTATGCTGGAACCCTGTGGTCTTGTACGTGATGATGGCAAGAGACCGGATGGCATGACGCTGGTGCCTTGGGAGAGGGGTAGGGCCCTAGTATGGGACGCAACTTGTGTTGATACCTTGGCGCCCTCACATCTCTCGAGTACAGCGATAAGAGCCGGGGCAGCTGCAGAAACAGCAGAGACTTGCAAACGGCGCAAGTATATACAAATTGAAAAAGATAATATATTTGTGCCGTTTGCAGTAGAGACTCTAGGTTCATGGGGGCCGAGTGCCAAAAAATTTTATAAAGATATAACACCAAAAATTGTCGTCGCTACGGGTGACAAGAGGGCTGGCTGTTTCTTCGCCCAGAGAATTAGCATAGCTATACAGCGAGGAAATGCAGCCAGCGTTCTTGCCACCATGCCACGCGGACCAAATATTTTTGATTATTAATATTATTTTAGGTTTATATTGTTATGTGTAAAAAATTTTAATGTAATAAAAATTATAAAATTTGAAAAAAACAAGAGAGATATGTCTGGGTCGTGGCATGTGGAGGTCCTTAGTCTCTGTCTACCTCACTGGGATACAGGCGTGAGTATATGTATGTTAACAAGAGAGATATGTCTGGGTCGTGGCATGTGGAGGTCCTTAGTCTCTGTCTACCTCACTGGGATACAGGCGTGAGTATATGTATGTTAACAAGAGAGATATGTCTGGGTCGTGGCATGTGGAGGTCCTTAGTCTCTGTCTACCTCACTGGGATACAGGCGTGAGTATATGTATGTTAACAAGAGAGATATGTCTGGGTCGTGGCATGTGGAGGTCCTTAGTCTCTGTCTACCTCACTGGGATACAGGCGTGAGTATATGCATGTTAACAAGAGAGATATGTCTGGGTCGTGGCATGTGGAGGTCCTTAGTCTCTGTCTACCTCACTGGGATACAGGCGTGAGTATACGTATGTTAACAAGAGAGATATGTCTGGGTCGTGGCATGTGGAGGTCCTTGGTCTCTGTCTACCTCACTGGGATACAGGCGTGAGTATATGTATGTTAACAAGAGAGATATGTCTGGGTCGTGGCATGTGGAGGTCCTTGGTCTCTGTCTACCTCACTGGGATACAGGCGTGAGTATATGTATGTTAACAAGAGAGATATGTCTGGGTCGTGGCATGTGGAGGTCCTTGGTCTCTGTCTACCTCACTGGGATACAGGCGTGAGTATATGTATGTTAACAAGAGAGATATGTCTGGGTCGTGGCATGTGGAGGTCCTTGGTCTCTGTCTACCTCACTGGGATACAGGCGTGAGTATATGTATGTTAACAAGAGAGATATGTCTGGGTCGTGGCATGTGGAGGTCCTTGTTCTCTGTCTACCTCACTGGGATACAGGCGTGAGTATATGTATGTTAACAAGAGAGATATGTCTGGGTCGTGGCATGTGGAGGTCCTTGGTCTCTGTCTACCTCACTGGGATACAGGCGTGAGTATATGTATGTTAACAAGAGAGATATGTCTGGGTCGTGGCATGTAGAGGTCCTTAGTCTCTGTCTACCTCACTGGGATACAGGCGTGAGTATATGTATGTTAACAAGAGAGATATGTCTGGGTCGTGGCATGTGGAGGTCCTTGGTCTCTGTCTACCTCACTGGGATACAGGCGTGAGTATATGTATGTTAACAAGAGAGATATGTCTGGGTCGTGGCATGTGGAGGTCCTTAGTCTCTGTCTACCTCACTGGGATACAGGCGTGAGTATATGTATGTTAACAAGAGAGATATGTCTGGGTCGTGGCATGTGGAGGTCCTTAGTCTCTGTCTACCTCACTGGGATACAGGCGTGAGTATATGTATGTTAACAAGAGAGATATGTCTGGGTCGTGGCATGTGGAGGTCCTTAGTCTCTGTCTACCTCACTGGGATACAGGCGTGAGTATACGTATGTTAACAAGAGAGATATGTCTGGGTCGTGGCATGTGGAGGTCCTTGGTCTCTGTCTACCTCACTGGGATACAGGCGTGAGTATATGTATGTTAACAAGAGAGATATGTCTGGGTCGTGGCATGTGGAGGTCCTTGGTCTCTGTCTACCTCACTGGGATACAGGCGTGAGTATATGTATGTTAACAAGAGAGATATGTCTGGGTCGTGGCATGTGGAGGTCCTTGGTCTCTGTCTACCTCACTGGGATACAGGCGTGAGTATATGTATGTTAACAAGAGAGATATGTCTGGGTCGTGGCATGTGGAGGTCCTTGGTCTCTGTCTACCTCACTGGGATACAGGCGTGAGTATATGTATGTTAACAAGAGAGATATGTCTGGGTCGTGGCATGTGGAGGTCCTTGGTCTCTGTCTACCTCACTGGGATACAGGCGTGAGTATATGTATGTTAACAAGAGAGATATGTCTGGGTCGTGGCATGTGGAGGTCCTTGGTCTCTGTCTACCTCACTGGGATACAGGCGTGAGTATATGTATGTTAACAAGAGAGATATGTCTGGGTCGTGGCATGTGGAGGTCCTTGTTCTCTGTCTACCTCACTGGGATACAGGCGTGAGTATATGTATGTTAACAAGAGAGATATGTCTGGGTCGTGGCATGTGGAGGTCCTTGGTCTCTGTCTACCTCACTGGGATACAGGCGTGAGTATATGTATGTTAACAAGAGAGATATGTCTGGGTCGTGGCATGTAGAGGTCCTTAGTCTCTGTCTACCTCACTGGGATACAGGCGTGAGTATATGTATGTTAACAAGAGAGATATGTCTGGGTCGTGGCATGTGGAGGTCCTTAGTCTCTGTCTACCTCACTGGGATACAGGCGTGAGTATATGTATGTTAACAAGAGAGATATGTCTGGGTCGTGGCATGTGGAGGTCCTTGGTCTCTGTCTACCTCACTGGGATACAGGCGTGAGTATATGTATGTTAACAAGAGAGATATGTCTGGGTCGTGGCATGTGGAGGTCCTTGGTCTCTGTCTACCTCACTGGGATACAGGCGTGAGTATATGTATGTTAACAAGAGAGATATGTCTGGGTCGTGGCATGTGGAGGTCCTTGGTCTCTGTCTACCTCACTGGGATACAGGCGTGAGTATATGTATGTTAACAAGAGAGATATGTCTGAGTCGTGGCATGTGGAGGTCCTTGGTCTCTGTCTACCTCACTGGGATACAGGCGTGAGTATATGTATGTTAACAAGAGAGATATGTCTGGGTCGTGGCATGTGGAGGTCCTTGGTCTCTGTCTACCTCACTGGGATACAGGCGTGAGTATATGTATGTTAACAAGAGAGATATGTCTGGGTCGTGGCATGTGGAGGTCCTTGGTCTCTGTCTACCTCACTGGGATACAGGCGTGAGTATATGTATGTTAACAAGAGAGATATGTCTGGGTCGTGGCATGTGGAGGTCCTTGGTCTCTGTCTACCTCACTGGGATACAGGCGTGAGTATATGTATGTTAACAAGAGAGATATGTCAGGATCGTGGCATGTGGAGGTCCTTAGTCTCTGTCTACCCCACTGGGATACAGGCGTGAGTATAATTATTTTCCCATTGTTATTTAAAGCAAATGAGGTTTTGCGTTTTTTCAGTAAGCAGGTGGAAGAAGATTTAATGATATTATTCTTTAATTTAGAACAAAAACTGAAAATGTAATCAAAATGTATTTTTAACTGAGGTATTAAATATGTTCATGGCTCAGTGGATTTTGTACCGGCTCAGTGCGCGGGTAGCATACTTAGGGCCGCGACATCTTTCGTTTTAGGTCAGCCAAGGAATGCCCGGCCCTAGAATGTCCAACACTAGAATACCGAGCTAATTGCTGGATCGAACAAAGACAGTACATGGATTTGTTCGGACATTCTTGTGGCAGTTTGTTGTAAACTCTAACACATTGGTCCGTCATCGCACCGAAAATTTCCCCATACGGCCTAGGCGGACCATTTTTTATAAGAATTGGACGAATCTGTGGTCAGTTTCGGTGGACCGTATGATTGGACGAATCGGTGGGCACCGTCTGTCACCAGACAGACAGACACGGCGGGAAAATTACTTTGAATTAAAAGTTCTTGATATTTTGAGCAACAAAGTTTTTTTCTCGTCTGTATAAATAAAAAACCGTGTACAATTTTATCAACCAAAAATGGCGCGCGGGAACATTTCTCATACAAATCTCACACACGAAGGTCTGCTATACGAGATCATGGTCCGCCCCTTGCTATAATTATTCATCATCATCATCATCATCATCAACCTTTTAAGATCCACTGCTGGATCATGGTCTCCCTCTAGTGCACCATTTTTAGTGGTGCTCATTGAGAGGAATTGCCATAGTCACCACGCTTGGCAGGCGGGTTGGTGACCGGACGCCGGCTTTACGTGCCCTCCGGAGCACGAGGAGTCGATTTAAGCACATATTCTTAAAGAAAATTGGTGCTTAGCATTTTGGCAAGGGGTAGGATTCGAACCCGGGACCTCCGGTTTCAAGTCCACCGTCCTACCAATTAGGCTATCGACTACCTATAATTAATTATTATCTATGCTAATTAATACTAATTGATCATAACTATCACAAACACATGACGCTTATAGCACTAATCATCACTACATATTATCTATACTAATATTATAAAGAGGAAACATTTGTAAGTTTGTTTGTAATGAATAGGCTCAGAAACTACTGGGCCGATTTTAAAAATTCTTTCACCATTAGAAAGCTACATTCTTCGTGAGTGACATAGGCTATATACCAACACGGCATGACGACGGGAACGGGGTGGGCAGAGGTGAACATAACAAAAGCTATGTACGAAGTGTATGTTTGCCAACATTCTGAAATAGACACGTACGAAGTCGTGGGAAACAGGGTAGAGGTAGGGGTAGGGGTAGAGGTTGGGGTAGGGGTAGGGGTAGTGCAGGCAAGCCATTATCTATGAGTGCTGTAGGGTATAATTTATTTTGTTCGCAAATATCCACGGGCGAAGCCGGGGGCGGAATGCTAGTCTAATATATATTTGTTTGTTCGTATTCTATAGACTCAAAAACTACTGGACCGATTTTGTTACTGCTGGTACCATTACATAGAGTGGTTCACGGAGAAGGTTATAGGCTCATAACATCACGCTGCGTCCTTTGGGAGCGGAGCATTGTATTTCTAATACAACGCGTACGAAGGAGCGGGCGATTGCCTATCCGCTAGTTTATTAAAAACTAAGTCTCCCGCCGCATCTGTTTGACCTTTTCACGCCAAAACTACTGAACGGATTTTGATGTGGTTTTCATTATTAGATAGGTTGATTCACCAGGAAGGTTTACGAGTATTAAACATGGACCTATCATGTTTGGGAGCTGAGCATTAACAGTGTAAGTGAATCAAGTCGGGGAGTAAGTTATCCCTAGCGAGTTTTCATGGCGTATGCATTTTTAATCAGATATAGGTAAGTACTTGTAACAAAATGATGTAGGAAATAATTGTGTAGAATCACATGAATTACAAAAAAATCTGCGCTAGCATATATCTATCTCTAATAGACAAGTTTATGTAGGTTACACGGTTTTCATATAATTTTATTTTCTTTCTTCACGGGTTATTTTACAGCTTCCGAAACCGTGTTACGGTCCCAGGGTACCCAGCGGAAGACCAAGTCTCCTTCTTTTAGCCGATGGTATTTGTGAGGATATACCTAACGAGTGGCCAGTTCTGTTAAGGTATGAGATGGAAAAGCCTCCAAGTGTCGTTTGTCGGAATATGTACATAAGGTTTTAATTATAAAAAAAACCCATTGGTACATGGCCGTGATCCGGGATCGAACCAGTGGTCTGCCTAGTTAATATCAGACGTCTTAACCACTCGGCCATTGACGCATCATCATATAAATATACTTAGTAGTTTTACTTTTTTTATAATGTTGTAGTCCAAATGTTTTCAAATTGACTTTCTACCAAATAGATATTAATTAGGCTGCGTGTATAAAAGTGAGCTAAAAACACATTAAAGTGATGTCCTAACATCAATACAGATTGAGGCCGCAGCTTTTATTAAGTACCTTATCCACTGTGTTTTTGGTATAGAAGTCGACTTTTCCCGACATAATTGTCACACAGGTATAACACAGTCCTCCGACCTTTTCACGCAAAAACTAAGGTTAATTCATGATGGACGTATAATGTTTGAGCTGAGCAGTGAATTAGTGAATCAAGTAGGGGGAAAAATTAGCTCCAGCGCGTTTTCATGGCGTATGCTGTCTAATCCGTCAGAGACTCAACAGAATGATGTAGGAAATAATTGTGTAGAATAACATGATCTACAAAAAAGTCCGTGGCAGCATCTATCTATCTCTAAAAGATAAGTTTTAATAAGCGTATTTGTGTCTTTGATAAAATACAAAATATAGATACGTTACGTCCTAACATTTCGTCAAAAGATCCAGTCCGTCGTAGCTAGACCACACTAATTTAGTTTTTGTTCTTGAGTGAGTTGTGCACCCGCGAAACACAAAAGATGGCATTTTAATTATATTAAACGTCTATAAAATGATTTCACTCAGTGGCGTAACGTGTGCAACGACATGGCAGCGTTGATGAATGCGACGGACAATCTATGAGACCGTGGACTCGTAAATTAGGTGTCACAAAAAGTGATGGTCAAGTGGTCTTCCCTCTCGCTCGTGAAAAGGGACTGAAGTGTGTAACAGGAAGCCTGGGAAGCGCGCGCTATTTGATTTTACCAATGAGTGCGCGCGGTGGTAGAGTTGGCCGTCAGATAGTACCAACCCATTTTCCGAGATAATAACCACCAACCAAGCCATAATTTTGAAAAAATAAAACACAAAGTTCGACTTTACCTTTTGACATCCTAACTCGCTTGACTCGACCTGATCAGCTCAGCTGAACTGATAGTAATGACCTACTTTTTAAAATTCTCAATTTCAAAAAGTATCCGTGACGGATTTCGGGGGGGGGGGTCAGGACCCACTGGACCCTCCCCCTGGCTACGTGCTTGTAAACAACTATGTCGGACCAAATGGCTAAGACACTACGTTCATAAAACTATCTTTTATGATCACGCCAGTTTACTATATAGGTAGACAGAAATGAAATCGCAGTTTCGCCAATAGACATGCGAATGTCATATTAAAATTCTGCGAACCGAAAACTTTGTCGTTAAATATTCACGGAACTAAAATCATTATGGCAAAATGATACAAAAATAGTCACAATGGAAAAATTAGGGAATCACATCCCACTAATATTATAAACGCGAAAGTTTGTATGGATGTATGTATGTATGTTTGTCACTCAATCATGCCAGAACGGATCTGGATGAAATTTGGCACAGAGATAGATTATATACATATAGGTTCCCGTGGGATAGATTTGTTTTTGTTTTTCACGGCATCGACATAATTTTTTGCATAGTGGTAGTTTAGGGTTCAGTGAATGACAATACTACTTTCTATACCGCGAAAGCGGGCGAGGGAGGGGCAAATTAGCCACGGGTTTATTTCTTTTTGGATCTATTTTACACTCGGGTGAAACCCCAAGTCTTCCTCTTTTAGCCGATGGTATTTGTGAGGCTATCCCGGCCATGTACCAATGGGTTATTTAATTAAAAACTTATGTACATAATCCGACAAACCACACTTAGAGAGGCTTTTCCATCTAAATATACCTCAACAGAACTAGCCACTCGCAGGTATAGCCTCACAAATACCATCGGCTAAACGAGGGAGACTTGGTCTTCCGCTGGGTACCCTGGAACCGTAACACGGTTTCGGGAGCTGTAAGGCAACCTGTGAAAAGAAAACCTTTTATGAGTAGTCCTAAAACATACATATTTCGTAGTAAATGATATTCTATGATCATTGTCTACCCCTTTTATCATATAGGGCGTGATAATAGATAGATAGGACATCTACAAATAATATTTTTATCAAATAATCAGTACATATGTCTTCTTTGTTCTAATGTCTAAACAAATGTAGCATTTCCTAATGTATTTTAAATTATAGTTAGGGTGGATACCACTTTTAATGATTGCTATGACATGTTTAGCCTAGTGGACATTAGCTGCAGACTGGCCAGGGTTCGAATCCCATAATATATAGTGTACTTTTAATATTTCCATCGATCAATACATTTTTTTATATGTTCAATAAAATAACACATAGGTCATCCTCTGCCAGCATTTCCTTTCACTTCTGCTATATAAACCTTTTTAGTCAATCTTTCATCCTTCATTCTTTCAACGTGTCTAAACCATTTTAGTCACAACACCATCTTTCACTCCGCATTCTTCTCTAATGCCATGGTTCCATTCCAATATGATTCTAATCCATAATAATATTATGAATTCGAAAGTAACTATCTGTCTGTTACGCTTTCACGGCTAAACCACAGAACCGATTTTGATGAAATTTGATACGCAGTAAGCTTGAACCATTAGGGAACCATTTTTTTAATCCTCCCCTATGGGGAATAATGGGGATGAAAATTAGTAAATTATAAAAAAATATGTACATAAATCCGGCAAACCACACGGTTTTTCCATCTGAATATACCTCAACAGAACTGGCCACTCATTAGCATAGCCTTACAAATACTATCGGCTAAATGAGGGGGACCGATAACATTGTTTCGGGAGCTGTATGCCAACCGATTTTTAACTTGAATAGCCAGCGCCACGTTTTTTTAAATAAACTATTTTCCAAAGTTCTGCCAACCCCTCGTACGTTTCAGGCATGATGTTATTTACATAATATAATTAAAAGATGTTTATAAAAGCATTAAAGGTTGCGCAAAATAAGCTGTTAGGGCGTTCAATTTCCTTCAAAATAAAATAAATATAAATTAATATGGACGTAATTGTTTTCTAAACCAAGGGCGGGAAACACCTGCGGAACACAGCGTCTTTATACTTGGAATTGAGAATCTTGCTACTTTTATATACTAATATTTAGCTGTGCCTTGCGGTTGCAGCCGCGTGTATGGTAACTGCTCATCTCCTTTGGGTCGTAGCGTGATTTTATTAAAAATTAGGCTATCAAATGCTAAAAGAATTTTTCAAATCCGACAGGTAGTTTAAAAGATAAGCGCTTTCAAACAAACAAACTTGGTATAGAATAACCTCCAAATTCATAAACGTATTTTAGCAACGTTTTTGTTAAAAGTTTCTTTCTATTATTAGTAATTACAGGTTTGTTAGAGAGTGACAAAACATATTTTAACTAAAACGCTTCTAAAATGTGTTTATGAATATGGCCATAAGTATTTATTAGGGAAACACCAATCAAAGTGGGAGCTGCCAGGGAAATCGCAGAGTTTAACAAATGGCACAAATATACCTAGTTCAATTATTGAAAACTACAATTGTGCCTTTTGGTGTTGAAACTCTAGGTCCGTGGGGTTCAAATGCCAAAAAGTTTATTAAAGATGTATCCCCTCGACTGGTCATCTGTTCTGGTGACAAGAGGGCTCGCTCAACGATTCAGCGGGGAAATGCAGCCAGTATTTTTGCCAATATTCCACGCGGACCTGGTTTATTTAGTTATTTTTAATCTTTAGATTTGATTTAAGGATTTTATATTAATAAATAAATATATATTAGTACTTACTTATCTATACTAATATTATAAAGAGGTTTTTTTGTGAGTTTGTGAGGTTGTAGGGGGTAATCTCTGGATCTAATGAACCGATTATGAAAATTATTAACGATATCTCTGAGTGACATAGGTTATATTTTATTTTGTTCGAAAATATCCACGGGCGAAGCCTAGTAGATTATAAATTTACAATATTTAACTGGGTAATTACAAAATAAAAAACGTTGAAAGATTGAAGGATAAAAAATTGACTAAAAAGGTTTATATGCCTGAAGTGAAAGGACTTTTATTGAACATATAAAAATGTATTGATCGATGGCAATGTTAAAAGTACGCACAATCGCCGAGCATGTATAGAAAGGTATGATGAATATAAAAGAAGCCAAAGAGGTATGTCAGGATTGTAGCAAATTGCATTCGATTATCTGCCTATTTCTCTTGGGATAAAAGGCGTGATGATAGATAGATAATCGGTATTCGGTTAGTCGGCCAAATCCATAGTCGGTAGATCACTAGTATTTATAGTAGTTATACTATTAAGGTACCAAAGTATCAATAACTTATAGGTGAAGTAGTAGTGAGCGACCAGGTGTTTTATAAAGACGTTTTTCTTTGTCTATAATAAGCCCCGTACTGTAGTGGAACTGTATAGTGATGTACTCACACAGCATATTTATTATATCGATAAAAAACCAGAAGCAGCAAATAGTGTGTAAAAACAACTATCATCTATCATCCCGCCTTTTATCCCAAGAGGGGTAGGCAGAGACTATTGAATGCCATTTGATACGATCCTGACATACCTCTTTTGCTTCTTTTATATTCATCATACCTTTCTATACATGCTCGGCGATTGTGCGTACTTTTAACATTGCCATCGATCAATACATTTTTATATGTTCAATAAAAGTCCTTTCACTTCAGCCATATAAACCTTTTTAGTAAATTTTTTATCCTTCAATCTTTCAACGTTTTTTATTTTGTAATTACCCAGTTAAATATTGTAACTTTATTTTAAAAGTACACCTAGGTCGTCTTCTGTCAGCATTTCCTTTCACTTCAGCCATATAAACCCTTTAAAAAGTGTAAACACTTTCGCTTTTATATATTTAACTTAGTATTTTAATGTATGAAACGATGTATGGATGTGGATGAAGCAAGAGAAATATGTAAATGTCGAGAGAAGTGACGCTCCATACTCTCTGCCTACCCCTTTGGGAGGTAGGTGTGAAGATATGTATGTTTGGAAACAACCGAAACTTGGATTTGGCTCCGATAGAAACCGATACAAAAACGGTTGTAATTGTTGACTAGCATTTCGCCCCGTCTACGCCCGTTAAAATAGCATAGGACCGCGCATCTTTCGTTTCGAATAGGCAATTTGATCGGCATTCTAATGTTGGATATTCTCGGGTCGGGCACTCCTTGGGTGGCACCAGCGGACCCTAGTATGCTAACCCTACTGATATGGGTGATATTTTTTTATTTATGGAACCTTCAAGATAAAATCCATGGGCCCGTTTCGTTTATTGTAAGGTTTGAGGTCCAGGTAGCGCACACAGAGGATAGTAATTTAATCAGTTTCGTGTAAATTATATATCACACTTAGATATTTGTATTAATTTTAAAATTTAACTTAAATTTCATTTTCTTGTATAGATTAAGTACTTATATTTATTGTGGTGGGCTACAATGAGAGTATCGATAACTCAAAATAATAGTTGTCCCAACACTAATTTCAATGAAAAATAGTATTATTTGAATCACATTCATAGAAGACTATTATATTTATATCAAAGCCTTTAATAACGGTACGGCTGGTAAATAAAATTGTTTTCTGAAGCGAAACCGAGATTCAGAGTCAAGCTAGAAAAACCAACCGACACGAGACGGACATTATTAAGAGGTGTTACGGTACCAGGGTAAGACCAATTCTCACTCTTTTAGCCGATGGTATTTGTGAAGCTATACCTAACGAGTGGCCAGTTCTGTTGAGGTATATTTAGATGGAAAAGTGCTGTTTGTTGAATTATGTACATAAGTTTTTAATTATAAAAAACCCATTGGTACATGGCCCGGATCCGGGATCGAACCCGAGGTCTGCCTAGTTAATACCAGACGTCTTAACCACTTGGCCACCGACGCAACTAACAAAAAAAAACGTTTTATGAAATATTTTAAAAATTTGGCCTTACATTTTCCTTTTTTTTTTTTTCAAAACTTGCAATATTTAGGGGCGCGGTAGAAATAATCCTCTGTAGGTACTTCTTCTAAAAAATAACACTAAGGGGAGGAACAAATAATTTCGGTTGATTTCTGAACTGAAATTCCCGAATTTTACGAATGCTATGAACATACAATTTGGGCATCGAAAACTAGAGGATTTTATCTAGTATTGTGTAGGATGAAAACATGATTGGTGAAAAATTTTCTCGATAACTTAAATTTTTAGTCATACGACCATACTCTGAAGGGATTTACGTTTAAATTTTATACGAATCTGTAGGTAATTTCAGTACCTAGTATTATCGTTTTTTAATAAATTATTTATTTGTAATGTGCCGCTTACGTTATTTATTCCGAGAAGCGGTACATTATGCCCTACTCACTTCTGCAGCAAGAACGGACAAAGCGCCGTCGTTGTCTTGCATGACGCGATCAGTTGCGCCCGAACCACGAGTTTAGGGCGTGGCTTACGATTAGGAATTTCTGAGTCGTTCCTCGTCACTGACTAAAAATTGATACTATTACTGATTGACCTTTATACCGTGATGGTGTGTTTGTGGTTTGATTTTAGCTCAAAATGCAGTCATAGTTTCCTATTTTAACCCAGACAAAGCTTGTAGACAAAGGCTAGTAGAGGTAAATGGGTTTTTCATTCCCTAGAGGAAGCAGCCCATATCCGAATGGAAAGAAAATGTCCACACATAAACTCCCTAAGGTGACCTTGATTCTTGTTTTGAATAGTAAAATACTATTTTTCATAAAATAAATTGTGCGTAGGTGGCCTAGTGGTGCACGGTTCGATTCCGGCCATGTACCAATGGGTCTTTTATATTAATTATAGCATTCCGCCCCCGGCTTCGCCCGTGGATATTTACGAACAAAATAAAATATACCCTACCCCTACCCTTATCCATACCCATACCCCTACCCTTATCCATACCCATACCCCTACCCTTATCCCTACCCCTACCCAACCCCTACCCCTACCCGTACCCCTACCCCTACTTCTACCCCTACCCCTACCCACTACCACTACCTCCATATCATTAATAGTTTTCGCAGCGCACGATGTAAGGAATTTCTTATGTAATTTTTTTACACCTTGGGTTACATTATTGGAGTTTTAGTAAGGATCCCTAATTTTTTTGAAAATAGAATATAGCCTATGAAACTCAGGGTGAATGTAGCTTTCCAATGGTGAAAGAATGTTTCAAATCGGCACAGTAGTTTTTGAGTTTATTCATTACAAACATACACACAAAAATACAAATCTTTCCTCTTTATAATATTAGTAGAGAAGTATAGATTATATCCTTTAAAAAAGTCGTTAAAATCGGTACATATTTCATCGAGACTTATTAAAACTAGTGAACCAATTTTTATGAGAAAAAAATAGGACCAATCCGGAAGACTTATCTGTCGAATAAAAAAGAAATCATCCAATTCGGTTCACAACTAAAATCGATGTTCATACATACATTAAAAAAATAATATACGGTCCGAATTGAGAACCTTCTCTTTTCCAACTAAATATCGTTAGATATAGCCTCACAAATACCATCAGCTAAATGAGGAAGACTTGGACTTCCGCTGGGTACCCTGGGACCGATAACACGGTTTTGGAAGCTAGTATATCCTTTGTATCTGCTTAGCCTTGTGTGTTACCGTCTATACATACTGTAACGAGTAGGTACTTAAATTGCACAAATAAATACCTAAACACATCAAGGTCGATAGACGTCTCTAGAAACATCCAGAGAAAATCAAGTACAAACGAAAATGGACCGTATGTGCCTAGCCATAGGTATCAAATCGGCCGCGGTCGGTGTGTAGGTATTTGGCGCCGAGTCCCATCGAGGCGCGTCTATAACTTTGTACAACAATCTCGGCGTGTCTCGAATGTTCGGTGGGCAATATAAACAGAGGATCTTGACCGGAAATAACACAGTGCGAATCAGAGCGATCAAAGCGAAACAGTGAAGTGGAATTTAGTGCGAATAAGTGTTATTCTATAGTGTTTAATTATTTAACTGTATTTTTGTGGTGTTGAAGTAAAGTTTGTCTATTTAATCGGTATTTTAAATCTCTTCGAACCCTAGCTCGTAACAATACATTGGAATATAGGTTACCAGTTTTAAGCGGAATCCATTACAAGAAGCATAAAAAAGTTAATTTAAATGGTTAGTTTAGTTGATGATCGTTTGATTTAACATAGAAAAACCGATCGTCACGAGACGGAAGTGAAGTAACAAGGTAAAGTTCGTAAGTTTGAATGTAAGGCGATATGTCTCAAACTACTAAACCGATTCTAAAAATTATTTCACGAATAGAAAGCTACAATATCCCTGAGTGACATAGGCTGTTAAGAGTGTAGTGTACCGCGTCCATGTCCATACAAACGGAGAAAACGTTTTACTACCCCTAAATATCATTTAATTGTAACGATTTTGTAATATGTTACTGACATAATGAAAAACTACGTACGTATTTTTTCCTTTTTTCAAAATTCGTAATAGGTCAAAAGTTATAAGCCCCTCAAATCTCGGTTTTTTTGGTTCATAACTTGCTCGTAATAAACCGTCTGTATTTAAGAAACAAAGCAAAATTTCAAAAAAAGCAAAACGTACGTACGTAGATTATAATCTGCTAAAACGTTTGACACCAAAATTATAAGATTTCGTTATAGTTTAGTAGGTGTAAATCGTTTTCCCCCAAAACGCAATTTTCCACGAAGAACATACCTACGAACACTCACGAGCTGCAGTGTTCTCTGTCGCACTGATGCCCGTGGGAAGAGCGCGCTTGAGACAGAATACGATTTTCTAAATACCTATTTCGCTGCGTACGCTGAGCTACACGATCCTCTTAAGTTTGTAGACACAAAGACACATATTCACGGCCAATATAACTTGCGGTGTAGCCAGAGACACAAAAAAGGTGGCAAGCCTTCTTTAAGAGCGTTTAAGAGTAAATAGTATCTACGTTTGGATCAAAAACAGTACTATTTGAACAGTATAATTTCCATGAAGAAATTACCTGTTATTTAGCCACATTATAGAGAATTTTGTTATCTAAAAAGTTAATTGAGAAAACTTTTAAATTAATAAAGAATTTTTTAATTATAACAAGATAATTGAGTTATAAATATATAAATAAAGAATAAAAAGATAACTAGCCACTCGTTAGATATAGCCTCACAAATACCATCGGCTAAACGAGGGAGACTAGGTCTTCCGCTGGGTACCCTGGAAACCGTAACACGGTTTCGGGAGCTGTAAGGCGGCAACTCGTGAAAAAAAAAAAAAAAAAAATTGACACGGCTTTTCTCAATTTCGCTTTCATCATCAAATTTCAAACTTCTAATATCTGTAATCTCTATAAATCTCACTTCATTTTAAATATTATTGTAATAGAACAACATCTTCTTTAGAATTATAGTATTTTTGTAATAGTTTTTAAATATTATAAAAATCAGCGCGCGATGTGTTTTATTTTGAAATTGAACCTTTATCATACTGGGGACCAAAATTGGTTAGTCCAGTCCGACTATAATGACAGAAAATACATTATTTACGCACACAAACACAAACTGTAGTAATTTTTAAAGGACGCTGGCTTTATGTGCCCTATAGATTATGTTTAAGGAGAAGCAAAGTTAGATAGGTTGATTCAAGACGAAGGTTTACGAGTATCATGTTTAGGAGCTGAGTTTTAACCGTATAATTGAATCAAGTCAGGAAAAAAGTTAGCCCCAGCGAGTGTTCATGGCGTATGCTGTCTAATCCGTCAGAGATATAACAAAATGATTTAGGAAAGAAATGTGTAGAATGAAATGATCTACAAAAAAGTCCGCGGTAGCATATATCTATCTCTAAAAGATAAGTAGTTATAAGTGTGAACCCGGGGTGGAAAGCTAGATTAATAAAATTCCGCAGAACAATAAAGTTAATTAATCAAATTCAATTTCAGAAGCCATCTTTTTATTTTAACAAAACTTCAAACGCACAATAGCACATACAATTTAATTAAGTGACTCTATTTGAATAATGGAGTTTGTGGGGTTAGCCAGCCAAGGACTGCCCGGCCCGAAAATGTCCAATACTAGAATGCCAGGCAAATTGCTATCTATCATCACGTCTTTTATTCCAAAGGCGTAGGCAGAGACAATCAAATGCCATTTGTTACGATCCTGACATACCGCTTTCGCTTCTTTTATAATTATCCAGTTCTGTTGAGGTGTAGTTAAATGGAAAAGCCTCTGGTGGTTTGTCGGATTATATACATAAGTTTCTAATTATAAAAACCCCATTGGTATATGATCGGAATTCGGGATTGAACCCGTGGTCTGCCTAGTTAATACCAGATGTCTTAACCACTCGGGCCACCGACGCACCGCACCGGGTATCGAAAAATCTGCTATAGGATCTCGAATACCAATCAAGTTGTCAACGCATAGCCTCAGAGCCCATCAGTCAATCAAAGCGTTAGATTTGTAAAAGCAATCACAAATTGATTTTCAAAATTGCACGCGACAGTTCTGAATGGCCGGACCTTCAGTTTTGGAAACACTTATAGTATTAAATGCAGTGCAACAATTTCAATCCCTTTTGAAGTTATTGGAGAGTTAACATAGAAGAACCGACCGTCACGAGACGGAAGTAACGTGTACCAGACATTAAGGCGCTTATCGTCGTAATTGTGTACTTTATACCATAGATTTAGTACAGTCGCTCGACAACTAAAAAAAAGGTGACCGTCACTGCAGAAATTGACGCTTTAAGTATACTGTAGTCGAATAGAGGCACACGCAGTACACATAGTATAAGCGCCACGCACACAAAAGGGAGCAGAGAGCGGCGGGGGAGAAAGGGCATTACACAGTTTACCGTCACGCCATACGATTCGATGTTACCCCCACGGCGCGCCAATAGATGTGCTTCACGTACGTCTTTTATCCCAAGAGGGGTAGGCAGAGACAATGAAATGCCATTTGCTACGATCCTGACATACTTCTTTCGCTTCTTTTATATTCATCTATTTCGTACATGCTCGTCGATTGTGTGTACTTTTAACATTGCCAGCTGTAATTTTTTTTATATGTTCAAATAAAAAATACCGCATTGAAATCGGTCCATTAGTTTGGGAGCTACGATGCCACACACACAAACAAAATTAAATACTTTACAAGTTTATAACCTTTTTTTCGGCGGAGGTTAAAAAATCTTATTATTTTGGACAAACAAAGGTATGTAAGAATGGTAAAGAAAAGACAATTTCAATGATGAGTGGGTGTGAATAAAAGACCCTTTTCACCCGAAAAAGGACAAGTGGGAAAACCTTAAAAATTGTAAAAATGCATTTAGTAATCATAGACCGAGAGCCGAGTGCATAAACTTTTAAAGAATGGGTGATAAATATTTTTCAGGAACTACCGGTAACCGGACGGCAATACTATTTTTTTTATAGAGGAGACGACAAGGCCACATTCTTGCCACCACCACCTGATTATTAAGCATAGGTGGCTGGTCCATGAATGCGCGCGACTGGCAGGTCATAGTACAGAGATGCTATGTCTCTGCGTAACTGTAGAGGCTCGAGATTTCGTGTGGCCTTAGGGTCCTTTTTTGCAAACCGCTGAGGGCATCCAGGGTGTGAGCAATATTCAACGCACGAACGAACTTGGGCTTTGTAGAGCTGCAGTCTGAGCTTTGGCGCGAAATAGCGTCTCACCTTGTGCAGTATTCCTAGTTTTTTAGAAGCTGTTTTGGTGATGCCCTCAATGTAGTATCTGTGATTAAGGTCGGAGCGGATTTCAACTACTAGTAATGAGATTGATTATATGAAGAGGTTGAGACACTTATAAAAAAAATCTTACTTTAGAGATGTGCACTACATGAATTGAAAGTGCTTTATTCAATAATCGATTATTTCTTAGAATCAAATTTATGGTCGATCGGGATAATAATGTATATTTAATAGCACTTTATTTAAAGGATTATAATGCCATGATTTTCCTGTGGTGATGAGTTTTACAATTTAATACATTTTTTGATGCTCATAATTTAAGTTTCTATCATAATGGCGGATGTGTCACAAACCCCTGCAGTTATTATTCTGTGCTATCTATCAGTCAGATTTAAAAAAAATATTTTTAAGGCTATAACATCACGCTACGACCCCAATCAAAAATTACAACAGGCGAAGGCTACTATTATATGTATTTATATACAATGTCATATATATGTCATAATATATAAATCTTATATCTTCTTCCTTGGTAAGTGCATCATTTGAGAACGGCTGGACCGATTTGGCTATTTTTTAAATGTTCGTAATAGTCCAAATCCGGTTTTTAGAGAAAGGAAAATTGGAAAAGTGATTTTTTCTATGGGATTTTTGTATGAACTCAAGACCATAATAGGAGTTGAAAGTGAATATGGGATCAGCGGGCGAAGCCGGGTGGAAAGCTAGTATTATATAGAAAGAATATGAGTTTGTTTGTAAAAAGCAAACGGAAATTACTGGACTAATTTGAAAGAAATCTTTCACATCTATACGTAATGTAGGGGGTGCCTCAAACTCCTGGACCGATTCTAAAAATTCTATCACGAATAGAAAGCTACGATATCCCTGAATAATATAGGCTATAGTTTGTTTTGTTGCCGGGGGCGAAAAGCTAGTTGCTTAACTAGCTAGTCGTATATATAAATTTAGTTCTATATATTTTCACTTTTCAGCTACATTAATGACATAAGATTGAATACCGCTAGCTCTTAGACTATAAGGGTCAGCCATAGAGTCCTTAACAAGATTCCATTAAATATTCCAACCACGTGGCATGCAACCTCTTTGGACACATTTCTATGTGAATAAGGCTTTTACACGAGTTATTAGGTTAAAGGCAATTTACAGGAAGTGCTATGCTATAGCCTTTGAGTGTGGCTCTGATCAGGTCCATCGTATTTATGGAAGAACTAGCGGACCCGGCAGACGTTGTCCTGCCCAAACGTTGGCTTGCTTGCTATTTACTTTCCTTCGTCCGTGAAAAACAACTACCACTACCACTACCCCTACTCCAACCAATACCACACTACCCCTACTCCAATCCCTACCAATACCCCTACTCCAACCCCTACCACTACCACTACCGCTACCCCTGCCACTACCTCTACCCCTACTCCAAGCACTACCACTACACCTATCTCTACTCCTACCACTACACATTTCCCATACAAAATGTTTTTCCGATTTTTTTTTCTTCTAAACCACCCCCTATATTTTAACGAACAAAACATTTGTTTTTGTGATTTTCTTACTTTTCCATTGTGCGAGGAAATATCATGACTTCATGACTGATTGACCGAATGTTCTGGAATTATTAAAACCTCAGAATAAAACCAATCGATGTGACAGTTGCATTTTTGTTTCTGTCATCAATCCGTTCTGATATCAAGAAAAATTTTTTCTTTATAATTTTTTATCGTGCATTTTTCCAATGTTTTAATAGTTATTCTGCTATTCGAGACTGAGACAAATACATCAAATCAAAAACCATGAAAATCGGTCCAGCCAGCCGTTCTCGAGTTATAAGTGTTGGAACAAACCCGACTTTGTTTTATATATAGCCTCACAAATACCATCGGCTAAACGAGGGCGACTTGGTCTTCCCCTGGGTACCCTGGAACCGTAACACCTTTTAGCTAAGCACGGAACCCTAAATATGTACATTGTGAAAACCGTCTGAAACTTCAGTAAACAAAAGTCCATGAGCCGGCCGTCTCACCACAGGTCACGTCTTTCATATATATTTCGTACCTACCTAGCTTTAGCCTCCGACTTCTCCCGCAATTTTAATTGGTAGAAGGCCCCGGGTTCAATTCCCGCTCGTTCCAGATCGATAATCGACTCCTCGTGCTTCGGTGGGCACATAAAGCATACAAAAATATTGTATGATTTTTAATTGGTTAAAATTTCAATAAGCTACATAAAACGCAAGACGTTTAATTGAATGGTATTGGTATAACAAATATAACAGCTATTTTACTTAGATATATTGTATAAGTAACTATATGCTAAATTACTGTGACACAGGTGGATTATTTAGAGAGAAATTGGGAATAGTTTATCCTAGAAAAAATTTAATGTGTTAATTGTTACCAAGGTGAGATGTCAGATGTTACACATCACACCGACCGGCTGAAGCGAAGGAACTAAAATTAAGCATTTTTGAGTCGAATGAGAGTTGAACCCGGGAAGGTTTCAAATCCAATTCTATAACCAATGGTCTATGGGCGCCTGAATAGAACATAGTTGATTAGTTATTAGTTTATTAATATTCCAACTGCGAACTTTGCAGGAGATAACTTAATTTTACCTTCACGAACACTTCGGTATGAACTAGGTTTTCATTTTGAAATTTATGTTTTTGGGATGTATTGAAAGCTTCAAAAATACAGTCATATGTGGACTTTGTTACCGGTGTTTGGACTCGCTATAAGTCGCTAGTAATATATATAAATAAACATGAAATCACATGAAATGCTGTTCGTTGGTAGGGCATCACTTGAAAACGGCTGGACTGATTTGGTTATTTTTTTTTGATAATTTAAGTTCGTAATTGTCCGCATCAGATTTTCAGGGAAAGAAAACTGAAAAAGTTGTCCAGAAAATTGGAAAATTCGGGAAAAACTGAGTGCTTTTTTTCTATGGAATTTTAACATTTTTAATCAGTTAAACTGACCAGTAATAAGTTACCTTAGGTTTCGTTGGTATCGTTTTGTGTCGCGAGACAGAGCTCTAGAAAAATAGTTAATTGTGATGTTTTAAATAGGTAAGGCCACAAGGCGATCTAGGACGTCAAACTTGCCGGAACATATTATGTTTGTATTTTAGTATAATCATCATATAACGAAAAATCCGTTGCGACAATAAAACGCCACAAAAATACAGTGGTACAGGGGTTAGTACTAGGCGTCTACCTCCCCCTCTCACCTCTGCCCCCAAAGTTAATAGGGGTCCATAGGCAAAGCCGGGGCAGAAAGCTAGTATTAGATAAATAAGCAGATTTTTAAGGATCTAAGCCACTTATAACAAATAACATTGTACATTCTATACTGAATCACAAGTATTCAGCGGGGTGAAGGCGAGTCGACACGCTAGGGGATCGCGTCTCCATTATCTTGTACGGGACGAGATTTTTTGACGTGAATACGGGGGGGATTTAAAAATCGCTCGAAGGGTTCCTCCGTACTATTATCTATAAAAACGGCAAAAAATCACGTTTTTTATATGGGAGCCCCCTAAATATTAATTTTATTTTAATTTAATTATTTATTTTTAAAGAGAATATATAACTAAATATTCTGTGTTGCTCGAGGCCCAGTTTGGGAACTAGAGAATTTGTCTTTTAAGAGAAGACGTGACAAATGTCATATATAACATAGCATAGTAGTAGCATAGATATGTAGGTACTTTACGAGCAGCCCCCTTCAATGTGCGAACGGTAGTATTCTATTCTCTCGGAACGCTAAATCATAATATTGTTACGAGCTAGGGTTCGAAGAGATTCAAAATACCGATTAAATAGACAAACTTTACTTAACACCACAAATTTACAGTTAAATAAATAAAAACACTAGAATATCACTTAGTCGCACTAAATTCCACTTCACTGTTTCGCTTTGATCGCTCTGATTCGCACTGTGTCATTCCGGCAATAATCCTCTGCTTTTATCGTCCGTAGAACATTCGAGAAACGCCGAGATTGTTGTACAAAGTTGTAGACGCGCCTCGATGCGGCTCGGCGCCAAATACCTACACACCGACAGCGGCCGATTTTGGTACCTATGGCAAGGCACATACGGTCCATTTTCGTTTGTAGTTGATTCTCTCTGGATCCTTCTAGAGACGTCTGTCGACCTTGATGTGTTTAGGTGCGATTTAAGTACCTATTCGTTACAATATTATACGCAGAAACTTGAGAGATTATAATAATAAATATTTTTAAATATCTTTTGGAGAAATTTTATTACTCAGTGAATGATCCTGGGCTAGTACTAGACGTATACCTCCCCCCTCGCCTAAAGTGGCAGAAAAAATTGTTCGGTGATTTACACGCTACACGTCTTCTTTCGTATATACTGTGTATAAATGATTTATTATAACCTGCACAATGGAAACGCAGTCTCGACGCGCGTGTCAGTTATCGATCTGACGCTCCAGAGAAAACAAATTAACAAGGAACCGGAGTGCAACCCCATACAGAATAACTAACAAACACAAACTATATTAATAACTGTTATTCTCATTTGTAGAACAGATGGTGCTGGAAGAGTTCGAGTCGAGTCGAGTCCATCCCCAGAAGAAAGTGACATTTCAATGTGAATGAGGCAAAATTTAAGTTTAATTTAAGGTACCCAGCGGAAGACCAAGTCTCCCTCGTTTAGCCGATGGTATTTGTGAGGATATACCTAACGAGTGGCCAGTTCTGTTGAGATAAAATCTTCACGGCCTTATACGTTGCGGTGTGACCAGAGACACCTGTAATAGACGAGTAATTTGGACCTATTAAACAGAACAGGTGGCAAGCTAGTTGCTGCTCTTAATGGACTTGTGTCAAATTAAGGCGTAATGACCGCATCAGAAACGATGTCAATAAAGAAGAATGAAAGATGATGTTGTGACTAAAATGAAAAAGTAGTTGAAAGAATGAAGTATGAAAGATTGACCAAAAATGTTTAATACAAATGCAGTCAGTGCTAGGTGTATTTTCATTGAACATATAAAAAAATTGATCTTAAAGTACACTCAATCGCCGAGCATGTATGAAAGGTATGATGAATATAATTATAGTCTTAAAAAAAAAGTGTACCAACTTCAAAAATTGTGTACTGAAAAGTGTGCTTTCCGAAAGCAAATACACAAGTCACTATAAAAAAATACCCATATCGCTTCAGGTGTCCCTATAAAATTTGGAGAGTTCTCGATATCTCCAAGATCCCATCATCAGATCATGGGACCACCTGAAAAGTATACACATTCAAACAAAAAAATAAATTCCAAATCGGTGTCTTCCAAGTAATCGGGGAACATACATAAAAAAAAAAGATTCCGACGAATTGAGAACCTCCTCTTTCTTTCGAAGTTCGGTTAAAAAAAAAAGGGAAAAAAAGATATGCCAGGATCGTAGCAAATAGCATTCGATTGACTCTGTCTACCCCTCTTGGGATAAATAAATCCCTAATAAATAAGTAGGTACAAGCCATGGACGTAAAAAAGGAGAGGACGGATCGCCGCTAAGACAAAAGTGAAGCAACCAAGTTATGCCAGTTTCATTGTAAATACCAGCCTCACGCACACATTCTCATTCGGTTATGCTGATCAGCCGCCATTAAGAAAATAAAAAACAATGCCGTCTTGTGTAGTAAAATTATGCAAAAACAACTCCATTACTCATAAAAAATCTCAAGGAATCACATTTCATAGGTAAGTTAGTAATTTACCACTTATTCTACAATTTAAAGATATATTAGAGATAAATAAAATCGGTAGCACACATGCACGCTTGGTGCTCCATGGTACAAGCGTATTTATGTAGGTATTCAAATTGTTGTACCAATACGAAGCTGGGGGCGGAGTCGCTCTCCATTTGTTAATTATAAGCCAAATCATCGAATTAATTTTCCAATCTCACTACCCCTTTAAGTATAATAGAGCGTGAATGTACAAATAACTTCATACCCCAATGTTTATTGGGCTGATTCTAGATCCACCCCCAATATGCCTTCAACGAGGCTTCAACGTCATCAGTGGAATTATTTCCGTTCGAATTAGCTTACCAATCGTTTTAAGGGACGAATTGGAAGCTGCGACAACACACGCCTGTATCCCGCGGGGTAGACAGAGACTAAGGACCTCCACATGCCACGATCCTGACATATCTCTCTTGTTAACATACATATACTCACGCCTGTATCCCAGTGGGGTAGACAGAGACTAAGGACCTCCACATGCCACGACCCAGACATATCTCTCTTGTTAACATACATATACTCACGCCTGTATCCCAGTGGGGTAGACAGAGACTAAGGACCTCCACATGCCACGATCCTGACATATCTCTCTTGTTAACATACATATACTCACGCCTGTATCCCAGTGGGGTAGACAGAGACTAAGGACCTCCACATGCCACGACCCAGACATATCTCTCTTGTTAACATACATATACTCACGCCTGTATCCCAGTGGGGTAGACAGAGACTAAGGACCTCCACATGCCACGATCCTGACATATCTCTCTTGTTAACATACATATACTCACGCCTGTATCCCAGTGGGGTAGACAGAGACTAAGGACCTCCACATGCCACGACCCAGACATATCTCTCTTGTTAACATACATATACTCACGCCTGTATCCCAGTGGGGTAGACAGAGACTAAGGACCTCCACATGCCACGATCCTGACATATCTCTCTTGTTAACATACATATACTCACGCCTGTATCCCAGTGGGGTAGACAGAGACTACGGACCTCCACATGCCACGATCCTGACATATCTCTCTTGTTAACATACATATACTCACGCCTGTATCCCAGTGGGGTAGACAGAGACTAAGGACCTCCACATGCCACGATCCTGACATATCTCTCTTGTTAACATACATATACTCACGCCTGTATCCCAGTAGGGTAGACAGAGACTAAGGACCTCCACATGCCACGATCCTGACATATCTCTCTTGTTAACATACATATACTCACGCCTGTATCCCAGTGGGGTAGACAGAGACTAAGGACCTCCACATGCCACGATCCTGACATATCTCTCTTGTTAACATACATATACTCACGCCTGTATCCCAGTGGGGTAGACAGAGACTACGGACCTCCACATGCCACGATCCTGACATATCTCTCTTGTTCACATACATATACTCACGCCTGTATCCCAGTGGGGTAGACAGAGACTAAGGACCTCCACATGCCACGATCCTGACATATCTCTCTTGTTAACATACATATACTCACGCCTGTATCCCAGTGGGGTAGACAGAGACTACGGACCTCCACATACCACGATCCTGACATATCTCTCTTGTTAACATACATATACTCACGCCTGTATCCCAGTGGGGTAGACAGAGACTAAGGACCTCCACATGCCACGATCCTGACATATCTCTCTTGTTAACATACATATACTCACGCCTGTATCCCAGTGGGGTAGACAGAGACTAAGGACCTCCACATGCCACGACCCAGACATATCTCTCTTGTTAACATACATATACTCACGCCTGTATCCCAGTGGGGTAGACAGAGACTAAGGACCTCCACATGCCACGATCCTGACATATCTCTCTTGTTAACATACATATACTCACGCCTGTATCCCAGTGGGGTAGACAGAGACTAAGGACCTCCACATGCCACGATCCTGACATATCTCTCTTGTTAACATACATATACTCACGCCTGTATCCCAGTGGGGTAGACAGAGACTACGGACCTCCACATGCCACGATCCTGACATATCTCTCTTGTTAACATACATATACTCACGCCTGTATCCCAGTGGGGTAGACAGAGACTAAGGACCTCCACATGCCACGACCCAGACATATCTCTCTTGTTAACATACATATACTCACGCCTGTATCCCAGTGGGGTAGACAGAGACTAAGGACCTCCACATGCCACGATCCTGACATATCTCTCTTGTTAACATACATATACTCACGCCTGTATCCCAGTGGGGTAGACAGAGACTAAGGACCTCCACATGCCACGACCCAGACATATCTCTCTTGTTAACATACATATACTCACGCCTGTATCCCAGTGAGGTAGACAGAGACTAAGGGCCTCCACATGCCACGATCCAGACTTCTCTAAACCAATTTTCCTTTTCGAATCAACAGAGCGGGTGCAGAGTAATCGGTTGTTACAATAGAATTAAAAACTTATTTTTCGATTGGCCGGATTTCCAACCAGTTATTTGATTATCGGACCCTTAGCACTCTAGCACACTCTAGCTTGGTCGCATGACTTCGTCTGCAGTAACAGAACATTATAAATAATAATAGAAGTAGTAAATTGGCCTTTTAATGTAAGCAATAGTTTTGCATCTCTTTCACCCAATATCCGAGCGAAAGAAATAAATAGAGAAAGAAAATTTCCAAACAAAATTGGTACAATAAAATACACAAAACGGACTTCAGCAATTCAAGTATTGTACAAAAAATATTAGAAATAGCAAGTTCTAGTTAATGGATCTGTAAAGAATGTGAAAATATTTGGCTAAAATTGGCATACCTATTTAGTTTTTTGATTAATTACGTACAATAAAATAAAAATAATATGAGACTGCAGAAATGAAAATGTATGGCTTTAACAAATTGTTATTAATATTTTATTAACTTTGACTAGACTTTCATTTTTTTCAGAAAGGAAATGCTGGCAGAGGACGACCTAGGTGTACATTTATAGTGATTGATGAAAATATTAAAAGGACACACAATCGCCGAGCATATATGAAAGGTATGATGAACATAAAAGAAGCGATATAGGTATGTCAGGATCGTAACAAATGGCATTCGATTGTCTCTGCCTACCCGTCTTGGATAAAAGGCGTGATGATAGACTTTCAGAAATTGGGAGTTGGAAATTACTATCAAAAGTTTTTAGACAAAAATCAGAGTTTTCTTTTAAAACTCAGTTTGGTAGATTTTGAGGTATATGCGCCTCCTGGTCATAGAATTTAGGGGCGCCTCATGTTTCGTTATGACTGGAAAGCCAAAAACGACGAGTCCACACCAATGGCCAGCCAAGGTAATTATTTTGACTTTGACATCGAGAATGTCCAACACTAGAATGCCGAACAAATTGCTGAGTCGGGCAAAGATAGATGGATTTACCCGGACATTCTCGTGTTGGATATTCTAGGGCGGGGGCCATTCCTTGGCTGGCCATTGTTGAATGCGGCCCCGTCGTTTTTGGCCTTAGAGTCGACCCGAAAGACCCCACCGGTCAATATTGGAAAAACAAACAACAAAATCCTCAGAATCTCGTGTCGTATTTAATAAAAATCCAATCATTCCTTTAATTCGAGTCCGGATTGTGGCTTAGTGTGTAAGTTGGCAACACTGGCTCCTACTTAATCCCAGGATTTCACGCAATCTAACAGTACTGGCAACACTACGGGAGTAAAATAGGAATTGGATGAAAATATTGCAAAAAAAGAAGAGTGCGTAGATGTGAAACATCAAAATTAGTATATATTTTGTTAGACGAAGAAATACACGACCAGACGCACGCAGCGTAGGCCAAAACCAAGCGTCTCCGAAGTGTGAGCGGAAGACAATGTCTTCTTCCTCACAGATTTTTTGAGGCTATACCTAACGAGCGGCCAGCTCTGTTGAGGTATGTAGATGGAAAAGCCTCTTTGTACGGTTTGTCGGATAATGTACATAGATTTTTTATTATAAAAACCCATTGGTAAATGGTCGGATGTAAGGATCAAACCCGCGACTCCTCAGTTGTGAGCCGATGTTTTACCCACTCGACCACCGACGCCCCTTATTCTTTTTATTTGTGAGTGGCCTAACGAGTGGCGTTCTGTTGAGGTATAATTGGTACGGGATTGAACGGAGGTCAGCCTAGATATAACCAGACACCTAACCACTCGGCCACCGAAGCACCTTTTTTTCTATTTTGAGTACTTGACATTTATATCCACGGGCGGAGCCATGGCGGAATGCTAGTAATTATATATTCCATATGCGGGTATAAGTTAGAGATTTGAATCTAGCCTGTATGAAATCAGCGCTCCTTGAAAACTTGCGAACTTACTGAAGTTTATAACAAGGTTTAGTCCTGGCTTATGCTAACTTAGAAGACCAGTGACAACAGTTAGGGTCCTAACTACATAATAATATAAATGAAAGTATATTTGAAGAATATTACTTACATTTAACACTAAATTACAAATATAATATAAAATTAACATTAAACTAAAACTTATAAAACAAATAAACAAAAAAAAAAGAGTTATGTCATGAAAAATATCCCTTCTAAATGTTAAAAAAAAAAAATATAAAAAAAAATAAAATAATAATAATAAATAATAATAAAAAAAATAAAAAAAAAGCTCAACGTCAAAGTATCAACTGGCATTCAAAATTTATTTTCCTTTATATTTTATTTTATAGTAATTAATATATCTTATCTTTTTCTATATATATACTATTTAAAATTAAGTAAAATCAAATAAAATTAATTACAAGATATATACAAAAAGGACTATACAAAAATACAAAATTATAACGAAATAGTTGACATTTGGATGACATGTCGGAATCAGAACAACAACAAATAATTATTTTAAATAAACGCTCAATAAAAACAGAAAATACAATGATACAGAAAGAAAGGAAAATATTATTTAAGATACAATGATAACAAGATCCGGAGCTATACTACACGCACGCCCAACACCCTCGGGATCGTCGCTGGAAGGAACTTCAGTGTTTGTGCAGGAAGTGGTGGAGCCAGCACAAACACCACAGGCAGACCCCAAAGCTGCAGATGCCACTCAAACATCAAGTTCCAGCGACGAGTTCTTCTCACCACAAACGTCACCAACACCAACACGACGGAGAGGAAAGCCCCAGCCCCCGGCACGCCTAGGACCTGCAAAACATGATGTTTTGCAAAAGGCCCCTGCTACCGGTGGTGCAGTGCGCCGCATGAAATGGACAAATAAAATAAATGTGAATGTCATGCGAGCGTACTATGAGGCTACAGAGGGGGGAACTAACCTCACTGCGTACCGTGTCCGGATGCTCCCTTTGTTTCAGACCCTGGAACCAACTGTCAACGTTTCGGTTCAACGACTGTCGGATCAAGTGCGGGCAATCCAACGCTGTCACATGCTGGATGAGCCCGTGCTGGAGAGGCTGCGCTCAGAATTTCAAAGTAACTGCATCATCCCTGTCCCATCACAACCTGCGGTAAGCGAACTAACATCATATCCCGCTACCCCGCAGACTGTTGATGTAGACACGGATAATGCAGTTATTACAGTAAGTAGCCAGTATAATGAGCACTTGAGGAGCGTTTTGGAAGATGTGATTTCGAAGTATCGAAATACACTGCCCTTACTTAGACCACGTTTACCACGTTTGCCTATGCACAAAAAAAACATAGAGATGATGGGTACCCTAGATTCACTATTATCAAATTATTTTGATAATAGTGAAAACCTCGCCGACACGCATTCGATCCTGTACTGCGCCGCGGTTACGGCTTGTCGTGTAGCAGGAGTTAAGTTCTTCAGTGAAGACCATACTACACGACCAAAACCTACCGTACCCGCGTGGCAGAGCAGGATCCAACGGCGAATTGACGAGGCTAGGGTACTTATAGGCAAACTAACCTGCTTCAGGACGGGCAACACTCGCCCGCGAGTGATGCGTTTTGTGCATCGAGCTTTCTCGGACACTGACATCAGACCCCGGGATTATATGTCTCGAGTCACAGAACGCATCGACTTCCTGAAGCAGAAAGTTTGTGCATGGGCAAACCGCATTCGTAGGTATAAGTTACGAGTAGACCGATACATACTGAATCGCATATTCCAAAGTGATCAAAGGCGGGTATATAGAGACTGGGAACGATCTAAACAAATTGTGACTGAGGGAAGTCTACCAGATGTTGAAACCACCAATTCATTCTGGCAAAACATCTGGTCGACTCCCGTCAGTCACACGGAAGACGCTTGGATGGAGGATGTTAAGCGGGCCTGTGAGTCTGTGCCAGAGATGGGGTCTGTCATTATTGACCCCATCGATGTACTCTGTGCGGTCCGTCCTATGGCAAATTGGAAGTCTCCAGGGCCCGACGGACTACACAACTATTGGCTAAAATGGTTACGCAGCTCACACGCTCGCTTAGCATCCCAATTCCAAGACGCAATTGAGTTTGGATCGATCCCAGAATTTATGACTACAGGCATTACCCGCCTGCTGTATAAGTCCGGTAGTACCACGGATCCTAAGAACTATAGACCCATAACATGCTTACCTACCATCTACAAGCTCCTTACATCCATTTTGAGAATCAAAATTGGTAGCCATATAGACACTAATTCCATCATGTCAGCTTCTCAGAATGGATGTAGGGCTGGGTCCCGTGGTACTAAAGAACTTCTCCTCATTGACATGACCATTAGCCAACAAGTTCGACGTAACCGAAAGAATCTATCGGCATGCTGGATAGATTACAAAAAAGCTTATGACTCTGTACCACATACCTGGCTCATGAGGGTGCTGGAGTTGTATAAAATCGATACAACTCTACGCACCTTCCTGAGCTCATGTATGGGGCACTGGAAAACAGTCCTCATCTATCCAGGATGCCGAAGAGCTTTCGGCGACGACGAACTAATCAGGATTAAACGGGGTATATTCCAAGGCGATAGTTTGAGTCCCTTGTGGTTCTGCTTGGCCCTAAACCCACTCAGCACACTGCTAGGGGTTTCAGGGCTAGGCTACCGTTTGCGGAGAGAGAGTCAAGTTATATCGCACTTACTTTACATGGATGATTTGAAGTTATTTGCCCAAAACAAATCACAACTGATAGATTTACTAAGGATAACTGAAAACTTTAGTAAATCTATCAGTATGGAGTTTGGTTTGGACAAATGTGCGATCATACATGTAAAGCGAGGAGTGATAACGGAATCTGAGAGTACACAACTCACAGATTCTGTAAAACTTGATTCACTCTCTGAAAACGAAACCTACAAGTATTTGGGTATGTCACAGGCAATAGCAATCAATGAGACAGACATGAAACAATCTTTGAAGGAACGCTTCTATGGCCGCCTGAAAAAAGTACTGAAGAGTCTTTTATCAGGCGGAAATAAAGTGCGTGCCTTTAATGGTTGGGTCATGCCTGTCTTATTGTATTCCTTTGGCATACTCAAGTGGACTCAAACTGAACTGGACGCCATGGACAGACGAGTTCGGACACTATTGACCGCATATCGTATGCATCACCCACGCTCATCTGTAATGAGACTGTACATCCCACGGAAATGTGGAGGTCGTGGCTTTCTTAACGCTAAGACTCTCCACAATCGTGAGGTATACAGTCTCAGAGAATATTTTCTCAACAATGAGGGAGTGATGCATGGAGATGTGGTCAAGGTAGACAAGGGCTTTACCCCGTTATCCTTGGCTAAAGAGAACTGGCACAAACCTGTAATACTGAGTACCAATGACCGCAAGGAGGTATGGCAGAGCAAGGAGTTACACGGAAGGTTCTACAAGGCTCTTCATGGTTCTGATGTAGACCTTTTGACTTCCGTGTCCTGGCTACGCTTCGGTGATCTCTTTGGAGAAACCGAAGGTTTTACCTGTGCAATTATGGACGAAGTTGTCAAGACGAATAACTACCGGAAATACATCATTAAGGACGGCACGGCTGACATCTGTCGAGCATGCCATCGTCCCGGAGAATCAATCAGACATGTTATTTCCGGTTGTTCTAGTCTTGCCAACGGCGAGTACTTGCACAGGCACAACCAAGTAGCCAGGATTATACACCAACAACTTGCTTTACGATACAACCTTGTAGTCACGGAAGTACCGTACTACATGTATGTGCCTGAACCAGTTCTTGAAAATGGTCATGCCACGCTCTACTGGGATCGATCTATCATCACAGACAGAACTATTGTTGCCAATAAACCTGATATTGTGTTGGTAGATCGATCAGCGCGCCTTGCAATGATAATCGATGTCACTATCCCACATGACGACAATCTTGTGAAAGCTGAGAAAGATAAACAATCAAAATATCTTGACTTGGCTCACGAGATTGTCGACATGTGGAATGTGAAATCGGCGATCATTGTACCGATAGTTGTGACGGTCAATGGTCTTTTTGCTAAGAGTTTTGACCGTCACCTTAGGAGACTTGAGATTGGCAGTTGGGTCAAGGGTCAGATCCAGAAGGCAGTACTCCTCAGTACGGCCCGTATTGTGAGGAGGTTCCTCTCTCTGCAGCCCTAACCACCGGTAGTTTGGGTATTAACCTCGCTTCCGGGGGGATAAATCCTTTTTTTATATTTTTATATATTTTTGTTTTTTTTTTTATACCTAAATATGTAAAAATATAATTTAAAGAAATATGTGAAATAAAGAGAATAATAATAATAAAGAGTATATATAACTTCAAATCATCCATGTAAAGTAAGTGCGATATAACTTGACTCTCTCTCCGCAAACGGTAGCCTAGCCCTGAAACCCCTAGCAGTGTGCTGAGTGGGTTTAGGGCCAATCAGAACCACAAGGGACTCAAACTATCGCCTTGGAATATACCCCGTTTAATCCTGATTAGTTCGTCGTCGCCGAAAGCTCTTCGGCATCCTGGATAGATGAGGACTGTTTTCCAGTGCCCCATACATGAGCTCAGGAAGGTGCGTAGAGTTGTATCGATTTTATATAACTCCAGCACCCTCATGAGCCAGGTATGTGGTACAGAGTCATAAGCTTTTTTGTAATCTATCCAGCATGCCGATAGATTCTTTCGGTTACGTCGAACTTGTTGGCTAATGGTCATGTCAATGAGGAGAAGTTCTTTAGTACCACGGGACCCAGCCCTACATCCATTCTGAGAAGCAGACATGATTGAATTGGTATCTATATGGCAACCAATTTTGATTCTCAAAATGGATGTAAGGAGCTTGTAGATGGTAGGTAAGCATGTTATGGGTCTATAGTTCTTAGGATCCGTGGTACTACCGGACTTAAAAAGCAGACGGGTAATGCCTGTAGTCATAAATTCTGGGATCGATCCAAACTCAATGGCTTCTTGGAATTGGGAAGCTAAGCGAGCGTGTGAGCTGCGTATCCATTTTAGCCAATAGTTGTGTAGTCCGTCGGGCCCTGGAGACTTCCAATTTGCCATAGGACGGACCGCACAAACTACATCGATGGGGTCAATAATGACAGACCCCATCTCTGGCACTGACTCACAGTCCCGCTCAACATCCCCCATCCAAGAGTCCTCGGTGTGACTGACGGGAGCCGACCAGATGTTTTGCCAGAAAGTATTCGTGGTTTCAACATCGGGTACACTCCCCTCAGTCACACCCTGTTTGGATTGTTCCCAGTCTCTATAAACCTGCCTTTGATCGTTTTGAAATATGTGATTCCGGACGTATCGATCCACTCGCAACTTGTACCTGCGAATGCGGTTTGCCCATGCACAAATTTTCTGCTTCAGGAAGTCGATGCGTTCTGTGACTCGAGATATATATTCCCGGGGTCTGATGACAATCCCCGAGAAGGCTCGCTGCACAAAACGCATCACTCGCGGACGAGTGTTTCCGTTCCTGAAGCAGGTTAGCTTGCCTATAAGTAACCTAGCCTCGTCAATTCGCCTCTGGATCCTGCTCTGCCACGCGGGTACGGTAGGTTTCGGTCGTGTAGCTTCATTGAAAAACTTGACTCCTGCTACACGGCAAGCCGTAACCGCGGCGCAGTACAGGATCGAATGCGTGTCGGCGAGGTTTTCACTATTATCAAAATAGTTTGATAATAGTGAATCTAGGGCACTCACAATGTTTATGTTTTTTTTGTGCATAGGCAAACGTGGCAAACGCGGCCTAAGTAGGGGCGGTGTCGTTCGATACTCCAAAATCACATCCTCCAAAACGCTCCTCAATTGCTCATTATACTGGCTACTTACTGTTATAACCGCGTTATCCATGTCTACATCATCAGTCTGCGGTGTAGTAGGACGTGATGTTAGTCTGCTTACCGCAGGCTGTGTCGGGACAGGGATGATGCAGTTAATTCGTAATTCTGCGCGCAGCCTCTCCAGTACGGGCTCATCCAGCATGTGACAGCGTTGGATTGCCCGCACTTGATCCGATAGTCGTTGGACCGAAACATTGACAGTTGGTTCCAGGGTCTGAAACAGAGGAAGCATCCGTAGACGGTACGCAGTGAGGTTAGTTCCTCCCTCTGTAGCCGCATAGTACGCTCGCATGACATTCTCATTTATTTTATTAGTCCATTTCATGCGGCGCACTGCACCACCGGTAGCAGGGACCTTTTGCAAGGCATCATGACGTCTTGCGGGTCCTATGCGTGCCGGGGGCTGGGGCTTTCTTCTCCGACGTCTGTTGTTAGGCGATGTTAGTGGGGAGAAAAACTCGTCGCTGGAGCTCGACGACTCAGCGGTACTTGCAGGTTCGGGGTCTGCCGGCGGTATTTGTGTTGGCGCCACCACTTCCTGCACGGAGACCACAGAGCCATTAGCTCCCAGCGACGATCCCGAAGGTGTTGGTTGTGCGCTTAGTGCAGCTCTCGATCTTGTTATCATATTGCAATGTTCTTTCCATTGTACTTTCTTACTATTGATTTTTTTGATTTGTTATGACATGTTGGTTATGTCATCGGGTAAAAATCGGGTAAAAACTTTCGTTATGTATATTTTATAATTGATAATATCTGTAGTTTATTGTATATGTATTGTACTTTGATTTTTATTAATATTTATTGTAGAAAAGGCTTAGAAAATAGTTAAATTAAAATAAAATACAAAAGTAAATATAATATGATTGTCAGATGTTGTCGTGACTTTGAGCTTTTTTAGTAAATCTATCAGTATGGAGTTTGGTTTGGACAAATGTGCGATCATGCATGTAAAGCGAGGAGTGATAACGGAATCTGAGAGTACACAACTCACAGATTCTGTAAAACTTGATTCACTCTCTGAAAACGAAACCTACAAGTATTTGGGTATGTCACAGGCAATAGCAATCAATGAGACAGACATGAAACAATCTTTGAAGGAACGCTTCTATGGCCGCCTGAAAAAAGTACTGAAGAGTCTTTTATCAGGCGGAAATAAAGTGCGTGCCTTTAATGGTTGGGTCATGCCTGTCTTATTGTATTCCTTTGGCATACTCAAGTGGACTCAAACTGAACTGGACGCCCTGGACAGACGAGTTCGGACACTATTGACCGCATATCGTATGCATCACCCACGCTCATCTGTAATGAGACTGTACATCCCACGGAAATGTGGAGGTCGTGGCTTTCTTAACGCTAAGACTCTCCACAATCGTGAGGTATACAGTCTCAGAGAATATTTTCTCAACAATGAGGGAGTGATGCATGGAGATGTGGTCAAGGTAGACAAGGCCTTTACCCCGTTATCCTTGGCTAAAGAGAACTGTCACAAACCTGTAATACTGAGTACCAATGACCGCAAGGAGGTATGGCAGAGCAAGGAGTTACACGGAAGGTTCTACAAGGCTCTTCATGGTTCTGATGTAGACCTTTTGGCTTCCGTGTCCTGGCTACGCTTCGGTGATCTCTTTGGAGAAACCGAAGGTTTTACCTGTGCAATTATGGACGAAGTTGTCAAGACGAATAACTACCGGAAATACATCATTAAGGACGGCACGGCTGACATCTGTCGAGCATGCCATCGTCCCGGAGAATCAATCAGACATGTTATTTCCGGTTGTTCTAGTCTTGCCAACGGCGAGTACTTGCACAGGCACAACCAAGTAGCCAGGATTATACACCAACAACTTGCTTTACGATACAACCTTGTAGTCACGGAAGTACCGTACTACATGTATGTGCCTGAACCAGTTCTTGAAAATGGTCATGCCACGCTCTACTGGGATCGATCTATCATCACAGACAGAACTATTGTTGCCAATAAACCTGATATTGTGTTGGTAGATCGATCAGCGCGCCTTGCAATGATAATCGATGTCACTATCCCACATGACGACAATCTTGTGAAAGCTGAGAAAGATAAACAATCAAAATATCTTGACTTAGCTCACGAGATTGTCGACATGTGGAATGTGAAATCGGCGATCATTGTACCGATAGTTGTGACGGTCAATGGTCTTTTTGCTAAGAGTTTTGACCGTCACCTTAGGAGACTTGAGATTGGCAGTTGGGTCAAGGGTCAGATCCAGAAGGCAGTACTCCTCAGTACGGCCCGTATTGTGAGGAGGTTCCTCTCTCTGCAGCCCTAACCACCGGTAGTTTGGGTATTAACCTCGCTTCCGGGGGGATAAATCCTTTTTTTATATTTTTATATATTTTTGTTTTTTTTTTTATATACCTAAATATGTAAAAATATAATTTAAAGAAATATGTGAAATAAAGAGAATAATAATGCTAAAGATTGTTTGACCACGATATTTTTACGACTTTTTGCACATAGCATGAATTATATATATATATATATTTTTTTTTCTTCGCGGGTTGCTTTACAGCTCCCGAAACCGTGTTACTCCTTCGTTTAGCCGATGGTATTTGTGAGGCTATATCTAACGAGTGGCTAGCTCTGTTGAGATATATTTAGATGGAAAAGCCTCTAAGTGTGGTTTATCGGATTATGTACATAAGTTTTTAATTAAAAAACCCATTGGTACATGGCCGGGATCCGGGGATCGAACTCGGGGTCTGTCTGGTAAATACCAGACGTCTTACCCACTCGGCCACCGACGCACGAATTATATATTTTACAATTTATTGACATAGGACGATCCGAAATAAATAGTTCCACAACTTGTGTATTAAACTTTTTTATAACAAATCCTATTTTTTTTTTAAACGAAATAAAGTGTTTTTTACCAACTTTGGCCGCCATTTTCTATAAGACCCCTTAATGTTAAGTTGTTTTAAAAATATTGCAGTGAATTCTACGGAAAATTTCCGATTTTTTACATATGTTCGTTTGCTGTATAGTGATTACGGAAAATTTACATAGAGCTCAAAATATATTATAAAGGTAAAGTTTGTAAGTTTGGATGTAAGGGGTTTTCTCTGAAATTACTGAACCGATTCTAAAAATTCTTTCACGAATAGAAAGCTACGATATCCCTGAGTAATATATGGTATACTAGCTGTCCGCCCCCGGCTTCGCCCAAATATTTTCGAACAAAATAAAATATACCCTATAACACTCATAGATAATGGCTTACCTGCACTACCCCTCCCCTACCACTAACTTTGGATATTGTATAGATATATTAGATATACATATATAAATATAATAGCTATTCGCCCGTTGGGCACGTACTTACGTAGCCCACGCACTGGTCCGTTATCTCAGAGAAAATTTTCGGTTCAGCCGCCGTATGACCGAGATTGAAGACAGGCCACACATTAGCAATGTAAATCATACGATCTAGATCACATGCATGTGTGTGACAGATCGTTCCGGTCATCGAAATCAACCCCAAATACAACGATTTGAAAACGGATGATGGTTGTCCTTCCTAGGGTTCAAGCTATCTCCGTATCAAATTTCATAAAAATGGGTTCAGTGGTTTAGCCGTGAAAGGGTAACACACAGACAGACAGATTATAATAAGCCGGGAGCGAAAAGCTAATAGAAAAATAAGGTAGGTACTTAATAAAGAGAGGCAAGGCGAGTCCAAGGTAATGTAATATCATATTAATAGGAAATTCACAAATATTTACAGTTATTGTATGACGTGACAGCCACTCAAAGCGATTGGTAGAGACCGCAGCCTGTTTTCAGGTAGGGTGACAATAATTTTTTCATATAAACGGATAAAACCCCAAATATTGTCTAACAAGCTCAGGGCTGGATTAACCCTGAGGCAATGAGACATGAGGCCCCCACCAGAACGAGGCCCCCACCACATTGTCTTAAGGGGAAGTCAGTCATCAAAATTTTTAATCAAATTTTTCAGAAAGGTTTTCTTTTTACGAAACTGAAAAAAATATATATTGATTTTAAGTATATGACAAATATTGTTATTGTTTTGAAAATATGATTAGAAACATTTTACTCGATAGAAAAAAATCCTAAATACACATCTGAAAACTTTATTTATCAAATTTTATGGCTATAATATAGATGGTACCATTACAAAACTTAACATGAATATTTTTTTGGTAATTATATATCCTTTCATTGTAAAATTATTTCTATGTTGTATAATATTTTTTTTAAATTGCGTTTTAAACAAAAATTATCGCTTACGTTGAATCGCTTACTGTTTCTATCCTGCTCGCGTGCGCGCGATTCTAGATAAATGCGTTCTGCTCTTTCATCACTCATTTTCCCATCGACCACTTCCCCTTAATTTTTTTTAAGAACTATGAAATGAAAAAAAATGGGTCATATTTATCAAAATGCGTATTCAAAACTATTGATAAATAAAAATGTATTCCGTTATAATAAAAAAAATCTTGATTATTTGGAACCCAGATTTAAAACAAGCTTCGTGGAAATAGATCTAAAAAGAAATAATCTCGTGGCTGTAATTTGCCCCGCCCCCGCCCGCTTTCACAGTATAAAAAGTAGTATATGTGATTCTCTGACCCCTAAAGTACCACTATACAAAAAATCATGTCGATCCCGTGAAAAAAAAAAAACAAATCTATCCCACGGGATCCATACATTGATCCCAGCCATGTATTTAAAAAATCTCGGTCCAGACCGAGAATTGCCGGTCAGAAATACGCAGCCATGTCGGGAACACAGGTCGCGAATCCATAAGATTTCCCCCTACCAAAAATCGGTCAACTAATAAATGTTTTGTAGCTTCTACAAACTGACTAAACAAATAACAACAGACGTCTTTAGGTAGATGATAAATAAAAGTCATACAGCCTTGCCTTACAGCTCCCAAAACCGTGTTATGGTTCCAGGGTACCCAGCGAAAGACCAAGGCTCCCTCGTTTAGCCGATGGTATTGAGGCTATACCTAACGAGTGGCCAGTTCTGTTGAGGTATATTTAGATGGAAAAGCCTGTAAGTGTGGTTTGTCGGATTTTTTATTACAGAAAAAAACCACGGGGATTTATGGAATAGTCTCACAAAATACCAAAACGATGGTTACCTGAGCGCTTAACTCGTAAAAATGTCTAGAATGTACGACGAATGCGTTATTATTTATTGCTTGTAGGCGGTTATTTTGCGAAATGTCTGCTTTTGGACTGTAACGTTGTGAAATATTAGTACTGAAGGGATGAATAAGTCTTGTAATGGGCCCATCTAAATGACATTATCAATTTTTTTCTAATATATAAAAGTGAAACGTAGTTTTAGATGTATATATGTTCTTTTTTCTAAACGTCTAAATGGATTCTGATGCAGATTAATATAAAACAAAAAATGTCATACAAACACGCGTGACACCGTGCGAAAGGAACAAAAGAGCGGGATGAAGAGGGGCGTATGCGTATGAGCAGAGCGTATGCTACATGGCACGCTGAGCGGTTGTATCAAAGTTAGATGATTTTAAGATCGATTTAACATTACACCTGCTTTCATGTTGCTAGAACTATACTAAAAAAAATCTATTCTGGCGAAAATGAATTTGACAGATAGTCAATTTAACAGACAGAAAATAATAAAAATTAAATGCTGTTCGTTGGTAAGCGCATCACTTGAGAACGGCTGGACCGATTTGGTTAAGTTTTTTTTAATGTTTGTAATAGTCCGAATCAAGTTTTTAGGGAAAGAAAAATTTGAGAAATTACCCGGGAAATCCAATAGATAAAAGCACTTTCAGCTTTTCCCGAGTTTTCCGAATTCCCAGGCAACATTTCCAATTTTTATTTCCCTAAAAACCTTATTCAGACTATTACGAACATTTTAAAAAAAACTAGCCCAATCGGACCAGTCGGTTTTCGCGTTGAGCTTAAAGGTTACGTTTTTCCATTTGGATACGAATCGCTAATAAATTTGCCTTTATAAAAAAATGTGTACCGACTTCAAAAATTATGCACTGAAAAGTGTGCTTTCTGAAAGCAAATGCACAACTCACTATAAAAAATACCCAAATACGCTTTAAGTGTGCCTATAAAAGTTCTCGATTTCTCCAGGATCTCATCATCAGTTCCTTACCTGATGACCATGGCACCACCTGAAAAGTATACCCTTTCAAACAAAAAAAAATTTTCCAAATCGGTCCAGGCGTCTTCAAGTAATCGGGGAACATACTAAAAAAATATAAAAGATTCCGACGAATTGAGAACCTCCTCCTCCTTTTTTGTAGTCGGTTAAAAAGTGACACGATCTCCATATTTCTTGTGTGTCACGAGTGACTTATTTCAGGACTTTCAGCCTTCGGAATATGTAAAAAATTTAAACACGGGTGGTTTTGCCAATATTTTATTGTATGAACGGCGACGTTGTGACGCCATCTTAAAAATAGAAAATACCACTATACATCCTCTCACCCTGTCCGCGGGGACTTTGTACGGTTAGCACCAATATTAAGATTCTATTACATAATATAATCTGTATTTTTTTGTCCGTATCAAATATCTCCCTTAAGGACTGTTGGTCAATTATTATTATTTTAAATTGGATTGAGCCATATTTTCATTATAAATAGTTCTAAATAGATATAGTTACAAAACGCAAAATACTAAATAATAAAAATATGGCTCAATCCAATTTAAAATAATAACTATCAACTGTGTGGTAAGGAAATGTTGTATAAATAAACTCAACTTTTCAGTATTAACTGAGATTTGAAATATTTTTGACAGTTATAAGATGACCTTGACCACTGCCCCTTAATACTGTATCAAATATAATATTTTATACGCCATTTTGAAGATTATTTATCCCTCTAATGAAATTTTGTAAAAGACGCCATCTATATACCTATAGATATATCTCATTAAGAAAGAATACAAAACAAATATTATAAATTTCTGCGGACTATCGGAAAGAGTTGCGTTGCTACAGCTAAAATTCAATGATAGATACTTATTTATTATACAGTCATATGCTTCGGGATAGACGACATAAAATCGGTGGCGGGAAACAGTTGGACGGAAGCAGCACCAACATAAGAAATGGAAGAAAATGGAGGAGGCCTATACCATATCAAAGGGGTTCCTATAATTTATGTGTATAATATATAAAAAAAATAAGTTTAATGTAATAGGTTATAGGAAATTAAAAGGCTTTTTTATTTATTTTTATTATATACCTATATCTACCTAAATATAGTCAAATATATTTATACTTCGAAAGCTATTTAAATTTCGAAACTAAGACATATAGTTATTGCGTAATTTAAGAATTCGTGAAGGCCATGTGTAATTTGTATGAAACAAAAAATATAAGGCGTCTCCTTAAAAAAAATCTCGGCCCGTACCGCGAATTGCCGGCCAGACAGACCCATGCATACATGGGACGGTGATTCTCGGGTCGAGCATACTCGGATCGGGCTATCCATGGGCAGCATTTGTACCGAAGCATGTCGCGAATCCATAAGATATCCCCCTACCTAAAATTGCTAAAGACGTTTACTGAATGTCATTAATTAATGATCGAAGAACTTTAACCATGCAAAATATTTTGCTGACGTTACATTTGGTCACTTAGAAGTATTACGAGTGTGACCGTAAAAAATATAGGAAACGCGAATACATTATTATTTATTATACTTGCATGCCCCACACTACTTGACAACCTCTTTACAGACTTGCAAGTAGTTTTTTTTAGTTTTTTAATTAAATATACCTCAACAGACCTGGCCACTCTTTAGGTATAGCCTCACAAGGACCGTCTGCGGTAACAATGTCCACTTTTAGCCAGTTGCTCATATTAACAGAGCAGGGACGTGTTTGATATTGAAAGGTGAATCTAATCATTTGAGAACGGCTGGACCGATTTGGAAAGAAAAATTGGGTTAGTAACCCGGAAAATTGGGAAATTCTGGAAAACTGAGAGTACTTTTTTCTATGGGATTTTTGTATGATCTCAAGACCATATTAGAGAATGAAAGTTTATATGGTCGCTAGTTCATAATAAAACAAAAATTGACAATTTCCATTCTCAAGTTTAATCATCATCATCATTTTAAGACCCACTGCTGGATCATGGTCTCTCTATAGTGCACCATTTTCAGTGGTGCTCATTGAGAGGAATTGCCATAGTCACCACGCTTGGCAGGCGGGTTGGTGATCGGAGCACGAGGAGTCGATTTAAGCACATATTCTTAAAGGAAATTGGTGCTTAGCATTTTGGCAGGGGTTAGATTCGAGAACCCGGGACCTCCGGTTTCAAGTCCACCGTCCTACCAATTAGGCTATCGACTACCATTTTTTAATCATTCAACCCTAAACTACATTCAATTTGAATTTGAATGAATATTATATAATTTAGGGTTTAGGGTTTCAGACAATAGATTTTGTCCTAGGTCTCATTCAAATTTAAATAAGAATGATTTAAAAAAGCACTAACAGTATGACAAAACATTTTTTTTAATACTAAAATTAGGGTTGAATATTTATTTAAGCGCATGTTCTATTGAACTCTATGATATTTTCCCCCTTTTTCTGCAACTGCACTAATATAAAATTGTACGTGGAAATAATTTTAAAAAAAGTGTAGCGACTCGAACTGAAAAGTATGAAATAATAAATATTTCGTCGTAGAATTTGAAGACGGTTGGTGCCAAATTAGAAACAACTTAGTTCCCAAATTCACTAATCTAGACTATTCATTAGGAACCTACGATCATCAGTACAAATATAGATAATATTGAACAGTTATAAATGGTCTTCAAATTCTACGGCGAAATATTTATTATTTCTTACTTTTCAGTGCAAATTTTTGAAGTCGGTACACTTTTTTTTATAGTTAATTACAAGTATCATTACAAATATAAATAATCGAAATCGGCTTGGCATTTCATCGAGTTATGACAAAAATTGACTTAGAAATCAGTTTTATTCAAACTACTGAACCAATTTTCACTAAAAATGGGACCACACGGGAAGCACCAGCTTTCAAATAAAAAAAGAATCATCAAAATGGGTTCACCCAGTCGAAAGTTCTAAGGTAACAAACATAAAAAAACAGTCGAATTGAATACCTCCTTTTTTTGAAGTCGGATAAAAACATACACATCTTCACGGTATGAAGATTAAATGGTAAGTCTCCTAGATATGTCACTTTTTTGCATTGTGGAAAGGATTTGCAAACAAAATTCGGTCTGCGGTATTTATTGCGTATTTGATTCTATAAATCAGAAATCGCATACGTTCTTCAAATTGTTGAATTTTTTGATAAAAAAGCAATATAAGAAAAATATTTTATTTGCGCCGTTTGGGCACGTTTGGGGTTGAAACCATGGGTCTGTGGGGCCTCGGAGCAAAGAAATTATATAAGGAATTATCATCTCGTCTAATCGACATTTCAGGTGACAAGAGGGCTGGAGTATACCTTGGGCAACGTAGCATAGCCATACAGCGAGGAAACGCTGCTAGCCTTCTTGGCATTTTACCGCAGGATAGTGATTTCGAGGTTTTCTACCTATGAGTGTTTCTCAAAATAATTGTACGCAACGAAATTGTTGTTACTAAAATGTGTCACGAAATTGTTAGTACTGTTACTAAATTGTTTTTATAAAGTTTACTAACAACAAAATCCTTACTAATATCATAAATACGAAAGTGTGTTTGTTTTCATATTTTTTCAACGGGCGGACTTGCAACTAAATATGTACTTTATTTTAAGTCTTTCTTAATACTTAATAACTATATACACTTTAATATGTTGGTGATAAACATTACTTTTCGTAAACGTTTTCCGTAGTCGGTTAAAGCTGTGTGTATACGGCTTTAGACCAAACAACTTCGTAACGTTACGAAATGTTACGAAATGGTACGAGAAAAACAGTCTCAAATCAAATTTGTGATGTTTAAACGTTAGTTCATACTTACTTTATAAAATAACAGAAACAACGAGATACATATTAAATATATGCTGGTAATAAAATACGTCGTTACTAAATTGTAAACACTATTTTTATCACGTTACATCAATAAAATGTAATCAAGGGTCAAAATTAATACTTTATTGCAGAAAATGTGTTTTTGAAAGTATCAAAGTTGTCCTTTGCGCAATGTGACAATACCAATATGTATGGGGATAAAAAATCATGACTTACAAAAATATTATAAATAAAATTTTAATTATGGAAATTCACTGTGTTGACATTTTTTATGAAAATATAAATAAATGGTTTATTACCTACATTTAAAAAAATAAAAAATAAACTATTACTACATGACTTTTTTGTCTTTGTAGTACTTGTGACACTATGAACTTTGGGAATGTACAATTATTTTGAGAATTACTCTTATATATCACTACATATTTATGATTAGATAGATTAGATTAGATAGCTACTCATGGGATTCCCTGTGTTTTTTTTTTAATTTTAAACTTTGTGGCGGAAAGCTAGTGTGAAATATTCTCGTCTAATGAGGATTAAGACAGACGTCTATTATAAAATTGATTGGATTTTTTTTATTTTAATGTACTACTGAAGTACCTCAGTCTACCCTTGTGGAAAGCAGTCTTGCGGATTTTATTATTGCAACATTTCATAAACGAACATTTCCCACAAATTGAGGAATATTTAATTAATTACTTAAAATCGAATCGCCACAAATCCAGACGAGTTCTGTGGTATACTCGATTGTTGAGTTGATATCAAATTGAGGTTTGCGTCGATGGCCCAGTGGTTATTTGAATTTTTTGAAGAAGTTTACAAAACTACATATTAAAATAATACGAAACGGCTGAACAAATTACGATAAAATTTGAATACCTACATAAATACGCTTATAACTACTTATTAGAGATAGAGAACTTTTTTGTAGATTGTTTATTTCCACACAATTCTTTCCTACATGATTTTGTTATATCTCTGACGGATTAGACAATTAAAACTAGCTGAGGCTAACTTTTTCTCCGACTTGATTCTCTTATACTGTTAATGTTCAGCTCCTATACATGATAGGTAATTGTTTAATACTCGGAAAACTTCCCGGTGAATCAAACTATCTAATAGTGAAAATCGTAACAAAGGGCACAGACAGACAGATAGACGCGGCGGGGGGCTTTGTTTTATACTGAATACTTTTCTTTCATTTTCACGCGGGTGAAACCGCGGCAAAATATTGTATGTAGAATAAATTTTATAAAGTTGGCCAAAGTAAAACCGATCCCAAACATCTCAATCAACCCTTAAACGGTTACCATGACTTTGAATTTTTATAATTACAATAGGTCAATTTGACCCCGCGATAAAGATATACCTTTCTCTCTCTTTTCTATTGGGATGTACGCGAGTGCGAAAGAGATACGAGTATCGCCAGATGTTTGTCACAGAATTTTGTGATTCTGTTTAGCGGGGCAAATAGAGCATTTATAACAGGAGTTGTTAAGCGTTAAATGATCGAATATTTTTTCTGTCACTTTTAGCGGGAACACATAGAACTAAAATAAAAATTTTCATGTCGTTTATATTGTCGGTTTTTACTTTATATGGAGATTATGCTAAAATACAAACATAATCACATTATAAATAATGATAGGAAGCACTATGTTCCCGCAAATTAGACGTCCTAGATCGCCTTTCACATTTAAAAACAAAATAATTAACCATTTTTCTAGAGCTCTGTCTCGCGATACAAAACGATACCAACGAAACCTAAAGTAATAATTTAATTTATAAGGCCATATGGCCACAAAAGTTGGCAGAAGGGGGTCGCACGTATATGGCATATCCTGTTATAAATGCTCTAAGAGCAAATATGAAGAGTCATGTAATAGGGAAAACCGTATAAGTGGCATTATTAAAGTTTTTGCCATAACATATCGTTGTGGATAGATTAATGATTTGGACGCTTTTGGATAACCGAGATTTGTAGCAGCTGTGTTTATTTTATTTTATACTAACTTTTGTCCGCGGTTTTACTCGCGTTGAACTGAAACAAAGAAGCTATTCTTGCCTGTAATACATTTTCATTTTCTCGTTTTATTCATTTATTTTATTCTTCAAACTTCGTTATAATTAATTGTATTAAATTAAAAAAATAAATGTATTCTCGGGTCATCTACATAATATATATTATATTTTGTGTTATCATTGCCTTTGTTAGCTCAATATACAATGTAGTTTGAAACAAAACATATTTTTTTTCTAAAAACCTGACCCTATTAAAATCAGAATTTTACCTTTAGAAACCTAGGAGAACATGGAGAGGGGGGTATTGGAAAGGGCATTTTTGCAAAATTTTATATCATTAAGACCACTGGATAAAAAATATATTCCCCTAAAGCTGAGTGAGTTCTCACTTAGTGACAATCAAACCAAAGCTGCATATTTACAAGAACAAGCGCATTTGAGTTGAAGATATAGTTGTATATTTTCCTAACAACCCCCACAGACCCCAGGACTCCTGCCATGGACCCCCTAGAGGTAACTCTTTCAAATGATACCTCACAACACAATATATATTAATTAGATTTTTTGAACTAAACTGACCGCCATTTTAATCTTCGTGACAAACCTCTGTGACAGACGGACGGACACAAAAGTGATCTTATAAAAGTTACGAAATCTTAAAAACTTAAAGGAACTCACAAGATGACTCATAACTTGGCTACCTCCCTCCCGTTCCTCATTTAATCTTCTCAATTTAATTGATTACTTAGACGACTTTGGGGGAGATATGGCATTATAGTAAATTATTATAAATTTGATCATTATTTTAAATTAATTTAGCTTATTTGAATTATTATTGTTATTTGTTGAAAGCAGGTTGGTTCCAAAATGTCCAATAAGCCTAAAGCAATGTGTGTACATGTAAAAAAACAGCTGTGGATGGGATTTGAACCATGTGCATCCGCGCTGACTCCATACTTTTAACCGCTAGACCACCGTCGGCGTCGATACGAAAATTGACAACTTCGTGTCATGAGCAACCGTTGCTAAGGCTTTTCTCTGATTATATATAACTTTCAGACGTAAACAGAGCAAATTCTGAAAAACTACTGAATCGATTTTCGTCATATGCCTTGTGATATAATTTCGAGAAATTATTGTATCCTTAAAAAATTAGTCGTCAAAATCGGTACATTATGTATTTCATCGAGATAATAAGAAAAAATTACCTATAGTATAAAGTCAGTTACTTCAAAATTTCTGAAAAACTATTTTTTATGAGAAAAAAATGGAACCAATCCGGAAGAATTATCTGTCGAATAAAAAGAAATCATCAAAATCGGCTCACAACTAGCGGAGTAATCAATGTTCATATACGGTACATTAAAAAAATACGTTCGTTTAAAAAAACGATATTTAATAATAGGTAAACATTATTAATATATAATTGGCATGATGACTAAAAATTCTAATTAGTCCGTCAGTTAGATTATCAGAAAATACGTGTCCAATATTTTTTGATAATCTAAATGTCGGACTAAATAGAATAATATTTTGTTTACCCTTTCATCTTCTCTATTCACACGATATCTATATTAATACATTTTTTTCTTTGAACCAAACTGATCCTCCATTTTCCAATCACTGACTGGCGTGGACGTCAACACGACCTAGCGCTATGCCAAATATCAAATAGATTCCGAGAAAACCTCTCTGAGAGACGGACGGACACAAAAGTGACCATATAAAGGTTTGTAAAAAAAAGTTTCGTTAGACGAGGTAAGAAACCTTAAATAAATTTAATACAGAGCGTTATAGTAGCTGTGTACTCATTATAATTATAATATATATTTAAAATATTTTAAAAGTTACGACGATGACAAAGTTTTCAACCTCATCAAAGGATAGCGTTACTCGCAAATAAATTAAAAACATTAGTGTCAAGTTTGTATTATATAATTGTTACCCTGGGCGAAGTCGGGGCAAGCCGCTGGTATAAAATAAATGTACAAAGTTCCACTTAATACTTGTATACGTGTCCCCTTACTTCCGCTTTACAAAAAAAAACCTAAGCGCAATTATAAAACAATTTGTGACATATGTTTAACACGTGCTCACATTAGGGTCCATCTGACCACGACTCAGTTCCGCCTGTCATGTAGGGTTAAGCAAATGTCCATTTATTGGTCAGTCATGTGTAGTTAGAGTAATTTGAATTAGAAATAACTGGGCAAGTGTGAGTCGGGCTTGCCCAATTAAGGTTCCGTGCCAAGAGCTTAGGAATTTTTTTCTTATATTCACGTCAAAACAGAGCAACGGATAATATCTTTTTATCCCGGGAAAAAATCACATTCCTTCAAGAAAATTATTATAGGCAAGTCATGGGGACTGCTGACAGATTAAGACTATAAAATAAAAGTGTTTTTTTTTAAGTATCAAAAATTAATCAAAAACACATTTAAAAAAAAGTTGCCTTACAGCTCCCGAAACCGTGTTACGGTTCCAGGGTACCCAGCGGAAGACCAAGTCTCCCTTTTTAGCTATAGTATTTGTGAGGCTATACCTAACGAGTGTCCAGTTATGTTGAGGTATATTTAAATGGAAAAGCCTCGCCGAAAACATATCGCGAATCCATAACATTTCCCCATACCAAAAATCGTTTAACGCACCGCACCTAAAGATTTCAATTCAAAAATTTAAGGTTTGCTAAGTGACAATTGTTTTTTTCGATTTTTATCCCGGCGAATATACCTAAGCGAAAAAAAGAAGCAGGAGACGGGTAACATAAGTTGCCGTATTCCTTAGTCATTGTCTACCCCTATGGGACAAAGGCGTGACGAATTGGACAAAAGCACATGTCAAAAATCACTTGATATTCCCGAATCGTTATGCGATCATAAAAAGCACTTTGAACACCCTAAAAAGGTAGAGTATGATTGATTTTTCATCTTAGAAATAGCTTTTTTTCTAGAGACTTTGTCCCCGACTTTGCACGGGAACAACAATTTAAATACCTACATAAAAATGCTTATAACTACTTATCTATTAAAGACTAGCTTCCGCCCCGGCTTCGCCCGTGGATATTTACGAATTTCTTAGGTAATTTTTTTACACATTTGGTTACATTATTAGAGTTTTAGTAAGGATCCCTATTTTTTTTGAAAATAGAATATAGCCTATGTCACTCAGGGTGAATGTAGCTTTCCAATGGTGAAATAATTTTTGAAATCGGCACAGTAGTTTTTGAGTTTATTCATTACAAACATACACACAAAAAATACAAAAATACAATATTAGTATAGAAGTATAGATAGATATATGCTACCGCGGACTTTTGTGTAGATCATTTTATTGCACACAATTCGTTCCTAGGTATATCATTTTGTTATATCTCTGACGGATTAGACAGCATACGCAATGGAAACTCGGACCAACTTTTTCCCCGTCTTGATTCACAACTTTTATTGAAAATGCTCAGATCCTAAACATGATAGGTCTTAGTATTAAACATGGACTTATCCACTCTTATTAATAAACTCGAAGTAGCGACGTAGTAACTAAACTGTATTTTGTCTCCGTCTAACAAATATGCAATTCATTATGATAGACAGAGACGAAACACAGTTTAGTTACTACGTCGCTACTTCGAGTTTATTAATAAGAGTGATCATGTTTAGGAACTGAGTATTAACAGTATAAGTGAATCAAATCGGGAAAAAGTTAGTCCCAGTGCGTCTTAGTGACGTATTCTGTCTAATCCGTCAGAGATATAACAAAATGATATATGAACGAATTGTGTAGAATAAAATGATCTACACAAAAGTCCGCGGTAGCATATATCTATCTCTAATAGATAAGTAGTTATAAGTAGATATTCAAATTGATGTAAAACCATATTAGCTTTACATGTGTGAATTTCAAATCCCTAGTTCGTTTAGTTTAGACGGACCGACATAGTTTTTCATTACGGAACCCTGTACGTGCAAACTTCTTGGCTTTTTCTCTAGGAATTGAGTACCCCAGGATACCCCGCTGAGGTGTTTTCCTTCCAATGTAGTAAGCGGTTTGTCCCTCCGTTTCGCCCCATCGCTCAACATTAGTGTTTTGATGTCGCGACGTGAATTATTCACAAATTCATAAATTTCATAATTCTCACCCCACCGTGACCCCGCGAAGCTCTCGTGTAGGGTAGCCATATCATTATATAATTGCCTTTTAAAAAAAGTGTACCGACTTCAAAAAATATGCACTGAAAAGTGTACCTACTTTTCGAAAGCAAAAGAACAATCACTTCAAGTGTGCCTATGAAATTTGAAGAGTTCTCGATTTCTCCAGGATCCCATCATGATCACCATGGGACGACCTGAAAAGTATACCCTTTCAAATAAAAAAAAATCCAAATCGGTCCAGGCGTCTTTAAGTAATCGGGGAACATACAAAATAAAAGATTCCGACGAATTGAGAACCTCCTCCTTTTTTGAAGTCGGTTAAATACAAAGTCCCCTGCCGCCTCTGTCCCTTTTCACGCAAAAACTACTGAACGGATTTTTTAGCGATTTTCTTTTCATTATTACATAAGTTGATTCACCTGGAAAGTTTACGGGTATTAAACACGGACCTGTCACTGTTAGGAGCTAAGCATTAACAGTATATTAGTGAATCAAGTCGAGAGAAAAGTTACCTGCAGCGCGTTTTCATGGCGTATAAGCCGTCAAAGACATATAAAATAAATTCTGTCATGGCGACCGATGCACGCGTTCCGTCTTGACATCCACAATAAAAGAAGAAGAATAATGGATTATTATATTTCTTTAGATTCCACGTCACGCCTGGTGGATAGCACACGTGATGGGGAATTCGGTATGTAAAGTAAAAGCTAAGGTACGATTTTTATATTTTTATTTTAAAGATTAAGCTATTTTGAGAAACTAATTTGAATATTTTTGATTTCTATACAGTAGTTTTTTTTAATAAATTATCAAAGTTTTGGCACTGATGACGTCATTTTGTCGGCTGAATACTTCAATACCTTTGATATGTTGGTACAGAAAAAAGAACATCTGTGTTCTTTGACTTTGACATTTAACAAACAATAGTGTTGCCGTCTCTAAATCCTACAAAATCTACCAAAACCTACCACTTTTACATAAAACATATTAAAACAACAACAAAGAAACACATCTTTACGGCTTTTATACCATAGTCTGCATAGTTGTTGTGATACAAAATTTATACAAAGGTCAAAGAATATCCTACCATAAAAATGCTTTAACGTTCTTCCTAAATAATAAACTAGATTAGTTACAAAAACTACTGAAATAGTAGTATATCTAGTAACAGGGTAACATTGGTTGACAAGTTGACAAGTAAATATTTTGCTTTTATTTAGCCGATATAATGACGTCATTCATAGGTGAAATGTAGGTTAAGTAAATTATTTGTTTTTGAAAAAATAAAGACAATCTCACGATTTTAAGAGTTATAAATTGAAAAATACGGATTATTAAACCAATATCTTGAAACGGTTTTGGATTCAGCATACCTTAACTTTTACTTTACATACCGAATTGTGATGGTTCTGATTAGTCAGCCATACCACAGTCGGCGGGATAATCTTAGCTACCGATTTATCGGCATATTGTTACTATTGCACAAGATTAAACACTGGACATTGGCAGAATTGCGACGATAAGTCAGCACTGTTGCCATATATCAAAAGAAGAAGATTATATTTCTTTACTTAAAAGGTTAGTCAGTTCAGGTTTATCATTTTGTAGAAAGAAATTAAGTTTGCTAACCTCACTGGAGAAAAACTTTATCCTGCTTTTTAAAAAAAACTATATGCACCCAATCCTAAATTTACCCTCATAATAATATACCTGTCACATTTACACGTAAGCTATAATACTTAGTTAAGAAAGAGACAAGAGCATCCTAAGTTTTGTGAATATTTAACCAGTTAAATAAGTCATGTATGAAAGGTATGATGAATATAAAAGAAGCGAAAGAGGTATGTCAGGATCGTAACAAATGGCATTCGATTGTCTCTGCCTACCACTCTTGGGATGAAAGGCGTGATGATAGATAGATAGATGATCATAAACAATGGCAATACAACATCCAAAATAAATAGTAATTCCAAAATTAGGGGAAACTTTCGCCATTTTCAGGGTTGCTTTTTGGGGAATTTATAATTCAGAACACCTTTAAAACACAAGACGATTCTAGATGTTCGTTTGCTAAGATTTAAGAGTAAAGACCCCAGGCGCCATTTTCTTATTTACAGAAAATTTTTATGACCTATTCTCAGACCGACCGAATATACACAAAAAAAATCATATAAATCAGTCAAGCCGTTTCGGAGGAGTTTGGTTACAAACACTGTCACCCGAGAAATTTCAATATTTTATAGATATATCAATAAATATCCATAAACCTATACCTATACCTAATATTATGAAGAGGTAAAATTGGATTTTTTGTTTGTAATGAATAAACTCAAAACTACTAAACCGATTCTAAAAATTCTTTCACTAATAGAAAGCTACGATATCCCTGAGTGACATAGGCTATATTTCATATTGTTCGAATATATACACAGGCGGAGCTGGGGGCGGAAAGTCTGGTAAATTTTACAAATTCATCACTACATATTATAAAATAAAATCCCCAGCCGTCAGACGTCTGTCTGAATAAGGTCCTTCCTATTATTTTTTGAAAAATTTAAATATTCATGGCTTGCGGAGGTAAATAATGTTTCCTGTGTTGATGGAGAACCTCTTAAAACTAAAATTTCTAGCTGCCCTTTGAACAGGACTTTTATTTGGACATATTCTACGAAATTTTGGGCTGGAGTCCAGTGTTTGTGCTGTGATTAGTTGACGACTACGGTCGGCGGGATTATCTTAAATACCGATTAATCGGTTATAAACACTATTAAAGGCTATAATACTTGACATTGGCAAATCACCGATAAACATTGGTGGAGCCATGCTAGAAATGATTCCATACAATGTCGTATCGTATTGGAGGCAAAATTTAGATTAGTTTCGCCGGCCGTCAGGGGAGATCGGTGCCAAATAAAACACAGTGAACATCTGCAAGTTTATTACCTAATTTGCAACTAACAACCAGTCGCGCCTCGGTCGCTAGTTGCTATAGCAACCGGTCGCAAATGCACTATGCAAACACCTAACCCAGTTCTATTCTAGTCTCAAGTAAACATTTCTAGTATGAATCAAAGTGTCAATGTCATCAAGAAATGTTTTTTATTTATGTAATTTTTAAAACGGAAAGGGTAAAAACGGAAACCCTATTACTAAGACTCCGCTGTCCGTCCGTCTGTCTGTCTGATGATGTATTTCTGTTGCCGCTGTAACAACAATTACTAAAAAATAAAATAAAATTGTTACTTTTTTTTATTTTTTATATAGATAATGGTGCGGAACCCTACGTGCACGAGTCCGACTCGCACTTGGCCGATTTTTTTAATTCCTTAGTTGTTCGCTAGGGGAACTGGCGTCGGTTCCGAGTTGCGTTTTGACAGAAAGTATTATGCAATTTTAATAATTGCGTTGTCAGCTTCTCTACCAAACAACCTAGGAAGAAATCAATGTCATTTACTGGCAAGCGACTAAAATACAACTGGGTTAGGTGTTTACGGTTTGCGACCGGTTACTATAATATAGCGACCGAATTGCGACTAGTCGCAATTTTTAGCTGATAAGCTGGCGGAAGTTAGGACGGACAGTTTCAATTCGCAGGTTAGTTTCATACAAAACAGGGCAGTGCGACCGCGGCAATTTCAAAGTCGATTTAACAGTAGAAAGCATAGAGTACTAAAAATATAGAGATTTCAATCGTGAATATGGTACCTATAGTATTTTTTATATAGTATTCTATTCATGCATTATTTTCGAAATACTGGGGAACCCGCCTGTCACTGCCCGAACTGCGAGTCTGCGACAGACGTCCCGATTTTTAGCCCAAAATTGAATGTCATGCGCGGGACAGGCTCAGTCCTGCTTTTAAAAAGGAAACTTTAAAAGAAGTTAAATCTTCAGAGTAGATAATATAATAAGTAATACTAAAATATATTTTCTATGGCTGTAATCGACTGGGTAATGTAGAGTAGGTTTAAATTGTAATAAAATATCACTTTTTACTTTTAGCTCGATATATTGCAAATTTTATTACAACAACAAAAAAAAAGAACAAAAACAAACTACCCAAGTAACATTTTGGACCTATAACTTAGCTTTATATCACAAAAAGGTTGAGTAAACGTCGTATAAAGGTTTTTAGCGATACCTACGGGTTCTATAGAAGCGTTTCGTAAAACGTTTTTGCTCTGTAAGCTAAAGAGCCAAATTATCCTATTACCTGTCGATGTAAAGGTTTAATTCACCATTTTATAGAGCCATTATAGACTGGTGTTATAAAAGCTTCAAATATAGCCCGTACAGAGCAATATTACTCTATAATAGTGTTTGAATTCACCTTTATGTATCTAATTTGTTCTATAAGGTTTCCCTGATTACCGTTATATATATTGCGTTATAGCAGTGATGAATATCCAACAATACAAGCATTTAGCGACATTGTGGTTCCACAAATCACTGCAATAGTGCATGGTCTTTAGTAGTGTTAACAACGCCATAATAGAGCATTTTTGCTCTATAATCGATTTTATGGACACTTCTACAGCAATTAAAAGTGTTTTATTTGTTTTTCAATATCTTTTATAGTCTTATGGCGGCAGACGTGACTATTACTCTTTTATAGTGCCAAAGACTTCTGTAATGGTTTTGGATGTTCTTTTAAAATGCAATAGCGTACATAGCTGATATTTCAACACCTTTATGGGATAAATAAGGTACATAAAGGTAGGGAACTACTACTTTTAAATGATAATTTTGACCTGTAATGGCGTATGTATCTCTTTTATATTATAACGCGTACATTAACGTAAAGCATTGTGCTAACATAAAAGTTTATACGTCATTATAATATCTATTATGGATTTAAAATCGTGGAAAGATTATAAACGCAGTGGAACGTACAGAAGAGAGGTGCAAAAACAATATCAGCAAGTAACATCATTGTCCAAAAGTAATACTAACAATCAAAGTAAAGTGCGGGCCAAACCAGCGCAATGTGGTTCCGCACAAAATTTAGTTTGTATGAATGAAGTTAATAATAAAGACCCCAGTTATGTTAGTGATTGCAGTTCAGAATCTTCAAGCTGTGATGTAATTAAGGAAAAAACAAGCAATTTCGCGACGAAATAAAAATATGGGCTATTGATTACAATATAAGTCAACAAGCTACTAAGAGCCTAATACATTTAATAAACAACCGATTGCCGAATGTATTGCCTGCTGATCCACGGACGCTTCTCAACACACAATCAATGATTACTATATATCCTCTTTTTGTAACTGGCGGCGCAGCAGCACGCGGCAAAGGGGCAGGCAGGGGGCGGCGGCTCGGATCGTGGTGTGGAAGAGTTAAGGCGCGGCATGGATGAAATCTAATAATCTAATAATTAAAATAAATGCGACTGATTACGTGAATATTTATTACATTAATTAAACATAATCACAGTAATTACATTCATCAGAAGGATAGTGATCATAATTAGTTACTATATTGCACCCCCGACACCAGAAAAAATGAAAAATAACAATATAGCGATGTCTTTTTTGTGAATGATGAAGTGACTCGGTAAAGATGAATCGGTATGTAATCCACAGGCAAAACATTTTTTACGTAAAATAAAATGGGTTATTTCCCAAGGCCATTCCGCTACCGCAAGCAGCATAAAATCGTCACGCTTTAGAAATTTGTCAATATCCATTAGTATGTCCATTTTTCTTATACCAACACTGAAAAGAAAACAACATCACTCAAAAACCGAAATCAAAATGTAGTACCTACCTAATTTAAAGAGTTTGCGTGACCCAACTAAAGTCTTATGGAACCCTAATTTTACTCATGATGGCGCCAGAAACTTTGTCATGAGTACTATAGTTGGCCGATAAGGGTTACGGAGTTACCATTTCTCTCTATAGTACAAAACTGCGGTACCTTTAATATTATATTAATATTTTATTTTATTCAAAACTAAAAAAACCGGAGGCGCGTTAAAAATACTAAATAAAAATAGTACTATTCTATCGGTAAAACTTTTGTCGCACGTAAATTTTGCAGTATTGAAAAATAAGATAATATAAACTTACCACTCTACAATCCTTGAAGGTTGAAATCCACACAGAATTCACTTTACACTGATAACCATGTTTTTTATACTCTGATATGAACTACCGAACGTGTGTCGCATCTGCCGATGCCGAAAGAAAAATATTTGTGATGTATCGCAATCACGGACTCTACTATAGAACAAAATAGCACTATAATGGTAACACGAACGCTACTACAGTATAAAATAACACTATAGAAGCGTTACTGTACCCCCTATGTCAATAAATTGTCATACGAGTCACCATTATATCAACTTTATAGAGCTAAAATGTCACCGCTAACACTTCTACGGTTCTACTATGTCACTTATTGATGATATAACTGCGCCAAATCGGCTTTACTCGACCTTCTTTGGCCTTTTATAGTGCCAAAAGTGGTGTTTGAGATACGTTCTATGGACTGCTATAGAACAAGAAATTGTTACTTGGGTATACTGTCAAAACATTTTAAAAGAAACTAAATATAACTTATACAAACTCTTTTTATTACCATACCTACTTTATATCGTCAACAATGGCCATCTTTTATTATTAATTTGAAACACAAATAAAAAAATAAGTAATAAAAAGTACTGATTATTTACGTTTTTTTATTATGTTCGACGAAAGGATCCCGCTTTTTTTAAGCCAAGACAAGTGGACTCTGTTTGGGGAGTATTACAAATGTTAGATGTAAATATCGGTTATATACTGTATAGCTGTGCCTTGCGGTTGACTGCTCCGCTCCTTTAGACCGTAGCATGATATTATATAGCCTATAACTTTCCTCAAAAATTGGACTATTAAATGCAAACCTGGAAAAACATGTGGTGATGGGCAGGGTGGAGGGAAAGAGACCTCAAGGACGAAGCCCCAAACGATGGTTCGATCAAGTGTCCGAAAACCTGGACACCACTATTACCACAGCCCTTCATCAGGCATAGGACCGCAGGCGATGAAGGAAGATAAATGAAGAGAAGCTGATGAGTCGGAGTCACGATCCTCAGTAATGAGGGACCGACTGTGGAGGAGGAAGTAACTTTAATAGAAAATTTGTGCCTATACTTTGGTTAATCCTTTTTTTAGATGGCTCTCAATTCTTCAATTGACAATATAAAATTAAGTCTCTGGCGCACTAACTACTCTGTGTAACTCATTCCATCTGAAAGTCTCTTTGAATTTTTAAAAAACACACCGCCTGTGTTAATGACCCTTTGTTATCTGTCCGCAGTTTGGCCAGACAAGCTAAAAAAATATACAACATAATATATACTATATCAGTCCTTACTCTCTGTCTAACCCACTGTGATACAGGCGTGAGTATATGTATGTTAACAAGAGAGATATGTCAGGATCGTGGCATGTGGAGGTCCTTAGTCTCTGTCTACCTCACTGGGATACAGGCGTGAGTATAATGTATGTTAACAAGAGAGATATGTCAGGATCGTGGCATGTGGAGGTCCTTAGTCTCTGTCTACCTCACTGGGATACATGCGTGAGTATATGTATGTTAACAAGAGAGAATGTCAGGATCGTGGCATGTGGAGGTCCTTAGTCTCTGTCTACCTCACTGGGATACATGCGTGAGTATATGTATGTTAACAAGAGAGAATGTCAGGATCGTGGCATGTGGAAGTCCTCAGTCTCTGTCTACCCCACAGGGATACAAGCATGAGTATAAACAAATTTATGAAACTAAACATCCATATGCATTACGTGTTAGTGACAAAAACTCGATTTCGTATCGATCTTACGACAACTCGCCGGCAGTAACGATCGGAAAGTACATCACTATAAAAATGGTCTATTAACCACAACACTATGATGTGAAAAACAACTCTACAGTTAAAAAGATAAGGCGCATTATTGTTTGTGGTATTTTTAAGAGATGTGCCTTTCTGGTCAGTGAGGATAATTCGGATTCCCCTTCAGTTGGGACGGTAAACAAAACGCCCATTATAATGTGACAGGACTAAACTAGTGATGTACCTTGTAAGTATCGATATACACACACACACTTCACGGCCTATATACCTCGCGGTGTAGGCAGACACATCAGTAATAGTATCCACTTGACGCCAGGTGTCCATGAACAGAACAGGTGGCAATCCTGTTGCTGCACTTAATGGACCTATATATCTTTACTAATATTATAAAGAGGTAGAGTTTGTGAGGTTGTAGGGGGTTATCTCTGGATCTACAGAACCGATTTTGAAAATTCTTTTACCAATAGAAAGCTACGATATCCCTGAGTGACATAGGCTATATTTTATTTTGTTCCAAAATATCCACGGGCGAAGCCGGGGGCGGAAGGCTAGTATATGATATAGTACGAGTTGGGTAAGTTTCAAAATCAGAAATGTCAAATCTCTATATCTATACTAATATTTTAAAGAAGCAAAGTTTTTAAGTCTGTAAGTTTGGATGTAGGGGGTAATCTCTGAAAATACTGATATCCTATTCTGAAAATTCTTTTACTAATATTTTATTTTGTTTGAAAATATCCATGGGCGAAGACGTGGGCTGAAAGATAGCTATTTTTTAGAGTTTCGTACCCAAAGGATAAAAACGGAAACCCTATTACTAAGACTCCGCTGTCCGTCTGTCACCAGGCTGTATCTCATGAACCGTGATAGTTAGACAGTTGAAATTTTCACAGATGATGTATTTCTGTTGCCGCTATAACAACAAATACTAAAAAACAGAATAAAATAAATATTTAAGGGGGCTCCCATACAACAAACGTGATTTTTTTTTTTGCCGTTTTTATAGATAATGGTACGGAACCCTTCGTGCGCGAGTCCGACTCGCACTTGGTTTTTTTGATGTTCGTTATAGTCTGAATAAGGTTTTTAGGGAAAGAAAAGTTGCCCGGAAAAATATAAAATCGGGAGAACTAAAAGCCGGGTGGAAAGATAGCATAGTAAAATAATAATATCAGGCTCGACTGCTACACTGTCCGACCGCCGACTCAACCAAAGTGATGGTTCAAAAAACCAAACACCACGACCGACGACTTGTCACGACCGTTCAAGGCCAAGTTGAACCGAAGGTTTGTTGCGAGCAATGTTTCCCACTCCAAAAAAAAAACCTTTATTATAAATATATATAATTTTTATTTTTAATTTGTTTTTTAAGTCAAAAACCCCTAAAATCACCAAAATTACATTGAAATCCCCCTTATTTTTTTTTTATAATATTCTTCATTTATAAATTATTTAATATAATTTCGTTTCTTCTGGTTTTGACTTTTTTAAATTATACATTTGAATATTAAATTATTTTTAGTTATCCCAGGGCCTGTACTCGTAAATCAAAAAGCCCCTTAAACATCCCATCACATTTATTTACCCCCTAAATCTAGGGAAAAAACCTCGAAGTTGAGATCCCTGGTTGCGGTACGTCTCTATGGGCGAGTAGAGGGGATTGAAAAAGGCGTTCCCACGCACAGAGCAAGCACCAAGGTCAAGTCGGTTCGCACCATCAAAAACTTTCGTAGCCACAGTAGAGGGGATTGTAGAAGACTTTCTATTGGTTAGATCACGTCGGTTGAGTCGGCTATCCCACCGTGTGGAAGGCATTTTAGTCTTTGACAACGCCACTTGGTTATCGATTATCGATATCGATAAAAATCAAATTCCCATAAGGAACATCACTATATCTAACATTGTGTAACACTAGATGTAAGGGCAGAGAGATATATGAATGTATTATTTGATTGTCGCGGTTTCTGTTTCAATAATTGTTACAATCCATACATCACAATACAAAGTCATAAATAAGTTAATTATATTTTTTCCCTACGAAAATACGTTTATAACTACTTATCTACTAGAGATAGATATATGCTACCGCGGACTTTTTTGTAGATAATTTTATTCTACACAATTCTTTCCTACATCATTTTATTATATCTCTGACAGATTAGACAACATATGCCATGAAAACTCGCTGGGGTTAACTTTTTCCCCGACTTGATTCACTAATATTGATATATCTCAACTCCTAAACATGATAGGTCCATGTTTAATACTCGTAAACCATCCCGGTGAATCAAGCTATGTAATAGTGAAAACCGCAACAAAATCTGTTTAGTAGTTTTTGCGTGAAAAGGTCACAAACAGACAAAGGCGGTGGAAGAATTTGTTTTATAATATATAGTGAACGGTAGGTTATTTCTGTTTGCCAGTCAATAACGATTTATATTATAGCACCTAAGAGATTATATAACCATTCCATTTTTTATAACCACTTCTGATGAAGAAAAACAAGCGCTTTCAAAACCAAGACTTTCAGGAAGCAAATGCACAAGTCACTATAAAAAATTTTTAATAGTTCTAGATTTCTACAGGATCCCATCATCAGATCCTGACCTGATGACTATGGGACCACCTGGAAAGTATACCCTTTAAAATTTTTTTTTTAAATCGATCGCGTCTTCAAGTAATCGGGGAACATACATAAAAAAAGATACTGACGAATTGAGAACCTCCTTCTTTTAAGGAAGTTGTTTTGATTCTGGGAATAAAACAAACAAATAACACGGTTTCGGGAGCCGTATGGCAATCAGTCATGAAAAAAAATTTTAGACCAACCTCTTTGCTAACATTTTTCTGAACAAAGTCATAAATAACAGTCTGTTATTGATTCTCATCACTTGAGAACGATTCGTAATAGACTGAATAAGATTTCTAGGGAAAGAAAAATTGGCAAAGTTGCCCGGAAAATTGGAAGTGGTTGTTTCTACAGGATTTTTGTAGCTAGCAACTAAAATTAATTATTATATCGAATATACACAAAAAAATCATACAAATCGGTCAAGCCGTTTCGGAGGAGTTTGGTTACAAACACTGTGACACAAGAATTTTTTATATATAAGTAGGTATAAAAATGAAGCAGGTACCAATGGGTTTTTTATAATTAAAAACTTAGGTATAACCTCACAAATACCATCGGCTAAAAGAGGGAGACTTGGTCTTCCACTGGGTACCCTATAACACGATTTCAGGAGCTGTAAGGTACAGTAACCAATTCGCAAATTGTAATAAATGTAAGTAGCCGCATAGAATAACAAAGTGTTATTTATTTCTAAATAAAATTCGAGTTGATAAATTACATCTGTCAGTGTGAATTGAAAAATCTAATAATGTAAATTCTCTACCATATTTAATAACAAGGGACGGTGGACGAATGAGACCATACTATCGATTATCTCTTTGTCATATATACTAGCAATCAGCCCCGGCTTTTTATTTTTCTTTTTTCACGGGTTGCCTTACAGTCCCGGGAACCGTTGCCGGCCCCAGGGTACCCAGCGAAAGACAAAGTCTTCCTCATTTAGCCGATGATTTTTTGAGGCTATACCTAACGAGTGGCCAGCTCTGTTGAGGTATGTAGATGGAAAAGCCTCTTTGTACGGTTTGTCGAATAATGTACATAGATTTTTTATTATAAAAATCCGCGACTTCTCAGTTTTTTTTATTTATATAGTATTAAAAAAAACCTTATTAATAATATTTTTTTCTTTTTTCACGGGTTGCCTTACAGCTCCCGAAACCGTGTTACGGTTTCTGGGTACCCAGCGAAAGACCAAGTCTCCCTCGTTTAGCCGATAGTATTTATTGCCTATACCTAACGAGTGGCCAGTTCTGTTGAGGTATATTTAGATGGAAAAGCCTCTAAGTGTGGTTTGTCGGATTATGTAGTTTGTACATAAGTTTTTAAATTATAAAAAAATGCCCAAACCATGGCCGGGATCCGGGATCGATCCGTGGTTTGCCTTGTTAATATCAGATGTCTAACCACTAGGCCACCGACGCACTTAAATTTTGCTAAAATTCTCAAAATATATCTATGTCATAATAGTAGTTTATGAAAGTGTTGTATAATGAGGGGTATTAAACCACAAGTGTGTGTTTAAGAACCGAGCCGCTAGGCGAGGTTTTTATTATTATCACACAAGTGTTTTAATACCTAGTTATGTGCAGTTTCATATACTACTTTATCTACTCTCGTACATTGGGATTCAACGTATTAAATAAAATATCCACGAAATTCAGTAACTACAACAAAACATATTCAATGAATGGCACCAAAACCTAGCACATCACTGTGCATGCGTCAAAGCGGGCGCTGTCATAGACAAGTAAAAATTGGAATGAAAACTTTTTTGTAATGCTATAAAAATGGCGCGAACCGCATGTGCGTTCCATTAGAAAAAAATAATTGATGGAACCTCGTTGGTGATATAAACTTTTTGGATTTACCTGTATCGTAATGGTAAAAAATTACTTTATAACACTATTTTGTTAAAGAAAGTGTGTTATAAAGTGATTTTTTAATTTTATTTTGGTATTGTGTTTATAAAGTATGTCAATATAAATTCGTTTTGAAGTTTATAATTCGACTTTTACGATATGAGAGTAGATAAAAATATTTATTAATTTTTACACACCGCCAAATACAAGAAACAAGTCTATTGAGAACATTCTAATTAGCAACTACATTCAATTTCACATCCGCTACAAAAAACGGATGAAATGTATTAACACTTGTTAGTGTTTGTTTGTAAAGTTTCTTTGATTCGATTAGAACTGTTAATCCGATTTATGTAAGGTTTCGTGAAAAAAACCTTCATGAGAACCGTGTTAGCGGACGACAAGAGGGTAGGCAGAGGCAAACAAATCATCATACCTTTCATACATGCTCGGCGATTGTGTGTACTTTTAATATTGTCATCGATTAATAAATTTTTTATATGTTCTATAAAAGTACACCTAGGTCGCCCTCTGCCAGCATTTCCTTTCACTTCAGCCATATAAACCTTTTTAGTCAATCTTTCATCCTTCATTCTTTCATAGAGTATAGAATAGATACTGTGACAATCTGGCAGTGGTATTTTGCTCTGAATCCATTCACTCACAAGTTAATGGGTAAAGTCAGGATGAAAAGTGTGTATAAATGAAAATCGTTTAAAAAACTTTTCGAAATTAAACTTTTCATATAATAAAGTCTGAATATGGCTTCCTGGATTTATATAAGCCGATTTTATTCAGTAATTCCCATTCACTATCAAAGTTTTTAATCCGTGATTTTATTACTATCCTAATATAAAAACTACTGGACCGATTTTGATGCGGTTTTGATAAATAGATAGACTGATTCACGAGGAAGGTTTAGGTGTATAAAACATCACGCTACCACTTTTGGGAGCGGAGCAGCAAACAATAATTTATAATTCGATAGTTCGTTGTGAAGTGACATGTACCAATTCTTATCCTGAAAACGGGACGAGGGAGGGGCTCGAAATATATTAGTCCAAGGACTTATATTTTTTCTTTGTTCTAATTCCATGTTTTTTTATGACATTGACACTTATTTTCATACTAGATTGCGAGCAACTGGAATTCAACTAGGTCTTTGTCGCGCGACTGGTTGCTAGTTGCTTTATAGCTGTCTTACGGTTTTGTGTAACCTATTAGATTTTTTCTTTCTTCACGGGTTGCCGTACAGCTCCCGAAACCGTGTTACAGTTCCTGGGTACCCAGCGGAAGACCAATTCTCCCTTTAGCCGATGGGATTAATGAGGCTATACCTAACCAGTGGCCAGTTCTGTTGAGGTATATTTAGATGGAAAAGCCTCTAAGTGTGGTTTGTCGGATTATGTACATTTATTAATTAAGAAACCCATTGGTACAGCTCCGGAATCGAACCCGTGGTCTGCCTAGTTAATACCAGACTTCCTAACCACTCGGCCATCGACGCACCTTATTTATGTCTTCCTTTAACATTTGCTCTGTAACCCGTAGTGCATAAATGCATCATTAATTAAGTAAAGACGATTTTTTATTGAAAACTTCCTGAGTTAAGCAGACTATAGTGTCATTGCATTGTATAACAAAGAAAGAAAACGAAATGACAAATTGAAATAATTCTAAAGATATAGGTCAGCCGGTACTTTAAATACTCACGCTTGTATCCCAGTGGGGTAGACAGAGTATGAGAACCTTCACGTTAGCTCCTTTGAGTATAAACAAATGGAGGTGTGAAGCGGTAAATCACATATCTATAGCCATTATCCTTTAATTATATACAATGTTTTTGTAGCTTATTGAAAAGTCAAAATAATAATTATTTTAATATTTTTATGACCAATTAAAAATGGAATTTTCAATAAGCTACAAAAAAACGTGATGTATATAATTTAGTATAAAAGCGCTTTAAAAAAACGTATTTAATAAAACTAAGTAAAAAAATAAGTATATGCGAAATTACAGTGACACAGGTGTATTATTTACAGAGAAATTGGGAATAGTTTATACCCATACAAATTATGAATATAGGACTCAAAAATAACGATTTAGTCTTCCATCAAAATAGTGCGCGGGCATTTTTCTCCTTACAAACCTCAACACTACACCAACACGTTGAAGCAGAAAATTATTTCTTACCTGAAACAAATAAAAAAAAACTTTTACACACAAATCTTTACGGCCTTTATTCATTGCGATGTGGCCAGAGACATTAGTAACAATTACAATATTTTAAACAAAACTATATAGTATCCGACAGAAAGTTCAATTTTGGCCACATTTTCATAATTGTCGTGTATTGTCGTGCGTCGTTCGGCTAACTTCGGATGAGTCAAGCTGAGTATAATGCGTCGGTGGCCGACATTAACTAGGTAGACCACGGGTTCGATCCCGGATCCCGGCCGTGTACCAATGGGTTTTTATTAAAAAACTTATGTACATAATCCGACAAACCACACTTAGAGGGTTTTCCATTTAAATAGACCTCAACAGAACTAGCCACTCATTAGGTACAGCCTCACAAATACTATCGGCTTAAGGCTAAAAATACACTGGATTTCAGTATACAATAGAAAGCCTGAGACGGAGGCTGCAGATTCGGTTTTGGCTAAAAATCGTTATCAAACTTAAGCCTGCGAAATCTTTAGATTCGACTCGAAGGCCAAAAACGATGTGTCCGCCACCAATGGCCTAGAATGTTAGGGGAAAATCTGTGTACTGTGTTTGCCCGACTCAGCAATTTCCTCGGACACTCACGGGCCGAGCATTCCTTGTGTGGCCATTGGAAAGGAAAGATGTATACGATGTATGTATGTGTATACTAACCCGGTACCTATGCTGTTATTTTTAGAAGAAGTGCGTACATCCTCTTGTATATGCCCGATCGATTAAATACAGAACAACCCACGTAGAATATGGCTTTATAACAATTTGAAGTGCCTTTGCGTATCGAAAACTAAGGCTCTTTAGAACCCTGAATAATAAAAATATAGCTCAATCCAATTTCAAATAATAACAATCATTGTGTGGTGAGGAAATGTTGTATAAATAAACTCACGTTTCCAGGATTAACTTAGATTTGCCATATTTTAGACAGATACAAGATGACTGAGAACCACGTCCTTACAATGAGACAAACTTAGGGCTGAAAGGAACCTAGCCAACCTAACAACATCGAAATGTATAGAAACATTTGCTATCTCTGTCATCTGTATATGTCGTGAAAGAGATGGCGATACGACGCCATTAGTATTGGCTTACTAATTTTTTGTTCTAAGTTGCGCCAGCCTGCACTGAACTGGAAACTTGGCTGATGGCTGATGGCTGATGAGAGCGCGCAAAGGTTACTTATTGAATATATCTAAGTGAAATAGCTCTTATTTTTTCAATGGGTTTTACTGAATAGGAAATATGGGTGGTTTAACTTTGCCCCTGCTGTCACTTTCATAATCTATCACAAAACTCATTTTTTTAAAAGCGCTGTTATACCATTACCCTTCAATTATATATATATCAATTTTTTTGGTAGCTTATTTAAAATAATAATTATTTTATTATTTTTGCCAAATTAAAAAATCATAATTTTTTTTTTTTTATTTTCAATAAGCTACAAAAAAAAGCGATATATATATAATTGAAGAATAATGGTATAAGAGAGCTTTAAAAAAAATTTGAGTTTTGTGATAAGTTATGAAAGAGACAGCAGGGGCAGAATAATCCTTTATTCTACCACCCATATTTCCTATTAAATAAAACCAATTGAAAAAATAACGACTATTTCACTTAGATATATTGAATAAGTAATTATATGCTAAATTACAGTGACACAGGTGGAGTATTTACAGAGAAATTGGGAATAGTAATATCTCCATACAAATTATGGATATAGGGCCCTTAAGTATCCGTCCTAATTTACCACACCCCGAGGTTTTTCAAATATTTCGATAAATATGTAATGAAAAAATCCGAAAAAATATGTACGGTAATAGATATACGAAAACCTCGAAACGGTTTTCGATTTAGGGTTCAGTTCAGTTTAGTACCTACGGAACCCTAAGAATTGCAGCCAAAGGAACGTGTTTGAAAACGCTTGATAGACAATGTATTTGCAATTTGCTTCGGCGTTTGAAAAATTCGAGATTTATCACGTACTGATAGATACTAACTATCCAACCAGACTTCGTTCCCTTTTTAACGGTTTTAGAAATAAATAAACGCAAAAACTACTGGACGGATTTGGTTGCGGTTTCCACTATTAGATAGGTTGATTCACGAGGAAGGTTTACGAGTATTAAACATGGACCTATCATGTTTAGGAGCTGAGCATTAACAGTACAAGTGAATTAAGTCGGAGAAAAAGTAAGCTCCTGTGTGTTTTCATGCCATATGCTATCTAATCCGTCAGAGATATAACAAAATGATGTAGGAATGAAATATGTGGAATAAAATTATCTACAAAAAAGTCCGCGGTAGCATATATCTATCTATAATATAGCTAGACATTTTTACTCATTAGCAGCTGTGAGAAGCCGTTGGCACTTGTCAGTCCAAAAATAAAAATAACATTTGACATTTGAAGAGAAATGGCCCGTCGCACGTTGATTTTAGAACTACATAGAAGTTATTTTGAATACCCATTTGGAATGGAAAGGCGTCATGTTGAATAAATAAACAGATTTTTAATATTGTAACTAACGGTAAACTTTTCGACATATTCTTTCGATATTTAGTCGAATTAGAGTAATTCTTCGATCAATTAAATTAAATTAATAAAAATAGACCTATCATGTTTAGGAGCTAAGCATTAACAGTATAAGTGAATCAAGTCAGGGAAAAGTTAGCTCAGCGTCAGAGATATAACAAAATGATGTAGGAAATAATTGTGTAGAATAAAATTATCTACTAAAAAGTCCGCGGTAGCATATATCGCAGACTCTAACAAACGGCGCAAATATAGTTAATTTTATTTTATTAAAGATATATCTCCTCGGCTGATCATCTCTTCTGGCTCCTTCCTCTCGCTCAACGAATCAGCGATTCAGTGGGGAAATGCAGCCAGTATTCTTGCCACTATTCCACGTGGACCTGGTTTATTTAGTTATTTTTAATATTTAGATTAATTTTATATTCTCTAATTTATCTATACTAATTATCCCTTATTAATATAAATGCGAATGTAAGTTTGTTTGTTACGCTTTCACGCAAAAACTACTTAACCGATTTTTGCACATATATTCTTGGAGGTATTAGAAGTAACATAGGATACTTTTTATTAAAAAAAAATTATTTTTACGAAAGTTAAAAAAATTGTTTGTCAAAAAACACGGTATACCTATTATACTCTTTGCATTTCTATAACGTATACTCTGTGGCTTGACTGACACTATCAGTCACATTCTTTGGGTGACAGTTTATATTTCTTAATTTTAGTCCTAGCTAAGGTTTTTAGTTTATAAGACCTCAGAATTTATAAAAATTCATAATTCATCCCTTATTAATATAAATGCGTTCGTAAATATCCACGGGCGAAGCCGGGGGCGATATGCTAGTAATATTATAAAGAGGAAAGATTTCTATTTTTGTATGTTTGTTACGAATAAACTCAAAAACTACTATGCCGATTTCAAAAATTCTTTCACCATTGGAAAGCTACATTCACCCTGAGTGACATAGGCTTAATTCTATTTTCAAAAAATTAGGGATTCTTACTAAAACTCCAATAATGTAACCCAAGGTGTAAAAAAATGACCTAAGAAATTCCTTACATCGCGTGCGCTCCGAAAACTATTGATGATATAGAAGTAGTGGTAGTGGTAGAGGGTATTGGTAGGGGTAGGAATAGGGTATATTTTATTTTGTTCGTAAATATCCACGGGCGAAGCCGGGGGCGGAATGCTAGTAAAATATAAATTTATTAAAACCTAAACGAATCCATATTGTAACCGTGAACGAAGCAGGAGGCGCGAACGCTAGCAGGCTGGCGCAACTTAGAACAAAAAATTAGGGCTAGGAAAAATGAGCCAATACTAATGGCGTCGTATCGCCATCTCTTTCACACCATATACATATGACAGAGATAGCAAATATTTCTATACCAATCCACAGTACCATATTGTTAGGTTGGCAGTACCTTTCAGCCCTAAGTTTTTTTTATTTCAATGTATGGCAGTCCCGACTCTTATTAAAGAACATAGTGATTGCTACTTACTCTATGGTCGCTAGTTTCAACTAAAAGCCGAAACTAACTCACACATCCTCTCTTTTGAAATCATCTCTGACATTTACTATATTGACTTAAACGATTTATGTCCCATTAAAAGGACAAAAATCTACATGAACCGTATAAAATAAGGGGAAAAGCAATAACTCTCAACCAAAACCACATTGTAAATTGTATGAATAAGGACGAAATGGATGACGCGTTTTAGCGAATTTGTCTTCGTTCGGAAACTATAAAAATTCTTACAAATCTCCATTTGACGCATTATCTTTGATGTTGTAAATTATTGGATACCTGTTTCCGAACGTCTTTTATTGAAGTTCTATTTTTGAATTTAATTTAACCACAGAACGTAACTTTTTAAATATGCGAATGTACAATATTATTTGATATTTATAAGGTTCCCTTTTTCGTCATTAGAGGGGAAAATAAGATTCAAAATGGCGTATCAAATATTATTTTTTATGAAGTACCTACAAGCTTAGGTAGTCGATATAGCGAAATAGCCTAATTGGTAGGACGGTGGACTTGAAACCGGAGGTCCCGGGTTCGAATCCTACCCCTTGCCAAAATGCTAAGCACCAATTTTCTTTAAGAATATGTGCTTAAATCGACACCTCGTGCTCCGGAGGGCACGTAAAGCCCGGCGTCCGGTCACCAACCCGCCTGCCAAGCGTGGTGAGTGGTGACTATGGCAATTCCTCTCAATGAGCACCACTAAAAATGGTGCACCTAGAGGGAGACCATGATCCAGCAGTGGATCTTAAAAGGTTGATGATGATGACCTACAAGCTTCTGTCCGCGGTTTCCCCGCGTGGAAATAGATCCAAAAAGAAATAATCCCGTAATTTGTCTCTCCTATAAATAGCCTATGTCATTCACCACTATGCAAAAAATCATATCGATCCCGTGAAAAACAAACACAAATCTATCCAACGGGAATCATACATTTTTCCATGATAAAAATTAGCCTGTTCCAAATTTCATCTAGATTCGTTCAGCCGTTCTGTCGTGATTGAGTAACCAACGTACATACATACAAACGCGTTTATAATATTAGTGGGATTAAGGGAGATATGGCGTACTGACATAAAAACACACGAAATCGATTCTCTGCTAGCCTTTCTGGGAAATAACCGTGATATTCGCTTTATTTCTATTAAAAAATCAGCTTAAATAACGATGACAGAAAATAAAAAAATGGTTTTAAAAATACCAATGCGATGCTACGATATGTAAACATTGAATTAGGGAATGCGTTCAGAATGCGTTTAATCGTTTGTCACAACTTCAAACAACTCGCAGGGAGATTTGTAAGTATTTTTATGGTTTCCGAAAGCAATTTACAAATCAAATATACAACAATGAATTTATTATGCTGTTTGAAAAATATATAAGCGCAATATATATTATATTTTTTAGGGTTCCGTACCCAAAGGGTAAAAACGGAAACCATATTACTAAGACTTCGCTGTCCGTCCGTCTGTCTGTCTGTCACCAGGCTGTATCTCATGAACCGTGATAGTTAGACAGTTGAAATTTTCACAGATGATGTATTTCTGTTACCGCTATAACAACAAAATACTAAAAAACAGAATAAAATCCCCATACAACAAACGTATGTAATATAGTATACGTTCATAGATAATGGTACGCCGACTCGCACTTGGCCGGTTTTTTTTCTTTCTTTGGGTTGCCTTACAGGTTCTGAAACGGTTCCAGGGTACCCTGCGGAAGACCAAGTCTCCCTCGTTTAGCCGGTGGTATTTGTGATGGCTATACCCAGGCTGACGCAACTTAGAACAAAAAAATTAGGGCTAGGAAAAATGAGCCAATACTAATGGCGTCGTATCGCCATCTCTTTCACGCCATATACAAATGACAGACATAGCAAATATTTCTATACCAATCTACAGTACGATGTTGTTAGGTTGGCAGTACCTTTCAGCTCTAAGTTTGTTTCATTTCAATGTATGGCAGTCCCGACTCTTACTATAAAACATAGACTCTATATGGTATTGGTAAAAAATATATTGGTATTTGAAAAATATTTTCTTAGTCCACCTCTACGCCCCTTACGCCCCGAATATACCTTCCTTGAAATCATCGAATTAACGAAGAAAACTAGCGGTAGTAGCCCGACTTTTACCCACCCTGATTTTTAGGATTCCGTACCCAAAAGGAAAGAGCTGAAACCCTATTACTAAGGCTCCGCTTGTCCGTCCGTTCGTCCGTCTGTCACAGGTCTGTATCTTTTGAACCGTAATAGGTAGACACTTGAAATTTTCACAGAGTGTGTATTACTATGGCCGCTATAACAACAAATTATAAAAACAAAGTAAAGTTAAAATAAAAGAGGTCCCCAAACAAGAAACGTGTTTTTTTAATAATCGTCTGTCACAGGGCTGTATCTTTTGAACCGTAATAGGTAGACACTCGGCGATTTTTGCTCGATCTTAATAATGGCAATCAAACAAAAGTCTAATTAACTAGTATAACTATAATGCATAACAACAAATAGTAAAATCGGCCAAGTGTGAGTTGGACTCGCGCTAATTTGTTCCTGCGCCATACAGGGACATCAAACTTGGTCTGACCTTGGCCGATTTTTATAATATTAGTTTTTCAGCAGTTAATGAACCCCGAAACTAAATCATTCTTTGTTAATAATTAAACAATACAAAGGATGCACACAGTACATTTCCAATAACTATTATGATATAGGTAGTCACCGGCAGCCCTTGTTTCCCAGGATTATTCGCAATGATTTCAACCGTTAACCGCCTCAATTGGATAGTGATGGGTATAGAAATTAATTTTTATCGATAAAAACTACGCAACGAATTAAAATTATGTAAACGAGATGCGTTGTGATTAGAATCGATAATATAAAATATAAAGATAAGATAGGCCAAGATTCACGTGCCAGAAATATGAGAAACGGACTTCGGTTATTCTAGTATTGTACAAAAACTATTAGAAATGATAAGTTGCAGTTAATTAATTTCTAAAGTACTTATGTGAAATTTTAAATGTCATGGTAACGATAAAATTGAATATCTTACTAATATTTTTTTTTTTTTTGTTTTTAAGTTTGGATGTAGAGGGTAATCTCTTAAACTACAAACTCTTTCACGGATAGAAATCTATGATATCCCTGAAAATTGGTCGAAAATACGCGTGAAATTGAGGACTTCAAACAATTAAGCGTTTCCACCATAACATTTTTCGTATACTTATCTTTCGAAAGGTATTTTAATTTCGAATCTAAGACATATAAGTAATTAATATGGGGCAAAAGATACGAGACGGGTTCTTAAATTGTCTATAAATTTAGCGTGTTTACTTATTCGTCAGTGTTGCCGTTCTCAAATTGAGCCTATATCTATCTTCAAAATATATAACAACCGTCGTGTCACTGAATCAACGCACAGCTTAAACCACTGAAGATATTTGTAAGGCTGTGTGGTAAAGATATAAATATAAAAATTGGAAGGTGTAAGGTTGGAAGGAATTAAAGGGTGTAGGTAGAGGTGCAATAAGAAAGTTTTTTTTTGGAAAATCAACCCCTAAAGGTCGTGAAATAGGGTGTAAATAATTGTAAAACTAAATTGTAAATTGATCCGATGTTATGATTTCAGAAAAGTGGCCAGTCAATGGAGTTTATATGGACGTTGTTATTCTGGCCAAAACAGTGCCAAACAGTGATATATAATATTATCGAAAGCGTCACATCCCTAGATATGTCCTAAGGCGATACAGGCTCGTGTGCATCATAGGCCGCATAATGTTCACTGTGAGTAGTAGAGAAACGCACCCATTGTCAATACAGCAATAATTAATATTTTAGTTTTGATAACTTGTTTTTGGAGCTGTGTGAAAGTTAACGACGTCTCATGGCGGTCGGTTTTTTTTATCTTGACTTCCCATCCCGAAACTGCGTTAAGAAGCTTTACTTTTCTTATTAATACATATATTATTTCTCAAATTCAACGCCATTTTGAAGATTATTTTTCCCTCTAATGACGAAAAATAAACAAAAAATAAACAAATAAATTCATGGACGCTGGTCCTATGCTTAATAATCAGGCGGTGGCAAGGTCACATGTCGTCTTCTCTAATACTAATTTATTTATTTTGTAAGAGACGCCATCTATTGGAGATCAGTTGAACTACAACAACACCACTAACGGTGGGAAATATTTGGTAGGTAGGGAGGGGGTAATCTCTGTAATTACTGATCCCCGATTCTGAAAATTATTTCACATATAGGAATATATATTATCCCTGAGTGCTATAGGCAATTTTTTTTGTTTGAGAATAGCCACGGGCGAAGCCGGGGGCGGAAATCTATTCACTTACATTTTGGAAATGCTAAAAATATCTCCAAACACGGCCGAATTTGAAGAAAATTTTCCCGAAATTTTTACCAATTATTATAATTTTTCTCCCGACCCCTGTGTTTTTTGTAAGGCGACAGAGCCACTCTGTTGACATTCGTTGGAATAATGAAATGCTAACTTCAAAAAACTGGTCAAGTGCGTATCGATACGCCACCGTGGTTCCGTACAATTAGCAATTTATTTTCTTCGGAAACATATTTTTTCGGGCTTTAGGATTCTAACAAGAAATATCCTGGGAGAATGAGACAACTCTCCAGCACTCCAACAATCTTAGTGCAAAAATTCAGGTCTACCCGTTCCTCTGTTTTGACATGAAAGAAATACAAATAAACAAACATATTTTCCTTTTTATAATATAACTAGCGGACCCGGCAGACGTCCTGCCCAAACGTTGGCTTGCCTGCACTAAACCCTACCCCTACCCTACCCCTACCCTACCCTACCCCTACTCCTACCCCTATTCCTACCCCTACCCCTACCCTACCCTACCCTACCCTACCCCTACCCCTACCTTTACCACTACCCCTACCTCTACTCCTACAATTCTGTATGTAAAGTAAAAGCTAAGATACGATTTTTATATTTTTATTTTAAAGATTAAGCTATTTTAAGAAACTAATTTGAATAGTTTTGATTTCTATACAGTAGTTTTTTTATAATAAATTATCAAAGTTTTAGCACTGATGACGTCATTTTGTTGGCTGAATACTTCAATACCTTTGATATGTTGCTACAGAAAAAAGAACATCTGTGTTCTTTGACTTTGACATTTAACAAACAATAGTGTTGCCGTCTCTAAATCCTACAAAATCTACCAAAACCTACCACTTCTACATAAAACATATTAAAACAACAACAAACAAACCCATCTTTACGGCTTTTATGCCGCAGTCTGCATAGTTGTTGTGATACAAAATATATACAAAGGTCAAAAAATATCTTACCATAAAAAATACTTAAACATTCTTCCTAAATAATAAACTAGATTAGTTATAAAAACTACTGAAATAGTAGTATATCTAGTAACAGGGTAACATTGGTTGAGAAGTTGACAAGTAAATATTTTGCTTTTATTTAGCCGATATAATGACGTCATTCATAGGTGAAATGTAGGTTAAGTAAATTATTTGTTTTTGAAAAAATATAGACAATCTCACGATTTTAAGAGTTATAAATTGAAAATTACGGATTATTAAACCAATATCTCGAAACGGTTTTGGATTCAGCATACCTTAACTTTTACTTTACCTACCGAATTCTACTCCTGCGATTCCCATACAAAACTACTTTTTGATTTTTCAGCTGAACTTTAGGGTTTTTCCAACTTTTTTTTCTTTTAAACCACCCCTGTGTTGTAACGAACAAAACAAAAACAAGAATTAGCCAAATTGGTTCAGCCGTTCTCGAGTTTTAGCGTGACAAAGAAATGTTAATTGATATTTACTATTTTCTCGTATTTACCTATAGATAATTTCACATACTCTATGAAAACATTAACTAAAACTTGCTATTTCTAATAGTTTTTGTATAATACTCTGGAAGAGCATAATAATTTTTTTTTTGTAAAATCGTTCTTTCTCTTGTTTCTGGTACGTGAATCTTATCTTATTCTTGGTTATTATATCCATTATATTTGCAGTGTATCTTTCTAACAACATTTTAATTGTTCATTTGTTCATTGCGCCAACAAGCTTGCTCTTAAAACAAGGCTTACAGTTGCTAATTTGTCCTTTTCTGAAAATTTTATTTACCTACTCGTACATGAGAATTCGAGCGTAAATCTAGCATACTAGCAGACACAGTTACTGATGACTCTGTCCACACCGCAAGTGATAAAGGCTGTGACGATGTATGTATAGAGGTATAAAAAGAGGTGGCCGAGTGGTTAAGAGTATAGTGTACCGCGTCCATGTCCATACAAACGGAGAAAACGTTTTACTACCCCTAAATATTATTTAATTTTAACGATTTTGTAATATGTTACTGACATAATGAAAAACTACGTACGTATTTTTTCCTTTTTTCAAAATTCGTAATAGGTCAAAAGTTATAAGCCCCTCAAATCTCGGTTTTTTTGGTTCATAACTTGCTGATAATAAACCGTCTGTATTTGAGAAACAAAGCAAAATTTCAAAAAAAGCAAAACGTACGTACGTAGATTATAATCTGCTAAAACGTTTGACACCAAAATTATAAGGTTTCGTTATAGTTTAGTAGGTGTAAATCGTTTTCCCCCAAAACGCAATTTTCAACGAAGAACATACCTACGAACACTCACGAGCTGCAGTGGTCTCTGTCGCACTGATGCCCGGGGGAAGAGCGCGCTTGAGACAGAATAAGATTTTCTAAATACCTATTTTGCTGCGTACGCTGAGCTACACGATCCTCTTAAGACGTCTGGTATTAACTAGGCAGACCCCGGGTTCATCCCGGAGCCCGGCCATGTACCAATAGGTTTTTTAATTAAAAACTTATGTACTTAATCCGACAAACCACACTTAGAGGCTTTTCTATCTAAATATATCTGAACAGAACTGGCCACTTGTTAGGTATAGCCTCACAAATACCATCGGCTAAACGAGGGAGACTTGGTCTTCTGCTGGGTACCACGGTTTTGGGTTTTGGGAGCTGTAAAGAAATAAAAAAAAAATTTTTTTAGTTCTGCCAATTGCTTACGAAGCCCTAAAAAGTCGTTCGGAATTCGTGACAGAGAAGGCGAAAAATTATAATTAGTTGAGACAAATATTTGACTGTCACCCGGTTTGCATCTTCGATTTTTTTTTCTATTATTGGGACCAAGAATTTATCTACTTCGTGCTATTATATGGGTGGATACTAGGACATAAGGACATGTAAACTAAATGTTCATAATATAAGGTGAAAATGGTCGATTATTTGCCGACTATTCGGTTGATAATTCAAGATTGTTTAAAACCGCTTAATTTGCTACTGAATAAAAAGTAGAAAATATAGTAAGTTCTGGCATTTTAGTACCGATTATTTTCCATTTCCAGTACCATAAGTGCCGATTAGTCGGTCTGTTTTCCGACTAATCGCCGACTATAAAAGTGGCCGACTAGTCGATAGATGACTCATAAATATGTTGGGGTCGCTACTTGAGCTGGTGTAAATTATAGACGTGGACTGTATTATGCTGGTTTATATTATTATAAATGTACAAATTAACTTATTCAATAAGCCGGTGTCGCGTGTCCGCTTCTTAGTTGCAATGGCGGCGTGGCGGGCCCGCCGAGCTCACAGTTTTCAGTTTAGTGATGTTCGCGCGCACCGCTAGTGATGTGAAGCTATCGTGCGCGAACAAATATCGCTGTCAAATCGACCGATAAAATCGATAATTTATCGTTTATCCAACATTAATTCCCTCTTTTTCTTAGTCGTGGTGCTTCTTAACAGAGCAGTCGTGGTAAATCATGGCGGTCCACAGCGCGACGCACTTTGTACTCGCCATGGTTAACTTTCTTGGGAAGAATAGTGCAGTGGTTTCCCCTTGCCTTCTGCACCAGACATTTTGAGACTATTTAGGTCTTCAGGCTCACTGTAGCCTCTTTCAGCCAGTTTCCTAGCTAGGTGTAAGGTTATACCGCTTATTTAATTCCCTAGAAAAGGTACCATGTGAGCCGCCGAATAAGTTATTATCTTGGACTCAGAGACCAAAACTCAAAGAAGTTGAAATCTGTATGATCTACTCATCTCATAGGATTTTCATGGCTGTATGTATATAAATTTGGTATGAAATTCTTAATTCTCCCATATTTTGCTAATCTCTTAAGTTATTTCTCAGTATGTACTGAAATATGAATATTGAATCAACCCATCTCTTTATTCGCTGTCTGCTAATTATTTATTATTAATACCATTGCCGCAGAGATTTGGCAGACTTGAGAAGATTTAGACATGGCAAAGTTAGTTACATAATACAATATGAGTAAAACTTTATTAAAAAAAAACTATATTTTGATAATTATTTATTTATTTAAAAAAACGGTGAACTAATATTTACTAATATAACTTATAATAGCTCAAAAATCGAGAACTTCGAAGGCAATCTTTCTTTCGACAATTTTTTTAATGGAGGAGTATTTACTCTTTGAAGAAGGACGTCAAAATAGTAATACATATATGTACGTATGTAGGGAATAGCCGGTAAATTGTCTCAGAAACGGCTGAATTTATTTTGATGAAACTTTCAGCGATAATAACGTAGCTCCATTATTTAAATTCACGGTGTAGTATTATCTATCTTTTATCCCAAGAGGGGTAGGCAGAGACAATCGAATGCCAACTTTTATATTCATCATACCTTTCATACATGCTCGACTATTGTGTGTACTTTTAATATTTCCATCAACCAATTATAATTATTAAAGTCCCCTAATGTAGATTTAATGATCTATGGCAGCATAGAAACCTGTAACAGAATTTTAAACTACCCAAATGCCCGTCAGTGCTCTTATCTTTATTATAAGGGAAACGTCAATATTAACCTCCAATTTAGGAGCTCTATATCGGACAATATTTTTGCTCCAGAGTAGCGATACTGTTTTTTTTAAATAAGAGTAAATAACAACCCTTAGTTACAATTCTGTATGTAAAGTAAAAACTAAGGTATGTTTTTATATTTTTATTTAAAAAATTAAGCTAACGAAACTAATTTGAGTATTTTTTTTAAACAAACAAATGTTTATTTTTATATATATATGTGTTTATAAATTATCTTAAATAGGTACTAAATTACAAATAAAAAAATTCATGTAAATCGCTATCTACTGGGAGAGTACCCAACAGACTGGCTGCATTGCCTCGTTGGATGGCAATGGTTATTCTTTGACCGAAATAAGAGCCAGCCCGTTGGTCATGTGAACTTTCTAGACTGTGTGCTTCCAGGTCCACATGGTCCCATCGTTTCCACTCCAAACATGTATTCTTTCGGAAGAGAAACATATTTGCGACGTTTGGCCCTTTCAGCATTGTAGGCCGCAGTGCCAGTTTTTTTGTTGTTATTTTTGTATTTTTGTTTTCTATGCAGAAAGTGTACACTCGAAAATTATTAATAGTTTTTACGTTAAAAGTAATAAAAAAATTACACTTAGACAATTTTTCTAGTAGAATGCAGTTTGCCAAAGTGTCTTAAGTCGCCCGCCATTTAACTAGTGAACGCAGACAAATAAATTCACTAAATCTAATCCGGGAACTATTACGTACGTGGGGGACGATTTTGAGAACACGGAACTTGTGCAGTGGCGGTGCTAGGATGTATACTAATATTACTTATAAAAAACAGAACTGGCCACATCCTCACAAATACCATCGGCTAAACGAGGGAGACTTGGACTTCAGCTGGGTACCCTGGAACCGTAACACGGTTTTGGGAGCTGTAAGGCAACCTGTGAAAACAGAAAAAAGAAGAAGATTCTGTGTGAGTAGATATGTTTGTTTGTAAGACGTAGTCGAAAAGTAACACCGATTTGAAAAAAATATTTAAGCCCGTCACAGACGTAGCTAAAATACGAAGAGGTCCACCGAAATGATCGGGTATTGAGTACTTTGGACTGAGTTAGAATAAAACCTTTTTTGTTACGTAAATTCTGGCCACGTAGTCATAATTACGTTTTAAAATAAAAAAAAAATCTTGGTTTAAAATGTCAATTAAAGAAAAAGGAGCTCACGAGTGAAAATTTCTGTGCCATAATTTATCAGAACTTTCGCCGAGGGTTATCTCAAGAAGCTTGTTTCTGTTTATGATGATTAAACACAAAACGACAATATATCGCTGGTATGCAGAGTTCCGTCGAGGTAGTGCCTCCCTCAGCACCGTAGTACTTTCTACATGTCAACCAAAAACAGCGGAACACCTGAAAACGTCGCTGTCATGAAAAAAATTATTCATGATGACCGACATGTGACATACGAGCTGCAGATTCCGGCAACTATAGGTATTGAATTGACTGCAATTCAACCTATTTTGCATAATGACTTGGGTGTCAGAAAGCGTCAATTATTAACTAACACTACATTGATAAGAAAAAAAGTAAATTGAATAATACTAAATTTTAAACTAATAACTAGGTACATGTATAGAACATTATAGGACATGTTGGTTGCTATATATTCTACGGTTACCGCTGATTGGTACCTACATTTCAAATTAAAAAAAAATGCACGAGGAAGCCTGGGGCGGTAAAGCTTGCTTATATGGCTGCTAATCGGCGATAATATAACGGAAAGAAAGTCTATATAAATTAAAATTAAATGCTGCTCGTTGATAGCCGTATCACATCAATCATATGAGAACAGCTGGACCGATTTAGCAACTATTTTTTAAACTTGGGATATTTGGGAAATCTGAAAGTAATTTCTATGGGATTTTTGTACGACTCTAGTCTTGACTATATGAAAAGAACGTTAATATGGGCTTCCGAAACAGCGCTACGGTCCCAGGGTACCCAACGGAAGACCAAGTCTCCCTCTTTTAGCCGATGGTATATATATTATATAACTAATGTTTGTTCGCCCTAGTATATTTTGTGTTATTACTTATCGCCGGCACATATTGCTTTCATATTGATTGTTGAGGGGACAGCAGATATTTCATTAGGAAGATTTACATGGTCCTGCCTGTGGCAAGTTACTGCCTACTAATATTATAAAGAGAGTGTGACTTTGTTTGTATTAAGAAAACTCGGAAACTACTGAACCGATTTGAAAGATTTTGTTAATAGTTACTGCCCCGACCCTTTAAGTCGTAGCGTGATGTTTTATATAGATTATGATTCGATTAGATCCAAACGATTGTAAACACAAATTGTTTTTTTTTCTTTCTTCACGGGAACATCCTCACCAAAGACTACCTCACTCAGCCGATGATTTTTTGAGGATATACCTACCGAGTGACCAGCTCTGTTGAGGTATGTAGATGGAAAAGCCTCTTTGTACGGTTTGTCGGATAATGTACATAATTTTTTTATTATAAAAACCCATTGGTACGTGGTCGGATGTGGGGATCGAATCCGTGACTTATGAGCCGGGTGCCGACGTCTTTCCCACTCGACCACGAAACGAATGTCTTTAGCCGTTTAATTAAGGAAGACAAACGGACAGCACTTAAAGTTTAATATTAGTAGCTAGCGAATTTAGCATTAATTCTAGAAATCTAGACAATACAGACTTGTCTGTGCCTATGCCAAAACACAACGGGATATTCCCTGCACATGTACTATAAATAAACCAGACACAATGAATGCGTCTGGATGGATCAGTGGTCAAATTAGAAAATTATTCGGTTCAAAATATCCGAACAAAGTTGCCTGTTTGTCTGCGCCCGATCCACTCCGAAACTACTGGACGGATTTTGTTGCGTTTTCACGATTAGATAGACTGATTCACGAGAAAGCTTTACCTGTATGAAAAATGGACCTATCATGTTTGGGAGCTGAGTAATAACAGTATTAGTAAATCAAGTCGGAGGAAAAGTTAGAGCCAGCGCGCTTTCATGGCTTTCTATCTAATCCATCAGAGATATAATAAAGTGATGTAGGAATGAATTGTATAGAATAAAATGATCTACAAAAAAGTCCGTGCTAGCATATATCTATCTCTAATAGATAAGTAGTTATAAGCGTATTTATAATAAAAAGTGTACAGACTTCAAAAATTGTGCGATGGAAAAGTGTGCTTTCCGAAAGCAAATGCACAAGTCACTATAAAAAACCTAAATCGCTTCAAGTGTGCCTATAAAATTTTAAGAGTTCTCGATTTCTTCAGGATCCCATCATCAGATCCAGACCTGATGACCATGGGACCACCTGGAAAGTATACCCTCAAAAACAAATAAAAGATTCCGACGAATTGAGAACTTCCTCCTCTTTTTCTTGAAGTCAGTTAACCAGAGATGTACCTTCGCTGCATTGACCACTAGGCTATAGGCTATAGGTATTTAGAAAACACTTTTAAGGCGTGGTAGAGTTTGTGATATAGTCCCGTTTTTGCTCTAACGTCGCTACTAACTAATATATCAAGGAGAGGCGTTTTTCCTGAGGGGATATTTTTATTGGGAAAGGAAAATCTAGGAAGAGAAATGCTTAGATTCGCTATTTCTTTAATTAAACATCTCGAATATTATTAAGAGAGTGTGTTTGTTTGTAAAAGGATTTTATTATTTTCGAAATACAAAAATTAAATATAGCCTTATCTATGATTTTACCACAAAATTGCTCAGGGATAAAGATTTTTATTACCTAGTGTAGGAATTTTTACAATTGGTTCAGTAGTTCCACAGATTATCAGGTAATGTCCGCTGTCCGTCCGTCAGTCTGTCCGTCTGTCACCAGGCTGTATCTCATGAACCGTGATAGTTAGGCAGTTGAAATTTTCACAGATGATGTATTTCTGTTGCCGCTATAACAACAAATACTAAAAACAGAATAAAATAAATATTTAAGAGGGCTCCTATACAACAAACGTGTTTTTTTTTGCCGTTTTTATAAATAATGGATCCCTTCGTGCGCGAGTCCGACTCGCACTTGGCCGGTTTTTTTTCTTTCTTCGCGGGTTACCTTACAGCTCCCGGGAACAGTTGTCTTCCTCATTATCCGATGATTTTTTTAGGCAATACCTAACGAGTGGCCAGCTCTGTTAAGGTATTTAAATGGAAAAGCCTTTTTGTACGGTTTGTCTGTTGTGAGCCGACGTCTTTCTCACTTGACCACCGACACCCCTTATATTATGTATTAGTATTAGTGATGTACGACTATGGCCTATGACTAAAAAAGTGGCCGAATAGTCGGCTTTACAACCTAGTAGTACCTAAAAGAAGTAGATAGATACCATGCTAATACTACTAAATACATTGTAGTAGACGTAAGGGAATCCTGGATATATTTTTTTCAGACAAAGTCGGGATGTGAGTATTGTATTAAAAGCATGTTAGCAGCAAAATCTATGAATATGTCATTAAGATTTGAACAAGTTTCCTGTAACGTTTTATATGAAACTTCTGAAACATCCACGTGTGGTGCATGTGTTGAAACATAGAAATGGTTGGAGTCGCTAAAAAATAATTTTTATTTAGATTCACCTTTATATCTGCCTTAGAAGGAGGGTAATGTTTTAAGTTGTATATTTGTATGACTTGATTCATTCTATTGTATTAAAACTTTTTTAATATGACTCCATCAGGGTTTTGCTGATTCGCCAATGTCAAGTATTATAGACGTCACCTAAGATGTTCCCGCCGACTGTGATATGTACTATTAATCATGACTAATCACAACTATCACAGCGCGGACGGGATTAAATCGGATTCGCCATCATGTCACGATGGGGCGCGTGCGTTGTCCGCCATGACATATTATAATTTCGAAAGTTTGTTTGTTTGTTTCACGTCAAAACATAGTAACAAATCGGAGTGAGTTTTTGAACAGATATAGAGTGACATAGGTTACTATTGATCCCAGAAATCCTTCGGGACAAATTCTTGTCACGTTTTAAAGATTTCCACGGGCGAAGCCGGGATAGAAAGCTAGTGATATTATAAATGGCGGCGGTTCTATTTGCATCTACCTCACAAAATACTGTCGTCAACGCTTTATTGAAATATTTTGAAGTTTTGGTGAAGTTGATTTTTAACCTACCAACTTATAATTTAAATATCCTTCTAAACATGTCGGTTGCAAGGCCAAATGCTAAACCTATCGCTCGACCTACTGTGATTTATGGCACTGGTAGATGGGGTGACTACCGGAGACGACGGAGTTCAACTTAGATAAGGTCAGTGTACGAAATTGCTCCTGTACTGCTAAATATACTGTTGTTGCGAAACAAAACAAACGCATCTTTTCGGCCTTTATAGCTCGCGGTGTGGCCAGTTACAATGTCCACTTTTTGCCAGTTGCAAATATTAAACAGAACAAGTCTGTTGCTGCACTTAATGGAGCTAGATGTGTCACTTCTTTAATATATGCGACAATTTTGTATAACGAAATTGGCCAGATTCAAAGATATTATATTATATTTTAAAGATATAGGGTTGACCTAATCCTACTTAATATTATAAATGCGTGGTTTGTTTCTTTCTTTCACGCCACAATAGAGTAACGGATCGATGTGATTTTTTGCACAGATATAGCTGGACCGAAGAGCGACAATTCTTGTTACCTTAAATTTTCCAATATTACAAAACGCGTCTCCACACCTTTCTATGTGCACTAACTATGCAATATTTTAATTAACAACTCCGATGACAGTTTTAAAGAGTTGAATAACAAACGGGAGTGCCTCAGTTAAATGTGTCGACAACTTTAACTAATATGAATTTTTACTTTGATTTTTCTCCTTTGTAGAATATCTTTATTACTTCGACCGTAGAACCAAAAAATATTATCGACTAAATGAGGAAGACTTGTCTTTTCTTTAGACGTATTGTATATGTATCGCCTGTAGACAAAATAATTCATACCTAAAGATTTCCGGTAAATAAAAGGTAGCCTTGTGTCACTTTCAGCCCTTTCAGCTATCTCTGTGCAAAAAATCCGTTCATACAAACAGACAAACACACTTTTCACATTTATAATATAATAAAATAATATAATATGTACTAGAAAGACACGTTGAAAGAATGAAGGATGAAAGATTGACAAAAAAGGTTTATATGGCTGAAGTGAAAGGAAATGCTGGCAGAGGACGACGAGGTGTACTTTTGTTGAACATAATATATAAAATATATTGATCGATAAAAATATATTTTTTGAATGGAAAAATATGAAGAATTCAATATTCGAAAGAGGTATGTCAGGCTATCCTGACTGCTACGATTAGAATCTGCATAAGGTTGTCTCTGCCTGATTTTCAATAGATGGCGTCTTTACAAAATAAATACATTAGTCTAATTTTAAAAGAAACATTTAATTTTGATTGGTTTGTTTTTATTTTTCGTCATTAGAAGGAAAAATAATATTCACTTTGATACAGTATTAAGGCGCTTAGTGTCGCCAATGACCTTGGGCATACAAATGGTCACCGAGCGCTGTCCCCGAAACACATCGAAATTGACATATTTCGATATTATATAAAGGAAAGTTGTGTTATTTATTTTTAGGCATGTAAATATTTCCAACCGTCATATAGCCGTTTAAGAGCAAAGCCAAAAAGCACCATTCCATTATTATTATTTTAAATATTGAAGTTTTGCTGTTACAAAGAAATCTTTTAAAAAAAATTGTTGTACTAGAATTGATAATTACTACGTAACTTTTTCAAGCATTTTATTCTATCAGTAAACGAGTATTCTGTCGAAAATGCTCATTCCAGCGCATTTGAGAGATATTTTGAAAAAAACACCTTTGAGAAATAATATAGAGATTAGTTAGGGTTGTGTCTATATAAAGCACCCATTTTTAAATTTGGAATAAGTACAAAGGTACTTTATAATGTAAAACATGAAAACAAGGAATTGTCACAATTCGCTGACAGCACAATAAATAACCTGAACACACTCCTCCATACACAATTTTCTTGGAAGCTCAAGGAAAACATATTTAAACAAAAACTTTATTGCTTATAAAATAAGGTTTAAATTCGTGTAAAACTAAATAAGGTATTTAAGTATGTAGATAGTTTAACCTGTCAGAGTTTATGTTTAGAGCTCATTAATGAGATTTTCAGTACCGCCCCGGCAGTCGTCAGTCAAATACAAAAGGGAAGTATTTACCTTACACATAAAATATATGGAATAAGGAATGTAATAATATTTTATTCCATACAAAAACGGACTTCAGCAATTCAAATATTGTATAAAACTTATTAAAAATAGCAAGTTCTAGTTAATGGATCCTCAAAGTATATGAAATTATTCAATAAGTAAAAAAAGTAATAAATTTCACGCATATTTTCAACCGACTTTGCGACTTATATTCTTAAAATTATATTTACATATCGAGTAAAAATAATTTTACATACTTTATGGATCCATTAACTAGAACTTGCTATTTTTAATATTTTTTGTACAATACTTGAATTGCTGAAGTCCGTTTTGTATTATCGCAAGACAAGTTTTGTTGAAAAATTGTACTTTCTCATGTTTGTGGTACGTGAGTCTTGGTCTATTTTATCTTAACCTTGGTGTCGCCTTAAAGTGTCCTCCGCCACATTTGTCTGTGCCCTTTTCACGCTAAAACTACTGAACGGATTTTGAAGCAGTTTCCACTATTAGATAGGTTGATTCACCGAGAAGGTTTACGAGTATTAAACTTGGACCTATCATGTTTAGGAGCTGAGCTTTAACAGTGAAAGTGAATAAACTCGGGAAAAAGGTTAGCCTCAGCGAGTTTTCATGGCGAATATAATCCGTCAGAGATATAACAAAATGATGTAGGAAAGAGTTGTGTAGAATAAAATTATCTACAAAAAAGTCTGCGGTAGCATATATCTATCTATAATAGGTAAGTAGTTATAAGAGTATTTATGTAGGTATTCAAATTGTTGTAAACTCATATTGTACATAATTAATTTGCATTTAAAAATAATTACGCACACTCAAAGCTAAATATGTCTCCAAGTAAAGGATAAGAAATAAAAATACATAAAAACTCCCTCGGGATACTAGCGTCCATAGCACATAAATAACGCTGCCTGCCACGTCTCGGCAAATTACCCAGAACGGTGGGTAGAAATTGATGGCAACTGGCAACACTGAAATAAGTCAACTATGTTTCAGGATGTCGACAACGTTCCTTGGCCTCTTTTTAATTTTTTATGTATTCCTTTGCCTACGGCTTCGAAAGAAACGTTTCTGTCTTTGAAATGGACAAAATTGAAGATACGAAAATCTCCATAGATTTTTATTTCTTCTTATTCTATTATGGCTCCATCAATGTTAATCGATGATTTGCCAATGTCAAGTATTATAGATGTTACAGTAACAATAGCCGATTATTCGGTATCTAAGATCCCGCCGACTGTGGTATGTCCTATTAATCACTGACTAATCACAACCATCACAGCGCGGACGGGATTAAACTGGATTCGCCATCATGTCACGACGGGGCGCGTGCGTTGTCCGCCGCAATTTTTTTTATCCAATACAAACCAGAATACGCATGCGCACTGAATAATATGGAAGCGTCACGTGCGTGTCCAAAAAAAATAACGATATTCCGCAACCGTCATATACTTCTCTCGTCACGTTTTAACAAATTTGGGATAATTTCTTATTAATTTTTCTTATATTTAATAATCTATCTCTGTACAATATGAAAATAAAAGTCTAAAACTAATCAAAATAACTATATTATAAAATTCTTCCAGAGAGTCCTGCCTGCGGCATAGTACCCAAGACGCTAGCTGCGTTCCCCCGTTGGATGGCTAAACTTTTTTTTTCTTTTTTTTTTTCTTTCTTCACGGGTTGCCTTTACAGCTCCCGAAACCATTTATACGGTTCCAGGGTACCCAGCGGAAGACCAAGTTTCCCTCGTTTAGCCGATGGTATGTGAGGCTATACCTAACTAGTGGCTAGTTCTGTTGAAAGCAGAATATTTGCGCCGTTTGAGAACCTGTGCCTGTTCGGCCGTGCTGCCAGCTCTGGCGGCCGTTCTGCTAATATGCTACAAAGCCAATGTGTCCACCCAGAAAGCCGAACGTGTCCACACATGTGGCGTCCCATATCAGTACCCGACCCAAATGCCATGGTAGGTACCAGTGTTGCTCCGTTCAGGTTCTAATATGGCAGGCACAGAGACAGTTACGAGAGCTTGGCGGACCAATTCATTGATAGCACCATGACGGTATGCGCGTCCAGCACTTTTAGGACAGGACAGCCCTAAGATTTTGCAAGACGACGCACGTCTTATAAAATCTTAGGGACAGCCCATGGCGACCATAGTTGTCTACTGTTTTACCGCAGCGGCAGTATAAGAAAAACATGCCGCTATAAACGACATCATATGGCCGGTCTCTATCCACGGTATCTGTTCCAGCCATTCTGGAACCGACTCGAATTTCAAGAGACGATGGAAGGAGACCGGACGTGTCATTTACCCTGGAAGTGCGATCGAGCTGTGGTATGGGACGCTACGTGCGTTGATACCATGACACCTTCAGGGTGCGTCTTGTAGGGCTGGTACAGCTGTCTCTGAAGCAGAAACGAACAAAACTACGAATTCGTCGCTTTCGCTACTGAAACGATGGAATCGTGGAGCTTGGGAGCCAAAACTTTAGCTTAAGATGCTATAGTCGATACTACAGGTAACCTAGGAGCTGGTGCGTTCTTTAAGCAACGTATATAAGTTTAGCCAGGTGCGTCGGTGGCCGAGTGGTTAAGACGTTTGGTATTAACCAGGCAGACCATGGGTTCGATCCCGGATCCCGGCCATGTACCAATGGGTTTTTTAATTAAAAACTTATGTACATAAGTAATCCGACAAACAAAACTTAGAGGCTTGTCCATCTAAATATATTTCAAGAGAACTAGCCACTCGTTAGGTATAGCCTTACAAATACTATCGGCTAAACGAGGGAGACTTGGTTTTCCCCTTGGTACCCTGGAATCGTAACACGGTTTCGGGAGCTGTAAGACAAACCGTGAAGAAATAACAAGAAGAAAAAAAATAGAAGACAAAAGTGGCGGACATTTCTTTTTTGAAGAGACAGGCTGAAAAAGAAGGTTTGTTTGTCTCTTTTTCACTTCAAAACAGATCCATAAACTACTTTTTATTTTAAGAATTTAATACTGAAATTTCCTATTCTGAAAAATTCTAGTTATAATAGCAGTTATGTCATGACTTTCGTGCCGGCTCTACATAGAGATCTAAAGAAACATTTTTGAGAAAATATTCTGTGATTCTTTTGCTTATTATTTTCATGTTGGACGTTATTCTTCAAACCATTTACTAACGCGAGGAAATGGGCCAAAGAAATAAGCCTTCCCTTGACTGCAATTTTTATTTCCATCCAAATCAGTTCCATCGAGCTACTTTATTTCGCCCCCAGAGCATTTCCGGAATGAAAAGTGACATAAAATTCGCTCTCCGGCCCCCAAACTCTGTTAAAAAAAATCGCGTCAACCCGTTTCTCTGCTTTGACGTGAACACCTCTATTACCATAGCCCTTCATCAGGCAGAGGACCGCAGCCGATAGAGGTAGATAAGTCGGAGTCCAGATCCTCAGTAAGGACCGACTGTGGAGAAGGAGGAGAGTATAGTTAGATTAAAACAAGCAATAAATCAGTTAAAGTTAATCTTCAAGTTATTAGTGTAAGTAACTAAATGGCGGGTAAGTAGAAAATAAAATCCTTAAGGCGGGGTCGCCCCATCTTTGTCGTGTGTCATAAATTTGAGGTGAACGCAGCCTTACGGCGATAAATCAATGAGAACAAAGACTTCTATGGAGTCGGCTAAGAGAATCTATAAAAATAAAAATAAACCGTACAAAGAGGCTTTTCCATCTATATACCTCAACAGAGCTGGCCACTCGTTAGGTATAGCCTCAAAAAATCATTTGCGAAATGAGGAAGACTTTGTCTTCCACTGGGTACCCTGAGGCCGGCATCGGTTCCCGGGAGCTGTGGCAACCAGTGAAGAATAAAAAAATCTGTTCGTTGGTAAGCGCTACTTGAGAAGGGCTGGACCGATTTGGCTATTTTTTTGAAGTTCGTAATAGTCTGAATAAGGTTTTGGAAAATTGTAAAAACTGAAAGCGCTTTTTTCTATGAGATTTTTGTATGAACTCAAGACCCTATTTATGGTCTATTTAGGGATGAAAGTTATAATATGTTTCACGGGCGAAGCCGGGCGGAACGCTAGTAACTGAATAAAATAATATGCTATTCCTAGTAACTAATCTAATAATTTAAATGCAAAAGTGAGTTTGAATGTTGGGAGTAACAATTCGACGTGATTTTTTTCCACAAACATAGTTGGGCCGGAGAGTGTCGAAAATATGTAATATCTTCGGGAAATGTCATATTGAAATGTTTGATAAAACATTTGTTCTAATCGAGCGCAGCCAAGGTCAACTACATACATAGTTTGTTGCATTTTTCCGCAAAACAAAATCCTAATGACATTAATGTTTATTATGGTAAATTATTGGTTTATTAAACTTTAAAACATCCCTGGAAATATCTCATTCCCCCAGAAAATCCAGTGTTATACAAAAACTATTAGAAATAGCAAGTTGTAGTTAATGTTTTCATAAAGTATGTGAAATTATGTATAGGTTAAATACGAGAAAATTGTACATTAGTAAATATATTAAGAGATCTCGAGTCGCAAATTCGGTTGAAATTACGCGTGAAATTGTAGACTTTCAAGGCTTCATAAAACTTAGGTGTAAATGATTTTCATATTTTTTTTATAATTCACACTGCGTCAAATATATCTTTCAAAAGCTATTTAAATTTCGAAACTAAGACGTATCTAGTTATCGCGTAATTTAAGAAGTCGTAAAGCACATAATTTATATGGGACAACATTAAGCTGGAGGTTGTGTATTTCTCAATTCGGGCATTTTTTGGAATATGATAATAATACTAAATTATTAATTTTGAAGTTTTAATTTGTTTCTATTAATATATTAATTTAAGTCGGTTAAGATTTAGAACGTCAGAAAAAGTCGACGACCGACTGCGAATCGGAAGAAGCAAACTCCACCCCACTTGTTCCCGTTAGCGACACATTCAAGGAAGCGAATGCATTTTAAACTTCACAGATTTATTTTAAAGTTATTTCCATAAACGTTTAAAGTAAAAGGGAGGGTGGAACTCGGAATCCTATATTAATTATATATGACATTTAGAAAACATGCTTGTGACATGCATAAGTCTGCGGCTCTGAGACCGATAGCAGCTGTTAAACAGCGAGTAACCAACGTTGTTAAAAACTTTAGATTCTCAAAAATCCTAAAAATGCGAAAGGGTTTGTTTGTCCTTCTTTCACGTCAAAACAGAGCAATAGATCGACGTAATCACGCGCCGCCATACGGTCCACCGAAATCGACCACAGATTCGTCCAATTCATGTAACGAACGGTCCGCCATCCGTTTTCAAATCGTTGTATTTGTAATTGATTTCGATGGCCGGAACGATCTATCACACACACACATCCACCGCTGATAGTTTGACACTTTGTTTAATCGAATCTTGTGTGTCTGTGTGAGTGAGTGCATTACATGTGATCTAGATCGTATGATTTACTTACATCGCTAATGTGTGGCCTGTGTTCAAACTCGATCATACAGCTGGCCGGACCGAAGTGGGCTACCAACGCCTGGAACCGTGTACTGATCCCAGCGGAAAGAAAGCCGATTTACAGAACATTTTTTTTCTGCGGCGGGGGGAGGGGGGGGGGGTTACACTAACCCCCGTACCACTGTATTTTTCAGTCGTTTTATTCTCGCAACGGCGTTACGTTATATGGAGATTTTGCTAATATGCAAACATAATATTTCAATTGTCGAAAACTACTTTGTGCCGTTTGGTGTATAGAAGCTTTAGATCCGTGGGTTTCAAATGCTCAAAAGTTTAAAGATATATCCCCTCGATTGATCATATCTTCTGGTGACAAGAGAGCTGGCTCCTTCCTCGCTCAACGAATCAGCATCGCGATTCAGCGGGGAAATGCAGCCAGTATTCTCGTCACTATTCCACGCGGACCAGGTTTATTTAGTTATTTTTAATGTTTAGATTAGATTTAAGGTTTTTATATTGTTATGTGTAATAACGTAATAATTATAAATAATTTAGACGTCCTCGATCGCCTTTCACATTTTAAAACATCACAATTAACTATTTTTCTAGAGCTCTGTCTCGCGACACAAAACGATACCAACGAAACCTAAGGTAACTTATTACTTCGCTACTTCCCTATAAAGGATAAGATAAGATAGAACACGTAAATGACTTTTTCTTTAATTATCAAATTCTAGTTAGTGTATTCTTATGACCATATTCATAAACACATTTTAGAAACGTTTTAGTTAAAATATGTTTTGTCACTCTCTAATAAACCTGCCTTTACTAATAATAGAAAGAAACAAAACACATTTTAACAAAAACGTTGCTAAAATACGTTTATGAATAGTATGTGAAATTTTCTATCTTTTAATGTCGAAAAAATTGTAAATTAGTTAATATATTAAGAGAACTAGAGTCGCAAACTTGGTTGAAAAACGCGTTAAATTGAGGATTTTCAAGGCTTCATAAAACTTAGTTGTAACTGATTTTCTTTCCATGAGAAACTTTAGAATATATTTATCTTTGAAAAGCAATTTTAATTTCGAGCCTAGCACATACAGTTATTGCGGAAAATCGAAACATCTAATTTGTATGGGACAAAAATCATGAGACGCTCCTTAAGGTCAAAATAGTATATGTATATTTTCCCTTAAGCTTTTAAAGTCAGTAGAGTAGTTATTTTTAAACGTTTCTAAACGTCAAAGTCAATGAAGAATGGCGCTAACAGGATAGGGCGTGGATTTGAAAAAAAGCTTTTCGGTGACATGGAAGTTATTTTTAAAATATACTACGTAATTGAGATTTTTATTGGACCAGTCATCGCAAAGGGCTGCGAAGAAAAATATATTAAAACTAATAAAAACCTGTCATTAGAAAAGAATGCGTACTGAAAGATATATTGTGACTAAAATGAAGAAAAGTAGCTTACGCTGGTTTGGACACGTTGAAAGAATGAAGGATGAAAGATTTACTAAAAAGGTTTATATGGCTGAAATTAAAGGAAATGCTGGCAAAAGACGACCTAGGTGTACTTTTACTGAACATATAAAAATGTAATAAAAATGATATAAAAATTGATCGATGGAAATATTAAAAGTACACACAATCGCCGAGTACCTATGTATGAAAGGTATGATAAATATAAAAGAAGCGAAAGAGGTGTCAGGATCACAGATTTTAGTATAAAGGATCTGTGGTCAGGATCGTAACAAATGGCATTCGATTGTCTCTGCCTACCCCTCTTGGGATAAAAGGCGTGAGGCGTGATATAAGTTTAAACGCGCGTATCTCAAAAACTACCGATCCGATTGGAAAAAATATTTTTGCTAAAAATAGCCAGTTTATTGAGGAAGGTTATAGGCTATATAACATCACGCTACGACCCAAAGGAGCGGAGCAGTAAACAGAAACGTAATGCAATTCAGAAAATTTCACGGGCGAAGCCGGGGCTTTCCGCTAGTCATAAATAATTTGCTTCGTCTGGGATTCGAATGGACCCGTAAAAATACCCGTTAATTTTTTCTCTTATCAAATAAGTAAATTTATTTTTATTAAGGCGGTGTTACTTTGAAAGTTTATTACAGATTAGCATCTTATATTACTGTTTAAATTATTTAATTAATTATATGGGCAATAAAATTTAATTAATTGTACATAATTACAGGTTTTGTGGGCAAATTGAGTAATAAAATTGTATTTTGTGATTGAAATTTACTGTCTATTTGAGGGTTCCTTAAAAATACTTCAAAACAGTAAAATATCACCGGCTAAATACTAAAACTAGTGTATACAGTATATACAAGTATATATCTATCATCACGCCTTATCCAAGGAGGAGTAAACAGAGACAATAGCCTTTTGGTACGATTCTAACATTACGTCTTTAGCTTCCTTTTTAACCGAATTCAAAAAAGGAGGAGGTTCTCAATTCGACTGCATTTTTTTGTGTTTATGTTACGCGAGGCAGAGCCAATTGTGACCCGCTTTAGATGGTTTTTTGGTCGAACGCAGTTTCCATTGACACTGTCTTTAGTGTATAGAAATGGCAATACACAACAATCCAATGACTGAGACTAAAAGGGAATACTCCCCAAAGCGTGTTGCATGTTGATGGGAAAATGAGTGATGAAAGAGCAGAACGCATTTATCTAGAATCGCACGCATGCAAGCAGGATAGAAACGCGATAATTTTTGTTTAAAACGCAATTTTAAAAAAAATCTTATACAACCTAGAAATAATTTTACAATGAAAAGATAGATAATTACCAAAAAAATATTCATGTTAATTTTTGTAATGATACCATCTATATTATAGGATAAATAAAGTTTTCAGAGGTGTATTTAAGATTTTTTTCTATCGCGTAAAATGTTTCTAATCATATTTTCAAAACAATAAAAAGATCCCAAACTTAGTGAAATGAGCTATGTTTCTGAGGCTATAGAAGTCTGGGAATTAAGTTGTCGTAACGAAGGTGTCCCGAAGGAAATAAATAAACAAAAACTTTGGGACACTCCATTATTACAACTAACACACAAACGTTTGACACAAAATTTAATCAGTGATCACGGCCGCGCTCGGCTTCTGGCTTCATCAGAAAAGGAATCTGGCCACTGGTTACACGCTCTTCCATCTCGAAACGTCGGTACATTTTTGGATAACGCAATTTTTAGAATTAGTGTAGGCCTAAGGTTAGGATCACCAGTATGTTGCGAACATAAATGTCCGTGTGGAAAAGATGTAGATCAATTTGGAACTCACGGACTTTCCTGCATAAAAAGTGCAGGCAGGCTTTCTCGCCACAGCTCCCTCAATGATACCATCAAAAGGGCTCTTGCGTCACTAGACGTTCCTGCTCTCCTAGAGCCAACGGGAATAATCCGGGAAGACGGCAAGAGACCCGATGGAATGACTCTGATTCCCTGGGAGCGAGGTCGGGCCCTTGTATGGGATGCTACGTGCGTGGACACATTAGCCCCGTCTCATCGCAGGGAAACAGCAATCAAAGCGGGAGCTGCGGCGCAAATATAGTTCAATTATTGAAAACTACAAATTTGTGCCGTTTGGTGTAGAAACTCTAGGTCCATGGGGTTCAAATGCCAAAAATTTTATTAAAGATGTATCCCCTCGACTGATCATCTCTTCTGGTGACAAGAGGGCTGGCTCCTTCCTCACTCAACGAATCAGCATCGTGATTCAGCGGGGAAATGCAGCCAGTATTCTTGCCACTATTCCACGCGGACCTGGTTTATTTAGTTATTTTTAATCTTTAGATTTGATTTAAGGTTTTTATATTAATAAAAAAAATCCCTAATAAAAAGATTTGTCATATCCTTAAAATCAATATTTTTTTTTTCAGTTTCGTAAATAGATCAGAATTTCTGAAAAATTGGATTTTGATGACTGACCTCCCCTTAAATAGTTTAAAAATTGATGAATTTAAATTTTTTTTACTCAGGAAAAAATAAATTTTCTTTTTGTTTTTTTTTTAAATTGTTAAGTAAGTAATTAAAAAAGGTAAGATTATTTTTTTTGGTTGAGTTTATATTTTTAATTTAATTATGAATTTTTCTAAATTCTGAGGACTTATAAACTAAAAACCTTAGCTAGGACTAAAATTAATAAATATAAACTGTCACCCAAAGATCTATTTTTTTTTGTTATAAGCTTATTTTATTGGACTAAGAGCCGCCTTCCTTAAATTACAATTTGTATTCGAACTTGGAACTCTTTGGTTGGATCACTACGTCAAAACAGTCTAATTACTTTAGAACTCTGTTAGATACTTAATTTTGAAAGAACATACGTGAAGAACCGCAATCCCACATTAGAATGCATTTTTCATTCCTTTTTGTATTACATTTTTTATTTTATTTTATAAAAGTGCTCTCGGAGAGCCCTCATTTAAAACGCATTATCAGTCCAACAGACTTAAGTAATACTAGAACAGATTCAAAATATTCTTTTTTGAAGTGAAATCTTTTTTAGGCGCGTTGAACGATTTTTGGTAGGAGGAAATCTTATGGATTCCCGACGAAATCTTGAAATGATCGCTAGATGGCATTTGCCATTCTTTTTTAATCGATTCTTTGCTTTTGAAGAAACTGACAGTCACAAGACGGAAGATCGGCGTAATTTTGTATTTTAAACACTCACTGAAACTTTAATAAGGGACCGGTAGATGTCGCTGGATAATTTAATATAGTTTAGGAACAAAATAATAATCGCTTCGCTAAACTAAATAAGTTGAGCAAGATTGAGCGCTAGAGTGGGGAGGACGTACATCGAATACATAGTTTTTTCTTGCCAGGTGAATGATAACAACACAACCTCACTGAACTGGGTTACGGACAGTACCTACTAAGTATCATATCTTTATACAGTGGACTCCTAACGAGTGGCCAGTTCTGTTGAGGTATATTTATTATTTATAGATGATCAATAGTTATAAAGACAAAAACATAGTGACAAAAATCATCATTCATATATTACAATGGTGCAATCAGCTACAATAAAGTTACCAATCAAGTACCTAGATTTTAATGTGTGTAATGTGTGTGTGTGTGTGGCTGTTCATGGGTGTGTCAGTCAAATTTTACCTCACTCAACCACTTATTTTTTTTTCTTCATTATCATATTTAAATGCCTCCTATATTTAGATGGAAAAGCCTGTAAAGTGATTATGAACATGGGTTTTTAATTATAAAAAAAAACCCCATCGTGGATCGAACTATTTATCTTGCCCAGGAACTTATATTAAAAGCTCTACTCTGCTAGCAATGCCAGCTCTATCGTTACTCAAGTCTATGGTTGATACAAAAGGCACAACACGCTCGCCGTATCCACGTCCTCTGATGTAACTTTTACGAAATTACACCAAATAATACGTAATAATCCACAAATTTTGTGGTAAAACGTCTTAAGAAACGTAAGAAATAAGGCCTTTAGTACGCGGAGCGAGGTAAGAGCGATTTGTAACTAATTTAAAAAAAAATTAACTAGCTTTGCCTTTGGACGAATCCCAAGAAGGGTAGGCAGAGACGATCCTGACATATCTCTTTCGCTTCTTTATATTCATCATATCTTTCATACAAGCTCGTCGATTGTGTGTATGTACTTTAATATTTCTATCGATCAATTTATTTTTATATGTTCAATAAAAGTACATCTAGGTCGTCCTCTGCCAGCATTTCCTTTCACTTCAGCCATATAAACCTTTTTAGTCAATCTTTCATCCTTCATTCCTTCAACGTGTCCAAAAAGCGAAAACTACTTTTCTTCATTTTAGTCACAACTTCAGCTTTCACTCCGCATTCTTCTCTAATGACATCGTTCCGGATGCTTTAAAGCAACGGCGACCACTACCTGAAATAACTTCATAAACTGAAGAACTGAAAGATATAAGGTAAGGCCGATGAATTCCCACAAAAGAAAATTTCCGGGTGGAATTTTCTTATGAAATTTTCACCGATAAAATAGTTTCCGGGATAAAAAGCAGCCCATGTCAGTCTCCGGTCCTTCAATTATCTCTGAGCGAACATGATCCTATGTGCATAGCGATCGGTTAATCTGTTAGGATTAGGACTTACCTAAAGTTTTTATAATTAAAAACTTATGTACATAATCCGACAAACCACACAGATGCTTTTCCAACTAAATATAAACTGGCCATTCGTTAGGTATAGCTAGCTTCACAAATACCATCGGCTATTATTTTGTCACTTCGCTATACCCAAGCCACAACCTTATATATCTTATTAGGTGGTATTTGAATGTGGTATTTATTAGAGGTGTTTAAATGAAGCACTTTCAAAACGGCCTATTAAATTTTATCAAGTAAAAATACAACGAATATAATATACATCTACAAAAACAAAATTGGTCAAGTGTGAAATGTAGTCACGCGATAAGGATTCCATATTATGACGCCCTTTTATCACATGAGGGGTATATGAGTTAAAAACAATTTGATTAGCTATGTAAATACGCTTATAACTACGTATCTATTAGAGATAGATATATGCTGCCGCGGACTTTTTTATAGATCATTTTATTCTACACAATTCTTTCCTACATAATTTTAATAAATCTCTGACGGATTAGACAACTCGCTGAAGCTAACTTTTTCCCGAGTTAATTAACTAAAACTGTTAATGCTCAGCTCCTAAATATGATAGGACCATGTTTAATACTCGTAAACTTTCATTGTGAATCAGCCTATCTAATAGTTAAAACTGCAACAAAATCAGTTCAGTAGTTTTTGCGTGAAAAGGTCACAGATAGAAAAAAAATGACTTACCATAAGATGAGTAGATATTTAATATTAACAGCAAAACGGACTTCATAACGACATTTCCAAGTACCACTCGGCATGACGTGACATTGGCAGCCATCTTAATTATTAAAAAAAACTAATTTCCACTAAACACCAGGGCAGAGCCCGTATTTTACATAATTTAGAAAATTAATTTTTAAAACTAAATCTATTTGTTTTTAATTTAATTCTTGATGGCTGATTTGTCATTCGCGATTGTTTTCCGCCGTTTCTGGAACAAAGAAAAAATATTGTTAAAATAAAGTTTAAAAAAAAATAGTTGACACAGAGTATCTAATACATTCAGGGGTAGTGTAGACGTGGTACGTGTCTTGAAGGGGAAATAAAAAGGACCTCTGCCTGCCCGAAGGGAAATAAGGCGTGAACATATGTATGTCCTGAACTAACTTTAGCAGAAAAGGGTTATACTGTAGTCAGGTCAGGATGGTTTCCATTAGTGATCTAAAGACTATGGATTTGCCCGACTAGCCGACTAATGTCGCCTATTTGTCGTCTAGTCGCTGACTATAAAAGTGGCCGAATAGTAGGCTTTTTCGACGCGATCATAAGTATGCTAACCCCACTAATCCCATTTGAGGGCAAATTTTTTTTTATTTATCTACTGGCTACGAAAAAAAAAACATTTTAAATCTAAGCAACATTTTCATGGCGTATGCTGCCTAATCCGTCAGAGATATAACAAAATGATGTAGGAACGAATTGTGTAGAATAAAATGACCTATAAAAAAGTCCTCGGTAGCATATATCTATCTATAATGTACAAGTAGTTATAAGCGTATTTGTGTAGGTATTCAAATTGTTGTAATCCATTTCGCTAGGAAAATAATCTATCTCTCTTTAAATGTGTGTCCAAAACGGCTAGATGTATTTTTATGGAATGAAACATGAACGAGTCTCCCACTACACCGTACATCTCTCTAATAATTATCACAAAGAAAATATCAAATTACTGTATTCAGTAACAATCCTGTACTTTCTTACACCAAGAGCTTGTAGACAAAACGATATTTTAAGGAAGTCTTATTCGGTATACAAACTTGGCATGTCATTTTAAAACATAAAATTATTAAAAGACGTTATATTAACAATTTTTTTACATATTAATTAACATTATTAACCTATTTTACATTTGCAGAACTAATAATATTTTTTAAATGATTTTTTTTTATTATATTAAAAACCTTAAATCAAATCTAAATATTAAAAATAACTAAATAAACCAGGTCCGCGTGGAATAGTGGGAGGAATACTGGCTGCATTTCCCCGCTGAATCGCGATGCTGATTCGTTGAGCGAGGAAGGAGCCAGCCCTCTTGTCACCAGAAGAGATGATCAGTCGAGGGGATACATCTTTAATAAAATTTTTGACATTTGAAATTTTTTTAATTGCACATAATATCAGAAAACTAATCACCAAATAAATTATTGAAAGTACGACCCTGTTGGCATGTAGAAGTAGGATAGGGGTCTTTTTTATAACCGCAAATAAATACACCCTGGGCAGACCTCGTACGATCTTTCACGTAGAGGTAGTGCAATACGATAATAATATTTTGAGGTAAGTATTTTTGATGGGAAATGTGCATTTTTTATTGTGCAAAAAGTATATCTTTTATTTGCAGTTAAATACTACCCACCCCTTTTAAACTGTTGTTAAAAAAATACAACATAAAGATAATGCAAAGTTTGTTTACCAAATAAGACAAGTCTAAAAAAATTACTTTACACTCATGTGATCTTACTTTTGTATCCACTACAACAACAGGCTTGCCACCTCTTCGGTTTAATATGGACAACTGGCAAAAAGTGGAGATACTAATTCTCTTAGGATTAATCAAGACAGTGCCAATAAATAAACTTTTTTCATACATTTTGAACATTTTCAAAGTCGAATATCTGAAAAACTGCCCAGGTTAGAGAAGTGACGTAGTACATTTTTTTGATTGTTATTTTATGGTCATTCATCATGCAAAAATCTAGAGGTGTACAACAAAATAAAAAAAATCGTAATTTTCCATACAAATCGGAATTTTCAAAATCAAATATTTGAAAACTATTTGATTTACAGAGATTCCGTCAACTTGTTATGGGTTAAAAAGGTGAATATGCAATATCTATGCTATGTCAAATTTCGACTAACAAGTACAAGCCGAAGTGGCTAGGTGGTAGGCACCGCGCTGCTAACCGCCGAGGTCGCCGGTTCGAATCCCAGACGTTGCGAATTTTATTTTTGTCTTGATTTATATTTTTACGTTTTGAATAAAATGCAGGTAATTTAAAATATTCATTCACTATGGTATTTTGATGTGAGCAGCACATATTTATATGGAAATTATTGTAATTTATAAAGAAAGTCACTATTTTGTGCAATATTCATGTGTTATGAATGTTAAAGGAAAGGGGTAAGTGTCATACAGCTCACTAAGTAAAGTAACACAACTTTTAGTACCTAAGATTTAAAATTACTAATGTAATGTAATTTGGAAGTGGTAATAATCATATGATAGTCCTATTATTGTTTTAGCTTAATAGATGAGACACGCCCTTTCCTAATGAAGTAACAAGTAACCTTAAATTGAAGGAAGTACTATTACCTACTCATGCGACTGAGCACGGCACTCATTGGGGTTGGCAGAGTCCCGACAATTTAGTAGAATCCCTCCTGGCGCCCTCATAGCCATGTACATATAGAGTAGTTAGTTTTAGATTAATTATTTTATACCTAAGGTGTGTATTAGTTTAAGTTGTAAATAAATATAGGCTAAAAGAAATTAGTTGTGTTTGAGTTTTAGCCATAATAAACTGCTTGTTTTCATGTATACTTAACACTTTCATCACACAAAAGACGAAGGAATAAAAAAAGAAAAAAAAGATCCACCTGTTCATACATTTTTGAGCAAGCCCCTTTTGGTCTTACAAAAAAATCTTTTTTACGAATTGTTGTATTAGAATTGATAATTATTACATAATTTTTTCAATCATTTTAGTCCATCAGTAAAAGAGAAGTAGTCTTTCGAAAATGCTCATTCCAGCGCATTTGAGGATACTAATCACCTTAACAGGTGAAAAGTTCCACAGCTCTTGGTATAAGGTAGACACAGTAAGAGGACGGACTAATGCAGTAATTACTGCACTCTATTTGCCGGTATTTTTGTTCACTAGCTGCCCTCCGGTTTAGGGACGGTGTTATGCAATATCTTTTCTGATATTATAATATTTTTCATTTGTTTGTTTGTCGACGACGGTGAGGGGGGGGGGGGGTGTACTTTTAAGAGTCGATTATTATTTTATAAAGACAAAGTTAATTAGTTCCTTCGCCTCAGCCGGTCCGTGCAGATCAATGAGCGCGGATTGTCTTAAAATCGTAATAAGTAGGTAAAACCATTTTTTATTGTAGGTATTAAAAATCCAAACCACATAATAACTAAGTAAAGGTATGTATATTTAGTTATTATTCCAAATTGTGTGAAGTCCTTATGCAATGCCAGTTGTTTTAGATTTTTTTTTCTATCGAGAAAATTTCAAGAAATCGCGTTTTTGGTCCATATGATGCTTAAAGCAAACGTTTGTGCGAAGTAGTATCGACCCTTAAGGTGGTTCGTTTTCCATTCAAAAATATAATTAAGATAAACTAATTAACTAAACAGTAAAAATGTCTAAAAATGTGCTTAACTATTTTCGGCTTTTATATTGCGCGAAATAAATAACTTTTTTACTGTAAAGACATTTTACTGTTTAGTTAATTAGTTTATCTTAATTACATTTTAATATGGAAAACGAACCACAGATAATATTTTTTTTTACATTTTATTTGGAAATTTTCCAGAGCCGGAAGCCGGGGGCGAAAATTTATTAATGAATTTATTAATTAATATTATTAATTAAGTAATATAATATCTCTATTATATTTGGTTCTTTATGATATGATACGTACTAAACAAAGAGCTAAGCCTTGGGGCGAAAAACATCCCTTAATGGATACGAAGTGAAATTCAGAACACACATACAAGTCTTACATTATTTATTGTACCTAATGATAAACCTGGCTAAACTATATATCTATCATCACGCCTTTTATCCCAAGAGGGGTAGACAGATACAATCGCATGCCATTTGCTACGATGTTATATTCATCATACCTTTCATACATGCTCGGCGATTCAATAAAAGTACATCTAGGTCGTCCTCTGTCCCAGGATTTCCTTTCACTTCAGCCAAATTAACCTTTTTGTTTCAGGGATTTTAATATTTACATTATATTTTAATTACATTTTTGGTGTAAATGTAGGCCCGTGAGGTTCAAATGCCAAAAATTTTATTAAAGATGTATCCCCTCGACTGATCATATCTTCTGGTGACAAGAGGGCTGGCTCCTTCCTCGCTCAACGAATCAGCATCGCTATTCCACGCGGACCTGGTTTATTTAGTTATTTTTAATCTTTAGATTTGATTTAAGATTCTAATTTAATTTAAAAAAAAAATACATTTAAAAAAATATAATTTAATATGTAGGTACAGCTCAAATACATTCAAATGCAGAACATTATGTAAAGATGTTACATGTGTGTGGACAAATCAAGAGAAGTGTCCAAAGATCGAAAAATGTGGCGCTCAATACTATCTGCCTACCCCTTTGGGATACAGGCGTGAAGGTATATATGTACTTACATATTATTTCAAAAGCCTTTTAAAGCTGTTTATTACCTAAAAATAAAATAAGACCTAAGTCTGAATACCTAGAATTTGACATTAATATCAATCTTAACAGGCTTCCCCACTTCAAAGCTTTAAAACAATACAAACAAACAAACACAAGAACAAAGAAAGCCGACAGGCGACTCAAATGTTTAGAAAAAAAACAATAGGAAACCTGGCCTTAATAAATCATTTTGTTTGACGTCTACAAAGCAAACAAGCGAGACAGCGCTGTATAAAGCGTAAAGTTTAAATAAAATTGATTTCAATATATGTGCGGTTGCTTTATTAATCGACTTCAAAAAAAGGAGTACGTTCTCAATTCGTCGGAATTGTATGTTCCCCGATTACTTGAAGACGCCTGGACCGATTTGGATAATTTTATTTTTGTTTGAAAGTGTATACTTTCCAGGTGGTCCCATGGTCATCAGGTCGGGATCTGATATTGGGATGAAAATTTTATAGGCACACTTGAAGCGATTTTTTATAGTGACTTGTGCATTTGCTTTCCGAAAGCACACTTTTGAAGTCGATATACTTTAAAAAAATATATTTTTTATTGTTACACGGCTTACACGTAATGATGACTCTCTTTTACTCGCTCGCCATCGACTTACAGAAGAAAGAGTACAGCATAAAAAAAGCATTTTTTGTGGTATGTTTGTACAGAATATGCTCCCAAACGTTTTAATGAAACTTTCAGGGGACTTAGTAACTCCTTCAGGTTGCCTCAAAAATATACTTTGCTAAATGAGGAACGTTCCTGGGAGAATTGAAGCACCCGTTATGAAAAAAGCGGGTATTTTGGTGAGCAGACGCACGATAGAAGCGAAGCTAGTCTTTTTTACAACTAAACTGTATTAATTTTATTTATCCAGCGACATCTACGACAATCGGTTTTTCTTCAAAAAGTACCAATTATTCTGAGACGGAAGCGCTTTTAAGCTAAAATTAGAGCAAAAAATTAAAGGACAAAACTCAGCGCCTCTTTAACTAACTTGACGAAATGAGATGACATATCATATTACGTTTCATTACAAATATTTTTTATAATGAGAAATACTGGGATAGAGGCGTGAGTTAACAAGAAAGATATGTCAGGATCGTGGCATGCGGAGGTCCTTAGTCCCTGTCTACCCCACTGGGATACAGGTGTGAGTATATGTATGTTAACAAGAAAGATATGTCAGGATCGTGGCATGTGGAGGTCCTTAGTCCCTGTCTACCGCACTGGGATACAGGCGTGAGTATATGTATGTTAACAAGAGAGATTATTTTGTCAGAATCGTGGCATGTGGAGGTCCTTAGCCTCTGTCTACCCCACTGGGATACAGGCGTGAGTATATGTATGTTAACAAGAGAGATTATTTTGTCAGAATCGTGGCATGTGGAGGTCCTTAGCCTCTGTCTACCCCACTAGGATACTGGCTTGAGTATATGTATGTTAACAAGAGAGATTATTTTGTCAGAATCGTGGCATGTGGAGGTCCTTAGCCTCTGTCTACCCCACTGGGATACAGGCGTGAGTATATGTATGTTAACAAGAGAGATTATTTTGTCAGAATCGTGGCATGTGGAGGTCCTTAGCCTCTGTCTACCCCACTGGGATACAGGCGTGAGTATATGTATGTTAACAAGAGAGATTATTTTGTCAGAATCGTGGCATGTGGAGGTCCTTAGCCTCTGTCTACCCCACTGGGATACAGGCGTGAGTATATGTATGTTAACAAGAGAGATTATTTTGTCAGAATCGTGGCATGTGGAGGTCCTTAGCCTCTGTCTACCCCACTGGGATACAGGCGTGAGTATATGTATGTTAACAAGAGAGATTATTTTGTCAGAATCGTGGCATGTGGAGGTCCTTAGCCTCTGTCTACCCCACTGGGATACAGGCGTGAGTATATGTATGTTAACAAGAGAGATTATTTTGTCAGAATCGTGGCATGTGGAGGTCCTTAGCCTCTGTCTACCCCACTGGGATACAGGCGTGAGTATATGTATGTTAACAAGAGATATTATTTTGTCAGAATCGTGGCATGTGGAGGTCCTAGCCTCTGTCTACCCCACTGGGATACAGGCGTGAGTATATGTATGTTAACAAGAGATATTATTTTGTCAGAATCGTGGCATGTGGAGGTCCTTAGTCCCTGTCTACCCCACTGGGATACAGGCGTGAGTATAATATTATGTACCTATGATTAAATTCATATTTAAGTCTAGAACTTAGCAACAGAGCTAACTTATGGCAATATAATCTCTTTAAGAATAACTTAAACATACTAAGTTTGTCCGTTTACAACAATTTGAATACCTACATAAATACGCTTATAACTAACTACTTATCTATTAGAGATAGATATATGCTACCGCGGACTTTTTTGTAGATCATTTTATTCTACACGCTTCTTTACTACATCATTTTGTTATAACTCTGACGGATTAGACAGCATACGCGATGAAAACTATCTGGGACTAACTTTTTTCCCGACTTGATTCGCTTATACTGTAAATGCTCAGCTCCTAAACATGATAGGTCCATGTTTAATACTTGAAAATCGCAATACTGACAGACAGATGCGGCAACTTTGTTTTATTATTTACTACATATAAAAGACTAGCCATTATTCATAAACGTATTTTAGCAACGTTTTTGTTAAAATGTGTTTTGTTTCTTTCTATTATTAGTAAAGACAGGTTTGTTAGAGAGTGACAAAACATATTTTAACTAAAACGCTTCTAAAATGTGTTTATGAATATGACCATAATGTCAATTTCGTGAAATACTAAACGAATAAAAACGGGTTCGATCCCGGATCCCAGCCATGTACCAATGGGTTTTTAATAAAAAACTTATGGACATAATCCGACTAAAAATACCTCAAGAATTGGCCACTCGTTAGGTATAGCTTCACAAATACCATCGGCTAAACGATGTGAAAATTTCAAGTGTCTATTACGGTTCAAAAGATACAGCCCTGTGACAGACGGACAGCTGAACTCCGGCGCGCCGCCATACGGTCTACCGAAATCGACCACAGATTCGTCCAATTCTTGTAACGAACGGTCCACCATCCGTTTTCAAATCGTTGTATTTGTGGTTGATTTCGATGGCCGGAACCAGTAAGTTAGAAACCATCTGTCACACACACACACCCCCACACACACACACACACACACGGATTTTTGATGCGTGTGTTCAATCTTGATCATACGGCTGGCCGGACCGAAAATTTGTGTGGGCTACTTTAGTAATAGGGTTGCCGTTTGCACCCTTTGGGTACCAAACCAAACCAAACCATTTATTATGTCTACAAACCGTTAGCAAATGAATAGAAACGAATCTATCATTGCTAAGTGGTTGATATCATATGTTTATTAATATACAATGGACCCGCTCTTCTACGTAACAAATAGCTGTTCTATTCACAATAAAAACTACAAGGTTACATTATTAGGTTCAGTAATTTTGGAAATATTATACAAAAAAACAAAACTTAGTTCATGAATATAAATAAACAAGTAGTTAAGGCAGGGTGCAAACACGAAAGTGGCATTTTTGAACGCTTACTTTGAAGTGTCAGGAATCAATCTCAATCTCAAAAAAATATAGTGGATAGCAAATAATACTACATAAAACTTTAACCGCATAGATTTTTCATAAGTGTTTTGGTCTATTGAAAAAAAATTATGCAAAATACCTCTATAAAAAAACTTTTGAGCGTAAATTCACAATATTTTGCGCGACAACTATATACTTTTTTTTAGGAATCAAATAGCTTGAATAATCTATTAAAACTTTACCCGATTACTTTCACTGTTTAATTGTTTTTCTTTAACAAATTTTAAGAAAAAGCTACAAAATAAGTGAAATTTCAAGTGTAGCTGCATGACCACGTAAAATATGCCAAGCAATATTCAACCTTATATCGTCCTGCATAAGCATCCGCTCACCGGAGTGCAAATAGTATTTTTTATTGAGGTTGATCCCTGCCTTAACCGCAACTTCGTACGCGTTGTATTAGGAATAGTGATCAAACCTTTGCCTCTCCTAGAGCCAATGGGAATAATCCGGGAAGACGGCAAGAGACCCGATGGAATGACTCTGCAGATTCCTTGAGAGCGAGGTCAGGCCCTTGTATGGGATGCTACTTGCGTGGACACATTAGCCCCGTCTCATCTCAGGGAAACAGTAATCAAAGCGGGAGCTGCGGCGGAAATCGCAGAGTCTAACAAACGGCGCAAATATAGTTCAATTATTGAAAACTACAATATTGTGCCGTTTGGTGTAGAAACTCTAGGTCCGTGGGGTTCAAATGTCAAAAAGTTTATTAAAGATATATCCCCTAGACTGACCATCTCTTCTGGTGACAAGAGGGCTGGCTCCTTCCTCGCTCAATGAATCAGCATCGCGATTCAGCGGGGAAATGCAGCCAGTATTCTAGTCACTATTCCACGTGGACCTGGTTTATTTAGTCATTTTTAATGTTTAGATTTGATTTAAGGTTTTTATATTGTTATGTGTAAATCTATATATATGAAAGAAAGTCGTGTTAGTTACACCATTTATAACTAAAGAACGGCTGTACCGATTTGGCTGAAAATTGGTGGGGAGGTAGCTTAGAGCCAGGAGACGGACATAGGATAGCGGTAGTGGTAGGGGTTGGAGTAGGGGTAGTGGTAGTGGTTGGAGTAGGGGTAGGGGTAGGGGTAGTGGTAGTGGTAGGAGTAGAGATAGGTGTAGTGGTAGGAGTAGGGGTAGGGGTAGTGGTAGTTGTTTTCCACGGACGAAGGAATGCCGGGCCCGCTAGTAATTAAATATATATTTATTTTATTACAATGTGTTGGAAATTCATTAAATTAAATTTTCATTGTATACAAATATCCCATAAAAAAAAGCACGATATAGATAGATGGATAAGCCGTTTCGAGTGGCACCTCCGATTGAATAAAAGTGTAAAAAAATATTAAACCGGTCATTTAGTTTTCTCTTTCACTCATTTAATTTCACTACGTAAAAGAAAGAGATAAAAAGATATTAATAGTCAGTGGCGACAGGGAATATTCATAAGTTTTGTCCAAAACAAAGCGCGGGTTAATCGTTTTGTAAAAAAAAAATATACAAATTCAACCTTTGCAAAGAATATTTGGTTCAAAACCAGCCCCCGTGTGACCCCTTAACCTTTTTTTAAACGATGTAAGCAGAAAAATCCAGCCACGACACGACTTCTTGAATTAATAGTGTGGGGAAATATCATCGATATATTTTTTGTTGTTTAAATTCAAACTAAAAAAAAAATTGTATTTAATCCTTACTAATATTACAAAAGCGAAAGAAACTCTGTCTGTCTGTTTGTTACGCTTTCATGGCTAAACCACTGAACCGATTTTGATAAAATTTGACACAGAGTAAGTTTGTTAGGGAAGGACATACTTAGGCTTGAAAGTTAGTATGAGCCTCTAGTACATAAATATATGTATAACGTGAAATAGTCAATCAAAGAAAATAATACATTCTATTATTACTTAAGTATACACTTTTATCTAAATTTACAGTTTTATACACTTTTTAATTAACACATATTAAGGGCCGTTGGTTAAGGTCATCTTGTATCTGTCAAAAATATGGCAAATATCAGTTAATCCTGGAAAGGTGAGTTTATTTATACAACATTTACTTACCACACAATCGATACTTTATTATTTTAAATTGGATTGAGCCATATTTTCATTATTATGTTTTTTATTAATATAAAAACCTTAAATCAAATCTAAAGATTAAAAATAACTAAATAAACCAGGTCCGCATAGAATAGTGGCAAGAATACTGGCTGCATTTCCCCGCTCATCTTATAAATGCCAAACATATGGAAAATAACTGAGATTTGCCATATTTTTGACAGGTGCAAGATGACTGAGAGCAACGGTCCTTAAGTACATAATTTTAAGTAAGTAAAATTAGTAAAAAATATATAATTAATGTCGCACTAGTCAGTAGGTACTTCCCCTTAACAAAAACTACGCCTAATAGATGTACTTTTAACGCTAAAGAGTATTATAATACTCGTCTTGACGCCAAAATGTACCAACACAAGAATTACACTTCCACACCCTTCACCCCGATTACGACTTCGTTTAGCATTAGCTCTATTTTTTTTTATCTGGGCGGAGTATGCGGTGCGACAGTATCAGTAACATTTTGAATTTAGAATTCTGTTCTATTTTTTTTAAATGGCTCCATCAGGGTTTTGATGATTCCGCCAATGTCAAGTATTACAGACGTTAACAATAAGTAGGATGCTCCCGCCGACCGTGGTATGTCCTATTAATCACAACTATCACAGCGCGGACGGGATTAAACTGGATTCCCCATCACGTCTCCGCGAGCGCGTGCGCTATTCACCAAGGCGTGACGTGGAATCTAAATTTAGAATATTTTAGCGTCAAGTTTTTCGATAAAAAAGTCATATCGATAAACGATGTCCCATCCCTAGTCCCAGTTCACCTGTATAATTTGAAGGGCCCTCGACTCCAGCGCTCTTAAGCCGCGACCCCTTTACCTGATGTCTCTTTATTCTTTTTGCACACCGCGCCTGTAGCGTTTAACTCCGTGTACACATCTACTTAGTTTATAGTACAGGAGCCCACAGTACTGTACTCACTAAACACAATCCACTTGTAGAAAGAAACGATGAAAGATTGACTAAAAAGATTTGTATGGCTGAAGTGAAAGAAAATGCTGGCAGAGTACGACCTAGGTGTACTTTTATTGAACATATAAAAAATGTATTGATCGATGGAAATATTAAATCGCTGAGCATGTATGAAAGGTATGATGAATATAAAAGAAGCGAAAGAGGTAGAGGTATGTAAGGATCGTAACAAATAGCATTCGATTGGCTCTGCCTACCCCTCTTGGGATGAAAGGCGTGAAGATAGATAGTGGAGGTGACAAACATAAATTAACCACCCCGGGGTTGCCAGTCGGCGTCAAACTTGGTCTAATCTTAGTGCATACTTCGTGTGCGAGTCCGACTCGCACTTGGCCGGTTTTTTAATTTGGTTAATATCGGTAAAATATTCACAGTGTTGCCACCTCCTGGACTTATTAAGTCTTCTCTATACTAAGCTTTATGCAACTACTCGCGTTTCGCATCACTTCTTTGTAACGTTTGAAACATCAGCCTTTGGGAAGAAAAATTTTCCTACCTTTTAGAATTAAATATACACGGCATTTGTACCTTGAGGTGTGGGCAGAGACAAATAATGAGTCTACCACACGCTCAAGCAAAACTGTGGGGGTGCTTGAGCGTGTGGTAGACTCATTATTTGTCTCTGTGTGCGTGTGGTTGGTAAAACTGTATACCGCGCAAATACACAGCGCGGCTTGCGCTTTTTCGACTTACTTGAAATTTTACTTGACAAGCCCGGCTTGCGCAAACTTGGCTTGTGCGTGTCACGTGTGGTTGGGCTTCCAGTGTTCTTCAAGCCACAGTCGAGGCTAGTCGTCGTTGAACGAGGTTGTCCGTCCGTCACTCAAAAATGGCAGATTTACGCAGGTGTAATCGCGAGCTTAATCGCGAGTTTATGATGGAATTTATAAATTCGTACAAATCTCTGCCTGCACTGTGGAAAATGAAATCCGTCGTTGAATGAGAGGCGTAACCAAACTTAACAATTCATTATAGGCATTGTCATCCATCCGTTAGTAAATACAACAGCCATTTCTTTGTCCACTTTGATCGTTTACACTTTGACTTTTGCATTGTCTTTTTTTCATTAGCAACCACTTGAAAAATACTAGCATAAGAAATAGTTCTTCATTAGGAAACATTGTGTCCGCGCCAACGATTTCGATAAGAATGTGGCTTGCGCATACTTGTGCCGTGTGGTAGCACGTCCGTGTTCAGTCTTATTTGACGAGAAAAGTTTGCGCAAGCCAACTGTGGGGATGCTTGTGCGTGTGGTAGGCCTATAACAGTGTTAAAATAGCCTTTTGATAAAAGGACGTGTAATATGTACTAAATTCAATTCAATTGCATACTTACATATATTTGTACATAGAAGCCGTGTTACGGTTCCAGGGTACCCAGCGGATGATGATGAAGTCTCTCTTGTTTATCCGATGTTATTTGTGAGGCTATAGCCTGTGATGATACGACCTTATTTTCCTGGCCGCTTACAAGCTGGCCATCATTAATAGCATTTATTTTGATTTTAGAACACGATATTGTTCATTTTAATTCAATAGAACATTGTATGGAACCTAAATTAAAATTTTACTCATTCCTTCACAAACTGTTGACTTAGGCAGTACTCTGCCAATTGTAAAATTTATTATATTTCTATTTTATCAACTAAGTAAATAACTATATAAAATGTATTGAATCAATATTCAAGAACTAATATCTATGTTAATATAAAAGGAGCGCAAATAAGTATTGTAAGTATTTTTATCATACTTTGTATTGTGTTACTTCAATAGCTTAACGCCCTGTAGTAATGTGTAGTTCATTTTTATTACAGTGCGCTCCTTCTCCTTACGGCTCCTTTCTCCTTTGACGGCTTCTCCTTGGCTCCTTACGGATGCTTTTACTGGTTGTTCTTTTGCTGCTTGTTCCTTCCTTGTTAATTCGACCAATAAACGAATGGTGAAAGTTTACTACGAGTTTTCCTGCTATACCCATCCTGGCTATACCTACCCGGCCTGGCTACCCTACAACCCGACAATGGCGCCCAAACGTGATTAAAACGCTGCAGGAAGAAGGAATAAAGAAGAAAGAATAACGAAGTAAGAGAACAAAATATTTATTATAATACAAACTTTTATTTCAGGATTTGTAATGTCTATATAATCTCAATATATAAAGTAATTCTATTTAAATTCAGTAGAATATTTCTTGGAGATGATGGTTCTGAATCAAGGTTATGTCGGCAAACCTTCGAGGTTGACAAGTCTGATGATCTTGGTCAGATTCCATTATTGAAGAGGATATTTTTAATTTCTATACAAAGGCAGTATTCTTGAATAATTTTACACTAAATTCACTTATTAATTTCGTAAATTCAGATTATATATTCACATTGAATGTATGGTTGTATGTGAGATTTTCATTATATATATCTGAAATCTATAGATTACTTCCCATAACTTAAACTTATACCGTAAATAATATTAAATTAATTTCCATTATCATATCCCGTCAATTATCTCTTAATAGAAAAAGGTTCTTTTTATAGTCGTAACTTTTTCAAGATAAATAATATATATTAATTTTTCTTATAATTGCTAAAATATCTATTTTTATCCTAAAAGTCTATCGTGATTCCATAAAATAATACATAAATAAATATTATTTAATTCAAAAATTTCATTAATTGCGATTTTTTAATACATTTTAAAAAATATCCAAAACAATTTGTCCATTCTTATTTTAATGATTTCTAATATTACATTACAGTTTACATAAGTAAGGTAATTAAAATATTAAAATATTTCTGAGAATAAATTTAATATATAATAATAAATTTCAAATAAATTATGATACATATAAAAGCACCTCGATATCAGAATTTGAACTCACTTGATTTTTCTTTGTTTTACACAATTTGTTTTGCTCGGCAATACTGCATTGGAATATTCGATTTTCAAATGTATCCTATATAATTTCTTTGTCATTGACAAGTTTTTAAATTTTGAATCGACGACGTTCGATTTTTCTTTTAATTTTCAATGTTATTTATTATGAAGTCTATTTCATAGACATATGATTACGCTCTTATTACAACTAGGGGTAGTCATGTTGATTTAAATTCAAATATTATTTTATTTCATATACTTATATTATTAGCTTTTCACTGGCTTTGCTCGTGGATAGTTTGAGTTAGCGCATACCTTAACGCATGCGTTGATTTTATGTCATAAATTTTTTTTTTCTCTTTCAATATGGATGAGTTACACTTACTTAAACCGAGGAATTTTTTATATCTATATTATTTTACATTTTACTTTATTTTATTTACAATTTATTAAATTGTATTTATAACCTTATGGTAACAAGGGAGGTTAAATTTATTTCAATTTCACAATTTGGTTGTAAACATCTAAGTAACTAAAACTTTTACATATTTACAAATTACAGGTTAAATATATAACCATGATTAATAATTACTATTTTCCTTATTTCATTCTCATCATTTCATTTATTGTAAATACTTGTAATTATTTAGAGCGGATTGCGACTCTTTAAAAAAGCCTTCGTCTATTATAAATATTATACCTACTATCTGTGGATATATTTCCATGGGTGTTTATTAGAGCAAATTACGGCTCTTTAAATAAACATTCGTTTATTATTATTATATCTATGAATATCAGGGTATTCATGGGTGTCTTTTAGAGCGGATTGCGACTCGTTAAAAAAGCCTTCGTCTATTATTACTACTTATTATATCTGTGGATGTATTTCCCATGGGTGTTCGTATGAGCGGATTGCGACTCTTTAAACAAGCCTTCGTCTATTGTATTATATATAAATAAACTTAAAACAGCGGATGGTAACTGTATAACTAAGCCCTTACTAAATTCGAGAACGTTTTTGAGTCATTCCTTATTAAATGGGAATTACTCTATATTATAAATGAGTTTACTGTACTTACTAATAACAGATTAAACAGATTAAATGAAGATGAATGTTTGTGATTTGTGTGATTGTGGAAATCGTTTCTCTTGTAAAATAATTAGTTTTATTTATAATAAAACTTGTAAATTTATCTTTTCATTTCATTCATTAGTATTTTTATATAAGTCTCATCATCAAACTTTATTTTATTAATTCTCTGAATAAAATCCTTCATTAAGGTCAGGATTTTTTCGGGGGAACCCCGGTATTGTGATGATACGACCTTATTTTCCTGGCCGCTTACAAGCTGGCCATCATTAATAGCATTTATTTTGATTTTAGAACACGATATTGTTCATTTTAATTCAATAGAACATTGTATGTTATTTTCAAATATTCGATGTGTGGAACCTAAATTAAAATTTTACTCATTCCTTCACAAACTGTTGACTTAGGCAGTACTCTGCCAATTGTAAAATTTATTATATTTCTATTTTATCAACTAAGTAAATAACTATATAAAATGTATTGAATCAATATTCAAGAACTAATATCTATGTTAATATAAAAGGAGCGCAAATAAGTATTTTCATTTTTATTACAGTGCGCTCCTTTGATGGTTCCTTTCTCCTTTGACGGCTCCTTGGCTCCTTACGGATGTTTTTACTGGTTGTTCTTTTGCTGCTTGTTCCTTCCTTGTTAATTCGACCAATAAACGAATGGTGAAAGTTTACTACGAGTTTTCCTGCGATACCTACCCGGCCTGGCTACCCCACAACCCGACAAGCCTTTTAATTAATTAAAAGCATAAGTACCTACATAATCCATCGAAATATACCTGAACAGAACTGGACACTCGTTAAATATAGACTCACAAATACCATCGGCTAAACGAGGGAGACTTGGTCTTCCTCTGGGTACACTGGAACCGACACGTTTTCGGGAGCTGTAAGGCAACTCGTGTAGAAAAAAGGAATAAGAAGGACTTCTCTTCATCTGGGTACCCTATGGCTTGTAAGAAGGACCAGTAAGGCACCCCCAAATGGTAAAAAAAATCGCTTTCTGAACAGTGTGAAAATAGAAACGCGCCAAGTTCATATTCGACAAAATTTCACTTCTAAAAGAGCACACGTTGTAGATTATGTCTTTTTTATCGACTTAATATATTTTTATGGTATTTGATACGACTCGTAACGCTTTCGTAATAAACGCACGGATTTCAGATTTTAAACCTCGATAAAGAGGAGCGATGGCGTAATGGTTAGATAGATTTGAAAGCGAAGTCCTGGGTTTAAAAAATATCAGCTACACCTAGGTTTCATGAAACCCTGAAAGTCATCAATTTCACGCACATTTTCAACCGACTTTGCGACTAGAGTACTAATATATTATTTTTTAACATATCGAGTAAAAAACTATTTCTAATATTTTTTGTACAATACTTGAATTACTGAAGTCCGTTTTGTATTTATTGTACCTACCGATTTTGTTTAGAAATTTTCTTTCTCTTTTTATTTCTTTCGCTCGGATATTGGGTGAAAGAGATAAAATGTTTGAACACGTGCGTTTTTTAGATGGTTGCGCGATCAAAGAGCTATTAAAAGTCACCCCACGCGTTTGTCTGTCTGTGATTTTCACGCAAAAACTACTAAACGGATTTGGTTGCAGTTTTCACTATTAGATAGGTTGGTTCACCTGGAAGGTTTACAAGTATTAAACATGGACCGGACCTATCATGTTTAGGAGCTGAGAATTTACAGTATGAGTGAAGTCGGGGAAAAAGTTCGCCTCAGCGAGTTTTCATGACGCATGTTGTCTAATCAGTCAGAGATATAACAAAATGATTAATATGATCTCCAAAAAAGTCCGCGGTAGCAACGTATTAACGTGCGAAGCCGGGGGCGGGGTCGCTAGTTACAAAATAATGTTGAAACGCGTCTAATACTTAAGTTTACAGGAAACGGATGCTGAAAATATTATGTAATGTAGACATTAAAGTGGGAACGGATCTCGTCATAAAGATGTGTTCGTGGTTTTAGTGCTTAACGGATATCGAATTTACGGTTTACAGAGCGCGTGTGTTTGGAAGAGTCTGTAAAATGTGACAGAAATCCTATCTATTATCAAGGCTTTTATCACAAGAGGGTAGCCAGAGACAATCGAATCGAATGCTATTTGCTACGATCCTGACATAACTAGGTACCTTTTTGTGTGAATTTCAGAAAATTTTATTTTGTTATCTATGTAATAATTGATTTGCTCTAGAAAAAAATTATAAAAACAAACAAAAAATTTGCGATATTATACTCGCGGTTAGACAGTTTGTAAAAATTAGTAAATAGAGAATATTATAAAAAAACAACTCCTTGTTATTGTTTTAGTGAAAAATACATAATAGATTTGATTTTAATTTTATAGGAATAATAGGCATTTCCTTGGCTAACCATGGTCATCATAATAAAAAAATACAATCTGTAAAAAGCTCAGAATAACAACAAGTAAAAAGAACGAATTTACTTTTTAAATATGGCTAAGCCAAAGGCAAGGTTTAGACTCCATTATTCCGACATTAAAATGTTAAAACCAACCCCGCAAGGTATATAGCCTATATGTATGTAGCCGTGATATTAGATGAAAGATATTATTATACAGAAACTAAACAAACCACAAAGCAGATCAAAAGCTGTCAACGTCCGCTATCTTAACCCTAATTCACATTTTAATAGCCTCCACTTAAACTAAATAAGGCAGTGGACAGACAAACGTAACCCTTTAAAACAAAGATCAAAACAAATCTCAGACCACAGAGGGTCTAAATGACTCCTTAACTTTGACAATAATAAGGTTAATTGTACTACAAATGCAAAACCAAGGGTCAAAATAGGAAATGAGCACTGATTTTTATGACAAGTGGAGTGATAGCGGCCCCAGGGTACCCAGCAGAAGACAAGTCCTTATTTAGGCAATGGTATTCGTGAGGTATAACCAAAGATATTTTAGAGGCCCGATTTGACAGCTGTCAAAATGATGAGAGGCAAGGAAGGCGCCGAGGTTTCCCTCTTCGCGCCGGCATCGTCTCTGGGGACGACCACCCTTCGGTATATTACTTGGACGCACCGCAAGGCCTTTGGACTTGGGACCCAGTTGGTTGTAAACAAACAATATTTTGATTATGAAATTAACAATTAAAGAGGATACGTTATATAGAAGTTAAATTAAATATAAAGATGCTTTTGATAAGATGAAATTAAACTTCTATATTGAATGCCTAGTTTTATTCGATTATACACTCAAAAGAATTTCAAATCGATTTATTATAAGAATCGATTGTTGTGTTACGTATTGGAAGGTGAACATTCTTGTGAGAACTGTCAAATCGGGCCTCTAAAATAATATTTGTTTATAAAATACATACTTTGTCTTCAACTGGGTACCCTGGGGCCGGCTACGGTTCCCGGGAGCTTTAAGGCAACCCGTGAGAATAAAAAAAAGAAGAAAAATTATAAAATACAAAATGAAGAATATTTTATTCTTATCAGATAGGCAAAGGTATTAACTAGTTGGCAGCCAGACTGAACAAAAAGTTTCACTGTAAATGAGTTTACATTTCGCACTCAGAACAAAACTAAAGTCCGCACTGCTAATTAGGGTACCGTAATCAAAAACAAATCACCACAATTAAGTGGGGTCCAGTTTTTGTGGGAAGCTTTTAAGTTGAATCATCCAATATATTTTCTATGCTCCCTCGCAAGTCATTGTTGCTTCGAATCAGGTACGAAGTCTGTTTCCATTGAATTGCACATATCTTTTTAACATGGACATAATGCTAAATTGCTGCATGTAAAGTAAGGATCGTACAATAAGTTTCTGTATGAGACTGAATTAGGCAGCATAGCCTAGCAGCAAAAAATATTAAATATTATTTCTGCTCCCTCAAAATTTGAGCAAAATCACCAATATATCCGGGCGAAGTTAAAATTGTATATTTGTATATTTTCATTTCAAAAATCATGTTTGTTGTAATTTTTCAAATTCCCGCGAAAAGGTTTTGGGCCCGACGTCACATCTTGCAAACCAACAAAATGATGGTCACAGATTAGATAAAATAACAAGAAAGTAACTTAGTCAGTGACAGATTGACAGGCAGGTTATTTATTTGAAATTTATATGGAAATGACGTCACTTCCCGTTTGCGGTCACGTGACCGGAAATAAGATTAAAGATTTTTCATTTAGATATTAAAAACGAAATGGTTATTAAACAAATCAGTGATTTTATACGTTATTAGAGACTATATAAAAATATTATTCTGGCTACGTACACAAAATCTCAATTAAAAAGAGAAATAAACAATAAAGGAGCAGTTCGCGCGACTTTTTGCCCTGCTTTGTCACTACGGGAAATTATATTTCTCTTTATAACTGAGTGTTTTGTTTTTCTTTCTACACGCGTCATGCATGCACGGCATGTCGTGACGTCAGAAAAACGTGTTACAATGGAAACAGATCACAGCAACGTATCACTAACATTGTGGCAACAAACGTATTATAACAACTTCTTACGGAATTTCGCCACGTTTTGTTTGAGTTCTTACATATTTTCGTCTCGCAGGAATATTATTTATTGCTTATTGTTGGTTCAGAGCAATAATGAAACTTTTTTCGAGTGACTTTAATAATATGTGTAAGGTACGCACAAAAAACGCACCACCTTTAAATTAAGGACCGTTGCCCTCAGTCATCTTGTGTCTGTCAAAAATATGGCAAATCTCAGTTTCCAAATCGCAAAGGCAATGCTCGTTTTGGAAACTACGGCAATTTAGAACCCTAAATAATAAAAATATGGCTGAATGCAAGCAATGTTTAATTTAAATATTTACATCTTAACTAAAATGTATAGTAATAAATAAATAATATATTTAAAAAAGAATACCTCTTCCAGAACCCCTCCCTGTGGCATGGTTCCCAAAACACTGGCTGCGTTACCTCGCTGAATGGTTAAACTGATCCTTTGAGCGAGGTAAGAGCCAGCCCTCTTTAAGTCACCCGAGGCGTGGACTAGTCTCGTACCTAAATTTTTCATGAATATTTTCATTTCGGCTGAATCCAATTTAAAATAATAACTATCAATTATGTGGTAAGGAAATCTATACTAATATTATAAAGAGGAAAGATTTGTATTTTTGTTACGAATAAACTCAAAAACTACTGGACGGATTTTGATCATTATTTCACCATTGGAATGCTACATTATGCCTGAGTAACATAGGCTATATACCATCACGTCATGACGACGGGAACGGGGTGGGCAGAGGTGAACATGACAAAAGCTATGTATGAAGTGTATGTTTGCCAACATTCTGAAATAGTCACGTACGAAGTCGTGGGAAACAGCTAGTGTTGTTTAAATAAACTCACCTTTCCAGGATTAACTGAGATTTGCCATATTTTTGACAGTTACAAGATGACCTTGACCAACGGCCCTTAAAAGAAAGATATATCTATTTAACCTACAATATTTTTTTCAGAAATTTGGTTCTTAAACGTGGCTGAAATTCGTGTAATTCCGCAGATAAATATGGCAGCATCTAAGTTTTTATCATAAAGGACCTTAAAATATAATATTTTTTTCGTTCTTCCGCAATACAAGCATCAATAATAGAAATTATTTTTCATATTGGTACCTTCAATGAACGCACCCCTCAAAACTCAAATCCCCAATAACGACTGTATTGTGTTGAATAGTTGTCAGAATTATGAAATGGCTGACAGACCGATATCATTTCTCTTTGTTAATAATAATTTAATAAAAAAAATATGTAATTTTGTCTCTACATACCTACAAAGATGTAAAGAAATAATTTTTTATTTTGTATCTAACATAGTATCTAACTAGTGGTTAAGCAGACCTTAGGAGGTGCTCAGCTTCAATAAAAGTGATATGGTGAAATTAGCTATCTGAGGGCCATAGAAGTGTTGGCAGACCACCAGCGAGACGGAGTGACGACATCGTGAAGAGAAAAGGAGAACTGCGGAGAATAGGGAGAAGTGGCGCAATGCTGTGAAGGATCCACAGGCTGAAGAACAAGACTCTAAGACTAATTTAGCAGTCATTGGTAAATGATGTCTGGTATTAACTAGGCAGACCACGGGTTCTATTCCGGATCCCGGTCATGTACCAATGGGTTTTTTAATTAAAAACTTACGTACATAATCCGACAAACCACACTTAGAGGCTTTTCCATCTAATTATACCTCAACAGAACTAGCCACTCATTAGGTATAGACTCACAAATACCATCGCCTAAACGAGGGGGACTTGAACTTCCGCTGGGTACCCTGGAACAAACTGTAAGGCAAACCGTGAAGAAAGAAAAAAAATCACATGGCGGCTCCTTAAAAAACAATTTCTGAGGCAAACCTGCGTCAGTATTGTCAGTAATGTCAGATAATACGTTATACGAGCGGTGCGTGTTCTATCATCAAGGTATAAATCAAGGGAAGGGTAATATTTGCTTAGTAAAATTGGGTGATTTTGGATGGATTTTGTGTTACCAGGTTAAAATAATATTACGCTTGTTTTTCCTATATAGCTTTTTCTTTATCATAGGTCTGTCACAAGCATAGGAAATCTATCGTCACGCCTTTTATCCCATGAGGAGTAGGCAAAGATATATAGGTATATTTAGATGGTAAAGCCTCAAGTATCTTTGTAGAATTGGCTTTCTGAAATTCTGAAACGTACGAAGTTGCGAGCATCACTATAACCATTAGGAAACTGTATGTCAGAATCCCGCGCAGTACCACGAATGCATTAACTAAGAATATTTTGTTCATATCTTATTACGTTCCCAGAAAAATCTATATATGTAAATAAAAATTAAATGCTGATCGTTGGTAAGCGCATCACCTGAGAACGGCTGGACCGATTCGGCTAAACTTTTTTAAATGTTCGTAATAGTCGTGTTTCAAATGAATGACGGTTTTTAGATTTTTGGATTCATAATAAAAAAAAATGAGGATTCAACCACGTACAAAACCAATAAAACCCACCCACTACTAGAAAAGCGGTGAATATTCTTAGATCTCCTTAGTACGAAGTAGCCATTTTATTTAAATTGTACTAAAAGTTAGAGATAACCTTTGCCTCTAAATTAAAAAAAAAGTGTGGGAATTTATTATTTTGGCGTGAGTTTAAGAAATGACACATCTATCACTTGCTCTTTTCAATATGGACAACCTCGGAGTGGACAACTGACAAAAAACGGACATTGATGTCTCTGGCCACACTGCAAGTAGGGTTGCCAACTTTTTTTTACAGAAAATAAAGGAAGGAAAATAAACAGTTTTTTTTATGTTTTCAGTAAGTACACATTTCTTAGTGCTTCTCGCACAATTTATCAATTTAGAATTTAGTGTCATTTTTTTAAGCTTCGTAAGCATCACCACAATTAAAATCGAAATTAATATAAATGAGATGCTCATTTTTTATTAAATTTAAACAGATCTATGTATCCTACCAGTGAAACTGAAAAAATTTTGTATACTTTATTTGTGTTCAACAGTAAAAAGCATTATGTAGGTAGTGAAAAACAGTAGGTATAGTTGGAAACCCTGCAAGGTATAAACCGTATAAACGCCGTGAAGGTGTGTTTGTGTGCTAAAATACCATATCCTTAATTTTTCTGGGATAAACTATTCCCAGTTACTCTGTAAATATACCACCTGTGTCACCGTAATTTAGCATATGTACCTATAGATAGTTACTTATTCAATATATATAAAGTGAAATAGCGGTTATTTTTTCAATGGATTTTATTGAATAGCAAATATGTGTGGTTAAACTTTGCCCCCGTTTTCTCTTTCATACCCTATCACAAAGATTATGAAAGAGAAAACAGGGGCAAAATAATCCTTTATTGTACCACGTATATTTCCTATTAAATAAAACCAATTGAAAAAATAACGACTATTTCACTTTCATATATTGAATAAGTAACAGAAGTATATGCTAAATTACAGTGACACAGGTGGATTATTTACAGAGAAATTGGGAATAGTATATCCCTATACAAATTATGGATATAGGGCTTAAAACGAATAGTAGCTCCTTTGACTTAGGTAGATATAAAATAAGGATGCCTACCTATATACGATGATATAATAAATAAAATAGAAAGAAATTTCTGACAAAAAATAACAATTATCAAAAATTCAATTAAGAAAAGCAACTAAGGTAGCTAATAGACTAATCTGTTCTATTATACATCAAAGAGAAATGGAGAAATAAAAAAGATGGCGGCTTTGCTTTGATATTTTCATCTCGCAAATCGAGTTCCTTATTTAATTTTGAAACGTAAATTAAACAGTTTCAATTAAGTAAGTGAGGTACTTTACTAAGAACGAATATATATATCATACAAGATGGAGTAGCTAGGATTTTTTTTAGCTCCTGAATACTGATAAGTTAATAAAACTGAGCATAGCAATGTTTTTTAATAATTATTGTTAATATTACGAACAGTCGAACACACGCACACACAGGCAAAGCAACCATTATGGTGTTCTATGAAAAAATACAAAAGTTATTATAGACCTTTGGTCCGGCATTGCACCGAAAATTTTTCATTCCGGCCGCCGATGAACTAGGCTAGTTCGTTACAAGAAATGGACGAGTCTGTGGTCGGTTTCGGTGGACCATAGGTCACACATTGGTCCGGCATGGCACCGACAATTTCCCATTCCGGCCGCCATACGATCTAGGCGGGCCATTTATTATAGGAATTGGACGAATATGTGGTCAGTTTCGTTGGAACGTCGCGCCGGGTATTGGACAAACGTGTGACCACCTTTAGAATCATCTCAGATTTTAGGATAAATAAGATGTAGGTAGGTACTAGATTATGTCAGCTCCTTTGGCGAAAATATGGCAAGGTAGGTGCGTCAGTTATTCCATTAATTTAGCATTATTACAGGAATAAATGCAAATGCCAAGCCAGAGTTTTAAAACTTCATTTAAAATGTAACTCAATCTGACAACACCTTAACAGTGGCTGCATAAAGAAAACCACAGCTCTATTTTATAATGAAACACAATATGGACTATTAAAAACCAGTCTGGCCACAACTGTTCCTACACAATAAAAGACCTGTTTTGGAATAAGGATGCGGGGTTGTTGCAATTTTTTACTAATTCCTATAAATATAGGGGATTTAGTTAAGTACATATTTATATTTATGTTGCATGACTTACCTATTCAATAAAAATGGCACAACCCATGTAAAAAGTAAGATATTATTTTGGTAAATAAAATCTTCCTTCCCACACAGTAAAATACCCAAAATACAGTTTTTATTTGACAGTCAGTGTCCTTTGCCTTTCCCGTATGGGGTAAATTCTTTGGCCTTTATTCATAAACGTTTATTAGCAACGTTTTAGTTAAAATATGTTTTGTCACTCTCTAACAAACCTGTCTTTACTAATAATAGAAAGAAACAAAACACATTTTAACAAAAACGTTGCTAAAAAATTGAGTATATATACCAAACATCGATTTCTTTTCTAAGATCGCTGATACCAAAGGAGTCGCGTAGCGTGTAAATCACCGAACAATTTTTTCTGCCACTTTTGGCGGGGGGGACGATGACGACGTAGACGTAGGAGACCAAGGGGGAATTGGCACCACTTAAGGAATTAAATTCGAAAAAAATTATAATGAGCTAATATTTATTGCAAACTTTACAATTATGAAGAAAAACTATTAAACTATCATTTTGAAATAAACAAATAAAAAACTCTTATATAATAACAAAAAAATTAAGATTTTTCGAAATTCTATTTCCACCCTCATTACCCTTGGGCCTGGGTAATGAGAACCACCTAATTAGAATTAGATCTATGACATTTTCTATCATTATTATTTTCTCTTTTCTTATAATTCTGTAGGTAATCTATGTAATTATTATCTATCTCCTAATTCGTTTCTTGTAAAGCAAAAATCGAAAATTTAAATTACCCCAATATACCTACTTGGCATAACTTTTTCAAGGTTAGTTTTTAACTATTTACAAGAATTTGTTTTATTTATGTTTAATCAGAAAATCGAATAAATAAATATATTGTGTTGTCAATGCTAAATCATAAACTTATTTACCAGTAAAAATAAAGTTCTTATATGTTAGCAAAAATATCGGGATAATTGTAACGGAGCGCGCGAAAACACAAAGTACCTTGGCTTTGCCAAACAGTAAGAGACTGCCGAAATATTCGAAGCCCGGAGGGAACGGCGGTTTGTAAGTAATACTCTAGCATAGTTTCCAGACTTGCAGCATACACAGAACCGTTTATATTGACGTGGTTTTATTACCTCGTAGCTCCCATTCCCCCTTGCTCCCCTACTAGCCCCTGTATCATTGTATTTTCAAGTTTGACGTCCTAGATCGCCTTTCACATTTAAAACATCACAATTAACTATTTTTCTAGACCCCTGTCTCGCGACAAACGAAACCTAAGTTAACTTACTACTGCAAAAAATTGCAAAAAAATTGGCGAAAGGGGGAGCCCGTATAGGCTTAGTACTCTAAGGATAAATTGGAATGAATAAAAAAAAATTTACGGTTTTCTTTCAGTCATTTTGTTTTCAATTACATTTATGAATTATTTGGCATAGACCTTGAATCTCCTAATTATATTTATATCTTGTTTGAAGTGTGGCCAGACACCAGTGTAACAGTGTCCACTTGTAGACCACTGTAGAAATTTATTTCATACCATCAGCAAAATTCATTATTAAAAAAATACATTTAGTCAAGAAAATTACTTTTCCAATTCAATTACTTAAACCAATTCCCAGAAGAGTTAAAATCCTCCATTAACAAATTCCTATAGGATTGAATTGTCAATTATTAATTTTGTTCATTGTAAAATTAATCATTGGAAATAAGTAATTTACTTACCTGATACAACCTTATTCTATTGATAATGTAATTTGAAAGTTTTGCTAGGCTTTTTCATTAAAATGAATAGGATACTTATTTAAAAATTTTAAATGTAGGTATTGAATTTCCTATTAAAGGAGGTTATAAAAAGGGACGGAAGTGTGTAACAAGGAAGCCGGGGAAGCGCGCGCGGAATTTCCGAGAGGTTGGTACTGTCAGCCAACAGTGTGTGACTGAGAAAGAGAAATTGAGAAGGAGAACGCATCAGCTGTGCGCTTTGCAGTTTCCTACCTACCTACATACATAACATTTTGATTTAATTGGCAAAAAGTGCAGCTAGATTTTTGTGGCCTTCAGTTTGATATTTAGGTAGTTAGGTATCGAATAATTGTTTAATACTTTATTGTTATCATTATATTCTTAGAAATATTCTTTGTCAACTTATCAATCATGTCACTGATAAAGAATTCTTCATGCAAACTTGTGCTTACACATCGACCTACTATATATATATATATATATATACAAGTTTCTGTCTGCGGTTTCACCCGCGTGGAAATAGATCCAAAAAGAAATAATCCCGTGGCTGTAATTTGCCCTTCCCCCGCCTGCTTTAGCGGTATAAAAAGTAGTAGGTATATGGCATTCTCTGAACCCTAAACAACCACTATGCAAAAAATCATGTCGAACCCGTGAAATACAAAAACAAATATATCCCACGGCAACCATACATTTTTTCCGGGATAAAAAGTAGCCTATGTGCTATTCCAGACTATAATCTAACTCTGTGCCAAATTTTATCCAGATTCGTTCAGCCGTTCTGGCGTGATTGAGTAACAAACATACATACATCCATACATACTTTCGCGTTTATAATATTAGTGGGATATATCTTGTCCCTGGGTCTTCATAATTGAGACTAGATTTTAAACATTTCATTATTCAGTCATATGAAGTTATTTCCCTTCTATCCCAAGAGGGGTAGCCAGAGACAATCGAATGTCATTTGTTACGATCCTGACATACCTCTTTCGCTTCGATTGTTATTGTACTTTTAATATTGCCATCGATCAATATAGTAGTATATTATTATGATACGGGATCATTAATAGGGGTAATTGAAACACAAGTTCGCCGATTTTTTTAATTCCAAGTTATATGCCTGTTCATACACTACTTTATCTAATCCTTTCTAATCTATTCTTCACGGATTGCCTTACAGCTCCCGGAACCGGTGCCGGCCCCAGGGTACCCAGTGGAAGACAAAGTCTTCCTCATTCAGCCAATGATTTTTGAGGCTATACCTACCTAACGAGTGGCCAGCTCTGTTGAGGTATTACTTAAGATGGAAAAGCCTCTTTGTACGGTTTGTCGGATAATGTACCTACATAGGTCTTTCATTATAAAAAAACCCATTGGTACATGGTCGGATGTAGGAATCGAACCCGCGACTTTTCAGTTGCGACCCGACGTCTTATCCACTCGATAACCGACGCTCTTTTTTCTTTTTCTTTTCTTAATCCGACAAATTGGCGGCAAACCGCGGGTTGTCGATATTTTCATAGTTTAGTGTGGCTGTATAAGACAAATCCTCTGCCCTTTCTGCATTTAAAAAAAAACATTACTATATCGTTTTTGTATGAAAACTTCGGTACTGTGATACATTACACTTTACAGTATCGAAGTTTGACATATTACAGACGCGTGTAAATAAAACATATCATTATGAAGTAAGTATAATTCGATTTTGTAATAGAGACTTTACGATATAAGAGTAGAATTGGCCAAGAGCGAGTCGACCTCGCGTGGATAGGGGCGTTCGTTTCATTTTTTTTGTTTATGTTTTCCTGTAAACTATGAAGCCCTATAGGTATTTCCTTTATTTTCAAAATTTTAGCCTCGGTAGTTTGGAGATAAGGTTTTTGATATGTAGGTAACATATGTACCTATTTGAAAAAAAAAAAAATTTTTACGTTTTAATTTTCCCTCCAAAAATTGAAATTTGACCTATTTACGTTTTACCATGATTGGGACATTAAACTACCTACCAAAGATCCTGGTTTTATCATCGAATGTAGAAATCCCTAAAAAATTAAAAACTCTGGCAAAATGTGGAGCTGCTACCCGTCTCTAGCCACACCCTAAGGTATTAAGACCGTGAAGATGTGTTTGTTTGTAGTAGTAGGGGGGGGGGGCATCCATCAATTAGGTACGTGAGCTCAAAATGGGGGGGGGGGGGGGTCCAGTAAAATCTCATCAAATCTCTCTTAAACTGAGGGGGGTATAATTGAAAATCTCTCTCTTGAAATGTCACAAAAATTTAATTTAATTTTTAAATAACTTTATTGTTATACATCCACTAAATCTCATCAAGGGGAAGGGATTAATGCTGAGGATTAATGGATATCTCCTATGTAGTGACATTATATGCAAGACTTGTAATTTTTTTTCTTTTTTCTTGGGGCCAAGTTGATAGATAACCTACAAAAAATCTGCAAATGTCATGATGTTGAAATTATTTTACCTCACTTGATATCCACTATTCAAAACTTGTTTATCTCTTGAATAACTACACTCCGTTTAGCAGTGTAGCCAGAGACACCAGTAATAAGTCGATTGAAGGCATTGAAGCACATATTCTTGGTGCTTAATATTTTTGGCACAAGTTAGGTTCTGTACCTAGCGGTTGCACCTGCATTAAAGTTACTTCTCCACCCCTTTAGGTTGTAGTGTGATGTTGTATACCATATAACCACCCCCAAGAATTAAGCTATTTAATTAGGAGATTAGCTCGTTCAAACTAACAAACAACCACAGAGTCTCATAGTTAGTGGGCATAGGCATAAAGTAATAGCCTTGGCCTAATAATTCTAAATTATTTTCTTTATAAAAATTATTAAACAACATAGAGCATTTCATTCCACAAACTTTTAGAAAAGACCTAACTTATTTTACTCTACAATATTTTAATCAAATTTATATTTGTGGTAAGGCATCAAGAGGACCATGGCTCCTCTTGACTCAATGAATCAGCATCGCAATTCAGTGGGGAAATGCAGCCAGAAATTCCACGAAGACCTGGTTTACTTAGTTATATTTAAATGTAGGTTTTTTATATAGTTGTGTTATTTAAATATTATCTAATGAAAATAAATTTAAGAATGTAAATTATCTTTGGTAGCTCAAAGGTGGTATCTATACCTACCCTACCTATCTATGATACCTAATTGAAAATTATTTCTGCTGTTTAGAAGCCTATGAAGGACAAAATCAAACATAGCACTCATGGATAATGTAGCTTCATATTTGTGAAATAATTTTCAGAAGGTTCATTCAGTAAGTAGTTTGACAGTTTACCCCCTACATCTAAACTTTACCTCTTTATACCTAATACCTATTTGTATAGATGATGCCACAATTTCTTTTATCCTTGGCTCAATATTTACAATATTACTTATTCTGTAATGTAATATCTATCTAATTTTATAGATTGAGTTATCTTTGTAGGTTGAGCTAAGCTGTGCTAACATTGAATCATTTTGTTTACATTATTCCGTCATCATATTCTTTATATATTCTTGAAACTTTTAAGTAAGTACCTAGTTGAATTTTATTAGTAATTTTATTTATTTAATCACAATTATTGAATATCCTGGCCAAATTAAATAGAAATCGATGAACATAGTAAGTAGAATTTATGGGCAGGAAACCAATAGGTAAACCAAATAAATTTGACACTTGTATGTGACCTCCTTGGTACAAAAAATTAAAAACAAATATCATAGGTTTCTTTCTTCCTTTGAAGTATTGTTCTAAATTCAAATTTAATTAGGGTAAAATTACTTGTTTTGTACAGTTAATTAATAAAAACATACTAACCTCCTTGAACAGCCGCAATCTAGTTAACTGAAGGCAGAATCACAAACACAAAACATAATCACACTGCGGTTGTTTACAAAAACTGAATAGAACACAAAAACTGGTCAAACTGAAAATTAAAACTTTGCTTTCTCATTTGTATACGATGTTTTACGGCACTATACCGAAAATATGCATTTTTTATTATCTTATATCGATTTACACAGACAACGTTTGCCAGGTCTCGGCCGACGCGAACTTAGAACAGGTTCTATTTTCCACAACAGTATAACTCACAAGCACCTCCGTAATTTCATTAATAACACCTAAAAATCGATGCCACAACAAGAGCTTTCGACAATTCGAATACACTGCGGCGGCGTGCTAAATTCATTATTTCACTACCTAATCGTGTGATATAATCGAAATATTGTTGTAAATTTGATTGTTCTCGATGTATACAGTAGTTTCAGAACGAATTAAGATTATTTGATGTAATATTAAGTGTTATTTTATCATATACAATGGTTGCAAACAATAAAGAATGCGTTAAATTCAGACGTTAAATACGTCCACCCCGAACACGTTTGAATTGATACTAAATTTCTCTATAGATGTCGCACCGCGCTTTATAAAAGAAAATGGCGCCGTACATCTTATTACAATATTGTATTCAATTTTCAACCTTATTGCTTAGCCTTATGACTTGAATTAAAAGACTAAATTGACTAACAACAAATTATTATAGGTTACCCGATCAATTATGAAATAACATCAATACGCACAGTTTTGTCGCGTTGTATGATCTATTGAAAAAGTCGTATTATACCGAGAATCCACATGTTGTTTGTTTTCTTCACTCAAATGTTCTGGGATACGCGTTTGAAAGAGAAAGGTAGAACGAAACGCATGCGCTCCTACTTATATAAAACGATCGGTCAAAATGCACCTTATTATGTTAATTCATAAAGTTGTAATTACTATAATAAATATTTGACAGATCCTTTCCAAGTTTTCCTCGGTTTTCTTTCTTTCAGTAGATACCTGTAGAACCTACCTATTTTTCCAAGAAAGAAGATAATATTATGCAAGCTGTATTAATATTTTTTAATTAATTTTAGCGAATAGACGTTACTTTACATACAAGTCTGTTATAATTACTGAGAAGAGCTAAACGGATTTGAATGCGGTTTTCACTAAGTTTTATAAGTAGGTAACTAGCGAACCTGGCCCCGGCTTTCCACTTTTACAATATTTACAACAATTTGAATACCTACATAAATACGCTTATAACTATACTATTATTTATCTATTAGCAATATAATAATTATGCTACCGAATGTCTACTTGGATGGCTTTATGGCTACGATGGACTTTTTTGTAGATGACTACACAATTCTTTACTACAACATTTTGTTATATCCCTGTCAGATTAGACATTGTTTTTCACGGAATCGAGATGATTTTTTGCATAGTGGTAGTTTAGGGGTCAGAGAATGACATAATAATATACTACTTTTTATACCGCGAAAGCCGGCGGGGGTGGGGCAAATTTCAGCTACAAGAGTATTTCTTTTTGGATCTATTTCAACGCGGGTGAAACCGCGGACAGAAGTTATAGGTATTAGTCATCGATGTGAATTAAATGTCACCTGTTGCTACTTCTTCTTCTGCTTTTGATATATGGTAACAGTGCTGCTGAGTTATCGTCGCAATTCTGCCAATATATAGTGTTTTATATTGGGTTGTTGTTTATATAGTGCGTTGGTCGCCATGACATGACGTAGAAGCCTATTGCTACTTGATTGATAAATTGATTTTGTCATAATAATATAATGACATACCTACAAAACTAATTCACTCTGCACAAACATCCAAAGTTCAGGTATTTTTACAGTTTGCTGTATTATATTTTTAACCGAACTTCAAAAGAAGTAGGTGGTTCTCAATTCCTCGGAATCTTTTTTTTAATTATGTTCCCCGATTACTTGAAGACGCCTGGACCGATTTGGATTTTTTTTTTGTTTGAAAGGGTATACTTTCCAGGTGGTCTCATGGTCATCAGATCAGGATCTGATGATGGGATCCTGAAGAAATCGAGAACTCTTCAAATTTAATAGGAACACTTGAAGCGTTTTTTTATAGTGACTTGTGCATTTGCTTTCGGAAAGCACATTTTGGTTTTGAAGGCGGTTTTTTGTCTTCATCAGAAGTGGTTATGATTTTATTTGTTCGTGTTCCATTCCATAGAATCAAAAACTATTGGACCGATTTGAAAAATTGTTTTTGTTTTGACAACGCGTACGAAGTAGCGAGCAATCAACTAGTATTTTATAATTTACTTTTAACCTAAACAATGGAGGTTCTTTTGAACGATTAAACGACGTGGAAAAAACAAAAAAAAATACTTTAATCATGGAAATGGAAATAACGCACAAAGCGAACAAATAGACAGGTGGCCTGCGGGTATCTAATGTTCGTGGCAGAAGTTAATTTTTATTTCAATATTTTTTTATATCTAGGGCTACTAGCTTTTCACCCTGGGTTTGCTCGTGGAAAATGCTAAAATCTGAAAGATCTATGACTTTACCAAAAGGCAAAAGCCCCTTTCGATCGTTTTTCTCCGGTTTTAAAAACTTAGTAGGTATATGTTCCTTTGGAATAATAAGCTTAGAACAAACAAAGAAAAATATATTGATTACATTTTTTTATTTCATACAAGCCATGATTCATTACTTTGTACGTCCGTTTACCCTATTATTATTTCTAAATATTATTACGATTTTTAGTTTTTATGAGGGGTAGGCAGAGACAAACGAATTACAAACATACTTGGCGGCGCGGCGTGGCCACTGGCCAAATAGTAAGATATGATAGGTAAGTTACCAGTGGTAACCATGTCTCCATTTAGCGAGTCAATAAGTATGTACGACTTCGCTAATATTATTTTGATATAATTCATCAAAAGAGTGAGACTTAGTCTTCCGCTGGGTACCCTGGGACCGTAACATGGTTTCGGGAGCTATAAGCAACACATGAAGAAAGAAAAAAATATCGTAATGTCAATATTTTTTTAAAGGCAGGTTCTAAGCTTTGATTATATACACTGTTCTAAGTTAATATATTTTTATGATGATTGCTGAAAGTTTCAATAAAATTCATTCAGTCGTTTCGGAGCCTATTCTAGAGATCAATGGCCAGCCAAGGAATGACCGGACCGAGATTGTTCAACCCTAAAATGTCCACATTCGTGTAGGTATCAAATTGTCTTTGCTCGACCCAGCAATTTGCTTGGATATTCTAGTGTTTTTAATGTGTAACATCTTTCCTCTCGCTTTTCGTGAAAAGGGACGGAAGTGTGTAACAGGAAGCCGGGGGAAGCGCGCGCTATTTGATTTGAGCAATGAGCGCGCGCGGATTTTCCGAGAGGTTGGTATTGGTACTGTCAGCCAACAGTGTGTGCGTGTGTGACGAGAAAGAGAAAGGGAAATAGAGAAGGAGAACGCATCAGCTGTGCGCTTAACCTACAGTGTTGTGTATAGAGTGTTAATAATGTTAATGTCATATCAGACTACTGTAAGGCTCGCTCGTTTTTTATTGTCTTTCAAGTCAAAACGAAAGAAAGAAGAAAGTGTGTTTGTTTGATGGACGTGATTTTTTGGCACAGAGATAGTTTGAAGGTATAGTGACAATAAGCATGCTATTTTTTCTTCTCTTATTTTATAATGGTTCCATCAATGTTAATCGATTATTTGCCAATATCAAGTATTAGCCGATGTTCCCGCCGACTGTGATATGTCCTATCACTGACTAATCACAACCCATCATGTCACGACGTAGAATCTCATGCTACTTTTTATACCGGCCTTAGGGATAGGTACATCACATCAGTCTTATGTGACATAACAATAAGTTATGTCACATTTTAATGAGCTAAGCCAGAACGGCAATCTAGTTGGTTGGTACTAATAGAAGAATGTATAATTTGAATGGTAAAATAAAATAATAAATATTAAAAACAATATAAATATTGCGAAAAATGAGAACAAAATAGTAATAAGTTGTGTACAAATTGGACTGCTACTGCCATCTAGTGTTGAATATATGTACTAAAAATTTTAGTAATGAAGCGGTTCTGACAATTGCTAATAGATGGAGATATTATGTTTAAGAATCCAATTTAGGGTTCCGTAACTAAAACGACAAAGAACTAAAACCCTTATGTATAAGTAATAATACATTTTATAACACAAAGTCCCCCCCCCCCCCCTCGTCTGTCTGTCTGTGAGCTTTTCACGCAAAATCTACTAAACGGATATTGTTGCGGTTTTTTACTACAAGTTAGGTTGATTCATAGGGAAGGTTTACGAGTATTAAACATGGACCTATCATGTTTAGGAGGGGTCTCCTACATTATCTCTAAAATGTTTTGATATAATTTTAGAATATATAGGTATATAAGATATAAAATTATGTTCTATAATTATTCATTTGCTATAATTTTTTTTAAATCTAAAATCGATTTGTGTAATTTTCAAAATCACTATTATTAAAATATATAAAATTAAATTCTATAATTATTCATTTGCTATTATTTTTTTTTACTCTAAAATCGATTTCTGTAATTTTCAAAATCACTATTATCAAAATATATAAAATTACATTCAATAATTATTTATTTGCTATAATTTTTCTTTTGTCTAAAATCGATATCCGTAATTTTCAAAATCACTATTATCAAAATATATAACATTAAATGATCTAATTTATAATTTGCTATAATTTTCGTGTTATCTAAAATTGTTTTCTATAATTTTCAAGATATCTAAATTATCAAAAAATACAACATTTAATTATCTAATGATTAATTTGCTATATTTTTTTTCCAGTTTATTTGCGAAATATTTATTAATATATAAAATCTTCCTTTCTTATTATAAATAATATATATATATAGGTATCATATCCGTTATCAACAAGTGATGGTTGTTTAGGTAGTTATGAGTTTCTGGCGCTTCGCCGTCCGCTGCCGCGGAACGCTCGCTTCGCTCGCTCGGCTCGCGCTCTGTTTTAGCACTATTCGAACCACGCTCGTCGCTTCGCTCCTCGCTTACCTATTTTTATTTACAAATTAGGGGAATAGGAATCGAAAATTACTGCAACAGGTTAAGATTAACAAAATCTACTGTAAATTTTAATAATAGTACTTATTTAAATTGATTTCATTATAGAAAATTATTTTTTATGATTGTATATTTGTAAATGTAAATAAAATGAAGTTATATGTTTAAAAATATAGTGAGTACACTTATTTTAACAATCCATTAGAGCAAATGATATTATAGATTAATAAATTTATAGAAAATGAATTTATATATTTAGAAAATTATAATAACTGCAATTATAGAAAAGTAGCCATTAGTGCAATTGAAATTAGAGATTATAAAAATTATAAGACTTGAGATTATATATTTTCAAAATTATAGTAACAGCAATTATAGAAAAGTAGCCATTAGTGCAATAAAAAATAGACATTATAAAAATTATAGGACTTGAAATTATAGATTTTGAAAATTATGGCAACTGCAATAATAGAAAATAATACGTTATAGAAATTAATATTATATGTAGATTTAAAAAATTATATCAAACACATTTATAGATTTTTAAAATTACAGGATCTAAATTTATAGAAAATGAATATTTATAGCAACTAAAATTATAGCTTCTGAAATTATATATTTTATTTTAGAGCATTTGAGAGGATACCGTTTAGGAGCTGAGCATTATCAGTATAAGTGAATCAAGTCGGGAAAAAAGTTAGCCCCAGCGAGATTTCATGGCGTATGCTGTCTAATAGAGATATAACAAAATGATGTAGGAAATAATTGTGAAGAATAATAATATACATACTTTTCATAGATGATACGGGTCTCCTACATTATCTCTAAAATGTTTTGATATAATTTTAGAATATATAAGTACTTAAGATATAAAATTACGTTCTATAATTATTCATTTGCTATAATTTTTTTTAAATCTAAAATCGATTTCTGTAATTTTCAAAATCACTATTATCAAAATATATAAAATTAAATTCTATAATTATTCATTTGCTATAATTTTTTTTTACCCTAAAATCGATTTCTGTAATTTTCAAAATCACTATTATCAAAATATATAAAATTACATTCAATAATTATTTATTTGCTATAATTTTTCTTTTATCTAAAATCGATATCCGTAATTTTCAAAATCACTATTATCAAAATATATAACATTAAATAATCTAATATATAATTTACTATAATTTTCGTTTTGTCTAAAATTGTTTTCTATAATGTTAAAGATATCTAAATTATCAAAAGGTACAACATTTAAGCACAAAAGGCACATCTAATGATTAATTTGCTATATTTTTTTCCAATTAATTTGCGAAATATTTATTATATAAAATCTTCGTTCCTTATTATAAATATATATATATATATATAGGTATCATATCCGTTATCAACAAGTGATGGTTGTTTAGATGTGTAGTTATCTCTCTAGCGCTTCGCCGTCCGCTGCCGCGGAACGCTCGCTTCGCTCGCTCGGCTTACGCTCTGTTTTAGCACTATTCGAACCACGCTCGTCGCTTCGCTCCTCGCTAACCTATTTTTATTACAAATTAGGAGAATATGAATCGAAAATTAGTGTAACAGGTTAATATTAACAAAAACTACTGTAAATACTAATAGTAGTACTTATTTAAATTAGAAAATTATTTTTTATGCTTATATATTTGTAAATGTAAATATAATGAAGTTATACGTTTAAAAATATAGTGAGTACAATTATTTTAACAACCCATTAGAGCAAATGATATTATAGATTAATAAATTTATAGAAAATGAATTTATATATTTAGAAAATTATAATAACTGCAATTATAGAAAAGTAGCGATTAGTGCAATTGAAATTAGAGATTATAAAAATTATAAGACTTGAGATTATATATTTTCAAAATTATAGTAACAGCAATTATAGAAAAGTAGCCATTAGTGCAATTGAAAATAGACATTATAAAAATTACAGGACTTGAAATTATAGATTTTGAAAATTATGGGAACTGCAATTATAGAAAACAATACGTTATAGGAATTAATATTATAGATTTAAAAAATTATATCAAACACATTTATAGATTTTTAAAATTACAGGATCTAAATTTATAGAAAATGAATATTTATAGCAAGTAAAATTATAGCTTCTGAAATTATATATTATTTTTTAGAGCATTTGAGAGGATACCAGATGATACAGTATGAAAATTAAATGTATGAAAAAATCTAACTGACGATTGACGTACGAAACAAAATTTGCGGACCCCATCTAGTTTCGTTTAGGTTACCTCAAATAAATTCAGTTCAAGCGCCAGCGCGCTCTCTAATGTTACCTAGTGTTTTTAACCCCCGACGCAAAAAGAGGGGTTTTAAAGTTAAACGTGTGTATCTGTCTGTGGCATCCGATTTTGATTTAGTTTTTTTTGTTTGTTCTGTATTGTTCAGCCCTTTGAAGATCATCAGCTCTTCTCTAGTTGTTGAAGGGATGTGAACAACTTCTACTGGTGTGATCGATTCGAAATATTCGTATATTTAGTATTCTGTGACTTCAATTATATTACAACTAGCGGACCCGGCAGACGTTGACCTGCGCAAACGGATTTCATTACATTTTTTTAAATACCACCGCGATTTCGAAAATTATTTTTACTCGGTATATAAAAAAATGTAGTACATTAGTATATATGTCGCAAAGTCGGTTGAAATTATGCGTGAAAGTTTCAGGGCTTTATGAAACCTGTAGCTGATATTAACATATTTTTTTACATATTGAGTATAATAGATAATTTCATATACTTTTTTAATAAGTTTTGTACAATACTTGAATTGCTGAAGTCCGTTTTATCATACAACAATTGTAAAATTATTTTTAGCACCCTATCTGACAATCTAAATAGCATTTTAAATAATACATTTGAGATAGTAGGTTGTACCTGTTTCAAATAGATGTCCTTTAATATAAGGGTGGCTTCAGATTGAGGCGGACATTTAAAATAGTAGGTAGGTACAAATAAAATAAATCGTATGCCTGTCAATAGATGGCGCTTTTTGCAGTAGGTTTTTATAAGTCGAATTTTCAAAGGAATTATTAACTTTGAATTATTTCTTCTATATTTTGTCATTAGCGGTGAAGTAATGGCAAATCTCAGTTAACGCAAAAGCAATGCTCGTTTTGAAAACTACGGCTATTTAGAACCCTAAATAATAAAAATATGACTCAATCCAATTTAACATAGTAATAAGTATCAATAAGGAAATGTTGTATAAATAAACTAAATAAAATAAAAAACAGGTTCTTTGTTTTGAAAAAAAAAACGAAATCCAAAAAATATCTTCTATAAAATATTATATTGTGTGTATATGTCCTTATTACAACTTACATAAAATGTTGTCATAAATTGGAGGCACCCCTAATTATTACATGTCACGCGATCTTTCCCCTAAATTCATTACATACATATAGGTACTCACGCCTGTATCCCAGTGGGGTAGACAGAGACTAAGGACCTCCACATGCCACGATCCTGACATATCTCTCTTGTTAACATACATATACTTACGCCTGTATCCCAGTGGGGTAGACAGAGACTAAGGACCTCCACATGCCACGATCCTGACATATCTCTCTTGTTAACATACATATACTCACGCCTCTATCTCGGTGGGGTAGACAGAGACTAAGGACCTCCACATGCCACGATCCTGACATATCTCTCTTGTTAACATACATATACTCACGCCTGTATCCCAGTGGGGTAGACAGAAACTAAGGACCTCCACATGCCACGATCCTGACATATTTTTACAGCTCCCGAAACCGTGTTACGGTTCCAGGGTACCCAGCGGAAGACCAAGTTTCCCTCGTTTAGCTGATGGTATTTGTGAGGCTATACCTACATAACGAGTGGCCAGTTCTATTGAGGTATATTTAGATGGAAAAGTCTCTAAGTGTGGTCCATGGCCGGGATCCGGGATCGAACCCGTGGTCCGCCTTGTTAGTACCAGACGTTTTAACCACTCGGCCACCGACGCACCATATTCTTAAAACAACGCGTACGAAGTCGCAGGTAACTGCTAGTTATACATAAATTAAAAAAAAAATTTTCGACATTACTAGACGACAAAATAATCTATCTATAATAGTCGCTTACATCCAAGCACTGCACCATAATCACATCTACTAAAAACTAAATTATGGATGGTGGGCCGCGCGTACAAGAATTGGACGAGTCTGTGGTCGATTTCGGTGGACCGTATGGCGGCGCGCCGGCGATTGGACTTAGCTACAAAAACATATCACTAGTTTTCTAATAGGTTCAATCATAATTTGACAGCAACCAGTCCTGGGGTTGAGGTCAGTGATCCTGGTGCATAAGTGCATAAAGAGAAGAAGAATTGTGTTAAAATTGCCAAATAAATACCTATATAACCTCATTATCTGTATCCCAATTTGGGAGACAAAGACAGAACCCTGTACATTTAACGATCCTGGCTGTATTTCATGACTGTATGTTTACTGCACAATTGTATACACTTTACTCAGAATACAGAACAAATCAGAATACGCAAGGGCACTGAATAGTATAAACGCGTCTATTGTCCAAAAAAATACGTGATTTTCCGTACTTCTCGCCACGATTAACGATATTTGGCATAATTTCTTATTAGCAAGAGATAATATTAATAAAAATAACACCGATTATATTTATTTATTTTCTTATAATTTATTGATTCGCAATTGTACTAAGATAAGTACATTTCTGCCAGTGTCACGTCGTTATTCAGTTACATATAACTGTCGAAATTTAGTATTGATACTTTCAGTAATCTGAAATAAATATACAATACTACTTCTATATTTACAATTAAATTAATTAAAACTATTTACATACACATAAAAAAAATTCAACATTAAAATAATATTTAAATTAAATAATTCATGACTAAATACAACTTAAGATAAGAACAATGAAATTGATACATAACTGAAACTAACAAATTATTTAATAAGAATGATAATAAATAAACATAGAGCTTTATTTAAAATAAATTAAAATATGGATAGACTTATATTTTTATGTTATTATCAGATAAAAATTTAGATATACATTATATTATGAAAATATTAGAATTCATCATAATATGTAGAAGACTCAATATGTTGATGAGAAACTGAATATTGTTACTTAATAAATATTTCATAAAATTATCCCGATTATATAATTCACATGAAAAAAAAGATGGTTAGCTTCTCCAATATCCAACCCACATTCACAAATTGATGAATCTTGAACAGGAAGACAGGTATGACCCAAACGCGATTGAAGATGTTATACTTCTAGAATAATGAATTTTAAAAAACCAGGGTTTATCAGGAACTTGCTCAACAATCTTTCTATAAAATGTACCCTTAGTCTTAGAAGAAATTCTCCATGATTTATTCCAATTTTCAAACAGAGATAATCTAGGTAAATTAATAAGATCATGACAAAAATTTTGAAAAGGAAAAACATCTCCACATGATACTGCCTCTTTGGCTAATTTATCAGCCTTTTCATTTCCATAAATATTAGCGTGACCAGGAATCCAAACAATAATTACATTTAAATTTTTATCAATACAATTTTGTAAAGCTGACTTAATATTATATAATATGATACTATGATCTTTTGAATAAAACGGGGACTTACATACTGATTGAATAGAACTTAGTGAATCTGAGAAAATTACTGTAGATTTTAATTTAAATAATAAAATATATTTAATAACTTCAAGGATATCCAAACATTCTCCTGTATATACTGTTGTTTCTGGAGGATATTTGATTTTTTGGACAATATTCCAATTCTTATGGAAAATTCCAATACCAACACAACCTTTTTCAGTAAGTTTTGAGGCGTCTGTGAAAATATAATGATAGTTGGGCCAATTTGAATCAATAATTGAACAAAATTCTTTATTATCTTCTAAAGTTTTAGATTTTGTTATTCCTATATTACAAATTACATTTGGTACAAAAATGCATGTATCAAAAGAATGTGTGTAGAAAGGGAGATTATTTAATCTAACTATAGGATATTTAATATTTTTAAAATATTGATAACTTTTAACCAAGGAAGGAATCGTTTTATTTGTCCAATAACTATTTGAACCACAATATCTTGTTAATAGTAAAAGTTTAGGAAAAATGGCATGCTTCTTAAATATGGCAATACGAAATAGAAATCTGTCAGATAAATATTGCCTGCGTAAAGCAAGGGGAGGGTCGACAGATTCTAGTTGTAGAGCATTAACTGGGCTGCTTTTCATTGCCCCAAGAATTATTCTAAGAGACTTGGATTGAATAAGATCTAATTTCTTTAGTGAATTTTTATTGGCAGGAATTAAAAGAAAAGAACCATAATCCAAATGGCTCCGAATAATAGCGTTATATAAAATTTTTAAATAATAAGGATGACCACCCCACCAGACCCCACATAATGTTTTTAAAATATTAATATTACGTTCACATTTATTAACAATATAATCTATGTGAGAGGTACCTGACAATTTACTGTCCAATATTAGACCTAAAAATTTATGTTCATTGACAATAGGAATTAAAACATCATCAATAGAAATATTAACTAAAGGAATATTTCGTTTTCTAGAAAATATTAATAAAACACTTTTAGCTGGGGAAATACCCAAACCATGTAATATTAGCCATTGGTTAAGGGACAATAAGGCTTTTTGAATACTATCAGCAGAATTAGACACTACCTTGTTAGCAGAATAAATTAATATGTCATCTGCATACTGAAGTATTCTACAGTGAGGTATAACAGAATAGTGTAAATCATATGTATAAATATTAAATAATAAAGGACTAAGAACCGACCCTTGAGGTAAACCTTTATATATTTTTCTAGCATAATGAACATCATCTTGTAAATTAATTTGAATTGTTCTTTCTAATAACATTTTGATAACAAATGTGACCAATTTTTCAGGAACCTTAAGAGTTCTAATTTTATTATCTAATAAAGGAATTAAGACATTGTCATATGCAGCGGTTATATCCAAAAATGCTGCCACAGTAGACTCTTCTCTACTAAAAGAAAGTCTTATATCTGGAAGAATGTATTCGGAAATATTTTATTAGATCACAAAATTGTGTCAGTATACATATAATCAATGTCATCATCATATATATTTTTAATTCTATTTCCTGTTGTATATTTTGAATCATTGCCATTGATATATGACATTTTATTGGTAGATTCTTGTTCCTCAGCTTTGGCTTCTAATTTATTTTTCTCTTTCTTAGTCGCATGGCGATATTTCTTTGGCATCACGACTGAATATACATCTTTAGTAGCATACACAGGTTCGGCGTAATTATCTACATTTGGTTTTTCTTCACATTTAACAATTGTATTGGCGTATTTGATACAATCTACACTTTCTGCATATGTATTATCTACATTTGCATGTAGTTTTTTAGGAGTGCTATAATAAAGGTTTTCGTTCGTGCTTGAAATAGTATTTAGGCAAACAGTATTGATCGCTTCGTTAGTCTGTAAAATAAGAATTTTTTAAAAGTAGGTACACACACAACTTTACGTCCTTAATATCTTTCGATGTGGCCAGAACAAGTCTACTTTTTACCATATTAGACAGAACAGACCGCGAAGAGAAAATCTACAGGGGTTAGACAAAATCGTATTATCTAGGCGGACCGTTCGTTACAAGAATTGAACGAGTATGTGGTCGGTTTCGGTGGACCGTACGGCTACGCGCCAGGGTACAACGCTAAATTTAGATTTGATTTTTACATAACTTAGTCAAGTTAGAATTAATAAAGAATAATAATGTGGATATAACGTCATAAATGCAAGATCCCACATTGGTTAAAAACGTAATGGAATTAAATATTCTCGATAAAAAAAAATCACAATATCTGTGTAATGCGTGTGTATGTCTGAGAGTGTGGACAGCAGTCCGGGAACTGCTGGGTTAGCACAGATTTTGACAGCGACACTTTCGTTTTCGTTTTCGGTCGAACGAAAGTTTGTCAGCGTTGCCAGTTCACGTGTTTTTGCTTAGATCTTAGATTTTACCGTTAACTTTAAAATCTTAAAGTAAATAAAGTTAAAATAAAAAATACGTTGATCTACGAATTTTTCATATGCAATTTTTACAAATTCTACGTTTATTTTAATAATATAAACTTATATAATTTTCTAGACTATCCTACGTCTTTTTCAAAATCCGAGTTGGCAACTCTGCACGGCGTACACTCTGCGGCAGCCGCGAAGCAAAGAACTGTGAACGCTATGCCTTGTCGGGTGGGGTAGCCAGGATGGGTCGATGGGTATTGCAGGAAAACTCGTAGTAAACTTTCACCATTCGTTTATTGGTCGAATTAACAAGGAAGGAACAAGCAGCAAAAGAACAACCAGTAAAAGCATCCGTAAAGAGCCAAGGAGAAGGAGCCGTCAAAGGAGAAAGGAACCATCAAAGGAGCAAGGAGCGCACTGTAATAAAAATGAACTACACATTACTACAGGGCGTTAAGCTATTGAAGTAACACAATACAAAGTATGATAAAAATACTTACAATACTTATTTGCGCTCCTTTTATATTAACATAGATATTAGTTCTTGAATATTGATTCAATACATTTTATATAGTTATTTACTTAGTTGATAAAATAGAAATATAATAAATTTTACAATTGGCAGAGTACTGCCTAAGTCAACAGTTTGTGAAGGAATGAGTAAAATTTTAATTTAGGTTCCATACAATGTTCTATTGAATTAAAATGAACAATATCGTGTTCTAAAATCAAAATAAATGCTATTTATGATGGCCAGCTTGTAAGCGGCCAGGAAAATAAGGTCGTATCATCACAATACCGGGGTTCCCCCGAAAAAATCCTGACCTTAATGAAGGATTTTATTCAGAGAATTAATAAAATAAAGTTTGATGATGAGACTTATATAAAAATACTAATGAATGAAATGAAAAGATACATTTACAAGTTTTATTATAAATAAAACTAATTATTTTACAAGAGAAACGATTTCCACAATCACACAAATCACAAACATTCATCTTCATTTAATCTGTTTAATCTGTTATTAGTAAGTACAGTAAACTCATTTATAATATAGAGTAATTCCCATTTAATAAGGAATGACTCAAAACGTTCTCGAATTTAGTAAGGGCTTAGTTATACAGTTACCATCCGCTGTTTTAAGTTTATTTATATATAATACAATAGACGAAGGCTTGTTTAAAGAGTCGCAATCCGCTCATACGAACACCCATGGGAAATACATCCACAGATATATTAAGTAGTAATAATAGACGAAGGCTTTTTTAACGAGTCGCAATCCGCTCTAAAAGACACCCATGAATACCCTGATATTCATAGATATAATAATAATAAACGAATGTTTATTTAAAGAGCCGTAATTTGCTCTAATAAACACCCATGGAAATACATCCACAGATATTAGGTATAATATTTATAACAGACGAAGGCTTTTTTAAAGAGTCGCAATCCGCTCTAAATAATTACAAGTATTTACAATAAATGAAATGATGAGAATGAAATAAGGAAAATAGTAATTATTAATCATGGTTATATATCCAACCTGTAATTTGTAAATATGTAAAAGTTTTAGTTACTTAGATGTTTACAACCAAATTGTGAAATTGAAATAAATTTAACCTCCCTTGTAACCATAAGGTTATAAATACAATTTAATAAATTGTAAATAAAATAAAGTAAAATGTAAAATAATATAGATATAAAAAATTCCTCGGTTTAAGTAAGTGTAACTCATTCATATTGAAAGAGAAAAAAAAATTATGAAATAAAATCAACGCATGCGTTAAGGTATGCGCTAACTCAAACTATCCTCGAGCAAAGCCAGTGAAAAGCTAATAATATAAGTACATGAAATAAAATAATATTTAAATTTCAATCAACATGACTACCCCTAGTTGTAATAAGAGCGTAATCATATGTCTATGAAATAGACTTCATAGTAAATAACAATTGAAAATTAAAAGAAAATCGAACGTCACGATTCAAAATTTAAAAACTTGTCAATGACAAAGAAATTATATAGGATACATTTGAAAATCGAATATTCCAATGCAATATTGCCGAGCAAAACAAATTGTGTAAAACAAAGAAAAATCAAGTAAGTCAAATTCTGATATCGAGGTGCTTTTTATGTATCATAATTTATTTGAAATTTATTATTATATATTAAATTTATTCTCGGAAATATTTTAATATTTTAATTGCCTTACTTATGTAAACTGTAGTGTCATATTAGAAATCATTAAAATAAGAATGGACAAATTGTTTTGGATATCTTAAAAATGTATAAAAAAAATCGCAAATTTAATGAAACTTTGGAATTAAATAATATTTATTTATGTATTATTTTATGGAATCACGATAGACTTTTAGGATAAAAATAGATATTATAGCAATTATAAGAAAAATTAATATATATTATTTTTCTTGAAAAAGTTACGACTATAAAAAGAACCTTTTTCTATTAAGAAATATTGAATTGACGGGATAATATAACGGAAATTAAATTAATTATTAATAAATTTAAGTTATGGGAAGTAATCTATAGATTTCAGATATATATATAATGAAAATCTCACATACAACCATACATTCAATGTGACTATATAATCTGAATTTACGAAATTAATAAGTGAATTTAATGTAAAATGATTCAAGAATACTGCCTTTGTATAAAAATTAAAAAATATCCTCTTCAATAATGGAATCTGACCAAGATCATCAGACTTGTCAACCTCGAAGGTTTGCCGACATAACCTTGATTCAGAACCATCATCTCCAAGAAATATTCTACTGAATTTAAATAGAATTACGTTATATATTGAGATTATATAGACATTACAAATCCTGAAATAAAAGTTTGTATTAAGATAAATATTATGTTCTCTTACTTCGTTATTCTTTCTTCTTTATTCCTTCTTCCTGCAGCATTTTAATCACGTTTGGGCGCCATTGTCGGGTGGAGGGGTAGCCAGGCCGGGTAGGTAGGTATTGCAGGAAAACTCGTAGTAAACTTTCACCATTCGTTTATTGGTCGAATTAACAAGGAAGGAACAAGCAGCAAAAGAACAACCAGTAAAAGCATCCGTAAAGAGCCAAGGAGAAGGAGCCGTCAAAGGAGAAAGGAACCATCAAAGGAGCAAGGAGCGCACTGTAATAAAAATGAACTACACATTACTACAGGGCGTTAAGCTATTGAAGTAACACAATACAAAGTATGATAAAAATACTTACAATACTTATTTGCGCTCCTTTTATATTAACATAGATATTAGTTCTTGAATATTGATTCAATACATTTTATATAGTTATTTACTTAGTTGATAAAATAGAAATATAATAAATTTTACAATTGGCAGAGTACTGCCTAAGTCAACAGTTTGTGAAGGAATGAGTAAAATTTTAATTTAGGTTCCATACAATGTTCTATTGAATTAAAATGAACAATATCGTGTTCTAAAATCAAAATAAATGCTATTTATGATGGCCAGCTTGTAAGCGGCCAGGAAAATAAGGTCGTATCATCACAGCCTTTAGCAATAAGTTCAAAATTCTACCAAAACTATTTCCGCTAAGAAACTGGTTTGGTGTTCACTGTTCTCTTAAAATGAACCATAATGCTATATACATTAAATTGATATTGTACTGACTGACATAATAAGGTGTGACGTGTGACGTCAGAGTCGATTGGAAGTTGCTTGTGACTTTATATGCTACGGATTTGTCTTCAAAACGAAGCGTTTATGTCCAACAAGGACCGGCCAGAGAAAGCCCGGGCCGAGAGGTCCGGCCCAACAATGTGCGGGCAAATTCCGTGTACTTGTCTTTGTCCGGCCAAGCAAATTGCTCGGCATTCTTGTGCAGGACATACCCGGTCCGAGAATGTCCGGCCCAACAATGTGCGGGCAAATTCTGTGTACTTGTCTTTGCCCGGCATAGCAAATTTGCACGCACATTGTTGGGCCGGACCTCTCGGCCCAGGCTTTCTCTGGCCGGTCCTTGTTGGATATAAAACGTTTTGGCCTTTTCAAGGCCATTCGGCCGAAACGAAAGAAGTCACGTCAAAACTATGCTAACCTAACAGTCCGGCATCGAAATCGACCACAGACACGATGATTTGAAAACGGACAGGCGACCGTTCGTACAAGAATTGGATGAATGTGTAAGCACCTTTAGATACATCTTCAAAAAATAAGCCAAACAAGACTTATTTTTTGACATTCGTACCTACTTTATTTAATAACTGGCGACCCCGCTATCAATTCTTTCCTACATCGTTTTATTATATCTCTGATGGATTTAGACCTCAGATCTGAGGACTAGACAGCTTACGCCATGAAAACGCGCTGGAGCAAACTTTTTCACTCACTTGATTCACTAATAGCTTCTCGTAAACATGATATAGTTGAGTGCCTTAAGCGCCTGAAATATAAAAATCTTGGAATCTAATTACTTTGAACGAATTATTATAAATGTATTTTAGAAAGTTTACCGATTAAAATTAGTTGCTTTTTATTTCATAATATAAAAAATAAATAAATACAGATATATGCATGCATATAATCTCGTACATAAACAAATTTTGAGCAGAAATCTTGCTATTTTTTGCTACCTGCTCCTTGCTTCTACGACCCTTTTTTTTTGGGTCCTTGGCATTTATCAAAGATGTTTCCTAATGTCTATTTTAGTTAAATTATGGTTATATTATAAAAGTATGAAGAAAATATATTTGTTTCAAATAAAAAGAAAATACTGAAAAAAAAATACAAAGCTACAAAAAAAAATGGGTAAACATTTTAGTAGGTATTTTATCTATAAAACATAATTCTGAAGGTTTAACATTAATACATTAAAAATAATTGGATTCCGAGGTCAAAATCTCCAGGCACTCCACTAATAGAGACCTATTAATACCCGTAAATATTCCTTGTGAATCGACTTATCTAATGCTGAAAACCGCATCAAAATTCGTTCAGTAGTTTTTGCGTAAAAGGGCACAGACGGACGGGCGAGATTGCGGGCGAGGGACTTTTTAAGCATAGGTTCCCAACGTGGGCGGTACCGCCCCCTAGTGGGCGCTGGAGCTTTTTTTGTGGGGGCGGTAGCGGGTCCAAAGGCAAATGGGGGCAAATGTTTTTATTATAACATGTTTTTGTATTATTAATTAATTGATAATCACGACCCTCTGCCACGACCACGAGGAGCACGATTAGAGAGAGAGAGAGAATTAATTTTTAATTTGAGATTATTAATAGACAATAGACAGACATATAAAATTGGTATAATAAACTATTATGTAAAAGGGGGCGTTGGATTTTTTTTTCTTCCAAAGGGGGCGGTAGTCCATAAAAGGGTTGGGAACCTATGATGTAAAGAGTGAAGAATTACGTACCTTAATAAGTTTGTCTGGAAGTCTGTATTGGAAAATAATTTTTCTAGTCTTGTATAATACAACTATTAAAACAATAGTTATAATTGTAAAAACAGAAGCAATTATTATAATAATTATATATTTATTTGATTTATTCTTATCAATTACTATCGGTTCCGGAATTTCTGAAAAGTTAAAGATCGCAGTAAAATATTGTTATAAGTAGGTAGTGATAGATAAACTAAACTATATATTAAACTAAGAACATTATTTATTGTATATGGCATAGAAAGCCTTTAGTATGGGATGCACAGGTAAGGTCTGCAAAAAGAATCAATAAAATAACCGAGGATAAGATAAGATAGGCCAAGATTCACGTACCAGAAACATGAGAAAGGACGATTTCACAAAAAATCGGTCTTGCGAAAATACACAAAACGGACATATTATTATGTTCTTCCAGTATTATACAAAAACTATTAGAAATTACAAGTTGCAGTTAATGTTTTCATAAAGTATGTGAAATTATCTATAGGATAAATACGAGAAAATGGTACATTGAGTTGCAAAATTGGTTGAAATTGATGATTTTCAGGGCTTCATAAAACTTAGGTGTAACTGATTATAATATTTTTTTAAATTCATACTTTGTCAAATATATATAAGCTATTTAAATTTAAAAACATAGTTGTCCTAAATTATTCGATATTTAAGTCAAAATATCGAAAGAACTTTGTGATAAAAAAATACATAACGATCCAATAGATTATTTTAATTGAAATTTTGAACAAATTGAATTTACACAAAAATGTACCTATTGTCGTCATGATTTGCAAAATTTCTCCAAAACGGCACAAGCTCTTTCGTTAGTTTTTACCATAGACTTAGGATTTCGTACTATGGTTTTTACACACAAAAAAAGGTGTTAAAAATATTGATATTCTTAATTGAACACTTTAAAAATATATTTATATAAATATAAAGGTGTCCCGAAGGAAATAAATAAACAAAAACTTTATTATAATAACTGTCTGTCAATCTGTCAGTGACTAAGTTATTTCCTTGTTATTTTATCTAATCAGTGACCAATATTTTGTTGGTTTACTAAAACGTGACGTCATCACCATTTTCGCGGGAACTTGAAAAATAAAATTAAAAACAAGATTTTTTAATGAAAATACAAATAAAAAAAAATCTAGATATTTTATTACGTATAGTAAACCTTACGCCTATAATTTAAAAGTATTTAAAAAAATTGTCTACACCCCTATTTAACTAACTTCTAATTTAATTGCCGTATCGGTTCTCTGGGAGCCCGGAGGTTAGTCAACAAGGCTTCAAGGTCCCTAATGCTATCTCAGGGTCGGCTCCATGTGTCTTACCTCTAGAGTGTACTGTGGTAGGATAAAATTAAAATCATTTGTGATTTTTTATATAAAACTTAACTAGCTATCAGTGGCGAAGGGTGACTATTTTCAAAAGGGAAGCCGTAAAAAAGCTCACTCAACTAATGCTACAAGATCAAAAAAAAATCCAAAGTGCACAATGATAATAGTAATTTATCGTAAAGGGATTTAAATCCATTAATTTAATTACGTGAGCTCAAAATGGGAGGGGGGGGGGGTGCGGGGCGAGGGGTCCAATAAAATATCACTTAAACCACAGTAAATATATAAGCTAAAGCAAAAAACTGAGGGGGTGTAATTGAAAATCTCAATACAATATTAGTATACAAAATTTTTTTTTCTTCTCTTGGGAAGGGGGAAGGGGGAGACTAAATTAGAAGAAAAATAGCTCACGTAATTAATGGATGCCCCATATAATACAGGAGGCTGATTTGATCCCCAGGATACTTATAATAGCTGCTGCTGTGTAAGTGTGAGTTAAGCGTGTTTTTAGTTTTTTAAGCTATAATTATTTACTTACCAGTTGGCGAAATGTCGGTAACATTTGGTGGAATATCGGTGGTAGTAACATCTATGTGTTTAAGTTTAAACAAAACTGTTTTATTATAGATTGCGTTATTATTGTTGTCTTTCGCTCGACATATTAAGGCGTTGTCTTCATGGGAGTGCAGTAGTTTTAAGTCTATTTTTATGAAATTTTTAACCCTGTCAGGTATGATACTTTTACTTTCCCATGTTTTCGTACCATAATTATCTGAAATATAAATCTATCATTACTACATATTATAAAACAAAGTGCCCGTCTGTCTGTGATATTTTCACGAAAAAACTACTGAACGTATTTTGTTGCAGTTTTCACTGTTAGATAGGTTGATTCACCGGGTAGGTTTACGAGTATTAAAAATGTACCTATCATGTTTAGGAGGTGATCATTAACAGAATAAGTGAATCAAGTCGAGGGAAAAGTTAGCAACAGCGAGTTTTCATGGCGTATGCTGTCTAATCCGTCAGAGATATAACAAAATGACGTATGAAAGAATTGTGTAGAATAAAATGGTCTACAAAAAAGTCCGCGGTAGCATATATCTATATCTAATTGATAAGTAGTTATAACTGAATTTATGTAGGTATTCAAATTGTACCCGTGCGAAGCCGCTAGTATTAATATAAATAAAAAGTACAGTAAAGTACAGTACCTAAAGTAATTTAAATTAAGAACATATTGGATTCTACGTCATATAATGGCGACTAACGCACGCGTTCAATCGTGACATGATAGGGAATTCAGTTTAATCCCGTCCGCGCTGTGATAGTTTCAAATATATTTATTCTTTCACATATCCTCACATGTGCATATTATATTAATAGGCATATTAAGGCGTACAATTGTGAAGGTACGTATGTACCTATAAGTTGTGATTAGTCTGTGATTAATAAGACATATCACAGTCGGCGGGATCGTCTTAGATACTGATTAATCGGCATATATACTATAAAGGCTATAATACTTGACATTGACAAATCATCGATTTTTTTTTTATTTCCAAAATTTTTATTACATTAAAATTTTTTACACATAACAATATAAACCTAAAATAATATTAATAATCAAAAATATTTGGTCCGCGTGGCATGGTGGCAAGAACGCTGGCTGCATTTCCTCGCTGTATAGCTATGCTAATTCTCTGGGCGAAGAAACAGCCAGCCCTCTTGTCACCCGTAGCGACGACAATTTTTGGTGTTATATCTTTATAAAATTTTTTGGCACTCGGCCCCCATGAACCTAGAGTCTCTACTGCAAACGGCACAAATATATTATCTTTTTCAATTTGTATATACTTGCGCCGTTTGCAAGTCTCTGCTGTTTCTGCAGCTGCCCCGGCTCTTATCGCTGTACTCGAGAGATGTGAGGGCGCCAAGGTATCAACACAAGTTGCGTCCCATACTAGGGCCCTACCCCTCTCCCAAGGCACCAGCGTCATGCCATCCGGTCTCTTGCCATCATCACGTACAAGACCACAGGGTTCCAGCATAGCTGGTACATTGATGGTGGCAAGAGCCCGTTTAATAACTTCATTTAAAGAGCCGTGGCGCGAAAAACGACCTCCACTTTTTTGGCAGCAGAGTCCATGGAGGCCGAGAGCATTGACGTCGCTACCACACGGACATTTATGTGGCATGCATAAAGATGCCCCGAGACGAATGCCAGTTGCGATTCTAAACGTATTATTGTCTAGTAAGGTCCCAAGGTTGGTTGCTGGTATTGTATGAAGCCAGTAGCCAGATTCCTTTTCAGAGACAGCTAATAGGCGAGCTTTATCAATATTATTTGTGAACTTTTGGGCCAACTCTTGATGGATTTTTTGCACTAACGGGGCATCCCAAAGTTTTTGTACATTTGATTCCTTTGGGATGTCTTCGTTAGGGCAAATTGATTTCCATGCTTCAACTGCCTCTGATGCATAGGCCAATTTTATAGATGAAGATTTTAAAATTTTTACGGATGTAGAATAGGCACTATTTACAGAGGACAGGAAAGCAGGTAGAGCAACACTTGAAATTTTGCGAACTCCGATACCGCCTAACTTAATTGGTAAAGTTGCTTGGTTCCAAGAGTTATTGTTAAAGTGTAAATTTAGAATTTTCTGTAGAGTATCTTTTAAAGTTGTATCGAATCGATCTAATAGGTTTGGGAATTTCCAGATTGGGCTTGTGCGTAAAATATATGTAAATTTGGGGACGAAAAGACAGTATTTTAGTATCGTATATGCAATGTGAGAATTTAGTAATGCCAATCTATTTGAATGATCCGAAAATTTTTGAAATTTTGCTTCCAAAAGAGGTTCGATACTTTTTTCTAATAACGGAGCTCCAAGAAGGTAAAGTGATTCTTTGTTAACAAGTTTAATACCGGGTGCAAGATCGTTAAATTTTTTTAAAGTGGTTTGTTTTTCTAAATTTGATAATTTATCAGAAAGGAAAATTTCGCATTTAGAAAAGTTCAATTTTAGGCCTAATTTATAAAATTTTTCTTTTAGTAATATCAGATCTTTGAGGACTTCATTGGCTTCACCTCCTAGGGTTCCGTCATCTAAGTACCAAACATTTAATTTAGAATTTAGAGATGATATAATGGGGTGAATTCCTATACTAAAAAGAGCTGGCCCTAAAGGATCACCCTGTTGAACGCCGACTTCTGAACTTATAACATTATTTCCATATAATAATTTAAAAGGTGTATTATAAGATTGCCAAACATAGGGATAAATTTTTGGGGTGTTTTTATTTACTTCTTTCAACAGGGCTACTCTATCTAATGAATTGAAAGCATTCCTTACATCAACTTTCAGTAGCACATCGGGATCCTCAGATTTTATAAAAGTACGAGCCGAGTGCACTGCAGCCTCGCACCCTGCTTTGCTGCCAAATCCTATTTGAATTGGTTGTAATTTATTCTGTAGGTCCGAAGCTATGTGTCTACAAGCAAGTTTTGCTGTAAGCCGTCGGAGTGTATTGCCTATGGCAATGGGACGTATTCCTCCATCCTTTTTCTTAAAGGCACATAGTCTCGCACCATACATTATAGGTAAAATTTCTTTATTAATGTTTCCCGATAATAAAAAATTACATAAATTTGTGATGTCGTTTAGGAGGGCCTGACCTGCGTCACCAGCGGTCATGCTCACGAGATCTTTGAGGTGTTGTGGCGTGATACCGTCGATACCGCCGGCCGAGCCACTCGGAAACGACATTATAGCATCTAAAGTGTCTTTTTTTTCGATTTTGACTGTCTGAATATCATTTTGTGGAGGATTTGACTGGAAAAGCAGGGTGAAAGGATTGATGCAAGGATGTTTTTCTCGGAGGCCTTTTAGTGTCTCATCATTAATGGGGGCAAGAGTATCGTCAGAGAAAAGTATACGTGCGGCATTTCTTAAGTCACCATCCATTACCTTTGACTCTACTTTTTGTTTTAAATTGAAATTATTTGTACTGTTTGGGATAGTAGGAGGGATGATTATGTTATGGTCAATGAGTTTGGAGTTTTGTTTAAGTTGATATGTTAAAGATTTATTTGAATTTTTATCTGCATGGAAATGAGTGTATGCAAAGGTGAAAAGATTATGCCAGTCCTCTATTTTATTTTGTAAACATTTTTGAATTGTAATGGATAGCGACTTTGCTAACGATATTCTTGCCCCTCTAGGAATTCTTTTGACTACTGGAATAGTTTGATGTAGTTTACTTAGATCAATTTCAAATGAGATGGAGTTATTCGAATGAGTTGAAGTTGAAGGTTGTGAAAGGGATAGACTTTTATGGAATCTAGAAACATGGATTTTAAGTCCTTTTTGACCTTTAAAAAATTTGTTGTTATTACATATATGACATTTTATTAATTGAGGTTGGGACCTTAGGCTAGTAGAGGCATCGATATTCATGTATTGTAAACGTAATGACTGAGCTATAGGTAGGTAGATACTTTAAATAACTAAAAATTAAATAAATATAAAATTAATATAAGTAAGAATTAAAATAATTGTTTGTGGATAATTCAATTAAAAAAAACACTAATAATATTACACTATCACATTTCCTTCAGATGTTAAACACTGACAGATTCATTGCACTTAGATTTCATATTGTCCATTTTCAATGTACCATTTTAACTGGACTTGTTGGTCATGGCGTGGTGTACGTTGTACAAGTACAGGGTATCTTAGGTACTCTCGGTAGATAGTACTTATATTCCTTGCTGTGGCGGCAGCCGGGCCAGAGGCAGTGTGAAATTGTTGCTCTTGTTCGGCACGGCGTGTACTACGCACATGTTGTAGGGCTCGTGGGCTCAATCAAAGCTCGTAGGGTACCTACGTATACTTTTTAATTTTGTTGCATGTATATAAAGATTATATATTTTATTAAATATTATTTAATAATATTTTTGCGACTTGTCACTTTGACGTTTTTTTTCTTCGATTAACATTGGTGAAGCCACAATAAAAGAAGAACTGTGTATATAAGCCCTACCTAAAGGACATTAAAAATATTGAACAAGAGTTTTGCGTAAATGGCTGGTGGGACATTGTTTCTACACTGTAAAAGAATACTTGACAAATAAATATTAGAATTTCCTTACTCGTAGATTAGAATATAATATGTTGTTTATACTTGTGCTTTAGAATATAATAATGTATTGGTGTCATGTAATATGGAAGTAATAATGTGCCTCTTACTGTATTTTGCATACCAGGAATCTGGTGAAAGTGCCTAGGCTTTCTGCAAATAAATATCTTTCTTTCTTTCTTTCTTTCTTTCTTACCGCACACCGCGCGCACCATACTACCCAGGATTTCGTTTAGGAGAGAAAAATCCGTGTACCGTCTTTGCCCGACCCAGCAATTTGCTCGGCATTTTAATGTTGGACATTACCGAGCAAGGCATTCTTTGGCCTTCGTTCGAGTCAAAACGAAAACGAAATATGTCTCAGTACTGGGCAATGGAAAGAGCAGAAGAGAAGTAATAAATAATAAATAAATACCTTCCAGCAACCACCACACTTCATAAAAAGCATATGCATCCTTATTATTAAAATAAACGGTACAAGTGAAATGATCAGTTTGCCCTTCCTCGTAATTGTAAATTATTGTTGATTCATTATGATTCACAAAGTTTTCTTTATGCTCAGCATTTTTTATATTCACAATATCGTTTCCTGTGAATAAAGAAATATATACATTAAGTTAAAGAAATAGGGATTAGGGTAGTATAATTTGGTTTAAAGACTTGTAACATAATATATGATTGGTTTAAAGTTGTTCCTTCACAATTGTCTCCCATAGGGGTTAGTTGGTCTGGGAAAACGTACGACAACTCATAGTTGAAAAGCCGTCATGTAATATATCATGCGGGAACCCAGGGTATCTTAAGGTTCTCTGGGAGCCCGGAGGTCAGTCAACAAGGCTTCAAGGGCCCTAATGCTATGTCAGGGTCGGCTCCATGTGTCTTACCTCTAGAGCTTTCTTTCTCAAAGTGGGCCATAACGCCCCCTTGTGGGCGCTGGAGGCCTAGAGGGGGGCGGTAAGGGGCCCAGAAATAATGAATGTCTTTGTGATTTTAAAGATGTGGTAAAGTAAAAAAAAATTGGGGGGCGCTGAAAAATAATTTATTTTAAAAGTGGGCGGTAGACAAAATATGTTTGAGAACCTCTGCTCTAGAGTGTACTGTGGGAGGATAAAATGAAAATCATTTGTGATTTTTTTATATACAACCTAACTAGCTATCAGTGGCGAAGGGTGACTATTTTCAAAAGGGGAGCCTATATAATAAAATGGAAAAACTCATCTCCTTGATCACGGGAATAGCGAAAAACTTGAAAATATTATATAATATATATCTACATACAAAGTTTAAATATAATAAAAATTAAACACAGGGAACCCCATGAGTGGCTCTCTAATCATGAATATGTAGGATACATACTCATAAGTAGAAAACCTTCTCGAAATCACTGTCCTGCGGTAAAGTGCCAAGAAGGCTAGCAGCGTTTCCTCGCTGTATAGCTATGCTAATACGTTGTCCAAGGTATGCTCCAGCCCTCTTGTCACCTGAAATGTCGATTAGACAAAATGATAGTTCCTTATATAATTTCTTCGCTCCGAGGCCCCACGGACCCATGGTTTCAACCCCAAACGGTGCAAATAAGTAATCTTGTGCAAGGTTTGCGTACTTACGCCGTTTGAGGTTTTCAGCTGTTGTTGCTGCTGCACCAGCATTATTAGATGTAGCCTGGACGTGAGAAGCCGCCAATGTATCGACACAGGTAGCGTCCCACACTAACGGTCTTCCCTGCGTCCAGGGCACGAGTGTCATACCGTCGGGCCTCTTTCCATCATCACGTGCTATACCAGGCGGCTCTAATATAGCTGGCACGTGGACAGTGGCAAGGGCCCTACGGATGACATCATTAAGACTGGCGTGGCGTGGTATTCTACCAGCACTTTTCTTACATGATAGTCCGTGATGTCCCAGAGAATCGACATTTTGACCGCAGCGACATTGATGGGGTTCATTAATTTTGATACCGAGTCGTAAGCACACAGAAAGACGAAAAGTAATGTTATTTGAGTACCAATTTTAGAATTTGGAATAGATTGAAGCCAGTATCCTGACTCCCGTTCTGTCACAGCAAGGAGACGAGCACGTTCGTGCTTAGTACTTGCGTCTTGTAATAATATTGTTTGTACATTTTTGCAGAGCGGCTCGTCCCATTGCTTCTGTAAATTTGTATTTATAGGTAAATTTTGATTTGGACAGGCCAATTTCCAGGCATTTATTGCCTCCTCCAAACACGACACCTTAAAACCGTCCGAAGACGTATGTAAAATTTTATTTATTAAAGTGTGCGTGCTGTGGATGGAAGATAAAAATGCCGGTAATGAGACATGTGAAATTTTTCTAATGCCCAAGCCACCGAAACGGATGGGGAGTGAAGCTTGGGCCCAGGCTTTGTCATTTAATGGAGAGTTTAATATTTCTATAAGAGTGTTTTTTATGATAGTGTCTATTGATGTCAGTAATGTATGATGTTGCCATAAAGGACTACTTACATCTTAAAATGTATGTGAATTTTGGGACAAACAAACAAAATCGGATGATCGTTATAGCTATATGTATATTAATTTGAAGTAATCGTTCTAATGAAGTATGAAAATATTTAGTATGATCGTCTAAAAGTGATTGTATGGATTCTTGGAATATTGGCGCACCTAGAAGGCGAAGGGAATTTTTATTTAGAATTTTAATTTGAGGAGCTATGGCGTTGAATGAGTTAATGATATTGACACGATTTGGATACGTTACGTGATCGGCGATGAAGAGTTCACATTTAAAAAAATTTAGATTTAATCCAATAGAGCTGAAATTTTGTGTCAATTTGCATAAATCGTCCAGAACAGTATTCGCATCGCCTCCTATAGCGCCGTCATCCAAATACCACATGTTTAATGAGGAGGTGAGTGATGATATGTAGGGATGAATGGATAAGCTGAAAATGGCCGGTCCAAGAGGGTCACCCTGCTGACACCCGACTGCAGAGGTAATGACATGATTTTTGTATAATAATTTTGATGGTACACTGTAACACTGATGGACATATTTATAAATTAAAGGTGTTTCTTTTTTAACTTGAGTCAGCATGGTGCCCCTGTCTACGGAATTAAATGCGTTTTTTATAATATCCACCTTCAGAAATACTTCACCTTCCTTATTGTTCAGGAAGGTGCGAGCTGCATGAACTGCAGCTTCACACCCTCCTTTACAACAGACGCCCAATTGTGTAGGTTGGAGTTTTTGCATTAAGAATATTATATTATATTAGGTGTGTAATTATTGTATAAAGCAAAATAAAATCGCAAGCTCGAATTTCGAGCCAAAAGAGAGCGAATCCATTGTCTATGCCAGTGTTGTCGTTTGAAAAAGTCGTGACATTGCTTTGGTTGGTTTCGAGATTTAAGGCCGATTTACGTAACTTATCCCAAACCTGTGCACAGCACAATAGATTCTACGCGGGCGGTCGCAATACATTGGGGCGGTGGTCAAGGTCTTATTTTTTAATTTTTTTTTTGTTTTTTTATTTTTTTTTTAAATTTTTTTTTATTCCTCCTTACAGCTCCCGGAACCGGTGCCGGCCCCAGGGTACCCAGTGGAAGACAACGTCTTTCTCATTTAGCCAATAATTTTTGAGGCTATACCTACCTAACGAGTGGGCAGCTCTGTTGAGGTATATTAGATAGAAAATATTAATTATTAAAATTTAAAATAAATAATTATGAATTTTTCAGTTTCCTTTTATTTTTATTAGTTTAAAGTTATATTGGAACATATTGGACGCCGATGATGTCGTCCTTATAAATGAACACCCAAATGCCCACATTCTACAACATACGCTGGAGATGTGGAGATCATCACTAGAAAATGCTGGCCTGCGTATTAGCAGACAGAAAACTGAATAGATACATGCATTGTGACTTCTCTGGCAGCAACATTCAACATAAAATTCACTTCCAAAATGTGGACCTACAACGTGGACAGTGTACTCTCTGCCAATGAGAACATCGACGCTGACATCACTCACCGTCAAAGAGTACCTTGGTGGCAAAGGTGGAGACAGTTAACTGGCGCGGCGTTCTATGCGACAATAGAATGCCCATCTACGTCAAAGGCAAAGTGTATAAGACCGTAGTACGACCCACAATGGTATATGGTGCTAAATGCTGGCTACTCAAAAAACAGCCGACACAACTACTACATGTAGCTGAAATGAGGATTCTGCGCTGGTCGGCGGGCTACACCCTCTTGGACATGGTGACTAATAACTATGTACGTGGAAGTCTAAAAGTGGCACCTGTACCTGAAAAGCTCACCGAAACACGGCTGCGTTGGTATGGACATGTGATGAGAAGGTCCGAAGACCACATGACCCGGAAAGTGCTGAATATTGAGTCAGGACCGAGACGCCGCGGCAGACCCCCGACTCTCATGGCTTTCAGCAATCGATAATGACCTCGAATCGAAGAAGAAGAAGTTTAAAGTTATATTTTGAAAAGGAGAACTATTACAAACTTGGGCCTCAAAGGACTGCAGGTGAGGGTGGGGGAATCATTCCTTTATTGGCTTCCACTAGCAAAATCAAAGTGGATAATGATATTATTCCAATTGAACCAATACAGCGTATAATATTTCAGCGTATTTGCGTGATAAAATTGTGAACATTGGTGGAGCCATAATAAAAAAAGAAGAAGTACATAGCAATTATGGACACAATATTTATGTCGTATTTGATGGTTATAACAAGAACTGCACAATATCTATGGAAAGAATGCGTCGCTGTACAAGATGCATGTAATAACATAATATTCAATAACACCACGCCTCTCAAAATAGGACAGGAGAAGTTTTTAGCGAATGCCAAAAATAAGAGTAGGCTCATACATATGCTACGAGAAACACTTGCGGAAAATAAAACATTTTATATTAAATATAGGTACCTTAACAGAACTAGCCATTCGTTAAGTAGGTATAGCCTCGAAAATCCATCGGCTAAACGAGGGAGACTTGGTCTTCCGCTGGGTACCCTGGAACCGTAACACGGTTTCGGGAGCTGTAAGGCAATAAGTTCATATTTTACATTTTAAAAATTTGCACAGGCAATATTTTTTATTTTTTTTTATCAATATTCAATCCCTACTCGTTTTATTGTTTTACCGCTGGGTTTAATTTTAACGCTTACCTTGTGTAGACGTTATTGTAGACATTGATAAAACAATAAGAAAATTAAATAGGTTATGTGTGCACATAATTAATAAATAATATTAAGTTGGTAATAATTAATAACATAAATTATTATAGGTAGGTTTACACATCAGGATAAAATTATTGAAATAAGGTGACAATATATTAATGTCAAAAGGAGACAGTTTACCACCCGCGTAGAATCTCTTGTGCACAGGTTTGGGATAAGTTCATATTGTGCAAATCGGCCTAAAATCTCGAAACCAACCAAAGAAATGTCACGTTTTTTTTCAAACGACAACACTGGCATAGACAATGTATTCGCTCTCTTTTGGCTCCAAATTCGAACTTGCGATTTTATTTTGCTTACTATACAAAAATTACACATCCAATATCATATTTTCTTAAGTTTTTCGTTATTTCCGAGATCAAGGAATCGAATTACATACACATTCCTAAGAAGGAGTACGCCGTTTGGGGGAAACGTGTCAAGGAAGTCCCGCTCTCTCTCGTTTCTTTATCTCGTTCCGGTTTTTCGATTTTATTATATCTCTACTCTATTATTAATATATGAAGACAATCTTTTATACTCATTTTTAACCATATTGCGCGTCACCGAGGAGTATGAAATTTGGCATAGTTAAAGTTTATATGAAGAAGGTGTGCAGAAAATAAATATTTTTATATAATTTGTTGGAAATTCTTTAAATTCAATTAAATTAAATTTTAACATTTACATTCATATTGTCAATATCAAATATGGCGGCTCGCATAGAGTAAAAATTGTCACTATAAGAACTTAGAAAATAACCACTACGTTGCAAAGAATGTTAAAATGTTGCCAATAAATAATTACTGACTGATACTATTTTTTTTATTCTGTCACACAGAAGCATTGAATCATATTTCTGACGTCATCCTAATGTCAATCACACAACACTTTAAGGACCGTTGGTCAAGGTCAACGTGTATCTGTCAAAAATATCCCAAATCTCAGTTAATCCTGGAAAGTTGAGTTTATTTATACAACATTTCCTTACCACACAATTGATCGTTATTATTTTAAATTGGATTGAGCCATATTTTTATTATTTAGGGTTCTAAACTATGATTAACTGAGATTTGCCATATTTTTGACAGTTATAAGATGACCTTCACCACGGGCCCTTAAACATATATTTCAAAACCCACCTGCAACAATTGCTGGAAATTATCGATGCGATGCCATACCAATGTGTGTGTGGCCTACTTGAGACTAGGTACAGCTTATAATTGTATTAATGAAATATATAATACTAGCGACATGCCCCGTCTTCTCACAGCTAGAAAAGTTGCTATTGAAAAATTCTATTTATCCGGGGAAATAAGATATTTTATCATTGTGCAAAAAAATCACGTCGATCGGTTGGTTGTTGGTTGCTCCGTAATGGCGTGAAAGAAGGACAAAAACAAACAATAATTTATAATATTAGGTTTTTTTTTAAATAAATCCTTTAATTATTTACACATAACAATATACCTAACCTTAAATATAAACTAAAAATTAAAAATAACTAAATAAACTAGGCCCGCGTGGAATATTGGCAAGAATACTGCCTGCATTTCCACGCTGAATCGCGATGCTGATTCGTTGAGCGAGGAAAGAGCCAGCCCCTTAAATTGTCACCAGAAGAGATGATCAGTCTAGGGGATATACCTTTAATATTATATTAAGGGGAGGTGGTCAAGGTCATCTTGTATCTGTCAAAAATATGGAAAATCTCAGTTAATCCTGGAAAGGTGAGTTTTTTTATCAACATTTCCTTAAGCACACAGTTGATTGCGTTAGTATGGCTCAATCAATACAATTTAAAATAATAACTATCAACTGTGTGGTAAGAAAATGTTGTATAAATAAACTCAACTTTCCAGGATTAACTGAGATTTGCCATATTTTTGACAGATACAAGATGACTGAGAGCCACGGATCCTTAAGTAATAAGGATTGTGGTTACCCTTGTGTTAGTTATAATAATTTGTTTGTGGATAACTAAATATTTAATTATCCTTATTCTGAATAACATGGTATCCTGTCATTGACCAACAATCAATAGGTATTGGCAAAATTATAATTCGTTATAAACATCTTTACACATGTTCAAATTAAACACATTTTTTGTATCGTACAAGCTTCAGTCCGCGGTTTCACTTGCGTGGAAATAGATCCAAAAGGAAATAATCCCATGGCTGTAATTTGCCCCTCCTCCGCCCGCTTTCGCGGCATAAAACCTAGTATATGTCGTTCTCAAACCCCTAAACTACCACTATGCAAAAAACAAATCTATCCACACATTTTTCGAAAGTTTGTATGGATGTATGTATGTTTGTTACTCAATCACTCCAGAACGGCTGAACGGATCTGGATGAAATTTGGCACAGGGGTAGATTATAGTCTGGAGTAGCACATAGATTACTGTTTGGTTCCCGTGGGATAGATTTGTTTGTATTAAAACAGGAGCGAGAAAAAGGTAAAAATGTAGTAATGAGATATGACAGGATAATAGAACTGAAGGATAAGAAAGAATTGTATAGAAGCAACAAAAAATACTTATCTGAATCACCAGAACTACAAGTAGCAACGTTGCATCAATGGCAAAAAATAATAAATCAATTAGGCACTATCTTACATCAACATCAGAAAAAACAAGTATAGGACACCCTCTGTAATAATACAAATAATTCCAGAAAAGTTAAAAATTCACAAAACTCTTCCAGTACGGCTGGTCCCCGTGGGAGTAGTAGACCACAACCCTCCATCCACAAAGCGATTCCATTTACTCTAAAAATGATGGAATTGACTCGAAATGTATATATGCACATACAATGTCAGATATTTGGTAGAAAGCAGCAGACTATTCGAACTCGATTATGCTTTAGAAAAAATACACTGGGATATCATTGGTCTGTCGGAAGTTAAGGAAGGAACAAAAATTATAGAAAATGATAAATATATTTTAATGTATCACGGAGAAAAAAGTGGTTCAAATGGAATTGGATTTATGGTGAAGAAAAAATTTAAGGAAAATATCACTAATTTTAAAGCTTTATCAGATAGAGTCGCTAGATTGGACATGACGTTTGACACAAATTTAGTACTGAATATTATCCAAGTTTATGCTCCTACTAATCGAAAAGATAAAACCTCACAGGAGCAACTCGAAATTTTCTATAAAGATGTATCAACTGCTCTACAAAATTCTACGAGGCACACTATAGTCATGGGGGATTTTAATTCTAAGATCGGCTGTCCTAATCCAGAAGATGTTAATGTAATTGGCAACTGGGGCTATGGCAGGAGAAATGATAGAGACAATACTCTTCTCCAATTTTGCAGAGAGACCCAGCTCTATATTATGAATTCATATTAGGAAGAAATTGAAACAGAAGTGGACTTGGAAATCACCAGATGCATTAACATACAATGAAATTGACTTCATTATGGTAAAAATGAAAGAATGTATTCAAAATGTTCAGGTACTGAAAACAACATATCCCACAGATCATAGACTGGTTCGGACTATCTATAATCTGCAACTAAAACAGAAAAAATCTAGAAAAGCATTCAGAAATAAAATATGTAAATTTACCTCTTCAGAAATAGAGTAATTAAAAAATATATTTGCCGACCTTACCAAAGACTTTACATGCACAGGGATACAAGAAAGCTAGTATAACTTGATCATTCAAAAAATAAGAGAAAGTCTGGATATGTTACCACATACAAAGCAAGACGAAAATTTAAGTATCATGACACAAGATATATAGGATTTAATTCATGAAAGATCATTGTTGCAACATATATCAAATCAAACTAAGGCCGATAAAGTAAAATTACATCGACTCTACAAAGACACCAAAAATAAATTAAATAAAATTCGAATATCACGTAGTATAAAAATTATTGAAGAAGGTTTAGAGAAGGAAGGGACGACTAAACGAGCTCAAAAACGTTTAGATATTTCTAAAACCTGGATTCCAACTCTAAAGGACAACTCAGGTTGTACTATTACAAATAGAGCACAATTGGTTGATGTTGCTACAGAGTTCTATGAAAGTCTGTATGATTGAACTAGTGATGAAAGAGACCACTTCGATTCATATGAGGATATCAGCACCCAAGAACAGGAGATGCCGCCTGTATTTTGGAAGGTGAAGTATGCTATAGTATCACTAAAGTCGCTGAAGAGTCTGGAAGGTTAAGACGGTATCACTAACGACACATTAAAAGCTATCGCCGAACCACTCATCCCTTTGATTACAAATCTTTTTAACAAAATCTTTACATCTCAAACTATACCTAAAGAATGGGAAACATCAATGTAGGAATGTTTGCATGTAAGTAAAGGAACGTAATGTGAGGGAGAGAGACGAGTGTAAGAGGGACGGGAGACGAATGGCGGAGAGTGGTAGAAACTGTATATTGACGGATTGATCTCTTTGAATTAAATAATATATTTCTGTTACTTCTATTTTTGTGCTTTTATCCCACATTTTGGGGGCTCGTCCGGGATAAGAAAAACATAAAATAGTGGTAATAACGACGACAGAAATTTGACGACGGACTTCATCGAGATTTTTACAATTAGTGACAGGCTGGAGTTCCACGACGCCATTACCTCAGACGACGTCCGTACTACGACGACGATGGAAAATAAAGACGGAGGTACCACGGGAATATTCTGTGCTATGGAGTTAGTACCCAAATTTAGTTCTCAAGACTGTACATATCCCGTTACCAAATGGATTCAAGAGATCGAAGATAATAGTGAAATTTTTGGGTGGACACCAACACAAAGACTTTTGGTGGCACGACGTACGCTTACGGGTACCGCGGCGTTGTGGCTGCGATCAGAAAAAACATACAAATCATGGGAAGATTTAAAAAATGCGATTAGCAAGGAATTTCCAGACACTCTTGACACAAAGACGGTACACGAGTTAATGAGTGCCTGTAAGAAGAAGAGGGATGAGTCCTGTTTTGATTATATGCTCAAAATGAAAGAATTGGGCAAACGGGGAAAAATGGCTGATTATGTCGCCATCAAGTACATAGTCGACGGGATCGAGGACGTAGAGACGAATAAAATTATGTTGTACGGCGTTACATCATATCATGACCTGAAGGAAAAACTGAAAATTTATGAAATAATAGTTGAAAAAATGAAAAAACCTGAAAAAATCGCTTTTAAATCAGATATTTCTAACAAAGGACAGAAATTTGCAGGAAGAGTCAGGTGTTATAGTTGTGGGGAAAGGAATCATGTATCTGCCGAATGTCCTCATAAAATGGAAGGTCGCAAGTGCTTCAATTGTAATGAGTTTGGCCATCTTTCTTCTGAATGTAAGGCGGCCAGAAGAGGAAATTACAACACAACCGGCGCGAGTGGCAGTGGCTTTCGTAAAGTTGGCAATATAATTCCGCAGGATAGCCAACGTCCCACATCGAAACAAAATTTTTTCACTACGACGCAAGGGGGCAGTACCAGCAATTTGAATAAAATATGTGTAGTTGACAGCATTGACAGAGATGTGACATCCAATGAATTAAGTGACAAGATGGCATATGATGTAAACAAACCGAGTATTTTTCGGAAAAAACCAATAAAAAATGTGAAAATTTTTGGAAAATTTCAAGCGGCTTTGATCGATTCTGGTAGTGATGTAAACTTAATGTCAATTGATTTCTATAATGAGTTAGGTGCGCCAGAATGTGATAAAAATAATACCATTACTTTATCGGGTTTGGGATTGTCAAAAGTAAGTTCGTGTGGACTTTTAAAGACTAGTATCGAAATTGATGGACAGTGTTACAAATATGTTACTTTTTGTATCGTACCTAGAGACTCTATGCCTTTCAAATTAATACTAGGTCATGAATTTTTAAAGAATGTGGTTGTAGTGATGAGTGGGGGAACAGTGCTGATGAAGCCTAATGATGATGAATGGATGAGTTTCATGAGTTGTTTTTCTTGCAGTTCAGATGCTATATATCATATGAATGATGCTAAGCTGAAAGAAGAGGTCACGAAGTGTGTTGAAAACTATAAGCCATTACAAACTAAAGAGGCGCCGATTGAATTGAAGTTTGTTTTGAAGGATGACGTACCAATAGCCCAGCGACCACGACGTATCTCGCTGAAGGAACAGGAGGAGGTGGAACATCAAATATCGGAATGGTTAGAAAATGGAGTCATACGCGTAAGTTACTCTGAATATGCTAGTCCTTTAGTGCTTGTACGGAAAAAAGACGGAACTCTTCGTGTTTGTGTGGACTATAGGAAACTAAATAAAAAGATGATTAAAGATGAATTTCCTCTGCCGATTATCGAGGATTGTATCAATAAATTATCGAGCGCTAAAGTATTTAGCGTACTCGATTTAAAACATGGATTTTTTCATTTGAAAGTCAGTGAAGAATGTATCAAGTATACGTCATTTGTCACACACCATGGACAATTCGAATTTTTGAGGGCACCTTTCGGACTATCAGTATGTCCTAAATATTTCATGAGGTTTATTACGATTATATTCAGGGACTTGATGGCCAATGGAAAAGTTTTGATTTTTGTTGATGATATTTTGATTCCAGTTAAGGATGAACATGATGCAGTGGAAAGGCTGAAGGAAGTACTTGGTATTGCATCACAGAGTGGATTGCGAATAAATTGGGACAAAGCACAGCTAGTTTGCCGAAGTGTCACATACCTAGGACACGTTATTGAAGATGGAAAGGTGAGACCATCAAGTGACAAAATAGAAGCGGTGATGAAGTTTCCAAAACCTAATACGGTGAAACAACTTCATAGTTTTGTTGGTCTAGCATCATACTTTAGAAAATACATCCCTAATTTTGCTTTGATTGCTAGTCCATTAACTGATTTACTAAAGAAAGATAGTAATTTCGAATTCAATAACAATCAACAAGAGGCGTTCAATACATTGAAAGAAAAGTTAACGAGTAACCCTGTATTGAAAATATTTGACGCAAAACTATTTACGGAATTGCACACAGACGCATCATGTATGGGGTATTCTGCTATTCTCATGCAACGCAGTTGTGATAATAATCTACATCCAGTATATTACATGAGTAGAAAGACGACAGACGCTGAAAGCAGGTATACTAGCTATGAGCTGGAGGCACTAGCTATTATTGAAGGCGTTAGGAAGTTCAGACATTACCTTTATGGTACTCATTTTAAGATAATAACTGATTGTAAGGCATTTCAGATGACACTCGACAAGAAAGACTTAGCTATGTCGACAAGAGTAGCCCGATGGATACTATTACTACAAGACTTTAATTTTACAATCGAACACCGAGAAGGAAGTAAAATGAAACATACAGATGCTTTGAGCAGACATCCTTATGTGGCTTTAGTAAATGACTTGCACGAAAACATACGACAGGCACAGCAGTTAGATGAAGGGCTGAAAGCCATAATGGAAATACTTCAACGTGGACCTTATGATGATTATATGATTGATAATAACCTGCTATACAAAGGAGTTGATAAGAAGTTGGTGATTCCGAGGAGTATGGAAGATGAAATAATTAAGAGAGTGCACAAGAATGAGCATTTTTCAAGAAAGAAAATGATTGAATTGATTAGCAACGACTACTACATCAAGAATGTGAACAAGAAAATAGAAGATTTCTTAGTCACTTGTATTCCATGTTTATTAGCAAGTAAAAAGGAGGGAAAACTGGAAGGATTTTTGCATGCGATAGAGAAAGAATCAATACCTCTGCATACCCTTCATATAGATCATGTTGGCCCTATGACAGACACAAAGAAATTGTACAACCATATCTTGACTGTGATTGATGCCTTTACAAAATTTGTTTGGTTATTTCCAACTAAGAGCACTACAAGTAAAGAAACTATAGACAAACTTAGAATACACCAGCAGCTGTTTGGGAATCCTTGTCGAGTAATCAGTGACCGGGGTACGGCTTTCACAAGCACTGAGTTTCAAGAATATTGTGAAGAAGAAGGTATACAGCACATTAAGATAACAACGGGTGTGCCACGAGGAAATGGACAGGTAGAAAGAGTCCATAGGATTATTATTTCGGTTCTTACAAAATTATGTATAGAAAATTCTACATTATGGTATCGTCACGTGAGTCGTGTACAAAGAGCATTAAACAGTACGTTTCACCGAAGCATTAGTTCTTCACCGTTTGAATTGTTAATGGGAACTAAGATGAGGTCTAAAGAAGATGTTGACATCTATAGCTTGCTTTGTGAGAAACGAATGGCGGAGAGTGGTAGAAACTGTATATTGACGGATTGATCTCTTTGAATTAAATAATATATTTCTGTTACTTCTATTTTTGTGCTTTTATCCCACATCAATTATAAGTCTACTGTATAAAAAAGCTACGAGTTACTCGTAGTAAAAAAGGTGATCCCCAGGAAATTGGAAACTATCGACCTATAAGTTTGTTACAAACATTATATAAGCTTTTTACTCAATTAATAATGAGGAGAGTGACAAATATTCTCGACTTTAATCAACCAAGGGAACAAGCAGGATTTAGAGCTAGAGGATGTAGATCACATGTTTACATTGACACAAATAATAGAGAGATGCAATGAATATGGTAAGCAACTCTACGTAGCTTATGTTGATTATTCGAACATAACGCAATTTGGAAAGCACTTAAAGAACAGGGAGTGCATAGTCAATATATACAAATATTGAAAACAATATACAGTAAAAGTAAATCACTGGTAAAATTAGAAAGAAAAGGAAAAATATTTTATGTTAAAAGACCCTATATCTCCTAAACTATTTACAGATTTGCTCGAAACCATATTCAGAAACTTGATTTGGGATTATCTTGGCATAAACATCAATGGTGAGAGTTATCTAAGGTTTGCTGATGATATAGTCATAATGAGTGAGAAGTACCAAGACTTAGAATATATGCTTCAAACACTTGACATAGAGAGCAGAAAATGCGGTTTGATGATGAACCCTGATAAGACACGGTTGATGACAAATGGAGAGCGAAAAGCTGTAAATATTCTTGGAAAAGAAATACAGTACACAGAAGAATACATTTATCTCGGTCAGAAGGTGTTAGTTGTAAGAGATTGGGCTGTGTAAGAGGTAGAGCGTAGAGTGGCGAATGCTTGGAAAAAATATTGGTCCCTTACCTAAAATCGATTTCTGTAATTTTCAAAATCATTATTATCAAAATATATAAAATTAAATTCTATAATTATTCATTTGCTATAATTTTTGTTAAACCTAAAATCGATATCTGTAATTTTCTAAATCATTATTATCAAAATATATAAATTTAATTTCTATAATTATTCATTTGCTATAAGTTTTGTTAAACCTAAAATCGATTTCTGTAATTTTTAAAATCACTATTATCAAAATATATAACATTAAATGATCTAATAATTAATTTGCTATAATTTTCGTTTTATCTAAAATTGTTTTCTATAATTTTGAAGATATCTAAATTATCAAATGTTATTAAAATATTAAAAATGTAACTACCCACTCTTGACGGAAATGTCAATTTAAAAACACTAAAATCCCTAATTCAATTTTGTTTAGACTGTGATTTGAGTTAAAATTGTGTTAAAACCGAGTAATAGATAATTAGTAAAGATAGTTTTGGTAATCAAATCAAACGGTCAAATTTATATTGGAATTGCGTGTAGATAAATTAGAATCACTTCTTCCCGAGATCTTTATGTGAAATTATTTGCCGTGCTACTGCTTTGAAAGACTAGTCAGTTTACTGTTATATTTACGCCTTTAACATAAAATGGAAGTGTCACCTAAATGTGAAATATATTTGAGTAATAAAGGATACGAAAAATTAAATATCGAAGGATTTTCTTTTACAAAAAATCGCGATGTTAATAACAAGTACTATTGGATATGTGAATTATATAAAAGTGAGCATTGTACAGCTCGAGTAATTACAAATTTTAACACCTTGAATAATTCACATTCAATACTGAAGTACAAGAATGATCACAATCATGAACCAGATGTTTTAAAAATTAAATTTGCAGAAGTTATGAACCATTTAAAGCAAGAAACCATATCTAACCAAACTTTAAAACCATGTTAAATTTTACAGAATTGTGTAAGTGGAATAGATAACATTATTGCAAATCAGATGCCATCAAAAAGTGCAATGAAACAAGTAATTCTTAGGACCAAAAAACATAATAAAGTGAAATTCATTGAACCAAATGACATATATTTCCAAATTCATCATGAAATTTTACAATTGTAATTTATGATAAAATATTTATTATTTAGCTAAGTCTAATGTATGGATAATGGACGGTACATCCATTTAAGATATCTCCAGTATTATTTCTGCAACTATATACAATTCATTCATATGTAGTACCTGATAATCGAACAATAGTTCCAGTTTTATTTGCACTATGCACTCATAAAGACAAGGAGACCTATAACCACATATTTGAATTTATTAATGAATATTGTACTGAAAATAGAATCAAATTAAGAACACAATTTTCTATTATGGATTTCGAGCAATCAGCAATCAAATGTGTTCAGCAGAATTTTACTAACATACAAGTAAGTGGTTGTCTGTTTCACTTGGGACAAATTGTTTACAGAAAGATCCAATACAGTGGCAAAGTAAAATTATATGGTACAAATATAATATTTGCTTTAGAAATGAAATCTTTAGTTGCGATAAGTTTTCTACATTCCGACGAAATTCCAGATGTATTCCAAATTTGGCTTGATAACATCTCGGAAGATTCGAAAGATATTGGAAAATGGTTTTCAGAGTATTACGTATTTGGTACAGGAATCAGAGGACCAAGGTTTCCACCATCATTTTGGAGCATATATGAATTAAATATTAAAAAATTACCAAGGACCCAAAACTCAGCCGAAGCTTGGCATAATAAAATTAATATAATTGTAGGAAAACTTCACCCAGGTTTTTATGCACTTGCATCGGATTTGCTAAAAGAAAGCAATGTAATCTTAAATACAATTGAAACAATCGTTAGTGGGGAGCCGGAAAGAAAAAAGAAAGAAAATATATATTAAACATGACCTAAGAATTAATAACATATTAAATAACAAAGAAGAGTTTGATAATAAAATAGATTTTCTACGTGCATTAGCATCTAATATGAAAATTGCATAATAAACAGTGTGAATGAATTACCTCTTTTATTATATACCTACTGGGTGAAAGTGATGGTTGTTTAGGTAGTTATGAGTCTCTGTTTTAGCACTATTCGAACCACGCTCGTTGCTTCGCTCCTCGCTAACCTATTTTTATTTACAAATTAGGGGAATAAGAATCGAAAATTACTGCAACAGATTAAGATTAACAAAAACTATTGTAATTTTTAATAATAGTATTTAATTATAGAAAATTATTTTTTTATGATTATATATTTGTAAATGTAAAAAGAATGAAGTTAAACTTTTAAAAATATAGTGAGTGCAATTATTTTAATAATCCATTAGAGGAACTGATATTATAGATTAATAAATTTATAGAAAATGAATTTATATGTTTAGAAAATTATAGTAACTGCAATAATAGAAAAGTAGCCATTAGTGCAATTGAAATTAGAGATTATTAAAATTATAAAACTTGAGATTATATATTTTCAAAATTATAGTATCAGAAATTATAGAAAAGTAGTCATTAGTGCAATTGAAATTAGAGATTATTAAAATTATAAGACTTGAGATTATACATTTTCAAAATTATAGTAACAGGAATTATAGAAAAGTAGTCATTAGTGCAATTGAAAATAGACATTATAAAAATTATAGGATTTGAAATTATAGATTTTAAAAATGATGGGAACTGCAATTATAGAAAACAATACGTTATAGGAATTAAAATTATAGATTTTAAAAATGATATTAAACACATTTATAGATTTTTAAAATTACAGGATCTAAGTTTATACAAAATGAATATTTATAGGAACTAAAATTTTAGCTTTTGAAATTATATATTTTTTTTAGAGCATTTAAGAGGATACCGAGAAAAGTGTTATCTCTATACTAATATTATAAAGAGGAAAAATTTGTAAGTTTGTAATGAATAGGCTCAGAAACTACTGGGCCGATTTAAAAAAATCTTTCACCATTAGAAAGCTACATTCTTCGTGAGTGACATAGGCTACATTGCATTTTCAAAAAGTTTAGGGTTTAGGGGTAGGTATACGGTATATTTTATTTTGTGCGTAAATATCCACGGGCGAAGCCGGGGGCGGAATGCTAGTAGGTTAAATAAAAGAAAAATAATGAAGACACAATCAATACAATACCTACCACAGAAATAGTTCAAAAAACCAAATGCTGAAAATATTTTATTTCCGCCATTTCGTTTTATAAGTTTATTTTTTATTTAGATGTTGTGTTCGAAAACTGCACTGCTTGACATTTTTATGGAAACCAAACATGATATTTTTAACTAAGCGATATTAATGTTTACTAGTATCTATTTATTTTAAATATTACGTCCTTAAAAAGGCAATAGTACAATTTATTTTATGTATGTATGTATGTATGAAAGGTATGATGAATATAAAAGAAGCAAAAGAGATATGTCTGCTGCGAGTCTTTACGCATCAAAAGCGCCCTTTTCGTGCTGGAGAGGTGAACATAACTATTTCTTGTTCAGATATAATGCATTGGTGAAAATAAATAAACTGGATTACTTATAAAAATACTTTCTAAATGTGACGTAAAAGTGACAATTATTCCGAAGGATTTCCGATATAAAAAGGGCGTGCCTCCAACTATATCTCTGCATAAAATCACGTTGATCCGTTGCTCAGTTTTGACGTCAAAGAAATGCAAACAAAGACTCGGGATATTAAATAGTTGACCGGGCATCATGAATGCCTTTCACCTATTAGGCATATTAAAACTACATGTTTTATTAAAAAAATATTATAATTTTTATAAGTAAAAAAATGTTGTCTTTGTTCTTTCAAATAAATAAACTATTAAATTACAAACAAATAAAGAATATCAGACTTATGATCTTAAAACATATTAATTTATAATTTTGAGAAAACCCCGACACAAAATAAACCAGCATAGAAACATCCACGGCCTACGTGCCAGATTAACCGAGAAAAGAAAGCGAGGTCTTGTACGGTGGAGGATAGATGCTGCTAGTCCGGCTTCGATATCCTCTTTCATTCCCTTCTCCAGCATGGTGCTTTCGATATATTCTCTTTCTCTCGTCTTCACGCAGGGTCCATGTCTCAGCGGCATACTGCACTGCAATACGGACGAAACGCAATATTTTTTTTAAATTTCATAGAAAGAAAAATATAAATTTTTATTATTTCATTTCGATAGGATGTGACAGAACTATAAATAATTATTCTCGTTGGAAAATGAACTCGTATATTCGCGTAGGTATATTCTTCTGCCTATCCAGTCCAGACTAATCATCTATATGGTGAATTGGGTACGTCGGATTCTTCAAAATATTCTCGTCCACTGGAAGCTGTTCTATTGTCCAACATTCGTCCTCCACCCAACCTTGTTTTCCGCATGGCATTCCGCTTGTATTTCTTCTTGAATCGGTAGCCCCAATGATGGGGTACGGTTTAATTCTTACGTTACGCGTATCCTTCTATCTCTTTTCTTTTGTACTGCGCAATTTTCAACTTTAAGTCAATTTAAGTTTAATTTCCCTTTATTAGCCCTAAATAGTATTCAGATAAGATATTAGAGGTAATTTCATGCCGCTTTCAACTTTTCTCTGTCAAACTCTGCCTTTACAGTTGTCATCCGTCCAGTAGATTTCGAATTATGTTGTATATTTTGAACTATTAACATTGTCATACGTAACTTTATCAATTGGTTTTTGATTTTTAGCTTTATTTTCCATTTTATTTTTTTCTTTCTTAGTCGCATGTCTATATTTCTTTGGCATCACGACTGAATATACATCTTTAGTAGCATACACAGGTTCGGCGTAATTATCTACATCTGGTTTTTCTTCACATTTAACAATTGTATTGGCGTATTTGATACAATCTACACTTTCTGCATATGGATTATCTATATTTGCATTTTTTACAGTGCTATAGTAAAGTTCATGATCCGTGCTTTGTAAATAATTTTGGGAATCTGTTTTGATCGTTTCGTTATACTGAAAATTAAAGAAATGTTATTTTAAGATTTCATGTTCTAGCTTCTGATCTTTGTTTCGATTAGAGAATAAATAATGCTTTATAAAGTGAAAGAAATGTCGGTCTAGTAGTTCTTCTTTTAAAAGCAAACAAACAGTATCACACTTTTTCAAAACAATATATTCATAGATTTATTTTTGCGTAGGTACTATAATATTTACACTATTGTTATTTTGAAATACTGAAAATACTGAAATACGTGTTTCATCATTTATATTTCATCTCTTATTTCAGTAAATTCAATTAAAAATATATTTCATTCAATCTTTCATTCCGAATTCTAAATTGTCAATTTTTATGGTATACACATTCTTTTTAGGGTTCCGTACCCAAAGGGTAAAAACGGAAACCCTATTACTAAGAATCCGCTGACCGTCCGTCTGTCTGTCTGTTTTTATGTCCGTCTGTCACCAGGCTGTATCTCATGAACCGTGATAGTTAGACAGTTGAAATTTGTATTTCTTTTGCCGCTATAACAATAAATTGTTGCGGTGTTATAATGATACAGCATTTTTAAATGAACATAAATATATTTTCTAGTAAGTCAAAATTAACATGAAAATTAGCTTTCAAATCTATATTATGAGTGACATTTTTATTTCTTTTCACATGTCCGTAGACATAAATATTTAAGGGAGCTCCCATGCAACAAACGTGTTTTTTTTGCTCGTTTTTGCTCGATATTGATAACGGCAACAGGTAGAAGCTTGAAATATTCACTTTAAAATATATAATTAAATTAAAATAAAATTAATATTTGAAAGGGGCTCCCATACAACAAACGTGATTTTTTTTGTGGGTCCGACTCGCACTTGGCCGGTTTTTGTTATTATTTACATATTAGCTGCTTGCCCCGGCTTCGCCTGTGGGGCCCAAACTAACTTTTATCCTCTATAAATACTCCCACAATTATCGTAAGGTCGGGGGAATTAGGAAAAAATTAGTACCTCTAACTACTTACATTAGGTTGGTTGTGTTTCCTTTTACAAATATTTTTTCTAATGTTGAATAATGCAGTTATTATCGCAATAATTATAATTATAAGAATAGCAACAGTCATTATAATAATTGTATCTGTTGAAATTTCAGGTATCGGTTTTTCTGAAAAATCAAAATTGCAAAATTTAAATTTATTTAGGGTTTTGTGTAGATATAATATGTCCGAAACACTGCGTATCGTAAGATTCACCGGTGTATGTTGATTGTTGACATTCCAAAGCTTGGCAGTGAATATCCGAATTTATTTTATTTCATGATACTTTAAAGCATACACCGGTGAATATTCGAAAAATTAAATTACGACTTTTAATTATTTCGGAAAAGTTGCAACCTACCTGCCAACCGTATAAACAAGTTTTGTGTGTGTATAAATGGTACTTATTGGTGAATATACCTGTCGGTTCGTTTTTCTATTTACCCTCTCTTGTATTAGCGTATATCGGTATATTCGTGTCACGCCGTTAAAATAATAGTACATTTTGATATAAGTGCGGAAAGTATGATCATTACAGTTCCGCACGTGTATCAAACGACGTTTTTCAATACATTGCGAGAATATGACAATTAAACAATAAATAAATACATTGCACAGTCTTCTAAATCATTTTAGTCACTTGATATTCCGCTGTCATGGCTGCCATCATGCGGCACGACGATTGTGTATATAATTTAGTGTATGTACTTATAATACAACATCTGGAGCTGATACAGCAGTATGTCACAAATACTCTTATACAAGTAATAGATGCGAGGAATCCGTCTGGATGTACCAATGGGGTATTTTTAATTAAAAACTTATCTGACATTATGAAAAATAAAGACATGCCAATCAAAGAGAAAAGAAAATTAACATAATATATGGTTGCCAATCATGGGTATGAATAAAATAAACGTATGACAAAACGGAATAGAGAGAAGTGTAACTAATTGGCGTCAAGAGAAAAGATAAAATAAGATTAGAAGAAATAAATAACTAAATTTAAAAACGCAAAAAAAGACTGCAAGACTTTAAAAAATGGAGATGGACAGGACATAATATGCTAAGAGAGACGAAGGAGAAATGGACAAAAATTTGGTATGGGAATGGATGGAATGGGAAAAGAAGCAAAGGACGACAAACGAAACGTTGGGAGGATGACCTTAAAAAAGTGGCTGGACCAGAGTGGATGAGAACGGCGAGAGACAGAGAGAAATGGAGGACTTTAGAGAAGGCATTTGTCGAAGCAAGCTGTTGATTGACACCGATCGTCTATGATATATAAATAAAAATATGTGTATTAAATTACTTAACATACAGATGGTAAAAAACATAAAACAGTAATAAAGAACCATACTAGAGGCTTTTCAATCTCTGGCCACTCGTTAGGTATAGACTCACAAATACCAGCCTTTGTCATCTGCTGGGTATCTTGGGGCTAGTTCAGTGCATGAAGCCAAAAATGGCGATCGGTTCAGCCTCCTACTTTTTAGTAGGCGATATTTAATAGAATATTTATTATATTTTCTATAGAATATGTATTTAATACATGGAATAAACCTAAAAATCGCGCTCGTCACTTTTAACTTCATGCTTAGCCATATATAGTTATATATATTTTATTGTATTTTTGTGTTCTTTACGCACTTCTTTGAAAGTAAAGTTACTGCTTCTATTCTATAGGAAATGTCACCTTTTTGGTTAGGTAACTAGGACAACTCGTTACATCTATTTTCAGTATCAGAGACTGGCTGCATTGCAAGGTATACTATAAAGGTCGTGATTGTGTGTTGTTTATTTGCTTACCAGTTGGTGAAACATCGGTACTAGTTGGAGAAATAATGGTACTAGTTGGTGAATTAAAAGTACTAGCTGGTGAATTAATAGTACTAGTTGGTATACTTTTGATACTAGTTGGTGATTTAGTACTAGTTGGTATTCTTCTGGTACTAGCAGGTACTCTTTTAGTACTAGTTGGTATACTTTTGATACTAGTTGGTATACTTTTGATACTAGTTGGTGATTTAGTACTAGTTGGTATACTGCTGGTACTAGTTGGTGAATTAATGGTACTAGCAGGTACTCTTTTGGTACTAGTTGGTTTACTTTTAGTACTAGTTGGTGACTTAGTAGTACTAGTTGGTATACTTTTAGTACTAGTTGGTGAATTAATAGTACTAGTTGGTATACTGTTGGTACTAGTTGGCGAAATATTGGTGGTAGTGCTGTATGACTGTAAGAAAACTTCTTTTTCCATGAATTGTGGTTTGTAAAGCTGTTTCACTTTACACACTAAGACACTGCCGTCGTCTTTTGATCCCAGTGACAAATTTATCTGAGCTTTATTGTTATAGTTAGAGTGGCGAAGTATGACAGGGTCATGTTCTTTAATTTCGTTACCAAGATTATCTGAAAATATAAAAACTATATTATTGAGTATAGCTTACCGCCCCCAACTTCGCTCCATTTTTTCTCAAGAGAATTGGCTCATTAGTTTTTCAGGAATTATAAAAAAAATTACTTTATAAGTAAATTTTTCGTAATATCTCTATGAAAAATGCACCGACAATGACTACTTGTTATTTGACTTATTATTACGTAATTTGTTACGAAGCAAGTGCAGATGCAGGCGTTTCACGTGCCCTTCTAAGCACGAAAGTCTATTAAATTCTGCTGCTGAAATTTTCATTCAATACAATGATATGCCTTACATGAAACTGGCCCGTTTAAAAGAAAGGCTCGGGTACATCGGTGACTGAGTGGTTATCTAAAAGCTAAAGCGTATGCTCTATTGTACGAAGACCATGATTGGATATAGGCCAGGGTGGTATCTGGATTTTTTAAAATAAAACTTCGTCTTCCGGTGGATGGGATACCCTGAGACCGGTATAAGTCATATATGCGTGTAAATGGAATCGGCTGAGCAGTGTTTGTTAAGAATTTAGTTGGAAAAGAGGGTTTCTTATTCCTATAGGCGTATAGCGTTATCGGTGGTTTTCTCCGGCTAATATCGACACACTCGCGTTGTTTCTCTAGACCAGAGGTCACGAAATGACGGACCCATGTTGGACGGACCTAACCAGAACAATACAATTTTGAAAGTAGCATATATTCGCCTTCAGTGTTCAAGACATCTTTATACCAAACTCATAAAAATCGGTTTTAAAACGGATCTTCAGTAAAACTAGTTGGTGATCCCTGCTGCAGACACACCTACTACAGTTTCAGAATTGTTTGTGTGGAAGTGATGCCCTTAACGAAATCTATACAGACGTCAGCGCCGTTGCGTCTTTCCATTCTATACAAGGCTAGTACGCATGGGTGTGAAACTAATCGCGTATAGTTTGGAATACATCAGTATTACGCAATAATCGTGTATAGTTTGGAATGATCACGCTAAATAGACTGTTTCCGTAATATACTGCGTCAGTACGCAATGCGGACTAATCGTGTATGAATCGGAATGCACGGACGCGCACTCGATTTCAAAACATACGCGATAAGGTGCTCCATATAACACCCATTTTTTATGATACCATAGATAGGATGCAACTTTCGTCCAGGACACCAATCCCGGAAACCCCTCCCGTGACCGTCAGGTCGGTGAAAAGTCTTCAGACACGATCGAAATTTTTTTACTCCGCAAAATAGGTTAGCGAGGGAGCGTGGTTCGGATGGTGTAAAACCATAATATTTTATTTTTAAACACGAAAATCTCAATTTCAGATTTTGAGGTTAAGTTTTTCAATGTCAATTTTCTTATAAACTTGGCGAAAAGTGGTACCTTACCGAGATTTCAAAATAGTTAAAGTATAACACATACTAAATATAATATATATATAATATATACATATAAATAGTTAAACAGTGCAGCAGTTTAATAAAGTCGAAAAAACACGAAAAGCTCAGGATTTGATAATCTAAATCTTTACCATATTTAATTTTATGTTTAATTTAAACTATTTTTGATGTCTTAGTTATTTAATTTATTCCAACAATAATCTTTAAATAACAATGAAATTCATAAATCTATCTTAAATTATGTAGATACCTTCTAGCTTTACGAAACCTTGATCAGGTGTAAGTGGCACTGTACAGTTGGAAACCTAACCTTCGCTTGCATGCTTTACAAACTATACGCGACCAGTATGCAAAAATCGTGTATATTGTAATCACAGATGTGAATAATAGCATTCCAAACTATAGGCGACCATTACGCAAAAATCGTGTATAGCTATATTGTAATCACAGATGTGAATAATAGCATTCCAAACTATACGCGACCATTACGCAAAAATCGTGTATATATTGTAATCACAGATGTGAATAATAACATTCCAAATCATACACGAGCAGTTTCCTATGGCTGCGTACTGGCCTTGTATACAACGTAAATACGCAGCGCCGTTTGAAATCCATTGCTTCAGATTATAAAGCCTGTCCAGTGATATTGAAAATTCACGGACGAAACAGGTGCTAAATGCTAAAATAAATACCTTTTCTTAACCACCAAACAATATATTCTATGTTTGAAGTTTCATTTTCAAAATCAAGTGTACAATTGAAAGTATCATTTTGCCCTTCATAGTAATTGTAAATTACTGTTGATTCATTATGGTGCACTAAGTTTTCATTATGCTCAACACTTTTTATATCCACATGTACTGTAAATAAAGAAATACATATACATAATATATTTGTTGGTAGTCTAAATGTTATCAATGTTCAACCGCCCCGTCCGAAATCCAGATTTCACTAGCCCAAGAAAGTGTAAGAATTCGACTGTCACGACACTATTGATATTTTCCTTTCGTTCGTATAAAATTATCTATATATCTATAGGTACTAATCTCTATAAGTACTTATATTATTTCTTCCAAAAACGAGCATTGCTTTTGCGTTTTGGAAACTATGGCTATTTAGAACTCTTAATAATAAAAATATGTCTTAATCCAATTTAAAATAATAACTATCAACTATGTGGGATGGAAATGTTGTATAAATAAACTCAACTTTCCAGGATTAACTGAGATTTGCCATATTTTTGACAGATCCAAGATGACTGAAGCAACGGTCTTTAATGTTTGATACGCCATTATGAAGATAATTTTTCCCTCTAATGATTAAAAATAAACAAACAAATTAATATTAATAAATAATAAAAATAAAATTAATAAAAAAAAGACTAATTTATTAACTAACTGTTCCCGACTTTCCCACCGACTGCCAGCGAGGCTACAAATAGTTCCTTGTTATTGTATAGTTGTATAGTCATGTGATTGTGTTATAATTGTGTCTAGTATAGTATTGTATGTATAATTGTAAATAGAGAGAGAGAGAGATAATAAACGATTGCCACGACGGTGTTTGCTTGCGGTGATTGGTCAATAGTATCGCCTCCGCGCGCCCGGTTGACATAGGTCTAAGTGCGCGCACGCACCCCTATATAAGCGGGCGCGCGGAAAGGCACAAGGGGTCAAGATCAAGAACACAGCACGCTAACCAGTCACCAACACCGAAGCAAGTACCCGACAGGAAGATCACCGCAAAACCGCATCTTTCATTTCTTCCGAACCGGCATAGAAAAGTGTGGGCTGCGAAGGGGCTCACAACAACAATAATATATTGACACCACTAACGGTGCAAGGTATTCGCACAGGTCATCTTGTATTATACAGAGGTAAAGTTTGTAAGTTTGTATGTAGGGAGTAACCTCTGAAAATACTGAACCGATTCTGAAAATTCTTTTACTAATAGGATTATCCATTGGCTATATTTTATTTTGTTCCAATTTTTTTATTTTTTTATTATTATGATTTGATCCAACATTGCCTCAATCATAAAGTTTTTAATTTGTTCAATGTCATCATAGAGGGCGCTCTCTACCAGCATTGTCTAACACTTATCCTTTTAGTTAGTCAATCTTTCATCCTTCTGTGTTTCCATTATTAAACTCTTGTCTTCATTTCTCTCACAACATCATCTTTCATTCAGAATTATTGTCAAACCATATCGTTCTTGAATGCAGTCATTGCGCCATATTAGGAACAACGAAACCGCATTTCCAAAATAAGTAAATCTTTCTTTTGTGGACTCTCTTGTTATTTCATACATAATAATATACCTACAGCGAAAGGACTTTCGTTCCAAGCGGGTGTCCCACGACACGTCTCTAAATTTTTATTTGTTTACTTAAATTACTCGAATTAGTGCGTCGGTGGCCGAGCGATACTAGGCAGACCACTGGTTCGATCCCGGATCTCGGCCAAGTAACAATGGGTTTTTTTAAATAAAAACTTATGTACATAATCCGACAAACCACACTTACAGGCTATTCCATCTAAATATACCTCAACATAACTTGGTCACTCGTTAGGTGTAGCCTCACAAATACCATCGGCTAAACGAGGGAGACTTGGTCTTCCACTGGGTACCCTGAAACCGTAACACGGTTTCGGGAGCTATAAAGCAACCTGTGAAAAAAGAAAGAAAAAACAGAAAAAGATTACTCGAAACATCAACTTACCAGGAAGTACATAAATTGTTACTTTAATTTTTTTTTTACTAATTATGTTCTTAGTAAAGCATTCCAGTGTAGATCTTTTATTTTCTATAATGTCACCGTTGAACACATCCACCGTGTTTATAAATTTAGGATTGTTAACCAATATTCCATCTTTGTCTGAAATTATAAATATTTATGATAATGTGACGTCTGTTTGTCTTTCTTCGTTATATAATTATTTAGGGTAATAGCGAAGGCAGTTCTGAGTTTTGGCAGTAATGAAATAACCCGTAACAGTAAATTTTGGCTAGTATCTATTATTAAGGAATTTGCTTATTTATTTAATCCTGCACTGACAAACTTACTCGAGCAGTAAGTTACATAAGTAAGCAGTGTGTATGAAATATTTCTTTCTTAAACGCACCCGATATACGCCCTCTTCTTCTTCTTCTTTTTTATTATGGCTCCACCAATGTTCATCGGTGATTTGCCAATGTCAAGTATTATAGCCTTTATAGTGTTTATAGCCGATAAATCGGTATTTAAGACAATCCCGCCGACCGTGATATGTCTTATTAATCACTGATTAATCACAACCATCACAGCGCGAACAGGATTAAGCTGGATTCCACATCACGCCACGACGAAAACGCGTGCGTATGTCGCCATGACCGGATGTGAAATCCACACGCCCTCTGTTTACCCGTTATTTGAACTGGCGGGAAACCCTCTAATCGGGAGCGTTTTTGTATGTCACGTGACCGGCGCTCGCGACGACATCTATCGTCGGCGAGTGGTGGTCAGTTGACTTTGTGCACTCACACACGGGTGAGACGTTATTCACACGTATTTTGGCAGGGCCTTCCGTCCGGGATCGGAGCCCTATGCGATCGGAGTATACCGTTTTTCATATTAAAACTTTGTGTAATTCAGTTGGCTTTGAGCACTCATACGGGTGAGACGTTATTCACTCGTATTTTCAGCAGGGCCTTCCATCCGGGATCGGAGCCCTATGTGGTCGGAGTATACCGTTTTTCATATTAAAACTTTGTGTAATTCAGTTGGCTTTGAGCACTCATACGGGTGAGACGTTATTCACTCGTATTTTCAGCAGGGCCTTCCATCCGGGATCGGAGCCCTATGTGGTCGGAGTATACCGTTTTTCATATTAAAACTTTGTGTAATTCAGTTGGCTTTGAGCAGTCATACGGGTGAGACGTTATTCACCCGTATTTTCGGCAGGGCCTGCCGTCCGGGATCGGAGCCCTATACGGTCGGAGTATACCGTTTTTCATATTAAAACTTTGTGTAATTTAGTTGGCTTTGAGCACTCATACATGTGAGACGTTATTCACTCGTATTTTCGGCAGGGCCTACCGTCCGGGATCAGAGCCCTATACGGTCGGAGCATACCGTTTTTCATGAAACCTATACAGTAGTTTTTTTATAATAAATTATCAAAGTTTTGGCACTGATGACGTCATTTTGTCGGCTGAATACTGCAATACCTTTGATATGTTGGTACAGAAAAAAGAACATCTGTGTTCTTTGACTTTGACATTTAACAAACAATAGTGTTGCCGTCTCTAAATCCTGCAAAATTTACCAAAACCTACCACTTCTACATAAAACATATTAAAACAACAACAAAGAAACACATCTTTACGGCTTTTATACGTAGTCTGTATAGATGTTGTAATACAAGATATATACAAAGGTCAAAGAATAATCCTACCATAAAAAATGCTTAAACATTCTTCCTAAATAATAAACTAGATCAGTTATAAAAACTACTGAAGTAGTAGAATATCTAGTAACAGGGTAACATTGGTTGACAAGTTGACAAGTAAATATTTTGCTTTTATTTAGCCGATATAATGACGTCATTCATAGGTGAAATGTAGGTTAAGTAAATTATTTGTTTTTGAAAAAATAAAGACAATCTCACGATTTTAAGAGTTATAAATTGAAAAATACGGATTATTAAACCAATATCTCGAAACAGTTTTGGATTCAGCATACCTTAACTTTTACTTTACATACCGAATTGATTTATTAGTGTTTGTTTTTACGATTGCTTTTTACTGCTGGTAAAATTAAAATTAATACCTTATACCGTCAAGCAGACCCAAAAATTGTGTTCTGCGCATCTAACGACCACCGCTCAAGAACCGTCCCGGTACCTATACACATACTAATGATACATATACATAAGCTTCGTACCGCATGACGGCAGCCATCTAGTATATTAGATATCTGTGGCAGCCATGACAGCGTAATATCAAGTGACACACGACAGAGGGCGCCACTTGACACAGTCTAGTAATAGTCACAGAGTATATATATATACACCACAGACCTGCCATTTTTTTTGTTAAGTTTTATTAAAAACATACATTCATACCTCTATACTCCCACCAGATTTCTTGGTATTGCATTGTGTCTGTATTTAGCAACATGCATTGAAAAGTTTTGTTTTCCTCATATGTCCAATAACTTTGATTTTGGTATCCATTTATCTGGATTACATCTGTGAATGATATAATTTATATGATACACAATGATAAATGCCTCGGGGACCACTGAAATGAATTGTGAACAACTCTCGTACAGTGAACTAGAAGATTAGGTTATATTACATATGTTATTGATGTTAAATGTTACATCACATTGTCCAGCGAAATGCCAAAAATATAATTGGGCAAGTAAGATGTATGTAGAAGTATCCCCTCCAAGGTCTCCACCCATGGAGTGTCGTCCTTTCCCTCCTCAAATGTAAAACCACAAAACTGTCTTTACTGGTATAGCAGTGCTCACGCGATCCTAAGCAGATTCTAAGTCACTGTGGCACTCCTCAAATTTTCAAGGGGCCCATTCTGAACAAACATTTTACAGACAAAAAATTAAAAACCGTAATTAATGCTTCAGTATTAGATTTTTTTTGTAAACAAATCATTAAGATTCATAATCATTACAATTACAATGTAGGTAGATCATTTAATGTTATCTATTTTGAAAATTACAGAAATCGAATTTAGTTTATTAAAAATATAGCGTGTGAATAATATTACAAAATAATTTAATTTTAAATCTGTATTTAATTTTTTTTCTTTCTTTACGGGGTTGCCTTACAGCTCCCGAAACCGTGTTACGGTTCCAGGGTACCCAGCGGAAGAGCAAGTCTCCCTCGTTTAGCCGATGGTATTTGTGAGGCAATACCTAACGAGTGACTAGTTCTGTTGAGATATATTTAGATGGAAAAGCCTCTAAGTGTGGTTTCTCGGATTATGTACATAAGTTTTTTAATTAAAAAACCGATTGGTACATCATCAATACCAGACGTTTTAACCACTCGGCCACTGTCGCGACAAGCGCGAAACTCTACCTAAAGGCGCAAAGGACGTAACATATTGTTACGAGCTAGAGTTCGAAGAGATTTAAAATACCGATTAAATAGACAAACTTTACTTTAACACCACAAAAATACAGTTAAATAAATGAAAACACTAGAATAACACTTTGTCGCACAAAATTCCACTTCGCTTTTTCACTTTGGTCGCTGTTTATTCCAGCAATAATCCTGTTTTTATCATCCGTCGAACATTCAAGAAAGGCCGAAGTTATTCTACAAAGTAGTAGACGGTCCTCAATGCAGGCTCGGCGTTAAATACCTACACACAGATTGCGGCCGATTTTGGTACTTATGGTACATACGGTCCATTTTCGTTTGTAGCTGTGATTCTTTCTGGATGTTTCTAGAGACGTCTGTCGACTTTGATGTGTTTAGGTGTTTATGTATGCGATTTAAGTACCTACTCGTTACAATATTAACATGGGTCAAAAAATTTTCAAAGGAAGTCGAGATTCCGTCGTATCTCGATGTTGAGGACATTTTATTAATTTCAAACCACTTAGCTTTATATATTATCCTCTTGTTTCTTATTATTTTTTCTGTCGAATTATACTTCAAGTTCCAACAACTCCGTAACAGCTTCTTGTCTCCACAAAACTGCAATCTGGGTATACCTTCTTCTTCTTCTCTTGGTACACTCGCGATTTTACACTAATCCCGAATATACTCTATACTATGATATATTATTAAATTATTTTTTATATCACGTAAATACCTTATTTTAAATATATATACCCGATCAATACAATAATATCAATCGAATATATACTACCCGGCGCCTCCACCATATAACGGGTTTTAAGGCGATTTCAATGATAAGAGTAGCCGAGTTAGCATACATTTTGACAGCGTCACTTTCGTTTCGGTCGAATGGCCTTGAACAGGCCAAAACGTTCATGTCCAACAAGGACCGGCCAGAGATAGCCCGGACCGGGCATGCCCTGCACAAGAATGCCGAGCAATTTGCTTGGCCGGACAAAGACAAGTACACAGAATTTTCCCGCACATTGTTGGGCCGGACCTCTCGGCCCCGGGCTATCTCTGGCCGGTCCTTGTTGGACATGAACGTTTTGGCCTGTTCAAGGCCATTCGACCGAAACGAAAGTGTCGCTGTCAAAATGTATGCTAACCCCATAGGTTTTTATTTTATAATATATATTTCAGTAAGTCAAATTTTACATCATTCCAGCGTTGCTGATGCCGGACTCTCTTCAGTCTCGAATTCTACAGAGCTTCAAATATAGTTTATAATTATTTGAAACTCTGTCCAAAAGATTAGTTGCCAGTATTAAAACATACAGCCAGTATTTTCTACAAAAAGTATGAATGAGTGCTCATACTTTACAGATTGTCTATGGTAAGAAACTGGCAACATTATAATAAAGTAGTCTATGACTGCCGCCGGAAGGCAGAGTCAGTTACTCTATGGGCAGAGTTCAAGGGTAGTCAGTAGTTTCGGCGGGGCGTGAGGCTAAACTAGTAGACGAATAAAGTGTTCACATATAGTTTGTTATAACCAGTAAAGTGCCAGCGGAGCGAGCTGATCCACTAACAATAAGCTGAGTATATAGTTATATTATAATAGTAACTAGTTTCTGTGTATAGCGCCCACTAGAGTTGACTTAACCGAAGACTCCATGATAAGGTCTGACTTGGTATAAAGAAAGATCAGACGGAACCTAGAGTGAAGTAGAAAGGTGGAACTTGTATAAAGTAAGTTCCCATAAGCTGTACCCTCAATGTCTGTAGAGGGTAGATAGTAAGAGACTTGGGTAAGAATTTTAAAATTATAATCGCTCTACGTTCTTTAATTTACGCTAGATTAAATAAATAAATCACTCAACAAAATGGCTAAAAAAGAAGCTAAAAAGGACGACAAAGACAATAAAATGGACGACAAAAAAGGGAAAGGAAAAAGGTAGGTTTTTTAACTTAAATGATAAAAAATTGCTGTGGTTCGAACAGTTCACAAATATTTTTATGAAAGCCTGAAAATAAACTGGATACCTACTGTTGCGGCTTATTTTTAGTGGACTGTATTTTTGTGGTACACCTGGAGATAGGATGTGGAAATTCCGGACAGCTGTGGAACAAGGTGTTTCTGTCCAGAGGATTTGCACTAACCTGTAAGCTCTGATGCTGCCGGGACCTTCAATCCTGTGCTCCAGGCTGCGGTGCGGGCAATTGGCATGCAGTAGGTTCCTCTCAGCTGTATCTGGTTCATTCACTAGCCGGCCGGCTCTGTTCCTTATTATAAACTTATTGCGGATGGCGAAATATAAATATTGTAGATTGCGTGCGTATATTTGAAGCTCTAAATTGCGAGTATTTTTAATTATATTAGAGGAAATTCAAATCACTGCCGAACGGGTTTTCTGCCACTCGAACGACTGTCAGTCACATCAGCCACAGTCAAAGCGTTCAGTCAGTGCGGATTTAAGAGGAAAAAAAGGAACGTTGGTATGCCCGTTCACACAGCCAGTCGCAACAAACTGGCGCAAACATCTCCCCCGGCCTTGAAGGAACTTCAAAATAATGCGGATGCGGATGCGAAAAATAATAAACAAGTAAATAAAATCAAAACAAATAAAACAAAATAAAAACTAATATCTATAAAAAATATAAACTAAATCTAAACAAATTTCTGCTGTTTGCCTAGGAAGAGGGTAATGGGAGTACTATTGAGTGGGTAATGGACATAGCCGTACCACGGGTCGCTCATATGTGCCACCTTTGGTGCGCACCTGAACGACACGCACAATACCGTCTCTACCCGGCAGAAGACGACTAACCACACCTAGCGGCCATTGTAAGGGCGGTGCGTTAGGAACTATTACTAAAACTACGGTACCCACAGACACTGGATTTGTTGGAGTGTTCCACTTCTGTCTAGCTTGGAGGTTGTGTAAATACTCCGTCTTGAACCGTCTCCAATACGATTGGACGAGAGAGTCTATTAAAGAAAATCTAGACAGCAGTGTAACACGTTCATCCGTCAAATCAGTTGCAGGTAAACATTCAAGCGGTGCGGAACCCAAGAAGTGTGCGGGAGTAAGCGCGGATGGTTCTGACGGGTCAGAACTTAATAAATATAGCGGTCTTGAGTTTAAAAGAGCCTCAATTTGTGTCAATAGTGTTAGCATCTCCTCGTACGTTAATATTTGCTGCCCAATGACTCTAAATAAGTGGCTTTTAACCGACTTAATATTAGCTTCCCAAATACCTCCAAAATGGGGTGCATTTGGTGGGTTTAATTTCCACACGATATCGGATTTAGTAAGCTCTTCAGAAAAGGACTTATAATATGCGTCTGATTTCAAAAACGTGTGGAGGTCTCTTAAATAATACTTTGAGGAAACAAAATTAGTTCCGTTATCACTATATATACACTTGCAGGCACCACGGCGGGAAATAAACCGTTTAAAGGCATCTAAAAATGACGCAGAACTTAAGTCGGTGGCCAATTCCAAATGAACGGCACGAGTTACCATACAAACAAACAAACACAAGTAGGACTTTACGCTTTTCACTCCACGCCTACGAGTGTGACATATGTAGAGTGGGCCTGCGTAATCGACACCCGTATGTGCAAAAGCATGGCACTTCTCCACGCGACAAGCGGGCAAATCCGCCATTGGTGGGAACGCCTGCCGTGGATTCAACTTAAAACAATTGCCACATTTATACACTCGGGTTCGAATAATACGACGCGCGGATAAAATCCAAAATCTCTCTCGCAACCGTGCAAGCAGCAATTGCGGACCTGCATGCAAATTTTTGCGGTGGAAATAATCTATTAGCAATTCTACTATATGACCCTTTTTTGGAAGTAAAATTTGATGTTTATGTGCGAATTCTAAACTTGAGTTACGCAATCGTCCTCCCACGCGTAAAATACCTTCATGTAAGAAAGGTGCCAAGGTGCGCAATGCGGGCGAACACAAATTACCCTTACGAAGACTAGATATATCATCAGCAAATGATTCGTATTGAACAGCTTTCATGAGTATCAACTCGGCGGCATTTATATCAACAGATGTGATAAATTGATTTCGGGGCAATTTCCTTATAAATCGTAATATAAATACTATTGTGCGCAATAATTTATGATAGTTGGAAAACCTAGAGGCCAATATCACAAGCGGGTTATCTCTATGATTTGAAACCGTTAAAGACACCGTTTTTTTTTCTCAGGTATATCTTCAACAGAAAGATGAAACGGTGCGATTGATTGCTGGGCCATAGCTTCAGCCTGTGCAACATCACAAGCGGAAAAGGCTAAGTCATCCATGTATACACCTCCTTCAACTACATTGCCATTTTGAACAAGTCTATTAAGCGGCAATTGATTTAAACCACAATGTGAATAACTTGTCGTGGGAAAGGAATAATCTATGGGTGCATCTCCCAATAGGACATAACCTAAAGTTGTTTCGATTGCGGTTGGAGACTCGTTTGAACCCATTATTTTGTTAGATAATATTAATTGCGTGTACATATTAACTCCTAACAACACGTCTATATCTCCCGGCTGACTGAATTCGTCGTCAGCAAGCAGAAGGTTAGCGGGAAGCGAAATACGCGAGCGGTCCACGATGGCGTCTGGCAAACAACCAGTAACACGTGGTACTACGAGAGGCTGAATTGAATATGTCCTGTCGCTATTAAAGCGCGGGGTAAATATTAATGAGGTGTCTCCCAATATTTTCTGCGAAGCGCCACCGATTCCGCAGACACTATAATAGCGTGCTTGCGAAGAAACAGTTAGCGAAAGCCGTTCACAACATGGCATGGAAATGTAGTCACTTTGTGACCCGGGGTCGAGCAAACATCTTATAAAATGCTGTCGTCCGAATTTGTCGATGACTTTAAGTTTTGCGGTTCCTAGCAAAGTAGTGGTGGCATGGCGATCCACACTACTGCGTGAAATATTACAGATTGAGGATGAGCCCTCATGCGGAGCGGGTACGTTTTGAGAAACGCAAGTGTGTGCGGGTGCGGTTTGAGAAACGCTAGTGTGTGCGGGTGCGGTTTGAGAAATACTAATACGTGCGGGTGCGGTTTGAGAACCAAATTTGGTTGCGGGTGCGGTGTGCGAAACGTAAGTAGGTGCGGTGTGCGAAATGTGAATAGGTGCGGTGTGCGAAACGTGATTAGGTGCGGTGTGCGAAATGTGAGTAGGTGCGGTGTGCGAAATGTGAGTAGGTGCGGTGTGCGAAATGTGAGTAGATGCGGTGTGCGAAACGTGACTAGGTGCGGTGTGTGAAACGTGACTAGGTGCGGTGTGTGAAACGTGAGTAGGTGCGGTGTGCGAAACGTGAGTAGGTGCGGTGTGCGAAACGTTAGAGTGCGTTATATGAGGCAGAGTATTTTTAACCTTCAAAGAATTATCATTCAGTTTAATGTTGTTATTATTATTATTGAAATGGAGCATAGTATGATGCCTACTGGAACAAACAGTGCATACTCCCTGTGAGTTGCACTCAGAATGTTTGTGCTTTGTGCTCAGACAATTATTACAATAACTGTTGTCCCTCACAAATCGATAACGTTCGTAAGGCGTCATCTTAACAAACTGAGAACACCTATACAATTGTTCATGTTCCAAAGCATTACACAATATACAACCCGAAGGATTGGTGGTGATAAATGATTTTGTATTATATCTTTGCGGTTTAATGTTTGTTATTGAATTGTTAAGGCTTGGAGCTGATCCGGGTAGTAAATGTGCCTGCTCCTTAACAAATTCTACAAAGGAAACATATGTAGGAAACTTTTCCTTCCTATTAAACATCTCAAACATCAATTTTGTGTCTTTATCTACCTTCTTCATAGCGATATACAAAAATACAAAATCTAACAAATCATTAATATTTAGTTGCTGCAGGGCCTTAACTGCAGATGTAAATGTTTCAATAAATAAGTCTAATCCAGAGGATGAAGTTACAGTTAGCGGTTTGAAATTAAACAATTGATCTAAGTATGAAGTGGCAAGAGTGCGGGTATTTTCAAATTTATCAATTAATGCCCTCCATATAATATCATAATTTTCAGCAGTGGGTGGTATACCTGAACAGACCGACAGCGCCTTGCCTGACAACTTACCTACCAAATAGTGCACGCGTTCACTATTACTAAGCTGAGAATTGTTATGTATAACATCTTTAAATTGTTGATAGAAAAGAGGCCAAGTGCGTATGTCCCCATCAAATGATACCAATTCTATAGGTGGCAACCTAGATTGTGATTTAGGTATATCCCTGCTTCCACCTCCCACTTCCAGGGTAGGTAGTGCGGGCACAGAATTTTCTAATTGAGATATGACCCTCCTGATTCTACAATAAAGATCCTCAAATGAGGTCCACACCTGGTAGTTCGGTGTATCCTTAGGATTTAATTCCAAAATACAGGTATTACACTCATCCACAACCACCTCAAATTGTGTATAAAGGTGATCCAAAGTGGCAACAGAGGACAAGAATGTTTCTTTGTTTGCTTCATTCAAATGAGCCTCCCTTGATAAATTATAAATAACATTGATGCGAGCAAACAGGGCTTCTCGCTTAGCCAACAATCTTCTCAATTGTGGGTCTGTCCTTTTTGTACCTTCTACTTCTGAGGTAGCCATGATATGATTAATTTAATTTAATTAAATTGTAATATAAATTATAAATTAATATTTAAAATTAGAAGGTAAGCGGTAAATGACCTAAATAGGTATTGTGCGGTAGGAAAAATAAATGAAATTAACTAAACTTAACTAAAGCGGTAAACTAAATTACTATCTACTAACTAGTCTCCCCTTGAGGACAGTTGCCTTATGGTATGACTGCAAGTATATGTATAGCGCGGACCGGTTGTAATAATAAGTTAGGAATGAATATAGCCAAACAGCAGAAATCACACTTTAAATAACTTATACCTACATGCCAATTAAATAAAACTAATGGACAGGTTCTTCCAGGAATATTTCCTGTTTTAACCAGACCAATATCCTGGTATATCCAGGCTCGGATTTGGACCAATATGTTGCGGCTTATTTTTAGTGGACTGTATTTTTGTGGTACACCTGGAGATAGGATGTGGAAATTCCGGACAGCTGTGGAACAAGGTGTTTCTGTCCAGAGGATTTGCACTAACCTGTAAGCTCTGATGCTGCCGGGACCTTCAATCCTGTGCTCCAGGCTGCGGTGCGGGCAATTGGCATGCAGTAGGTTCCTCTCAGCTGTATCTGGTTCATTCACTAGCCGGCCGGCTCTGTTCCTTATTATAAACTTATTGCGGATGGCGAAATATAAATATTGTAGATTGCGTGCGTATATTTGAAGCTCTAAATTGCGAGTATTTTTAATTATATTAGAGGAAATTCAAATCACTGCCGAACGGGTTTTCTGCCACTCGAACGACTGTCAGTCACATCAGCCACAGTCAAAGCGTTCAGTCAGTGCGGATTTAAGAGGAAAAAAAGGAACGTTGGTATGCCCGTTCACACAGCCAGTCGCAACAAACTGGCGCAAACACCTACCATACAAGAAGCCCATACAACCCGATTCCTTTCGGCTTCCCTTTTGTAAATCTATATATAGACTAACGATATTTTATAAAATAATATCATTACAAACGTATTTTATCAATCCAAACTTACTCTATAAGTAGGTAATTTTTTCTAAACTCCCATCGATATCCATTAATAACATATGTAAATAAGCCGATACAATACTACCTTACTTCATACTAAGCAACTGTCTCTTTCAATTGTATTGAAATCCGCACACGTTCCCTCTCGTTTTAGCACGCACAAATAGACCACCAAATAAGCCGATGAATTCCGGGTTATTACGAATGTAACCGGTGGGAATATTGTCTGCTAAACAGCGAGTTTTGTTTACTTGCGCGTTTATTTTATTTTTAGAATCATAGTTTTGAATACAGAGACTACTTTAATAAATATACATAAAAAATTGGTCATTGGTGCATTTTGGGTTATAGAAGAACATTTTAGATTTTGTAGCATTAGTGGAGTGAGCTATTTTACGGTTTCCCTTCTGAAAATAATCACCCTTCGCCACTGATACCTACCCTGGGACTATAACACGGTTTCAGGAGCTGGAAGACGACCCGTGAAGACGTCGTGAAGATAATAAAAAAGAAAAGAAACTGAGGAGAGGGTTTCGAACATAGCTCCCAATAGATGGCGTTTGTGTCGTATTTATTGCTTTTTACTTTCCATTCCATACTTAAAACCTTTATTTACTGCGACTATTATAATCGCCGTCACCTCGACGGTCTACTCTGGCCCTAAGGACCCCTGGGGCACCAGTGATTAAAAAAGTAAAATTTTATATTTGACATTAATTAGTACTAGCTGTGCTTGCGGTTGCACCCGCGTTAATGGTTACTGTTCCGTCCCTTTAGGTCGTCGCGCGATGTTATATAGCCTATAGCGACCCGCCCCGGCTTTGCAGTAGAACTCAGATCAAGTAGAACCACACTCCACAGACTATAATAATAGTTGACTTGACTTGACAGGTCTGACAGATCGTATTGTTGCAGTATTCCGTTTCACGCACGCTATGACAAATCAAAAAGTATACTTAAAAAAAAGTTTAATTACTTTTTATCTTTATTGTAGCTTATATATTGTATCAATCTATTTTGTTTATTTAATTAAATGGTAAATGAACCACTGTCGATCAATAATACATAAATTACATAAAACATTACTAAAAAAGCAGAAGTCATTAGTGAAATAACGGAACGTAAATGGCATTCTCACAGAGTATATCTGCACTTAAAATTTATATAAATAATGGAATCATACAATATACTTGACTAATATTATTTAATATAAATATTATAAATATATATAATAATATACTTGGAAATTGAAATCAACAAGTTATTTTGATTTAACAAACAGAATGCCAACAACATATTTTAATAGAAAAGTACCACAGAACAGTTGTTGTGGGTTATCCCTAAGAGATAGACATATACCATCGCGGACTTTTTATATACCTTTTTAAGTTGTACAATACTGTAGTAGGTACATTCTTTTGAATTATCTCGTAGGGTTCAGCCAGCAACGTAAGCGCAAAAAAATGTGTTTATTTACGACATCACATTAGAAACCTCTAAAATTATCAGTGTTTCTCTACTATATTATGCATGTTAATATATAACCTTCCTCTTGAATCACTTTATCTATTAAAAAAACTCGCATCAAAATCCGTTGCGTAGTTTTAAAGATTTAAGCATTCATAGGGATATAGGGACAGAGAAAGCGACTTTGTTTTATACTATGTAGTGATAACATTCCTCAAGAATTGGTCTGTCAAATGGAATAATATTTTTTCAAATCCGCCTGGTAGTTCTAGAGATTAGATAGAAGATTATTTCGATTTAATTACTTGGCCACACTATTGACCTACTACAAAATTAAAGAACGTAAAACTACCCGCTCTATCGTTCTAAGCATTTATCTATTTTTGACCCCCGACGAAAAAAGAGGGGTGCTATAAATTTGAAGCCTTCCTTTGTCTGAGAGTCATGGCTGCGGCATCGTAGCTCCCAAAAAAAATACCTATACCATAGATCTAAACAATATCTACAATATATAAAAAATATTGTACTAATTCTTGACTAATCGCCATGTGCCTACCATTGTCATTCACACCACAACTTTCTCGTATTTACGTAGTTGTTTATGAAAACTGAGATATTTTCTCGGGACGAAAAGTAACCTCGACCCTCAAACTAGTGCAAAAAATCACCTCAATCCAACACACAAATAAATACACTTTAGCATTTATAATATTAGTATAGATTTTTTATTTATTATTATTAGAATAATTATGGTCTTGAGTTCATACAAAAATCCTATAGAATTAATAGATTAGTAGATCAGATGAATTGAAGAGAGATTAATGTTAATATTAATAATTATAATAATGTGGTCAGGTTCAGAGAGATGACCCCCCTCCGGTTTTAGAGCCTAGTCTAGAGGAAAGAGAGAAAGGCGAGCCATAGAGTATGAAGAGTATGGCCTAAAGAATGATCACTGGTTTAGAGCCTATTATAAGAGAGGGCGTTCCAGATGATAAAGATAGAATAACCAGTGGCATAGAGCCGGTACAGAGAGATGGCGTTCCAGGTAGTAAAGAGGAGGCAGCATAGAGAACCACCATCATGGTAGAAGGGGGCCTGGCTCAGAGAAGGCTCGCGGTGCCTGATGAATAAAGTAACAAGTAAAGTAAGGTAGTTTGTATAATATAAAGTTACACATGATTAAAGGAACAATTAGAATCAAATGAGATGTAAGAAGTACTATAGCTATTAGGTTACTCACCTATACTAGAAACAACTCAGTTTAATGTAGTTCTTACATATACAGGACCCTGAGGACCGAACCTATCAATGCTGAACAGAGACTGAGGATATCCCGAGGAATGTCGACAAACCTGAGATGACTAAATTAGCGAAGCAGGTATGAGATAAACATTACTTATGTAAAGAAATATGGATTATTCCTGGACTCTATTATCACACCCTTATACTAAACACCCTTATAAAAAAACTTATACTAAAATGGAGGCCACCGTGACAGCCACCGACGCACCTAAAATTTTCTAAAATTATATCGAAAATTTTTAGAGAAAATGTAGGAGACCCAGAAAATATACCTACCAAGCAGTCCCATTAAGTACAGCAATATTTAATAAAACTTGCAATATGTTAACATTGTTACTATTTGATGATATCACTTATTGACCTACCTACACACATTGCCTACACAGAACTTCTCCTACCTACCTATTGAAATGATAAAGAAAACAAGAATAATGTTTAATTTTAGCACTTACCTTTGGTATCTGTTGTAGATATGGGTCTAATAAATATTAATAAATCAAAAATTAAATTAAATATATACATTACATTCATGTCTGTGCATAATTATTAAAATAATATTAAAGGCAAGTTAAAATATAGGGACAAAATTACTGGAATACGGTGACAATATTTTTATTTCAAAAGGAGACCTCGTCATCTTTATTGTTGTCTCTCATACTCACATATACTAACTAGTGATGTGCCGGATATCCGTATCCGTATCCGTTAGTTTTTGGCGGATCTTTTACTTTATTAATTTTCAATTCATAGAAGAAATTTTATATATATAGGTGATTAGGTAACAATGAAAAACTGTTAAATTCCATTCAGAATATTTTTTATTTCTTAAAATCGTATCTGTTATGAGAGTTAACTCTTAAAGACGTCAATAACTTTTGTCCATAACAGATTATCTCTTTCCAAAAGTCGATGTGCAATATTTACCGCCGCGTACTCTAAGAAAGTTAAGATCCGTATCCGTATCCGTATCCGCGGATCTTGAGACCAAATATCCGTATTCATATCCGTATCCGCGGATATACATTTTTAACGATCCGGCACATCACTAATACTAAAGTGTGATGATTGTTTGTTAGTGCAACGCGGTCCAAGGGGACAGGGCATAGCTTTGTTTTTCCATACAAAACAGTCTGTCGTTTTTTGCGGAGAGGGAAGATTGGATACACATCTACAAAAATTCACACAAATGTCGATAAATTTTGTGCACAAACAGGTTATGACGTCTTTTAGTGATAATGGAGACATCGCAAACGGACTAACCGGAGACTTAACTCGGATCAGTTGCTCAACCGATCCGAATATTGCATAGGATGGACAAACTCAGTGTTGGTAAACAAATCCGAACAATCATCACGTTATTATGGAGTTTTAGATGATTTTAATAAGTTAATAATAATGGAGACACAAGAAGACAGACAGACGAGGCGGGGAATTTCGGACGTTTGGGATGTAAAAATGTTAAATAAAATTAAGTAGGTATCATGAAACAGAACTTTACAATCAAACAGAACAAGTGGCAAGCCTCTTGATATTTTTAAGACTACATTTTATTAATTAAATATTTACTAGTATGGTCACCCTTGTGTTATGAATTATGAATAACAATATTTGTATTGTGGGTAACTAAAATTATATTATCCTCATTCTGAATCATATCAGGTAGGTACATTATAAAGAAAACGGGGACTTTTGCGACCAATTTGAGTTGCAAGAAGTTGTACCTATAATATAAAAAAAGATTATATTTTTCTAATGAAAAAAAAAAATAGACCAATTTGCAAATCTAAGAATAGAAAAATTTAAATAAGTAAATTGTTTCAAGTGAAGAAACTGTATGGAATAAGAAGCATGAGAGTAAGATAAATGCAGTGGAAGTGCGGTCTCTACCTATAATGTGTGATATATAGCGTATTGACCGCATCAGGAACGATGTCATTAGCGAAGAATGCGGAGTGAAAAATGGTGACTAAAATTAATAAAAGTCGACACGAAAGATCTCACGTCAAATATATGCTCACCGCCGGGTGATTTTGCTACTAGCCAAGTAGTTACTAGCATTTGAAATCGGGGGAAACCTGAATCAAATCTCATTCGAGCCAAAAATGCTAAACACCAATTTTATTTAAAAATCTGCTTTAATCGATTTCTCGTGCTTCGGAGAGCATGTAAATTCTTCTAAAAAATATACAGATACGTGTCTGTTAAAGAAGAGACACATCTAGGTCAACAAGTTGACACTAAATCTGAATTTTATTTCAGGAATAAGGATATTACAAACCTACAACTGGAACCATCAGAATCGAGGCTCACCTCAAACAAAAAATATATATTGTCCGTGGCACATAGCGTACTTCGTTCTGCGTCATCCTGACTGATTGGCACCAAGCACTTTCTTCAACAAGAATATCGATATATGGCATATTAACGATGATCATCTTCTCCTTTATGTGTAACCCTGAAGACCCTACCGTAAGTCCATGAAGTCAGACTCATCTCAAAGAGGACTTAATTCTGCATCATCTTGACTAAATTATAGATTGGCACCAAGAAATTTCTTGTTGAGATATTTAATTCTGTGGTTCTTCCTCTTTTCCTTTATGTGTGAACCTGAAGACCCCACCGTAAGTCCATGAAGTCAGCCTCATCTTAAAGAGGACTTCAATTTGCATCATCTTGACTAAATACTAGATTGGCACCAAGCAATTTCTTGAACAAACCTTAATCTTGAATGTTGAAATATTTAATTCTGTGGTTCTTCCTCTTTTCCTTTATGTGTGAACCTGAAGACCCCACCGTAAGTCCATGAAGTCAGCCTCATCTTAAAGAGGACTTCAATTTGCATCATCTTGACTAAATACTAGATTGGCACCAAGCAATTTCTTGAACAAACCTTAATCTTGAATGTTGAAATATTTAATTCTGTGGTTCTTCCTCTTTTCCTTTATGTGTGAACCTGAAGACCCCACCGTAAGTCCATGAAGTCAGCCTCATCTTAAAGAGGACTTCAATTTGCATCATCTTGACTAAATACTAGATTGGCACCAAGCAATTTCTTGAACAAACCTTAATCTTGAATGTTGAAATATTTAATTCTGTGGTTCTTCCTCTTTTCCTTTATGTGTGAACCTGAAGACCCCACCGTAAGTCCATGAAGTCAGCCTCATCTTAAAGAGGACTTCAATTTGCATCATCTTGACTAAATACTAGATTGGCACCAAGCAATTTCTTGAACAAACCTTAATCTTGAATGTTGAAATATTTAATTCTGTGGTTCTTCCTCTTTTCCTTTATGTGTGAACCTGAAGACCCCACCGTAAGTCCATGAAGTCAGCCTCATCTTAAAGAGGACTTCAATTTGCATCATCTTGACTAAATACTAGATTGGCACCAAGCAATTTCTTGAACAAACCTTAATGTTGAATGTTGAAATATTTAATTCTGTGGTTCTTACTCTTTTCCTTTATGTGTGAACCTGAAGACTTCACCGTAAGTCTCCTATCATTATTAATAAATATTATGTTTGTATTTTTGCATAATATAGTAAAATCAGTTGCGACAATAAAACGTCAGGAAAATGCAGTGGCACGGGGGTTAGTACTACTACTAGTAATTATAATAAAAAAAAACCAACAAAAAATATAATAAAACAAAGTCCCCGGCCACGTCTGTCTGTCTGTTTGTGACCTTTTCATGCAATAACTACTGAACGGATTTTGAAGCGGGAGTGAACCAAGTCCCGGAAAAGTTAGCTCTAGCGGGTTTTCATGGCATATGCTATATATAACAAAATGATGTAGGAAAGAATTGTGTAGAATAAAAATTTTATCTACAAAAAAGTCTCTAATAGATAAATAGTAATTAGCGTATCTGGGGGGTGAGCATATATTTGACGTGACATCTTTTGTGTCGACCGAAAGGCCATAAACGTTTATGTCCATACAAGAGCCAGCCACGGAATGCACGGTCCGAGATTGTCCAACACTAGAATGCCGAGCAAATTTGCTGGGCCGGGCAAAGACATGTACACAGAATTTTCCCGCACATTGTAGAGTTAGACATTCTCGGACCGTGCATTCCTTGGCTGGCCCTGTATCGACATAAACGTTTTTGGTTTTTCGGTCGAGACGAAAGATGTCACGACAAATATATGCTCACGCCCCTGGTTATTACCTAATAACAATTTACCCGTGCGAAGCAAGTGCATCAATAAAATAAGGATATTTAGTGAAAGTGTTAAATGTATTATACGTATTTATTTCACAATACATGATATTCAATGTCTTTATCTAAATTATTTGAACGTTGTATATTTAAAAAAATTAATATGGTCATATGACATGTCATAGGTTGGTTTTTGCTCCTTAACTATTGCTTCTATATTATTTTTGTCTCTTCTAGTCGGTTGTTGATAGCTCTTTGGTATTACAACGGAATAATCATCTTTGTGTGCATTCATAGGTTCTGCGTAAATATTTACATTTAGATTTTCTTTACCCTCAATAATTGTATTGACGTAAACACTTTCTCCATACGGATTATATATATTAGCATTATTTAGAGTAATACTATCATTTTCGGTCCCTTCTTTACACTGAAAAATAAGCAAATGTTTTTATAGGTAGGTTCTAGCTTTGAACTTCAGCGTAGAAATTTTTGAATTGTAAAGAAACTTTACAGAAGGACCCATTTAAAGTTACGAGAATCTGATAAATTAAAATAAGGTAAACAAACTTTGCATGTCTTTTTTAAATAACTTGTCTTTTAAAATTCTTAAAAAACGACTTTACATATTAATTAATTTTGTAACCTATTTTACATTTGAAGAATTAATAATAATATTTGTTAACTGTTATTTAAAAAAATTTCAAAAAAGACATACTTCGTTTACAAAATAAGAACAGATAAAAAAATTTAGTTAACATTATAAATATTTTATTGTTATCTTCAATATTCTCTAAGACAATAGATACACTAGTGTCTAATTTAAGGTCCCAGTCTACTGAAAAGATTCAGCGACCTCTTCGAACTTAGTCAATGCAGTCAAATACAGTTTAGTTTCTAGGTCCAATCAGTATGGGGTATGTGCCATTAATTCCATAATTATTGAGGTCTAAAATATTGTAGTAGCAGAGTGTGAAAGGACCAATTTGCTTTCCTATTTCGTGAACTTTTTAATAAAGAAAAATAAACATATTTAAAAAAAAGTAATATCGATTTTAATATTTTCATTGTACCACAGAACAATAACTGAAAGATACAAAATTAAATCAATACATATATATAATATGATAGGTCTGTTTAATATTTTATATGTAACACACAAGAGTGTCGTGTGCGTCGGTGGCTGAGTGGTTAAGATGTCTGGTATTAACTAGGCATACCACGGGTTCGATCCCGGATCTCGGCCATGTATACCAATGGGTTTTTTTAAATTAAAAACTTGTGTACATAATCCGACAAACCACACTTAGAAGCTTTTCCATCTAAATATACCTCAACAGATCTGGCCGTTTGTTAAGTATAGCGTCACAATTACCATCGGCTAAACGACGGACTTGGTCTTCCGCTGGGTACCCTGGAACCGTAACACGGTTTCGGAAGCTGTAAGGCAACACGTGAAAAAATAAAATAAAAAGAGTGTCCAAATATAATTCAAACGTGAAAAATATTTAATTATTATCTTAATTATTTGACAAATGCTTTAGTCTTTACTGCAAAGTATCAGAGGAAGGGGAATGTGTACGTACGTACCTTGGAGAGGTTATGTGTGCCTTTAAAAATATTTTTTCTAGTCTTGAATAATACAATTATCATTACAATAATTATAATTGTGAAAATAGGAATAATTATTATAATAGCTATTTTTGTTGGACTTTTATCAATTTTCGGATTTTCTGAAAAGTAAAAAATCGCAGTTAGGATGTCGTGCAGTACAAAAAACCCTATAATTTTAGAAATTTCTTTTTAGGTTGTATTTAAAAAAAACAGATTTACAGTAGTATTGAAGTAGTATTGAAGCAGATTAGTTTTTCTAAAATAAAGTATTCTGTCGCAGTCTGTTTACCTTAACATATTGTTACGAGCTAGAGTTCGAAGAGATTTAAAATACCGATTAAATAGACAAACTTTACTTCAACACCACAAAAATACAGTTAAATAATTAAACACTATAGAATAACACTTAGTCGCACTAAATTCCACTTCACTGTTTCGCTTTGGTCGCTCTGATTCGCACTGTCTTTCCGGCAATGATGCTCTGTTTTTATCGTCCGTCGAACATTCAAGAAACGCCGACGTTATTCTACAAAGTAGTAGACGGTCCTCGATGCAGGCTCGGCGTTAAATACCTACACACTGACCGCGGCCGATTTGGTACTTATGGTTAGGTACATACGGTCCATTTTCGTTTGTAGTTATTCTCTCTGGATGTTTCTAGAGACGTCTGTCGACCTTGGTGTGTTTAGGTGTTTAAGATGTGCGATTTAAGTACCTACTCGTTACACTGCCCCCTGCTTAGACTTGCTCGTCTCGAGCAATATTCGAGCCTTTGTAAGGAGCCAGTCGATCAATATGGACAACCTTTAACTATCCACGCGGGCATCGTTGGATCCGATAGGTCACGTCATTGATCCTCGTGATGACCTTATACGGACCTTCCCAGCGGTTCTGCAGCTTGAGAGATTTGAGACACCAACGATCTCTCGTCAAAACCGTTACTATTGAAGTTCCTATCGTACCTATCCTATCTTTGTACTGGCCACAAGACTGCTCTGACGAATCTGGTCATATATGTCCATCTTGTTTTTCAGGTTCGATACGTAGTCACTTACAGGTTGCGGCGCATCTGGAGGTCCGCCGGTCAGGAGAGCAACTGGTAGTCGGAGCTCTCTCCCAAAGTTGGCATAAGCTGGAGTCACCTTTATACTTTCATGCTCTGCGGATCGATAAGAGAGCAAGAACAAGGGAATATGTCGGTCCCAGTCCCTCTGATGATCCACAACCAGTTTCGCCAAATGAGTCTCCAAAGTGTGGTTGAACCTTTCAACCATTCCGTCGGACTGTGGATGATACGCCGTAGTCCTCGTTTTATTCATTCCCAGGAGACGGCATACTTCCTGGAACAACTGCGACTCAAAGTTGCGCCCTTGATCAGAATGTATCTCCATTGGTAGCCCGAACCTGCAGAATACTCCGTTGACCAACTTAGTCGCCACTGTTATCGCTTCCTGGTTAGGAATTGCGAAGACCTCCGGCCACTTCGTGAAGTAGTCCATCACGACCATGAAGTACTTGTTCCCGTCTTCAGTGGCCGGGAACGGTCCAGCAACGTCCACCGCAATTCGTTCCCATGGATCGCCAACATTATACAGCTGCATACGTCCCCTCGTACGTCTCGTAGGTCCCTTCACGGCAGCACATACTGTGCACTTGCGACACCAATCCTCGACATCTTGCCGGCAATGAACCCAATAAAATCGTTTCCTGATTTTCACTAAGGTTCGATTCATGCCCAGATGTCCTCCCGAGGATCCATCGTGCACGGACTCAAGCACTGCGCGCACCTTTGACCTAGGCACGACCAGCTGCATCAATGTCTCCTGTCCACTTGGCAACTCCCACTTGCGGTACAGCAACCCGTTGTGCAGCACTAGACTTTCCCACTGAGCCCAGTAGCTTTTCGTGGTGGAACTCATGGCTGATACAACATTCCACCCGGGCCTTGGAACATTCTGCGTCTTCCATTCCATTATCGGCGCCAAGTTGTTATCCTTAAGTTGCTCGTCTCTCGTCGTCTCGTTCGCCCATTCGTCACTAAGGTTGTTAGTCATAATGACTTTGATGACAGAATCACCGATTTCACGCTTCGAGCAGTGCTTACAATCTTCAGGGCACGGCCTGCGTGACAGTGCGTCAGCGTTGCCATGCATCCGTCCTCGTCGATGTTCGATCGTGAAATCGAATTCTTGTAACTGCTCGATCCACCGAGCGACTTGTCCTTCGGGATCCTTCAATTGAAGTAACCATTTCAACGCCGCATGGTCTGTCCGTAGCTTGAACTTCCTTTCTATGAGATACTTGTTGAAGTGTCGTAACGTCTTCACTACGGCCAGAAGTTCGCGTCTGGTTACACAGTAGTTCCTTTCTGGTTTCGACAGAGCCTTGCTGAAATACGCTATCACAACTTCCTTGTCCCCCTTCCGTTGTGACAGCACACCTCCAATGGCGATGTTGCTTGCGTCTGTGTCCACCACAAACTCGCCGACTTGGTCCGGGTAGCCCAAAACAGGTGTTTCACTCAGCCGTTGTTTCAGTTCCTGGAACGACTTCTCACAGTCCTCAGTCCACTGAAACGAACGCTTGTCCTCCGTCAGCCGATGTAGGACCTTGGCTACTCCCGCGAAGTCGTATACGAAGCGACGGTAGTATGAGCACAGACCAAGAAACGCCCGAACATCTGTTTTGTTCCGCGGGGTGGGCCATTCTCGTACAGCTACTGTCTTGACAGGGTCGGTTTCTACGCCATCATTTGTAATTACATGCCCGAGGTAATTTACACGTTTCTTGAAGAAGCTACACTTCTTGGCATGCAATTTCAGGTTCGCGAGCTTCAACTTGGCAAACACTCTTTCTAAATTCCTCACGTGCTCGTTGAAGTCGCGTCCCATGATGATGACGTCATCCAGGTAGATTAGGCAAGCTTTTCCCACGAGATCCGCAAGCACAACTTCCATCAGCCTTTCGAACGTAGCGGGAGCATTGCATAACCCGAAAGGCATGACGTTGAACTGCCACAGTCCATTTCCGGTCGAGAAAGCAGTCTTTTCCTTGTCCTTGGGATCGATCTCCACTTGCCAGTATCCACTCTTCAAATCCAGTGTTGAGAACCACTGGTTTCCACTCAACCTGTCTAAGGTGTCGTCAATCCGGGGTAGAGGGTAGCTGTCCTTTCTGGTTACCTCGTTCAGCCGACGATAATCCACACAGAAGCGAGTGCTGCCATCCTTATTCTTAACTAGCACAACCGGAGAACACCATGGGCTCAAAGAAGGTTCGATGACATTAGCCTTTTTCATGTCTTCCAGCATGCACTGTACTTCGGCTTCTCTTCCTACTGGGATTCGTCGAGCACGTTGACGTATAGGTAACGAGTAACAGCCAGAGCCGCGGGGCGGGTACTGGCTGATCGTGACACAGCTCCAAAAGTTACCATCCGACAAGTTTTCGACGGGAACAGTCTGGTGATCGCCGGCGAGGTCAACGGGACGCCATGTGAGATGACGATCGACACAGGAGCAACGCGTACGGTAGTGAGACCTCAAGCCAGGGGCGAGAGTCCTAGGTCTAGCAGTGGGGTCGCTTGCCTCAACCAACTCTCTGGAGCACTCGGGTTCGACGGTGTCGTTACTCACCCACGGCTCGCCACAAGCCGCCCTTCGCCCATATTATCTCTTGATAAGAAATTATCCCATGCGGATGCTGCAGTGACTTGTGACGTGTTTTGTTCTGTACTCTGAGATCGTAAGTTATAAAATGTGTTTTTATTTACTTACCAGTTGAAGAAATATCGGTGCGAGTAACGTATAACGTTTTGAGTGTAAACAAAATATTTTTTATCTTGAATTTTGAAGTTTTCACATTTTGTGCTTTACAGATTAAGGACTTGCCGTCGTCTTGTGCATTAAGTGCGTTTGTTCCTATTAGAGCTTTATATTTATTCATAGAATTAAGTTGGACTGGGTCATATTGTACTACTGTTTTACCATCTTTATCTGAAATAATAAAACTGTATTAATTTAATAAGTCTTATCACGGATTTAGCAACTGCGATGGATTGCATAATACTTCTTGTCAAAACGAAACGAAACCGCCCCTACCGAACTAAAGAATTGAAAATGACAACTGGAGTGTAACTTGTATTTTGCTATAGCTACCGAATTGGCGTCGCATTACAGGTAGAGTTCGCTAAACTTTATGGGGTACCTAAATTTTTTCTATCTATAATCACGCCTTTTTTCCCAAGAGAGGTAGGCAGAGACAATCGAATGCCATTTGTTACGATCCTGAGAAACTTCTTTCGCTTCTTTTATATTCATCATACCTTTCATACAAACTCGGCGATTGTGTGTACTTTAATATTGCCCTCGATCAATATATTTTTTATATGTTCATTAAAAGTAGTACACCTAGGTCGTCCTCTGCCAGCATTTCCTTTTACTTCAGCCATATAAACCTTTTTAGTCAACCTTTCATCCTTCATTCTTTCAACGTGTTCAAACCATCGTAAACTACTTTTCTTAATTTTAGTAACAACATCATCTTTCACTCCGCATTCTTCTCTAATGACATCGTTCCGTATGCAGTTAAAACGTACTTTTCAAATCACAAAAATCGATTAAAGCTTTTAAAGAAAATTTGGTGTAATGCACATAATTTTACCTTTTTGGAACCACCCAATTTGATAAATACTGTTGTATGCATTCTTATTTTCAAAATCAAGTGTACAAGTGAAATTATCAGTTTGCCCTTCCTCGTAATTGTAAATTATTGTTGACTCATTATGGTTCACAAAGTTTTCTTTATGCACAACATTTTCTATATGTATAACTGGATCTAAAGAAATACAATAAAATTAAATAAATTTCAGAGGGGGGAAATTTGTAGTAGTAAGTACTATTGAATCTCGTCATGTATTAGTAGTATTATACTCTGTTTTGAGTTATAGGCGAGATTGTTGTTGAAATTCATAGATCAATGTTGAAATTGCTTCATTTTAAGGTGTGCTTGTACACCCTAAGATTGCTTACAAATTGGTGCACTGATTTTGACATAGATATTTCCTCCAAAATTATTAATTTTACTTTACATAACTTACTCACTAAATGTGTTAGCAGTAGCTGCGGAAAATGCTAACATGGTGTTACCACAAACAAAAAATTGACAAACAGAATGCGTTGTGAATAGTTTGTCCTCCTATTCGCAATGCATCTTTCTCAGTAAAAGCACTAATTACTATTTTTACCTCGTCTAGGTTAACCCCTGGCTCACGATTGAAGATCAACATGATGACCAAACTTTTACCAACTCCAGCAGTCAGCACCGCCAAAGATAAAATAATAATGGAGGTAGTGATTATTGCGTGAACAGATTCCCTATATTATGTAAAATAAAGTGTCTTTGATCACTATTTAAAATTTTAAGCAAGACGAGCACATTAATGACGGTAAGCAGTTATTATACCTACTAATTCATTGCCTCGTTCGCCTTGTAATTGCAAGCAATGATCGAGATCAGTTTCGTGACTTTCCAATTCATATTCATCTAAACTCTTGCTTTAGCGCGATTGCCATCATTTTGCTCATCATGATTTTCTACATTTTGAACCGCTTCCAATAACGCTTCAAACTCTTTTGATTGATTAAATTGTATACTTTCAGACCTTATCATATCGCAATTATTTAGAAAAAAATTATCTAAATTTAATTAATAATCATTTATGAGATGAATGTATAACTATATAATATGCTCTCTGTAACAGTTATCCAGGTCCTGTTCACGTTTGCATAGACGAAAACGTATTATTTTAGGGTTTAGTCTCCTCCGTATATAACCATCATCGTTTAATAATTTTATCCAGTTACCAATTGTCTCATCTTCTGTAGTTTTATTTTTACACAGGTTTACATTACATTTTTTTATGTTTTATTTTTTCCTCAAAAATAACCCTCAAATCGAAATTATATTATTTACGCTATACGTCCGTGACTGGGTCATGAAACTCTATATTTTAACTTTTTTGGTCTAGTAGATTCGGAGAAAATAAGCTGTGACAGACGGACAGACAGCATACAGACTTCATCGGAGATGTTCGGAACCCTAAAAACCATCCATTTATGCTGCTAAAAATTAACATTTGTCACCTGTCAGTCCTGTCACGCATAGCATCTTATATTGAACTTTCCTTTACTCTATCACATACACTTCTGTTGCTTAGTCTACCCTGTGCGATTCACCTTTTAGATTTCGGAAGTCAAATGATGAATAACGTAACATCTAAATACACTAGAGACTATCTACAGCTTCGCCTGTATTATTTTGGCATCCCTGCTTCCCAGTTCTTTTTTACTATATGTGGACAATACGATGTCTGTCATTTCCCGTCTGTCTGTCAGGGTTCTATCTGCAAAACAGGGACATGTTCCGTTAAGTTTAAAAAAAATATATTACCTTTGAATATATGAATTGTAACTTTATGGTTCTCAGTGTGACATTCCAATGTAGAATCCTCATTTTTAATTTGTTGACCATCGAACTCAAGATGGTCATTAAATTTGGTTTTGTATTTTTTTGGATCATTAACTGGTTTTCCATCGTTATCTGAAAATAGTATGTACTTATATATTTTTCTATCATCATCATCACTATCACCTATATACCTACCTATTAAAAATAAAGTTCTTCGCAGCGTTTGTCTGTGCCTCGATTCACTTCTTGTCTTGAAAAATAGGTGTTTAGGTGTTAATGTTTTTCTATACCTAAACGTTAACGAAATTACTTGATTTTAGTCTCTATCGTTTTGTTACATCATAAACTAAGTCGGCTCGTTTTGATTTTTTCAAAATTTTGTTTAGTTTCATAACTATAACGAGATAAGTTTTAGTTAAAAAAACGGTTTTTGAGGATTAATTATTTCTCAATTTATAAGCAATATGAAAAAAATAAAAACGAGTCGACCTTGTTTTTACTTATCTCTATAACATATAAAAAACAGCAAGAACGGATTATGTTTAGTGGGGTAGAAACGTTAACGCATTTTGTATGAAAATTTTTAGCCTAACAAAGTACGGGGAATGTTTACTTCATGATAACTGAAAAAAAAACGGATTATCCCGATTTTGATTTACATTTATTTCTTTCTTTGCATTCTTTAATTACCTTTATACACCCACCACAATTTCTTGTATAGCGCTGTGTTTGTACTAAGTAACTTGCAAATAAATGTTAAGTTTTTCTCATATGTCCAATTAATTTCAGTTTGACCTGAGTGTTTTACAATCTGGATGACATCTGTAAAAAAAAGTTGTTCCTTGGGCTCCTATACTGTGATACAAATAAACACGTTTTATAGTAGATAGTACAAATGCTCGTATTTTGTGAACACTTTAATTGAAGAATTTCTCGAAAAAAAAAAACTTTCACTTGGAACTCAAGGAAAAGTGACAAAAAATTGTATTTATTTACCAACCTTTAGGTTGTTCTTGAGGCGTCCAATAACATTTCTAACATATTTAACGCAACCCGCGCTAAACAACTGCGGCAAGCTTATCAGCTATGCGACTAACAACTAATCGTGCGACTGCTATTCGCAAATTGTAAACACCTAACCCAGTTGTATTTTAGTTGCTTGTAAATAAAGACAATTCTACCTACTTTATCTATGTTTCTAGTAGGTATAAACCAAAGTGTTAATGTCATCAAAAATTGTTTTATTTACGTTTAATTTTGATATATATTGAAATTTTTGTTTTTCTATTACACCTTTTAAGACGCCGAAATAAAAATAATTTGGTTCATAAAAAAAAGTGTAGGTACACCGACTTCAAAAATTATGCACTGAAAAGTGTGTTTTCCGAAAGCAAATGCACAAGTCACTATAAAAAAATACCAAAATCGCTTCAAGTGTGCTTATAAAATTTAAAGAGTTCTCGATTTCTCCAGGATCCCATTATCAGATCCTGACCTGATGACCATGGGCCCGTCTGTGAAGTATACCCAAGCACGTAGGCAGGGGAAGGGTCCAGTGGGTCCGGACCCCCCCGAAATCCGTCACCGACACTTTGAAATTGAGAATTTTAAAAAGTAGGTAATTACTATCAGTTCAGCTGAGCTGATGAGGTCGAGTCAAGCGAGCTAGGATGACCTAAGTATTGCAGAAAAGATTGCAAGAAGTTGTAGGTACTTACTTTGTGTTTTAATTTTTCAAAATAATGGCTTGGTTGGTGGTTGGACTAGAAAATCCTGGCTACGTGCTTGAGTATACCCTTTTAAACTAAAAAAAAATCCAAATCGGTCCAGGCGTCTTCAAGTAATCGGGGAACATACCTACATAAAAAAAATCGACGAATTGAGAACCTCCTCCTTTTTTTTTTGAAGTTCGGTTAACAAAAAGCAGATTCTAAGTGAAAGTACTCACTACCCAGTAAGATTTCTGAAAATTTCATCACAAGACCTTGACAGCCTATTCTGATAGACAGAAAAATATTCTAAAAATTACCGTAATTTTTGAAGGTCGGTTGAAGAGCTAGACTAATTAATTTTTACACTTACCGGTGGTATATGTTGTAGATATAGGACTAATAAATATTAATAATACAGGCACAACTTTAAATAGAATGGTAATATGACGGCACATAATTAATAAGATAATATTAAAGGCAAATTAACATCAAACATCATCAGGACAAAATTACTGGAATAAGGTGACAATGTTTAATGCTATAAAGAGCAAAGTGTAAAAATCTAAACTAATAAATATTTCAGTTATTTCAAATATAAATCAACAAGCTTCTAATCCCGTGGCTGTAATTTGCACCTCCCCGCCCGCTTTTAGAGCGAGACCAACAACATTCTTTATACAACGTTTATTACTAAGGTCTAGTCTAACCGACTAGTTACACCTTAATTAATAAAATATTCGCACCCGCACTGCTCGCACAGGATACAGTTTTCATCCTCACACCATCGACACGTTCTTTATACGAACGAAAAAATTCAGTGACTCGTTCCTGTGTCGTACAGCCAAAAAGTGCAATGAACTTCCGGCGTCGGTCTTTCCCCCTTTCTACAACCTTGGGTCCTTTAAGCGAAGCGTGAAAAAGCATCTCTACGGGCGCATAGTGGGCGCAACTGGCGGACTGTATTACGATCTGCCAGTCGCGCGCATTCATGGACCAGCCACCTATGCTTAACAATCAGGCGGTGGCAAGGTCACATGTCGTCTTCTCTATAAAAAAAAAAGTATGGTCACCCTTGTGTTAGTCATGTTTTGTTTTGTGGCTAAATATTTTCCTCATTCTGAATCACATAGGATTAGGTAACTTTCGAATTATTTGAAAAGTACGGAAAATAGGAATATACATATATATACAATAATGAAAAAGGGTAGGCAGATAGTATGGAGCGCCACTATCTCGATCTTTGCATACTTCTCTTGCTTCATCCACATCGTTACCTACATGCACGTTTATTTTTAGTAGTACATATTTAACCTTTTTTTAAGGATATCAGATGTATTTTAAATATAATAACATCTATTTTAATCCCCTAACCACAGAAAACCGAATTTATGTCAGTTGTTTTAAAAATATTGTATTGAATTCTACGGAAAATTTCCGATTTTTTACATGTCTTCGTTTGCTGTATAATGGTTAAGGAAAATTTACATAGAGCTCAAAACTACCTAATTATCAGAATTATGTAATTTTCTTAAAATTAATCTTAATAAAAAAAAAAAAATTGTTCCGCCAAGGTCTCGTAACTGCCTCTGTACCTGTCATATTAGAACCTCAAGGCATTGTCAGAGATGATCGAAAGAGACCCGACGGAGCAACACTGGTACCATGGTATTTGGGTCGGGTAGGTTATACTGATATGGGGCGCCACATGTGTGGACACGTTCGTTTTGTAAAAGACGTCATCTGTTGATGATCAGTTGAACTAACGATGCGAAGTAATGGCTCGGGTCATATTATATTAATAATATTACATTTAAAATTTTAATTATTTTATATAATATATACACAAGAACACAAAATTTCATGCACATGTTATTAATATAAAATTAAATTAAGAAATATAATTATTTTACAGTTATATTACAATAACATTTTACAAAAAGTTTTTCTCAAATAAATCTCAAATAAATTGACTAGTTTAGACTAAAACCTGTCTATCTAGACATGTGTCAGCCACTTTCGATCCCCGCATAATTAAATCTATTAGTTCTAAAAAGCTGCGATTTTGCGTGTCAGGTAGGCAGGCGCGGGTGGACGTAGACTTTATAGAAATGGCAATACGCAACAATCCAACAACTGAGAATACTCCCCAAGTCACTAGAAAGTTGTATATAGCGCGATACAGGTTTCAATATAGAGACAGTAATGCCATCCATCGATGATCTGCCAAATGACTCCCTTCCCAGACCAGAGGTCGATACAGTATGAAACCAACATCCATGTAGATTAGTCAGCTGTGATTGACTGCAGTGCGGAATCACATGTCGTGATGTGGGAATGACCTGTCGTCATCGAGGAGTGCACGGGAGCACCTGGTAAGGACTGACATGTCGTCATTGGGAAATGGGAATAGAATGCGGGGTCATGAAGATGTGGCTGGCCAGGCTGTGTTCATACGGGGTCACCAATGTAGAAATGGCAATACGCAATAATCCAACAACTGAGAGTAAAAGGGAATCTTCCCAAACGCGTGTCGCTGCATAGTTGTATATATGCCAATATATTATATATTTTCACTAGCGCGATACAGGTTTCAATATTGAGACAGTAGTGCCATCTATCGATGAGCCGCCACAACTTTTTCTAAGTAACTGCGTCTTGGTCTTCCCCTACCTCTCCTCCCTTCGATAATGTTCTTTATCAAATAGCATCTCTGGACAGCAAGCATATAAGCTTCTCTTCTCTCCAACAATAGCTCAACATTCGTTATAATATTAAGATATTTTTTGAAGTAAAAATTGCTCTTTTTCTGAACAGTAAACGAAACTAAACCATCACGCTCGGGTCGTTGACGCTGAATCGCGTATACTAGGTTTAAATTATATAGTTTTCATTTCAATCGTGTGACCATAAGCACACACACAATTTTATTAAGAAGCGACATTCCACTCAAACGGCTCCATCCTTTCTCCTTCAGGCAGCATCATATTTAGCTGATCAACATCAATCAACGTTTGATGGAGTAACGAATGACACCTGGAGAGCTGATGTGATATCTCCCTGACCCGAGAGAGTCGCTCCGCATGCCTCGCGTTCTGTCTCTGCTTATCCACCATTTGGGAGTGAAGGCGTGATATTTCCGTGTCGGACTGTAAATTAAAACATATAGTTTCAACTAGCTTTCCTCCCCGGCTTCGTACGTCAAATTTTATAGATTTAATGTATCGTAATTAAACAAAAAGCAGAATCTAAGTTTAAGGCGACGCATCACAGTGCAACGAACCCAGTTTTACGCCTTAGTTATTTTGTCCATATCTCTTTAGAAAGATGTAACCGAGATGGAATGCTATTAAAATCGATAAGATATGATAGACCAAGATTCACGCACCAGAAATATGAGAAAGTACGATTTCTCAACAAAACCTGTCTTGCGATAATACACGAAACGGACTTCGGCTGTATGAGTATCATACATAAACTATTAGAAAAAGCAACTTATAGATAATAATATGGTTTTCTTCAAATACATCAAATTATCTATGAAATAAACGAAATGAAATGTGTACATTAGTAAATATATTAAAATTATTAGAGTCGCAAAGTCGGTTAAAGATACGCGAAAAATTGAGGACATTCAGGGCTTCATAAAACTCATGTGTAACTGATTTTGAAATTTTTATTTCGTTTATATCATGTTTAATATATGAATCTTTAGAAATAAATTTTGATTTTGAACCCAAGAAATATATGTATCGCGTAATTTACATATAGCTGCAGCATGTAATTAGTATGGGACAAACGTTATGAAGGAAGTTCTTAAGTACCCACTATGATCCATGAGAGCTTTCACCTCATCCCAGTGGGTTAGACAGAGACTAAGGACCTCCACATGCCACGACCCTGACATATATCTCTTGTTAACTCACGCCTGCATCCCAGTGGAGTAGACAGAGACTAAGGACCTCCACATGCCACAATCCTGACATATATCTCTTGTTAACATACATATACTCAAGCCTGCATCCCAGTGGAGTAGACAGAGACTAAGGACCTCCACATGCCACGACCCTGACATATATCTCTTGTTAACATACATAGTACTCACGCCTGCATCCCAGTGGAGTAGACAGAGACTAAGGACCTCCACATGCCACGATCCTGACATATATATCTTGTTAACTTACATATACTCAAGCCTGTATTCCAGTGGGGTAGACAGAGACTAAGAAGTATTCAGAAAAATGTTTACCTCTTTCACTTTAATAGCTAGATTGATTTGGTCCGCAGCCAAAGGTTGTGCACAAGCAGCTAAGTGCGCCTGGTAGCGAGAGGCGAGTCTTATCCAGGGTTTGCAGTCCAGACCTGGCAATAATAGTAAAAAAAAATTTTAACGTGTGAGGTGCGTCGGTAGTCTAGTGGTTAAGACGTCTGACAATAACTAGGCAGACCACGGGTTCGATCCCGGATCCCGGCCATGTACCAATGAGTTTTTTATAATTAAAAACTTATGTACATAATCCGACATACCACACTTAGAGGCTTTTCCATCTCATACCTCAACAGAATAGGCCACTTGAGGTATAGCATAACAAATACCATCGTCTAAAAGAGGGATACTTGGTATTCCGCTAAATTCGGGAGCTGTAAGGCAATCCGCGAAGAAAAAAAAGTAAGCGCAGGTATAGTGCTCCGAACAACTTAAACATATTGAGCGTAAGTATGGAGCGCAGTGATATTTTTCGACTCAGCAACAGACTGCGGAGCGGCGACCGTACACTCCAGCGATTACAAACAGTTTCGATAACTTCGATTCCGGGCGACTATTGACGGGCATATTATTTATTATCCCACTTAGATATTGGTAATACTTTTCAAATCGCCCACAGAAACTTTTTATTTTAGTGGGGAGGACGCCCAATCAATTTGTATGGAGCGCAGTCTAACCACGTGATGCTTATCGGCTTAATTTATCCTTATATTATATCATCCTCACCTGCACGCTTGGTACCCTCTGCTAGACAAGAAACGAGGCTCTGGCGACCGAGCAATGGCGGTGTGGAAGAGGCCACAACGAGTCTGAAGACCTAAATAGTCTCAAAATGTCTGGTGCAGAAGGCAAGGGGAAACCACTGCACTATTCTTCCCAAGTAAGTTAACCATGGCGAGTCAATACAAGGGTGCGTCGCGTGGACGGCCATGATTGACCACGACTAAGAAGAAATTATACCTTCTAGCACGTCAGGATCTCTTGTTCCAGTTAGGCCAAGGCTGCCTCTCATTATTGGTAAGAATTGGGGAATTTCCTGAAAAATAAAATTAATCTTATATTAGTAAGTATTCAGTAAGATTTCCGTCCCATCTTCTTTTTTGAAATATGACACATGGATTTATCCCGAAGGATTTGCGGTGATACGAAGTAGCCTATGTCACTATCAGGTCCTCCATCTTTTTTTTGGGCTGGCAACCCTGAGCTATGAAATGTCAGCTCCAAATTTAAATTAATTAAAAATATTTAAACTATATTTAAAGTGTAAATAAGTACATATAAACTTTAAATAAACAGTGATAAAGTGCTAAAAAGTATAGTTTGATAAGTTTATAAACATAAAATAGTGTTTAAAGTGTAATTGATGTTGTGGGTAAAAATAATATCATTCAAAACTCAAAACAATAAACTGTAAAATTGTAAACAAATAAGTTTTGAACATTTTCGTACCCGTTGACAGCATCATACTTAGCCTAGCGGCTATATTCGCCCCGCATAATTATACCCCACGTTTGAGACCGCGGGTTCGAGACCAGTGCGCCGCGAATATTATTATTTATACATATTTTTTTTGACATTTTTTTTTGACATTATTTGTTCTTATTTTTTTTTAATCTATTAATAATAACTTAGTAAAAATGAACACACGCAGTATAACCATCAAAGTACGTCAGATGGAAGACAAACTCCAACATACTCTGAAGGAACTACACACTTCACGGTCTTTGTGTGAGCAGCTACTCCAAGAGAGAGATGATCATGAAAGGGAAATATTATCAATCAACCATAAATATAAGCATTTAAAGATTGAGATGGCGGCCATGGATACAAAATTAACAGATGTTTCAGAACAAAGAGACCAACTACAGCAAGTTGTAAATGACTTTGACCAGAGCTGCGACTTGTACCAGGACGCCCTGAGACGTATTGCGTCACTGGAGAAGGATCTACGCGACGCCCATAAGCACATTTCGGGGCTGGAAAGTCAAAGCAACGAGGTCAAATCAAGTCGTATTCAATCAATGTATGAAGAACTTGTCACCATTGCACCTTCTATGATTTCTGCTGTTCCCTTTAATCACTCCTCTGGTGTTGTTGTCGACTTGACCAATGATGATTCAATACCCAGGATTGTGACATTTTCAAGTAAAAATAAGTTAAAAAAATATATTAAAGTGAATAAATATATTAGAAAGACCAATAAACTAATTAAGAAAAATAGGGTATTTTGTAAAAGGATTAATTTAATTAAGGAAAGAAAGGATTTATTGGGCGAATTGGGCCAATGTAAATTAAGTTTGGAAATGAGTCAAAGTACCTATGATTGTGACACACGGCGTCTCCAGTCAGAAATACTAAAATTAAATAAAACTTTGGATTTCACTAACACACAATATCAGATATCCCAAAACCAAATTAGGGAGCACTCACTGGCGATGGACAACTTGTTGGAATTGTGTAAATATAACCAAGACCGATTCGAGTCTTTAACAAACAATCATCAATGTGATTGTATTCAAACTCAGACAGATTTGTCCCTGCCAGTGTGTCCGACTAAAGACTCCTTGATTCTGACGCAGGAGCTATGTGACGAAACTAAACACACTTCCTTCACTCGTACTAATAATGCTAGTGATGGGAGTGCTCATTTAAAAAGGAAAATGTTCCATGATATAGTGATATATAGTGATGAGATTGGCAAAGACATGGGTTTGTCGCTCAGTCAGTGTATGGGGCAGACAATAATTAATAATTGTATGCCTGGTGCCACATACTCAACTATATTGGAAACTATTTTATTGAGTAGTTTTAGAGAAGGAACCACTTTAGTAATTTATGTAGGAAGAAGGGGAAATTTAAATAAAAAGCAATTGATTAATTATTTTTCTCAACTGAATAATTTAACTAATGTTAGTAAAGTTATTATGTTGACATTTCCATTTAGTAACAATTTTACAAAATACGAAAATGACATTAGATATTATTTAAATATGACATTACACAATTTGACATGTCGTCATGAAATTAAATTTCATTTAATTGATAGTAATAGTATTATAAGGACTAATAATAATTTTTGTATGACTAAAGATAGCTATTATCTTTCCAAATATTATAAGAGACAAATAACAAATATGTTACACTATTTTCTTTTGAACTCAATCTCTTCGATTGTTCAAACTGGCTTTATTGAGCGTCTATTGGAAACTATTCCAAACAATTTAAATTAAATTTTGAGACAACAGAGACTACCTCTGGCAGTAATATTAATAATTGTAAAAATGTAAATATAAAAAATAAAAAATGTATTAACCTTGTACACCAAAATATTCAGGGTATGTGTGGCAAGGAATTAGAAATGGAGCTCTTCATGAGCAGCTCTAAAATTGATATTTTATGCATAACTGAACATTGGTATAAAAATTATGAGCTAATGTTTGGCTTTAAGGAACATCGCATTGTAAGTTCATTCAGCAGGGAGAAAGCAATACGTGGCGGTAGTTTGATTATAATTCGTAACAATATTAAATGTAGGGAGCGCCACGAAATTGTAAACCTCTCTGTTGAGCGAAATATCGAGATGGCCTGTTTAGAACTTGACCGGCTTATTGTACTATGTGTATACAGACCCCCTTCTTCATCTTATGAATTATTTGAAAAAACGATGGATGAAGTTCTTTGCAAAATTAACAAATCAAATAAAAATGTTGTGATCTGTGGAGATTTTAATATAAACATATTAGAAGACAGCAATCTAAGTAGTAGATTTATGTCACTCTTTAGTTGTTATAACCTCATGAATCTTTTTTCAGAGCCCACTAGAATTACCTGCACAACAGCTACCTGTATTGATAATATTTTCTCTAATATTAATCCTAGTCATAAGTCAATACTACATAAATTAGGTTCAGATCACTGTGGTCAATTAGCCACTTTTAATTTAGCAGTTGATAAGACTCTGAAAAAGGATATTGCATATGTGCCTATAACTGATGCTCGACTTGAACTTTATAGGAGTAAAGTAATAGCAGGACTCAATTACCTCCCGTATTGTGACGATTTCAATGGTTATTTTGGATTAGTCTCTGAAGTCTTGAGAGTTGAATGTGATAATGTATTTATATCGAAACATACTAAACGTAACAATTCACTCGCTTTCAGTGACTGGGCGACTGTGGGCATTCACACAAGTAGACTAAAGTTATATGAGCTTTATTATGAAAGGTCATATAAAAAGAGCGAAAGGTTTAATCACTATGTTAGACAGTATTCAAAAATATTCAAACGTGTTTGTACCATGGCAAAGGCAAATTTTATAAATAATAAAATAAAAAATAGCGATGACATAGTGAAAACCACTTGGAAAATTATAAATAGCGAAACTGGAAAAATAAAGTCTCGCAACACTGATTTTCGGTTAAAAATTAATGATGAAATTATAAGTACGCCCTCAGAAGTTGCCGAGGCTTTTGAAAAGTTCTTTACCGAAATTCCTGTTTTGACTACCAAATCTCTCAATTCATCTCCCACACTTGCGGAATCACTGCTCAAACAGAACATAGAGATCTGTAATTCTCAGTTCAAATTTCATCATATTAGTTATACAGATATCATGAAAGCATTTAAATCTTTGAACAAAAAAAAGACCGCTGACGTTTACGGTTTATCAGTCAGAATTATTGACTCTGTAATCGATTGTATATCGTCACACTTGGCTTGTATCTTTAATAAGTGTATTGATGATGGCATATTTCCAGACTTGATGAAGCAAAGTAAAGTCATACCTTTGCTTAAATCCGGTAGTACAACAGACCCTACTAATTTTAGGCCCATTTCAATACTACCGACTCTTAGTAAAATTTTTGAAAAGATTATGCTTAATCAGTTATTGACTTATTTTTACAATAATAAACTTATGTCACATAAGCAATTCGGTTTTACTAGGGGCCGCTCAACAACCGATGCAGGTGTTGAGTTATTGCATCAAATTTTCGAGGCTTGGGAAGAGTCGCGGGATGCTATAGGAGTATTCTGTGATTTGTCCAAGGCCTTTGACTGTGTTCATCATGACATTTTAATCAAGAAACTGCATTATTATGGTGCAACAGGTCGTGCTCTAGACCTTCTGAGTTCATATTTGAGTAACAGAGTCCAGAGAGTGGATATAAATGGCAGTAAATCGTCAGGGGCCACAGTCTCTATGGGCGTCCCCCAAGGCTCTATTCTCGGTCCATTTTTATTTCTAGTATACATAAATGACTTACCAAACCTTATAAAAGACAAACTTGGAATAGTATTGTTCGCTGATGACACCTCTTTATTATTTAAAGTTAACAGACGAAAAACAAACTATGACGATGTGAACAATGCTATCTCTCAAGTAGTTCAATGGTTTACGGCAAATAATTTACTACTTAACGAAAAAAAAACTAAATGCATTAAATTTGTTTTGCCTAATGTCAGAGAGGTACCCACAAATATAGTCGTAAGAAGTGAAATTGTAGACCTTGTAGAATCTACTGTATTCTTGGGCGTTACGTTGGACGCTAAATTGCAATGGGGTCCTCATATTGGTGGATTAGCAAAAAGGCTCAGCTCTGCTGCATATGCAGTTAAAAAAATTCGAGATATATCAGATATAAACACTGCTAGACTGGTATACTTTGGTTATTTTCACAGCCTGATGAGTTATGGCATTCTGCTGTGGGGAAACGCGGCGGACATAAATATTATTTTTGTTTTGCAGAAAAGAGCTGTTCGTTCAATTTACCAATTGGGACAAAGGGTGACTCTTAGAGATAAGTTCAGGGATTATGACATTTTAACCTTTCCGTCACAATACATATTAGAAAATGTTATTTACGTTAAAAAGAACATCGATGTTTTTAAGAGAAATAGAGACATACACAGTATCAACACAAGAAACAAGGATAAACTTGTCAATTGTGTGAGTCGACTCCACAAAATAAATCAATCATTCAAGGGGCTATGTGTGCATTTTTACAATAAGGTACCCTCTCATATACAAGATCTTTCTTTCTCTAATTTCAAAAATACAATTAAACTTAAATTAATGAAAAAAGCATACTACAGTATATCAGAATACTTGGATGATAAGCATCCATGGGCATAACAACAATTAAATTATATAAATTGATTTTAATTGACTAATCACTAATGTACTTAGATTGTAATTGTATATTCTTTATTGAATTTCTGACATGTATATTAATTTTATTTGACATTTGATTTGTATTTATTGTATTTTTAAATTGCTGTAAAAATGTATTTTCTTTAATTAGGTTTGTAGAGAGAAGTGTATAAAATTGACGATTTCAAGTGTATCTTGTATACCTAAGAAATAAATGATCTTTGAATTTGAATTTGAATTTGAATCCCTGTGCAAAAAATACGTCGATCCGTTGCTCTGTTTTGGCGTGAACTTTCGCATTTATGTTATTAGTTAGAATTCAAATATTGATTGTGTTAGCTCTCATAAAATTAAATATGGAATATGACAGAATATTGAATAAGACAGCTCTTCTAATTTCAGATATCAAATATGACAGCTCTTCTAAACTCAGATATCAAATATGACAGCTCTTCTAAATTCTGATATTGAATAAGACAGCTCTTCTAAATTCAGATATCGAATAAAACAGCTCTTCTAAATTCAGATATTGAATAAGACAGCTCTTCTAAATTCAGATATCAAATATGACAGCTCTTCTAAACTCAGATATCAAATATGACAGCTCTTCTAAATTCTGATATTGAATAAGACAGCTCTTCTAAATTCAGATATCGAATAAAACAGCTCTTCTAAATTCAGATATTGAATAAGACAGCTCTTCTAAATTCAGATATCAAATATGACAGCTCTTCTAAACTCAGATATCAAATATGACAGCTCTTCTAAATTCTGATATTGAATAAGACAGCTCTTCTAAATTCAGATATCAAATATGACAGCTCTTCTAAACTCAGATATCAAATATGACAGCTCTTCTAAATTCAGATATTGAATAAGACAGCTCTTCTAAATTCAGATATTGAATAAGACAGCTCTTCTAAATTCAGATGTCAAATATGACAGCTCTTCTAAATTCAGATATTGAATGTGAAAGCTTTTATAAATTCAATTCAAATATCTAATGTCAATCTTATAAAATAAAATAGCGAATGTGACTGCTCTTCTAAACTCAGATATCAAATATGACAGCTCTTCTAAACTCAGATATCAAATATGACAGCTCTTCTAAATTCAGATATTGAATAAGACAGCTCTTCTAAATTCAGATATTGAATAAGACAGCTCTTCTAAATTCAGATGTCAAATATGACAGCTCTTCTAAATTCAGATATTGAATGTGAAAGCTTTTATAAATTCAATTCAAATATCTAATGTCAATCTTATAAAATAAAATATCAAATATGACAGCTCTTCTAAACTCAGATATCAAATATGACAGCTCTTCTAAATTCTGATATTGAATAAGACAGCTCTTCTAAATTCAGATATCGAATAAAACAGCTCTTCTAAATTCAGATATTGAATAAGACAGCTCTTCTAAATTCAGATATCAAATATGACAGCTCTTCTAAACTCAGATATCAAATATGACAGCTCTTCTAAATTCTGATATTGAATAAGACAGCTCTTCTAAATTCAGATATCGAATAAAACAGCTCTTCTAAATTCAGATATTGAATAAGACAGCTCTTCTAAATTCAGATATCAAATATGACAGCTCTTCTAAACTCAGATATCAAATATGACAGCTCTTCTAAATTCTGATATTGAATAAGACAGCTCTTCTAAATTCAGATATCAAATATGACAGCTCTTCTAAACTCAGATATCAAATATGACAGCTCTTCTAAATTCAGATATTGAATAAGACAGCTCTTCTAAATTCAGATATTGAATAAGACAGCTCTTCTAAATTCAGATGTCAAATATGACAGCTCTTCTAAATTCAGATATTGAATGTGAAAGCTTTTATAAATTCAATTCAAATATCTAATGTCAATCTTATAAAATAAAATAGCGAATGTGACTGCTCTTTTTAAGTGAACTACACTGTGTATACCTGCAACCGTCGAATATCCTCATCATTGTGCACATTTGGTGCTGATTTAGCACCCTTGACAACGACAATGTCGTGGACTTTTTTTACTTTGCGCGCCTGCAGGGAGTGCTGTCGCCTTTGGAGAACAGAGTTTGTGCGCTGGGACGCCGGTTTCGCCGCGGATTTTGGTGAATCTGTAAGTGAAATTAAATATGACTATAGTCTGTGTCGGTCACTCGTTTCACCCTGTCACAACTTGCGGAATATATTATGATTGTATGGCATTGACAGATGGGAGGGGGACCATTGTTTTTGAGAATATGTGCTTCGGAGGGCTACTAAAGCAGGCATCCGCTCTTCTAAAAATAACATCACATCTGGGTCGATTAAGTGCGACTTGCCACTAGTTCTGTTAAGGGCAACTTGCAAAAATGGACACTGTCGCTGGTCACTCTGATCACATTGCAAGGTATAAAGGCCGTGAAGTGTGTTTTTTGTATTTGTGGATGATCATTCAGTTAAAGCTTGTTTTTTGACAGGCCAAGCCATACATTGCCAAGCTGCGCCAGCAGAGAGATCTGCTCAACACAGACCTCAACAGGCGAGGAGAGCACTGGCATGGCATGTAAAAAAAGGGCCGTGGGTCCCCAGTTCTATGTAGTACAGGGCATGTTAAAGACCAAATTTGCCATTGTGCCTTGTGGCCATTGCTATAGGTACACAATCTTACCTCCAATTGGCCGATTAACAGTGTAGGATATATAAGGAAGCTCTGTATCGGAGCACACACTGGCTCCGGGGGAATTATTCCCACTGGGTGTGGGCTCATTGCCTCGGGAATTATCTGCAATTCAAATAAGATAGTAAATATAAAATCTATATAGAATAGATAGAGTTCAAGTACCTATGTGAAAGTGTGTTAGTTTCTAAGGACATCAAGGTTCCCAATTTTATTTGGTCATGAAACCCTAATTGATCATACTTTTAAACCCTAGCTAGCTATTTTGATAACTAAAGTGTTTACTTTGTAGTTTGAATATTTTCATGTTAGACGAAATAACAAATTATAAATAATTATATAATATTTATTGTAACAAAGAAATACAATGTAACTATTTAATGTGAAGAATTAAATTTTTTCGCAACTACAGGGTTATGCAGACTACCTTCTAGGAATTGCTGGTGTAAGGCTACTTTTAATTAATGTCACATTTAAATTTCTATGGCCGAAGCCAAGGTCGACAGCTACTGTAATACTGGTGACATACATACCTGGTCTAGAAACAGCTATAGTATGCCCCCGACGTATAGGTGGGGCTCTATGTTGAGATTTCTGTTGAGGCTGAGATTGCTCCGAACCCATACCCTGTAAATAATTAAAAATCTTCACACCCGTTTCCCAAAAGGGTAGGCAGAGTATGGAGCACCATACTACTTCTCTTGCTTCATCCATATCCATACGCTCATACATGTGTCTATTAATAGTTCATGGCCAAAGTTTGTAGATTTACAGGTGTGCAACAGGCCAATAGGTTCAATATTCAGTCATACACTAAAATAGCCAGGGTGCCCAGCAGAACACAGTGTCAATAATATTTGTGAAGCTATACCTAACGAGTGGCCAGTTCTGTTGAGAGATGGAAAAGCCTCTAAGTGTAAAATAGCCAGGTTTACTGATAATAGAGTTAAAAAAACATCATCACAACCTATACATAACAATGTTTATTCCAAGCACTTAATAAATATGACAGGTGGCAAACACTCCTCCTCATTTAACATTCTAAACACAGTAGCAATATTAATAAAATACTTACTTATTTACTTCTTTTTAAAAATATATTTTGTTCTTGGTCTAGCTTCTAATTTGAGAGTAATACTTATTAAAGTAACTCTATATTTATTTGATTACTTTTAAATATGAATGTTGATTAAATATTTGTGATTATTTATTGGAATATCTGAATTTATTTATATGAAAAACAGCTGAGCTAAATCTAAATGAATGAAAATGTTGAAGATAATGAATGAATGATAGAATGACAGCTGACAGCAATGATTTTTTTTATCGGCGAGGTTATTGTCACCATCGTTTTTATCGGCCTGAGTTAGCATACATTTTGACAGCGACACTTTCGTTTCGGTCGAATGGCCTTGAACAGGCCAAAACGTTCATGTCCAACAAGGACCGGCCAGAGATAGCCCGGACCGGGCATGCCCTGCACAAGAATGCCGAGCAATTTGCTTGGCCGGACAAAGACAAGTACTCAGAATTTTCCTGCACATTGTTGGGCCGGACCTCTCGGCGCCGGGCTATCTCTGGCCGGTCCTTGTTGGACATGAACGTTTTGGCATGTTCAAGGCCATTCGACCGAAACGAAAGTGTCGCTGTCAAAATCTGTGCTATTCTATTCTATTTTTTTCAAATGGCTCCATCAGGGTTTTGATGATTCCGCCAATGTCAAGTAATATAGACGTCACAGTAACAATAAGCCGATTGATCGGTAGGTAGAATGCTCCCGCCGGCCGCAATATGTCCTATTAATCACTGACTAATCACAACTATTACAGCGCGGGCGGGATTAAACTGGATTCCCCATGACGTCCTGGTGGACGCGTGCGTATACCACAAAGGCGTCACGTGGAATCCAAATCTGTGCTAACTCCCAGGGAGTGCCACCTGACTCCATGACTTCTGAATGAAATTAAAAGTAAAAAAGTCATGACACGTCACACCAGCTTGACAACTGGTTGGTTGACTTGACGTTGATCTTGATTGATTTCGAATAAAAACAGCTGTTTGGTTGTTGGCTTTTCTATTTTATCTTGATTATAACAAAAATTATATAGAAATAATGAAATAAAACAATCAAAATGGTTGACGAAGGTACAAGAAAAACTTTAAGTAGTATACCATTGCTCCAAACAAAGGCTGGACCACGGGACAAGGAACTCTGGGTAAATAGATTGAAGGAAGAATATCAGGCTCTCATTAAGGTATTTTTATTCAACTTTTGTTAAATGCTTAGAAGTTTACTGGTGTTCTTACGATCCTCTATCTCATCAGGTCTTCCGTCTCTACATTTCCATAATATTGTGATCATCATCTTCCCTCATTTCATTCTACATGATCTTGTTCTATCTGTTAGCTGATGGTATTTGTGAGGCTATACCTACCTACCCAATGTGTGGCCAGTCTTGTTGGGGGGTTTATAATTAAAATGTACTTACACAAAGACTTTCCATCTAAAATATGTACTAATCTTCTTTTAGGTCAGAGTGGAGGAAACGGGGCGCTAAGAAAAAATCACTTAGAATATTTTTTAACCGTTTTTATATGTATGAAATTTTTGAATATATGACTTCAAAATGATTAAAGTATGTAATAAAACAATGCAGCAATTTAATAAAGTCGTCAAAACACGAAAAGGATTAGATAATCTGGACCTTTACCATATTTTCTAGCAGCGCGGAAAATAAACTAAGACGAAAGTTTCACAGACAAAAATTTTCGAGCTTCGTTTAAGTCGCTGATCCATATAAAAATGGTAAAAAATCTATGTCTTTTTTCTTAGTGCCCCGTTTCCTCCACTCCAAGCTTTTTACATACCTACATCATATTTTTCAATAAAAGTTTGGTTAATAGTAAATTTTAAAATTTCAGTATGTGCAAAACAACAAATCTGCAGACAATGATTGGTTTCGATTAGAATCTGACAAGACTGGTACGAGATGGTTTGGGAAATGCTGGTACATACACAATCTACTGAAATACGAGTTTGATGTAGAATTTGATGTAAGTACTTATTGAATTGCATTAATTAGAATATTTAATTTTTGGGATATTTTGGTATATGGAAAGTCAAAACAAAGGTAACTTTTTGAATACTTTTGTTTTCTATGCAGAAGTTTTTTTTTATATTTAATTTTAAAAGTTTTGCTGAGAGAAGACAACGTGATGTAGGTAAAAAAACAATTGTGCCCCATTTGTCTTACTGGTAATACCACGGGGCACATAAAGGGCCATGGCACTACTTTTATCACTAGTGCCATGCTGAGGTCTTGTCTCAAAACTTTGAAAAACTGCTGCATCTAAGAAAACAATAATTTTTAAATGAGTTTCTTAAAATAGCTTAAACCTTGGAAATAAAAATTGATTTATTCCCATCTAATACCAAAATCTAATACCACTGGTATTAGTTTCTGTTTATTTCTAACCATATTTTATTTTTATTCCCAATGAATACCACTTTTTAAAGTAATCCCAAAAGTGTTTTAAGGTATTAAGTACAGTCAGAATCATTTTTATTAAACAAAATAATAGATATATATTGAAACGCCAACATCCCCTTGCCTATTTTAAATAGTTCAATAATACTTTTACATAGACCTTCTGGCCACTCGTTAGGTATAGCCTCACAAATACCATCGGCTAAACAAGGGAGACTTGATCTTCTGCTGCATATACTGGAACTGTATCACGGTTTTGAGAGCTGTAAGGCAACCCGAGAAAGAAAATACATCTTAGATTTTACTTTACATACCAAATTCCAAAACAAGATATTAAAGGCATATCCGAGATGGCAGCAAAATTGTTCAATTATTTAACTGCTTAACAACTACTGCCCTGCAAGCATGACTGTGTAGAATGAATCTCAGTGGGTAGACTGAAAATCTCAGATAGAAAGAGAAAGAGATAATGTCCTATAGAGATAAAGCAAGACAAAAAGACTGGTTTCCACGACGCTACTTTGTCACTATGCTCTTCTTCTTTCTTCTTTTTGTGGCTCCACCAATGTTAATTGATGATTTGCCAATGTCAAGTATTATAGCCTTTACAGTGTATTATGCTGATTAATCGGTATATAAGATTATCCTGCCGACTGTGATATGCCCTACTAATCACAACTATCACAGTGCAGACAGGACTAAATTGGATTCCCCATCATGTCACGGCGGGTCACGTGCGTTGGTCGCCATGACATGACGTAGAATCCACTACGCTGTTATTAATGCTCTAAGCTCATTACAGATACCAGTTACGTATCCAACGACGGCACCTGAGATAGCATTGCCAGGTCTTGACGGGAAAACGGCAAAAATGTACCGAGGTGGTAAAATCTGCCTCACGGATCATTTTAAACCGCTGTGGGCGAGGAATGTGCCCAAATTTGGTATTGCTCATGCCATGGCTTTAGGGGTAAGTTAATTGCATCCTTTATATATACTTAACTAGCATTCCGCCCCCGGCTTCGCCCGTGGATATTTACGGACAAAATAAAATATACCCTATACCTACCCCTACCCTTATCCCTACCCCTGCCCCTACTTCTACTCCTACCCCCTACCCCCTACCCCTACCCTCTACCACTACCACTACCTCTAGGTATATCATCAATAGTTTTCGCAGCACACGCGATGTAAGGAATTTCTTAGGTCATTTTTTTACACCTTGGGTTACATTATTGGAGTTTTAGTAAGGATCTCTAATTTTTTTGAAAATAAAATATAGCCTATGTCACTCAAGGTGAATGTAGCTTTCCAATGGTGAAAGAATTTTTGAAATCGGCACAGTAGTTTTTGAGTTTATTCATTACAAACATACACACACACAAAAATACAAAAACACAAATCTTTCCTCTTTATAATATTAGTATAGACTAGCTGTCCGCCACCAATGGCTTGCCTGCTCTTACCCTTACCCCTGAATGCTATGAACATACAATTTGGGCATCGAAACTAGAGGATTTTTATATTGTGTAGGATGAAAACATGATTGGTGAAAATTTTCTCGATAACTTAAATTTTTGAAATCACGTCTTCAAAAACACCTTTTTAGTCATACAACCATACTCTGAAGGGATTTACGTTTAAATTTTATACGAATCTGTAGGTAATTTCAGTACCTAGTATTGATTAAAAAGATTTTTCACTGCAATGTAATGAAATGAATGATAATAAATGAATGTAATGTGCCGCTTACGTCATTTATTCCGAGAAGCGATACATTATGCCCTTCTCACTTCTGCAGCAAGAACGGACAAAGCGCCGTCGTTGTCTTGCATGATGTGATCGTTGCGCCCGAACCACTCATGCGCCTGAACCACGAGTTTAGGGCGTGGCTTACCAAAAGCAAACTTAAAGCAACCGCCCCCCATATCTCCGCCCCTGTTCATTTGAGGTCACATTGGGTGGTACAGAGCGGTTCTGCATCGATTCAGGACCTCGACTACCACGTGCTATCCGGTTGCCTATTAATTTTCGACTTGACGTGCCATTGCTTTAACTAATAGTGTTTGAGAAAAACCTCTGTGACAGACGGACGGACGGACGGACACAAAATTTAACTTTTAAAAATTTCAGACGAGGTATGAAACCTGAAAAACATCTTTACTGATGGACTAAAATGTTTGAAAAAAATATGTAGTAATTATCAATTCTAGTACAACAAATCCTAAAATTTTTTTTTTGTAAGAGTAAAACTTCAATATTTAAAATAATAATAATGAAATGGTGTTTTTTTGGCTTTAATTGTCTACTGCTCTTAAACGGCCTAAAAATAAATAACATATTGTGCTTTAAACACAACAAGGTATATCTAAATCAATTAATATTTTCCTTTAAATAATATCGAAATATGTCAATTTTGAAGGTGTTTCGGGGACAGCGCTCGGTGACCGTTTGTATGGTCAACGTCATTAGCGACACTAAGCGCCTTAATTTTGTAATTAATATTATTATTTGTTCACAGTTGGGACCCTGGCTGGCAGTGGAAATTCCAGATTTAATAGAGAAAGGGATCGTGACATACCAGGAAAAGACTGAAGAAGCCAAGCAATAGTATATTTAGAAGAGGAAAGTACCATCATTGCCTTTATACCTTGCGGAGACGCCAATAACGCTGCCTGTCCACTGGAGCACTGGAACCTAACGAACCTAGAGCTGATATTAAATAATAGATAAATATGGTAGCTGTATGTGCCCTCCGAAGCACGAGAAGTCCATTAAAGTGTTTAGTGTTTCAATAAGCCATTCGTGGTCATTCCCGTACAAGTACCTACATTACCTGTTAGCAAATACCCATGAATTTGGTATGCAAAGTAAAAACTAAGGTTAATTTTTATTTCAAAGATTAAGCCATTTTAAGCACTATGCGATTAATATAACAATAGGACTGGGCATGCGCCATTTTGGATATTAAAGTATGGTTGCCAAAAAAAGACAATATGGTAATTTTATTTTAATATAAGTAATAAAAATAATAAATTTCTTTGAATTTAAATAAAAAAAATCCTAAAAATATGCATGCATGACTAGCGTAAAAAAAGGTCGCCTTCTGCCAGCTTTTCCTTTCACTTTCAACGTGCCCAAACCACCGTGAACTACTTTTCCCCTCATTTTAGTCACAACATCATCTTTCACTCTGCAATCTTCTCTAATGACATGGTTAATTAAATACCTATTTAATTTAATTTAAAGCACTTTTTTACAGTACAGTACCGCACTAAGCCCGATTTGACGTGACCGAATGACGCATGCCCGAGTCCTATTGTTATTTTAATCGCATTGTAACTGATTTGAATATATTTTATTGTGTGTTCGCGGATAACTTCGTCGTTTATGAACCGATTTTGATGATTTCTTTTTTAATCGACAGATAATCCTTCCGGATTGGTCCCATTTTTATCTCATAAAAATTGGTTCATTACTTTTTCAGTAATTTCGAAAAAACTGACTTTATAAGTCAATTATCGGTATCTCGATGAAATATGTACCGATTTTGAAGACTTATTTTTTTAAGGATATAATAATTTCTCGACATTATTTCACAGACATATGACGACAATCGCTTCAGTAGTTTTTCAGAAATTCAGTAATTTGCCTCTGTGTACGGCTGAAAATTTTATCAGAGAAAAGCCTTAGCAACGGTTGCTATTGACACGAAGTTGTTAATTTTCGTATCGAAGATGGTCTAGCGGTTAAAGGTATGGAGTGTAGGGCAGGATCAGTTCAAATCGCATCCACAGCAGTATTTACTTTTTATTTTTCCATAACTTTTTTTTATTTGCGTAACTATTTGTCTCTCAGGGCAGCAAAATCACTTAAAAATTCAAATTCTACGACGAAATATTTATTATTTCTTACTTTTCAGTGCAAATTTCTGTACACTTTTTTTTAAAGTTCATTAGACTCTGTTTAAATTTATGTGGATTCTGGATTATTCTTTATATAAATTCAAGTTAGTTTCTTAAGATTGTTTAATCTTTGAAATTAAGTTACTTTACATAGCGAATTCGAGATTTTATAGTATAGTATATTCGAATCTTTATAGCCGTCACGTATATCTGTATTAAGTAAGATGTCACAATCAATTAATGTAATAATTTTAAAAAATATAGAATTTTATACAATATAAATCTTGTTATATAAATATTATTGTTTTGCAATTTGCTACGATCCGTCACTTCTTTTATATTCATCATACCTTTCATACATGCTCGGCGATTGTGTGTACTTTAATATTGCCATCGTTCAATATTTATGTTCAATAAAAGTATACCTAGGTCGTCTCTGCCAGCAATCACGTCAATCCCTTGCTAAGTTTGGGTGTGAAAGAATGGCAAACAAACAAGGAGCTCAACTCGTTCTTGGCCTGTTTTTTAGGGTTTCTTAGATCCGATGAAAAAGGGAACCCTGATAGGAACACTCGTGTGTCTGTCCGTCTGTCACAGCTTATTTTCTCCGAATCCACTGGATGAAAAAGGTTGAAATTTGGTACATACCTATGTAGAGTTTGATGACCCAATCACGAACGTATGTATAGCGGAAATAATCGAATTTAGATTTTGTGGGAAAAATTAAAAAGATAATTTATTTCAAGTGCATCAAATGAAAGAGCTCGTTATTATAAATATAATAGTAGTTTATGAAACAGATTCATAATAGGGGTAATAGCATCCACGAGTGTTTTAATTCCAAGTTATGTGCCCGTTCATACACTATTTTATCTAACAAAACAAATTGAAACAAGATATTTTCAAACCTCGGTTACCCACTGCGCATGCGCGTTAACTGTCAAGTAACTCGCACATGCGCTTGTCGATATTTTCATAGACTTTAGTGTGGCTGCATTTAAAAGAAAACCAAAACATTACGATATTGTTTTTGTATGAAAACTTAGGTATTTATACATTATAGTATCGAAGTTTGACATTATAACAGACGCGTGTATATTTAAAAACATATCATTATGAAGTATAATTCGATTTTGTAATAGAGACTTTACGATATAAGAGTAGATAAATACACACACTCGTGTTTTAATACCCCTCATTATACAACACTTTCATAAACTACTATTTTGTTATAATTTTAAAATGCATAGGTAGGTAGTTTAAATTACTTTGGTTGGTACTGCTTGTATTCCGCAGTGTTCGTCAGTAAGCCGATGGTGAAGCCATTATTCATAAACGTATTTTAGCAACGTTTTTGTTAAAATGTGTTTTGTTTCTTTTTATTATTAGTTTTTTAGAGAGTGACAAAACATATTTTAACTAAAACGCTTCTAAAATGTGTTTATGAATATGGCCATAAGTTTCTATTTAGAAAAACGTAGAATTTGATACTTCTAATTTTTTTTAATGTTTTAGCGATCGACCGTAAAATCTCTTGCGATCAATCGTTTGCCCACCCCTGATATAAGGCCTCACGCTCTTCTTTTACTGAAATGGTTGACGACCTGGCACTGAAATAGTTCCGCTCTGTGAGGATATAGATCGACTCGTGGGCTGGCTGGAGTTGGATTACAGGTTGAAGGCGGACCTGCGTAACCCTAAGGAGTGTCTTTCAGATTTCTTGATTGATAGTTGTCACGGTAGAGTCTTCTACATATTATGATGAATTCTAATATTTTCATAATATCATGCATATCTAAATTTTTATCTGATAATAACATAAAAATATAAGTCTATCTATATTTTAATTTATTTTAAATAAAGCTTTATGTTTATTTATTATCATTCTTATTAAATAATTTGTTAGTTTCAGTTATGTATCAATTTCATTGTTCCTATCTTAAGTTGTATTTAGTCATGAATTATTTAATTTAAATATTATTTTAAAGTTGAATATTTTTTTTTGTGTATGTAAATAGTTTTAATTAATTTAATTGTAAATATAGAAGTAGTATTGTATATTTATTTCAGATTCCTGAAAGTTTCGATACTAAATTTCGACAGTTATATGTAACTGAATAACGACATGACACTGGCAGAAATGTAATTATCTTAGTACAATTGCCAATCAATAATAATAAAAAAAGGCACGCAACCCTCTCGACGCGAGTTGTAGGTGCTCTTGGCCAATTATTTTATTTATGAGTTTCAATAAAATATTAAATTTTTATATCTGATGAAAATTTTACGATTTTCGCAACTGTTCAGTACAAATTTATTTGTAACGTATACACTTAGTTTTTGTTGGATTTACACATTATATTTTCTGTATGTAAGATTTTTTTTTTATTACAAACCGAAAAAAAACTTAAAATATAAACTCCTTTGATATATAATATAGCCTTTCTCAAGAATTGGGATAATTTTTCAAATAGGTATGACTGGTACCTAGTTTTAGAGATTAGCGCGAACAAAATAAAATAATAGCCTATGCCACTCAAGGATATCGTAGCATTCTATTCGTGCATAAAAGTGATTAAAATGAAGAAAAGTATTTTACTCGGAAAATTGAAAGAATGAAGAATGAAATATTGACTAAAAATGTTTATATGGCAGAAGTGAAAGAAAATGCTGGCAGAGGACGACCTAGGTATACTTTTATTCCGCCCCCGGTTTCGCTCGTGGATATAAATTAAATGAAAAGAATAATTCCTAGAACCCGATTGCAGCGCCATTTACCGGATCCAATTGTGAATCTAAACCATCCATGTTCTCGAGTTTTGCGATTAGCAACACATTTTGCGATTCATTTTTATGACTAGCGGACCCGGCAGACGTTGTCCTGCCCAAACGTTGGCTTGCCTGCACTACCCCTACCCCTACCACTATCTTTGGATATTGTACATACAAACATACTAAAATCGCGATTATCAAATATGTTGAAATAGTTTACGACCTATTCTCAGACCTACCGAATATACACAAAAAAAAACATACAAATCGGTCAAGCCGTTTCGGAGGAGTTTGGTTATGACACGAGAATTTTATAGGTATATATAGATTATATCCCCTCGACTGATCATCTCTTCTGATGACAAGAGAGCTGGCTCCTTCCTCGCTCAACGAATCAGCATCGCAATTGGCCATGCTACATATTTATAATATACTTTTTTTATAATTTATTTTGAAAATATAGCCCATTTTAAGAAACTAATTTCGATATTTTTGTTTTTTATCTATTGCGTCTATTTTTAATATACTTTACAAATTTTACCCGTGAAAAGTAAACGTGACGTCACAAGATTTTGGAACAGGATTATAATCTTGGCCACTACACATAAAAAGTGATAGTCAATCAAATTAACGTCAAGCAAACGTCAGTCTAGGTCGACTAACCTAAAAATTACTCTTGTTTATTATACTCGTGTTTATAATTATTTAAATTGAATAGTTTTTTACAATGACAAGTAAATAGTGTTTCATCCCGTCATGCCCTAATAACAAAGAAAATAATTACACGTAAAATATAAATTTATAAAGATGTCATTCAAAGATTGACGATTACCCTTTTTTGTAGGCAAAGGTATTATTTTTTCATACTGTTTATGATGACGTCATACATCGGTCAAATTAAGGTTATTGTTTTTTATTGAATATCTTAAAAAGTATAGACTTAATTTAAAATCTGATAAATAGAAATTGTACTGAAAGCTTATATCTCGAAACGGTTTCGAGATCTTCGTTCATGTTCAAAAAGTTAGCATGGCCAATTCAGCGGTGCAATGCATATACCTAAGGAAAATCATGAAAGCGATCTCTGAATCTAATTTCTGAAAGTCTGGTGTTCTAAAGTAGGCCACACATTGGTCCGGCATCGCACAATTTCCCATTCCTAGGATGATCTAGCTAGGCGGACCGTTCGTTTCAAGAATTGGACGAGTCTGTGGTCGGCTTCGATAGACCGTACGAATGTGTGGCCATTCAATCAGTGATTAGTGTAAATAATAGCTGTCAAAACTATACACACGACGCACCTTGTATTGACTCGCCATGATTAACTTTCTTTGGAAGAAGAGTGCAGTGGTTTTCTGCTGCAGACATTTTGTGACTATTTAGGTCTTCAGGCTCGCTGTAGCCTCTTCCAGCCAGTTTCCTAGCTAGGTGTAAGTAGGTCATCACATTTAAAAATTTACTTTATTTTATTTCATATATTCAATCTTTATAATTATTTCTCAAATATCTCCCTTAATACTGTATCAAAGTTAATGTTTGATACGCCATTTTGAAGATTATGTTTCCCTTTAATGACGAAAAATAAACAAACAAATCAAAATTAAACACACAACACAACACACCTTCACCGCTCCGTGACCGCTTTTTGAACAGAGTATAGGTGGTAAGTGGCAACCCTGTTGCTGCACTTAATGGACCTAGATGTGTCACTTCTTCAAAATTAAATGTTTCTTTTAAAATTAGACGAGTTTATTTATTTTGTAAAAGACGTCATCAGGTGCGAAGTATTCGCACGGGTCATCTAGTATTCTTTCTTTACGCGTAAAGTGTTATTTAAAAAAACCTCTCTCGCTCACGATGAATTCCGTACCACGGTATAATAATAAAAAACGATAATACACGCTTTCTTTTTTGTTTGATGATAGGGTCTTCAATTAGTTGTAGGTACATCATTGTTGTGTGTAAATCAAATTGTGTCTTGTTAAACTTGTGTCAATTAGAAACAAAATGTAGGAGAAAACACTTTCCAAATAATAGTTCTCTAGGTAATTAATAATAATATTTGTTTCAGCTTCATCAACAATGTTTTTACATTGTTCAATAATAATTTTCTCTGCAATAATTTTAATACAATTAATACAGGTACCATCAGTAAGTATTAAATGTATAAAATTTTATGTACCTATACCTATACCTAAACGAGGGAGACTTGGTCTTCCGCTGGGTACCCTGGAACCGTAACACGGTTTCGGGAGCTGAACCCGTGAAAAAAAAAAAAAAAACCTATATCATGTACCTACCTAAGTACAACATTGACCTAGTCCAGGGGTCACAAAATTGCGGACCGCGATCCAGATCCGGACCCAAAGTCCAGTCTATTAATGATCAGCCAGACAAATAACGGCCCAGTATTTATGAAACAAATTTCCCATAGCCAATAGAAACGGAAATCAGTTAGGTGATGTGGAGAGGTGAGCACTGATTGGGCCAGAAATAATAGAACTGACCATTAAATTTTGATATTTTAGCCGCCATGTTGTTTAAGACCCTTACACTTTCTTCAACCTTTCTCTCATATATACCTATATAGACCAATAGGAGCACAAAAAGAAAACGCGATATCAGAGAGAGAGAGAGAGGGAGATATTAATGTTGCAAGCATAAAAATAATATTTCCTAAAAAGTATTAAATAATAAACTTCGTTATGTGCGTGGCGCTTATAATATATACTTCGTCGCTTCTTCCTGTGAGTGTGCTATTAACTTTATCTTTATCCCAGGTTTACCTGTTTAATATGGCGACTTTACAAAAGTTAGTTATTTATTATCAAGCTTATTTTCTCCCAGATTTACCTGTGTAATATGGCGACTTTACAAAACTTAGTTATTTATCAACTAGCTTTTCTCCCGGATTTACCTGTGTAATATAGCGACTTTACAAAAGTTAGTTATTTATTAACAAGTCTTTCTTCCGGGTTTACCCTCTGTAACATAGCAACTTTGAAATACCTACTTAATTTGACTTCAATTTCAAAATCCAAGATGGCGGCATGTGACATTTATTTTAAAATGGACACTATAACCGATTTCGACTAGTTTTAGGGTTCTTAATTCGAATTTGCCATCAATTTTTACATAACATGACCACATTTTTAAAAGCTTATATCTCCGCAACCGTAAGTGCTAGATATGTCATGTTTGTACTCAAACTTCATGCCCCGGCGAGATCTATGTTATGACATGACCAGGTTTTAAAAGTTTATATCTCCGCAACCGCAAGTGCCAGATGTTTTGTTTATACTCAAACTTTATGCCCCAACGAGCTCTATGTCTATTACGGTTGCGAAGATAAAGCTTTTAAAATGTGGTCATGTCATGACTTAGATCTCGTCGGGGCATGAAGTTTGAGTACAAACATGACATATCTAGTACTTACGGTTGCGGAGATACAAGCTTTTAAAAATGTGGTCATGTGATGACTTAGATCTCGTCGGGGCATGAAGTTTGAGTACAAACATGACATATCTAGCACTTAAAGATATAAGCTTTTAAAAATCTTGTAATGTCTTTTAGATAAGCATCGATGTCAAAAAACTAATTATTGTAAAGTCGCCACATTACAGAGGTAAAGCCGGAAGATAGGCTAGTTATTAAAAAACTAAGTATTTTAAAGTCGCCACATTACACAGGTAAATCCGGTAGAAACGCTAGTTAATAAAAAACTAAGTATGTTAAAGTCGCCACATTACACAGGTAAAGCCGGTAGAAAGGCTAGTTAATAAAAAACTAAGTATTTTAAAGTCGCCACATTACACAGGTAAATCCGTGAGAATGGCTAGATAATAAAGAACGAAGGAAGCATTGTAAATAAATTGCACAATTTCCCCACGTTCATTCATGTGGGAATATTGTACTGCAACACTGGGTCCTTTGATTACAGACCGGGTAATATAGGCTGGTCTTAATCTGGGCGGGCTTGCAAACCGCGCCTTTTACGACCGAAAAATTAAAAACCTCTAGTTCTTTTTAGTAGTAGGTACAGTTACACATTAAATGCCAGAAATCTACGTTGTATACATTTTACATTGACAATCGCAAATGACCGTTTCGTCGTGCTCGCACAGCTATTGTGTATACATTTTTTTTATTATTATTTCAGACATCCGCCGGTGTAGCTCGGCGTGACGATGTAAGTAATGTTTCAATATTTAGACAAACGAAATAATGATATAGAATACGAAAATATCGTTTTCTTCACGACTACGAGTTGCCTCACGGCTCCCGAAACTGTATTATTGGTCCTAGGGTACTGAGTGGAAGACCAAGTCCCTCTTTTAGCCGATGGTATTTGTTTCTGTTGAGGTATACCTATTTAGATGGAAAAGCTTCTAAAGTGTGTTTTTTGGATTATGTAAGTAGGTAAGTACCTTCAAGTTTTGTCTTTTATTTAACTGTCTGCATATGTGTCATAATTTAAAAATACACTAGATTTTAGTATACAATAGAAGTGTTTAAATAAGTTTCGGTTTAGGCCTGTTAGAGATTTAGAAATATATTAATCTCACTCTTGGTTTCCAGGCTCCAGCGGTAATATTTTTTATCATAATAATTAATATAAAAACTAATCGGTAAGCCCCGGCTTCCCCCGTGGGCCCATACTAACTTTTACACCCTAAAATACCTCCTTAGGGGCTATCTCCACAAGCGAGAGAATCGCGACGATAGTCTCGTCCGTGCCACCAAATTCGATACAAACGCTATGGGCCAATCTCCACGGCGATATCATCGCCTATAGAGTTTGTATGGCACGGCGATACTATCGCCGCGATTCTCACGCTCGTGGAGACGGCCCGAGTAACGCGCCGCACTGATGTCCGCGGTCCGGGTCTCACATCAGGGAATAGTGAGGGTGGGCTTCGAATAATGTGCCGTAAGTTTAGGTTTGTGTGAAAACATCTTATGCGAAAAAAATCAGGGTAGGTAGTAGTAACAACTGTAACTTCTGAAATAAGTGAGCGGTATATTATCTTTCACGTATAACTTACGGTTAATTAACAACAAATTACTGCAGACCTACTTTTTCTAAATTCAGCCTGATACTCAGAAATAAATGAGTGGCAAATTGTATTTTTTCATGTATAACTTACGGATAGTTAACGGCAAATTACTGCAGATCTACTTTTTCTAAGTTGTTATACTTATTTAAAAAGTTGTCTCGCTAACTTTATATGAAGTTAAAGAAACAGCCTCTAACTTCTGAAATAAATGAGTGGCAAATTGTATTTTTTCACGTATAACTTAGAGTTAACGGCAAATTACTGCAGCTGAAATAAATGAGTGGCAAATTGTATTTTTTCACGAATAATTTACTGATAATTAGCGGCAAATTATAAAATAACCTTGGGCCGCATTTGCAAGAAGTGTTGCGCTAACTTTATGTATAGGTACTATAAGGAGCAGAATTACAAAGATCACTATAAAACAATTTCGCTTTACACTTTAAAATGACATGAAAACTATTTTTTTTTTATCAAAATATTTTTTTTATTAGATTAAAATTTTTTACACATAACAATATAAACCTAAAATAATATTAATAATCAAAAATATTTGGTCCGCGTGGCATGGTGGCAAGAACGCTGGCTGCATTTCCTCGCTGTATAGCTATGCTAATTCTCTGGGCGAAGAAACAGCCAGCCCTCTTGTCACCCGTAGCGACGACAATTTTTGGTGTTATATCTTTATAAAATTTTTTGGCACTCGGCCCCCATGAACCTAGAGTCTCTACTGCAAACGGCACAAATATATTATCTTTTTCAATTTGTATATACTTGCGCCGTTTGCAAGTCTCTGCTGTTTCTGCAGCTGCCCCGGCTCTTATCGCTGTACTCGAGAGATGTGAGGGAGCCAAGGTATCAACACAAGTTGCGTCCCATACTAGGGCCCTACCCCTCTCCCAAGGCACCAGCGTCATGCCATCCGGTCTCTTGCCATCATCACGTATAAGACCACAGGGTTCCAGCATAGCTGGTACATTGATGGTGGCAAGAGCCCGTTTAATAACTTCATTTAAAGAGCCGTGGCGCGAAAAACGATTTTTTTTTTTTGATTTGATCTAATTGGTTTATATCTATTTGAAAATCTCACTCTCGGCAACTTCATGCAGTCAGTTTTTGTTGCATCGTAAAATTTCTCTCATCATTTTTTTTATAACGTGCCTAAAGAAGTATAACTTCAAAATTACTTATGTCCTTTCCTAGGTTTTAATCTACATCCGTATTACATTTCATCAAAATCGGATCAGTGGTTTAGCAATGAAAATGTCTGTTACAGAGTTACTTTCACAAACCCTACCTAAATAAATGAACATTTTACATTTATATATATTGATCATACTCTTGGTTTCCAGGATCCAGCGGTAATATTGTTAATCATAATAATTTATATATAAATAGTTCTGCTCCCATACAACTTTCATCCTTGAGGTGGATTTAAAAAAAGTAGCCTATGTCCTTTTCTATGATTCAAGCTTTGTTCGCATCAAATTTAATCAAAATTGGTATAGTGGTTTAGCCGAGAAAGCATAACAGACAGAGTTACTTTCGCATTTAAAATATTAGTTCTATATCAATGTATAGATAGATATTGATCTTACTCTTGGTTTCCAAGATCCAGCGGTAATATTTTTAATCATAGTAATTTATATATAAACTAGCATTAGCCCATACTGACTTTCATCCCTTATTACACCTCTCTTAGGGGGGTGGATTTAAAAAATAAGTTGTATAATATATGTTCTTTCGTAGGGTTTAAGAATTTCATCAAAATGGGTTCAGTGGTTTAGCCGTGAAAGCGTAACAAACAAACAGACATACAGCATTTCGCAGTTATAATATTATTTGGATTATTTACTTTATGTACATACATTTATAGATATTGATTTTGCTCTTGGTTTCTAGGCTGCAGCGGTAATATATTAGTATGAATAATTATGGATCATCTTCAGTAATAAGGAGACGATAGCCTAATTGATAATGTTATCTTGAAACCAGGAGGGTTCAATTCCCACTCGTTAAAAAAAAATCTAAGCACAATTTTCTTTAAGATTATGTGCTTTAATCGACTCCTCGTACTTCGGAGGGCAAGCAAAACCGGAGTCCGCACTTCTTCTAAAAATAACAGATATTTACGTCTGTTAAAGAAGTGACACATCTAGGTCCATTAAGTGCAGCAACACACTTGCCACCTGTTCTGTTCAATATGGACAACTGGCAGAAAGTGGACACTGTTACTGGTGTCTCTGGCCAATCTCTATAAATAGGCCGTGAAGGTGTGTGTGTGTGTGTGATAGTACCTACCTATAATATGTTATTCCTAGGCTTTAAGCCTTTAAGCTACCTAAATAAATGAACATTTCTAGATATTGATCGTATTCTTGGTTTGCAGGATGCAGCGGTAATATTTTTAATCATAGTAATTTATATATAAACTAGCTAACTTTTATCCTATATTATACCCCTTTAGGGGGGTGGATTAAAAAACGAAGCCTATGTCCTTCCCTAGGGTTTAAAATTTCTTCGTATCTAATTTCATCAAAACCAGTTCAGTGGTTTAGCCGTGAATACATAACAGACAGACTTTTGCATTTATTATATTAGCATAGATATAGATTTAGGTAAATTAGTGTTAGTATGGATATGTATTATCTACTTTATGTGCCTAAATTAATATATAAATATTGATTTCTATATTAATGTCTATATAACTCTTGGTTTTCAGGCTGCTGCGGTAATATTTTTATTCTTAATAATTTATATACATTCTTTCTTTTAACTGAGGTACTCTATGGCGGCCTACCTTTTATACTTTGTTTGTGGACTTCAGCTCTTTTTATCAGAAACTAAAATTGATTTACTATGCTTTACGTTCCGACTTCGACCGTGGGGCCCATAGTAACTTTCATCCCTTATTATACCGCCTTAGGATGGATTTAAAATTTTAAACAAAAGTAGCCTATGTCCCTAGTGTTCGAGCTTTCTCCGTAATCATCCGTAAATATTAAAAAAAAATCTCTTTGGTTTCCAGGCTGGAGCGGTAATTTTTTTATAGTAATTTATATATAAACTAGCTTTACTTTTTACTTAGCTTCGCCCGAGGAGCCCATACTAGTAACCTATGTCCTTTCCTAGGATTCAAGCTAGGTATATCCTAATTAAATTTCATCAAAATCAGTTCAGTGGTTTAGACGTGAAAATATAACAGACAAACAGACAGAGTGAGGTACTTTCGCATTTATAATATTAGTATGGATATGGATTATCAAGATCATTTAGTTTAGTGGACATACATTTGAAAAAAGTTTCGCTAAACACTTTTCTGCATTTCCTTATTAATTCGAATTGTATCAGAATAAAAAGAGATAAAATATTGTTTTCAATACTTATCTTTAAATAAATGATATTTATTTACTTTCAATACTCAAAATAAAAAAAAATGACGTTAAGGATGATTTTGCGTAACTAAATTATCAAATATGACAATGAAAGTTGACATTTGATGTGATTGATGGCATTAGAAAGGAAATAAAGTGACAAGTTTTATATAGAAGCGAATACAGCCTTTAGTATAGTCCTTCCAATGCACTCGATAGTACCTACCTAAATAAATTAATATACCTATATATATATATATATATATATATATATTGATCTTAGTCTTGGTTTCCAGGCTGCTGCGGTAATATTTTTAACCTTAATAATTTATATACAGTATTTCTTTGTCATTTTAGTCAAGTGTGTAATTTTCTTAAAAAAAACATATTTAAAAAAATACATTAATTGATACAGTTTTATGTAGGGATCAATTCCCTACGGACCCAGAAGTGATGTGATCTAGGTATCTATGAAAGTTTATTAATTCAAAACTACTATTATCTATTTGTTGCAATAACGTCATTGTATGGAAGAAGAAATTTTTCATGCAATTTGTACTACAATGCTTTACGCCCTGACTTATCCCTCAAGGGTAGATTTAAAAAAAGTATCCTATGTCCTTTCCTTGAGTTCAAGTTTTCTCCGTATAAAATTTCATCAAAATCGGTTTAGTCGTTTCAGTCTGTCTGTCTGTCCCAATATTTTTCCAGATTAGGTTCCGAAACTGCTCAATGGATTTTAATGAAATAGAGGGTCCTTAGAATCTTTTTGTTTGTTTCTTTTTTTTTGTTTCATTTTGTAGGCGAACATACCGTCTGCGCCTGGTGACCGGTTACAATGTTCATTTAATTTTAATAGACCTTACATTTGTTTTTATAATTTGTGTACCTACTTATATAAATAACTATATAGATATTGATCTTAATCCCCTTCTACATGGTTGGACAACGCCGTTGGGCAACGCTGTTGGGCAACCAAATTGATTTGCCGTTCAATCGATTTTGGTTGTCCAACGCCGTTGTCCAACCATGTAGAAGGGGCTTTACTCTTGATTCCCAGCCTGCTGATGATAATGCTAAGGTAAGGTACTTTTTGAATTAATCTATAGCTACTGTGACGTACTGCTGTATGGCCCCAAATGTTGTATTATAAGTACACACAATAATTCAATACACAAGCGTCGCACCGCATGACGGCTGTCATCTTAGCCGAATATCAAGTGACAGATATCACAGATACCCAGCACACCACAGAGGGCATCACTCGCCACAGTCTAGTAATAGTCACAAAGTGTAAATATACAGGACACCACACCTGCTAATATATAAAGCTATAGATTTTGTTTATTTGTATGTTTGTCTGTCCAGTCCGATTTGAAAATAATATTTTTGCGTTAAGTCGAGGCGGAACAACCCTGCAAACATATGCTAATATTATATACTTAAATAAAAAGATATTCACTTAAGACGAGGAACGACTCAGAAATTTTTAATCGTAAGCCACGCCCTTTACTCGTGGTTCGGGCCCATGAGTGGTTCGAGCGCAACGATCACATGCAAGAAAACGACGGCGATTTGTCCGTTCTTGCTGCAGAAGTGAGAAGGGCATGATGTGTCGCTTCTCGGAATAAATACGTAAGCGGCACATTACAAATAAATAATTTATTAAAAAACGATCACATGCAGTGAAAAATCTTCTTAATCAATACTAGGTACTGAAATTACCTATAGATTCGTATAAAATTTAAACGTGAATCCCTTTAGAGTATGGTCGTATGACTAAAAAGGTATTTTTGAAGAGGTGATTTCAAAAATTTAAGTTATCGAGAAAATTTTCACCAATTATGTTTTCATCCTACACAATACTAGATAAAATCCTCTAGTTTTCGATGCCCAAATTGTATGTTCATAGCATTCGTAGAATTCGGGAATTTTAGTTCAGCAATCAACCAAAATTATTCGTTCCTCCCCTTAATATTACTCTTGATTGCCAGGAAGAAGCTGAGAAAGAGAAGGTAATGTATTTTTAGTCATAATAATTATATACCTAATAAGTATCATAATTTATAATTTTAGTATCGTCACCAACCGAGTGAGCAAGATCAGGAAGACTGAATCTCACTGAGAAGACAAAATCCGAGTTAGAAAGAGAAAGATATCAAGTGGTATACTAAGTAACTATAAGTGGTATTAACTAGGCAGACTATGGGTTCGATTCCGGATCCGGTTATATAACAATGCGTTTTTTATAATTTTAAACTAATGATATAATCCGACAAACCACACTTAGAGGCTTTTCCATCTAAATATACCTCAACAGAACTGGCAACTCGTTAGGTAAGTATAGCCTCAAATACTATCGGCTTAAAGAGGTAGACTTGATCTTTCGCTAAATACCCTGGTAGTTTCTAACTGAGATTTTGTCTTCGCTTTTGACCCGTTTCACCCTTTCTACACGGTAGGCCAACGCCGTTGCACAACCAAATTGTTAATTCCGTTCAATCGACCTTAGTTGGACAAAGCCTTTGCCCAACGGCGTTGTAGGCAATGGTTGTGGGTACAATCATGTAGAACACCTTTCAGTATTCTTGGTAATGCTTGCTCGGCAGGTATAATGTGGTGGTGTGTATGTGTGCTGTATTAATTCTATATACTTTCTGTAAACATAAGTTTATTTTATGTGCCCACATATGTAGATATTGATTTTAATTTTATTGGTAGGCAGCTGCTTTGAAAGAGAAGGTAATGTATTTTTTGAATCATAATAATTTAACTAGCATAAAAAGCCCGTATGAAAAGAAAGTTCCTAGAACCCAATTGGAGCGCCACCAACCGGGTCCAATTGTGAACGCAAAGTTAGCGTCTGCCCATACACTGTAGATAGCACTTAAAAAAATGTCGAAGGTTTTGGTCGACCAGCAAATTTTTTGAGGTGAGGGCGCCAATGTACAAAATAAAACAATATTTTTTTTCCTATACAATTCAACAATTTAAATTATGCGGTCAGTTCTGAAATTGAGGTGGTAATTTTGTATGTAGGTACTTCAGTGCTTCCCAAAAAAATTACATCTGTGGTCAAAACAGAACTTGAAGTATGGAAAGCAGTGATGACAAGCACCTCCACTACTCCAAAATCTGCTTTGGGATGCCTAGATAAGTGCGATCAAAAACTATATTCAAATATTTACACATTACTACAAATTTTGCCTACCTACTTTGCTATACATGTTTCCACTGCTCCTTTGATGCGGATGAAGTAGTGGATATAAAAAAAAATCAGAATGTAACATCATGAGCGCATACATCTGCACCGAACGCGCGTGTTTATGTATTGAATTTTAATTTGTAAATATTTAAAAATAAATTAAAATGTAGTAATATCAAACAATCATAATGACAACTGCAACAACGACTGTAAAGTGTTCAAGCTGCAACATTGTGGTTAGCGAAGTGTTAGCCTTCATCCAGAATAAGTGTGATGTGATGGACGAAGAATCGTTGGTGAGAGTATGTGTTACGGCTTTCTCTTCTGAGGACATTGAAATTGCAAAGAATCTGTTGTTTGATTCTATTGCCACGGATGTCCGCAAGAGGATAAGAAAACGAGTTGGTAAATCATTACGGAACCTAAATGATGTGATTGCATTATTTAAAGAAACGGATCCTGAGGATACACCTGTATTTGTGGCTAGAAATTTGCATAAGCTGCCGCCTATATCTTTCGATCACGTTGACGTGACACGCCTGTTGAAAGACATTCTAGTCATACAGAATGATATAAAAACTATAAAGTCAACTTACGCTACGACGGAACATTTGAATCAAATGTATTCTGAAATTAAAATCTCACAACAATCCTCGTTAGTGAATAATTGTAATATTAATATGAAAAGAGGTGCATATTTACTGGACAGCTACGGCTGTGACAGCGGCCCAATGGGTCTAGCTCATGTTTACTCTGAAAAGTCACCAACTCCAGAAAGTACCAAGTCTGGTGCTAAATCTATACATATTAATGATGTTGATATTCTATCACAATCTCTCATACAAAACGTTCAAATTGGAGGTAAGAATAAAAACGTTACGCACCAGTTTCAAAACGGCGAGGAAACCGGTTTCGCGCGTACCTACTCGACGTCGTGCGTTGAGGCCCGGCCGTCCACAGAAACCGCGGTGGTGCCTCAAACACAGCCGCCTCGGACAAGCGATGCGCGGGAGTCTGTCGCGTGCCTACCTACAGATTCGACCGCGACACAAAGAACGTTAGCAGATATTGTACGTGATGGTGAATGGAAGCCACAAACTATGAAGGAAGAATGGATTTTGATACAGAAAAAGAGACTACGAAACAGATTTATGGGTAATAAGGGCAAGGCTACTGTGAAGCCGGAAGAGAGATTTAAAGCGGCAGACCTGAAAATACCTATATATATATATAATGTGTCAAAAGAAGTACAGTCATCGGATATAGTTAAATATATTAAGGATAAAACAAATACTGAGGTTACAGTGGAGAAGAACACAATGAAAATTACTAAAGATTACGATGCTTACAAAATATTTATACCTAAACATAAAAAAGACATTTTTATGAATGAGAATTTCTGGCCTGAGGGAGTTTCATACAGATATTTTGTAAATTTTGGTACTAAAAAGAAAGACAGAGAGAGTAAGGTAGTGAAAAGAGTGGATGATCAAAAAGCTTAAATATGTATAATACGACAAAATTAATAAGTTTTAACTGTAAGGGTATTGTGAGGTCAGCGGATTGTGTGCGGAAATTGTGTCTTGCGGCCGACGTTATTGCATTACAAGAGACCTGGCTTCTACCGCACGACATAAATAGATTAAGCGAGATAGATATAAATTTTGGTTTCACTGGAACCTCGGCAGTAGACACTACAGCTGGTGTGCTTCGAGGCCGGCCATACGGGGGCGTGGCGTTATTATGGAGGAAGAGTACGTTCCCATCGGTCCAGGTGATAGATTGTAATAGTAAGCGACTCGTTGCAATCAAAGCTGTGTTGCAGGACCGCGCTGTATTAGTAGTGTCGGTGTACATGCCTACCGACTCAACAGATAATTTAATCGAGTTTACGGACTGCCTTGGTGAGATTCAAGCCATAATAGAAAGTAACAACATAGAGACAGTATTCGCATTAGGTGATTTTAATGCACACCCAAGGGAACTGTTTAGTGAAGAACTGTTGAGTTTTTGTGCTGAGCAGTCTTTGTCATGTGTCGATACGGAATGGCTACCGGTTGACTCATACACATTCGTGAGTGAGTCTCACGGGAGCAGGCGCTGGCTCGATCATTGCATCGTGACCGACGCTGCTAAGAGTACTGTGACTAGTGCTGCAGTGCTTTATGACACATATTGGTCGGATCATATGCCAATTCAAATAGTGTGCAACATGAACATGATTAGATGTAAGTTAGTAAATTTAGATATAAATAGCACGAACAAAGTGATTTGGGGGGAAAGAGATAGTACTCAAATCAATAAATATAGTGAAATATGTGACAGCAAATTAAGAAACTTTGAATTTCCTATAGAGTTACAAAGCTGTGGTGATATGATGTGTTCTGATACTAGTCATAGGTTAATTTTAAACAATTTGTATGAAAATATTGTTAATATTCTTTGTGAAGCTTCTGAATGTAGTCATACTAATAAAAGACATAATAGGGGGGTCAAACAAATAGTAGGCTGGAATAAACATGTACGGGACGCTCACAGGACGGCTCGGCTTGAGTTTCAGACATGGACATTGTATGGTAAGCCAACTTCAGGTTATTATTACAATAGAATGTGCGAGGCTCGACGTATCTTCAAGTCGAGACTAAAGTGGTGCCAGAATAATCAACAGCAGATTAGAATGGATAAAATTGTGAGACACCACTCCTCCAGGGACTTTGGTAAGTTCTGGAAGGCAGCGAACAGACTGAATCCTAGGCCGAGTCGTCCGGCGAGCGTGGGGGGTTTGCATGAGCCGAGGGACATTGCCAACTTATTTAAGGACAATTTTAAGATAACACCGACACTTCAATCATGTCCCCGTGGTGCTGAGAGCTGTCATGCGGAGTGCACGATAAGTTTCTCAGCTGAGGAAGTAGGCTCGGTTATAAGGGGCATGGTCAGAGGTAAGTCGCCAGGGCATGACAGCCTCAGCATCGAGCACTTGCAGCATGCAGGGATTCACTTTCCTGGGGTTTTGGCCGTGCTCTTTGCTCAGTGTGTAAGGCATCAATATCTGCCAGAGAGTCTAATAAGAACCATTGTTGCACCTATATTAAAAAACAAGACTGGGGATAGTTCGGACATAGCAAACTATCGGCCTATATCATTGGCAACGATCATGGCTAAAATACTGGACGGTCTGCTTGATCGACACCTGAGTAAACATATAAATCTACATGACGCTCAGTTTGGCTTCCGACCTGGTCTATCTACAGAAAGTGCAATTCTGTCGCTCAAGCATACTGTCCATTATTATACGGGCAGGAACACGCCCATATATGCGTGTTTCCTCGACTTGTCTAAGGCTTTCGACTTAGTGTCATATAATGTGTTGTGGAAAAAACTAGAATGTGAAACAACAGTGCCTCATGAACTTGTGTCCATTTTTAAGTATTGGTATAAAAACCAAACAAATAATGTCAGATGGGCAGGAGTGTTGTCAGACTTGTATGGGTTGGAGTGTGGGGTGAGACAGGGAGGATTGACATCTCCCAGACTTTTCAACCTATACATGAATGAGCTGATAGGGGAGCTCAACGGCACAGGTGTCGGATGTCACATAGACGGTGTGAGCATAAATAACATTAGCTACGCCGACGACATGGTGCTGTTGAGCCCCTCTATTAGCGCACTAAGGAAGTTAGTCGCCATATGTGAATCCTATGCGGCGGCTCATGGGCTCAGATATAATGTAAAAAAGAGTGAGTTGTTAGTGTTTAAAGCTGGCACCAAATGCTATAACACTGTGCCACCAGTGTTGCTAGAAGGCACGCCTCTCAACAGAGTCTCGAAATTTAAGTATCTGGGCCATTGGGTAACCGAGGATTTGGCGGATAACATGGATCTGGAGAGGGAGCGTAGGGCGCTGTCCGTCCGGTGTAATATGCTAGCTCGCAGATTCGCACGTTGCACAAATCAAGTTAAGACCACACTTTTTAAATCTTTTTGTCAATCTTTCTATACATGTGCACTGTGGGTCAAGTATACGGGGCGGGCGTATAGCGCCCTGCGAGTGCAATACAACAACGCGCTCCGGGTGCTGCTGCGGCTGCCGCGTTTCTGTAGCGCGTCCGCCATGTTCGCTTGCGCGGGTATTGATGATTTCTACGCCGTCATGCGCAAGAGGTGCGCGTCACTACTTGCGCGAGTCCGCGGTAGCCGCAACACCATCCTGAACACGATAGCCGACAGATGGGATTGTCCCATCTTAGGGCATTGGGTTCGGTTGCACACAAACAACTGTTCTCCCTCCAGTGTGTGATCAATGTAGTAATGTTGTGTTACTTTTATTTTTCATTAGGTACTAACAATAGATTAAGATAAAAATACTAACAAATTATGGATCATAGTTGTCCGAAATAAAAGATTTTATTTATTTATTTATTTATTAATAAACCAATCTTGCTGAATTTTTTTGTACATTATCGGAATAACATAGACAGTAGGTTTTGAGTAAAAAAATAGTGAAAAAAACATGTTAAGCTTACGAGACTATTGTATCTAGCGGCCTATGTCAGTGCTCATTTTTTAGTGATTTTCATAACGAACAACTTTCATAAAACAATTTAGAACAGGATGACACCCATTGGAAAAGGAAGAAAATAAAACAAAAATATGGCGAAAAATAAAGTACGGGCGATTTGAGGTCGTTAAGTGGAAGGGGGTGGACTTTTAAGGGTGGAAAACGGTTTATCACGATTTCAGGCAAAACTACAATTCCTATCGAAAAAAGTTAAATTAAGTTCCCTCCCTTTCCCTCAGGGGAAAAAATATTTTTTTAATTATTAATTGTTAGTTATGAAACGAAAAACGAAGCGATTCCAACATTAATAATTAAGGGTCCTATACTGGGAATTTGTATGGAGATATTACTATTCCCAATTTCTCTGTAAATACTCCACCTGTGTCAATGTAATTTAGCATATAGTTACTTATTCAATATATCTAAGTGAAATAGTCGTTATTTTTTCAATTGGTTTTATTTAATAGGAAATATGGGTGGTAGAATAAAGGATTAATCTGCCCCTTCTGTCTGTTTCATAATCTATCACAAAACTCTAAATTTTTTTTAAAGCGCTCTTATACCATTATTCTTTAATTATATATATCGCTTTTTTTTTGTAGCTTATTGAAATATCAAAAAAAAAAATTTTTATGATTTTTTAATTTGGCAAAAATAATAAAATAATTATTATTTTAAATTTTCAATAAGCTACCAAAAAAATCGACATATATAATTGAAGGGTAATGGTATAACAGCGCTTTTAAAAAATTTAGAGTTTTGTGATAGATTATGAAAGAGACAGCAGGGACAAAGTTAAACTACCCATATTTCCTATTCAATAAAACCCATTGAAAAAATAAGAGCTATTTCACTTAGATATATTCAATAAGTAACTATATGGTAAATTACAGTGACACAGGTGGATTATTTACAGAGAAATTGGGAATAGTTTATCCCAGAAAAATTCCCAATATAGGACCCTTAATAGATTAATTAAAAAAATCAAATCAAACACCCCCCCCCCCCTCCACACAACTAAAATGTTAAATGGAAGGAATGGAAGAAAATGGAGGAGGCCTATACCCTATCAAAGGGGTTCCTATAATATATGTAATAAAATAAGTTTAATGTAATAGGTTATAGGAAATTAAAAGGCTTTTTTATATTTTTATTTTATAATTTTAATTACGCATTGTGTGTACAAAATTATCATAATGCTATGAAATTGTACACATGTGAAACCGGGGCGAGTCGCTGTTTCAAAATAAATCAAATACAATGCAGAAATAACCAACTTATTATTTTTAATATCTATTTTATGTACTGAGTATATTAAAAGATATATATTAATTAATCTTACTGTTAATTTTCAGGAAGACGCTGAGAAAGAGAAGGTAAATGTATTTTTTTAATCATAATACTATGTTCATGTCGTATACATACGTTTTTGAGTACTACAGTTATCTATTTTATGTGCCTACCTATATAAATAACTATATACCTAGATTTTGATCTTATTCTTTATTACCAGGCTGATGCTGAAGCAAAAAACGTAATGTATTTTTTAAATAATAATAATCATGTATAAGTCTTTGAGTATTTACCAAAGGAGACGTGAAGGGTATAAATCATCGAACAAATTTTTCTGCCACTTTTGGCGGGGGGGAGGTAAACGCCTAGTACTAGCCCCTGTACCACTGTATTTTTCTGTCGTTTTATTGTCGCAACGGATTTTACGTTATATGATGATTATGTTAAAATACAAACATAATAATTATAATTAATGATTGGAAACACTAAGTTTGATGCCCTAGATCGTCTTTCCCGTTTAAAACATCACAATTAACTATTTTCTTAGAGCGCTGTCTCGCGACACAAAACGATACCAACCAAATCTAAGGTAACTTATTACTGCGCACCTGGTCAGTATAACTGGTCAAAGGGGGAAAAATTGGCGAAAGGGGAAGCCCGTCTATGGCCCCTCCATAGGCTTAGTACTCTATGTGTATAAGTATATCACAATTATGAAAATTGCTGCAAAAAGTTCTTTTTCTTCACGGGTTGGCTTACAGTTCCCGAAACCGTGTCACGGTCCAAAGGTACCCACGAGAGAGAAAATGTCGCCAGCATTATGGGAACATTTGGCAGCGATGGCCTGGAAAACTATATTTTGAATATTTAGTTTTAATTTTTGTTTTAAAATTGTTGTGTTTTTTTTACCCGTTTGTGTAAATAAAAAATATATTTTACTTAAAAAAAATATAAAAGCCCATTGGTATATGACCGGGATCGCATCGGTTTGGGAGAACCTCTAAAATCACCCTTCCTGGACCACCACTTGACTTTGCTATAAATTTGTATTGAAATTGAATGCGGAGGACCTATGTTCAAACCACCCACATTTGTGCGCAATCTGTGTGTCTGGTCATGCCGCTATGTCGCCATGTCCATAATGGTATGTAATTAAGCACACACATTGTGGCTCTTGTGAAAAAAATTAACCAACTTCAATTTCAGACTTTAGTTTATCTTGATATTTAATACTAGCTGTTCGTCCGTACTATCCCCTTTTATTACATTCTGTTAATTTCCAGGATCCTGACGCCGTTAAGGTACCTAATGTATTTTTTCATAGGCAATAAGTATCTATACTAATAATAAAGCTGAAGACTATGTTTGTTTGTTTGTTTGATCGCGCTAGTCTCTGGAACTATACAAGTCGGATTTGAACAAATATTTTCGCATTTGAGCCCACCAGTTTTTGAGGAATATAACATCACGCTACGATCGACCCAAAGGAGCGGAGCAGTAACCATTAACGCGGGTGCATCCGCAAGGCACAGGTAGTAGGTATATTATAAATTCATACTTATTTAATACAGTTTAATTATAGAAAACAACAAATTCAAAACCCATAATATCCTCATGACTGATCATCTCCTCTGGTGACAAGAGGGCTGGCTCCTTCCTCAAGTATTCTTCATGCATCAAGTATGCATTCACTTGGTTTACTTAGTTATATTAAATTTTTAGTAGTGGCCGACCGAAACAAGATTCTTAGTTCAAACCGAATATTCGGCCTCCGTCTCAGTTTCGGTGGATTATATAGATTTTTTACACCAATAGAAAGTTAACTCGTATTAAATTAAATTAAAACAATAATTGAAGTACCTACCTAGTTATTTATTTATGTTATATAATGTAACTCAACTTAGCCGAACGACGTGCGACAATTCACGTACATAGAATTTCAACTCGCGCCGATATTTCGATATTTTCGATATTTTAAGTTTTTTTATAAAGTTATATTATTTAAAAACAATCTATTTCATATACCTACCTACATATATATATATCTCTTGTTTGCCAGGCTGCTGAAGAAAAAATTAAGGTAATGTATTTTTTGAATCACAATATAAAGTAGGTATAATTATATAAGTAAAGAAAGTTCTAAAATTACTTTAATATAACATCTGCACGCTACGACCCAAGTTGATTTCGCAGTCAACAATTTGATTTTTTGTACAGCTTAAAATTTACATAACGCATTTTGTGTACAAAATTATCATAAAATTTAATTTAATAGGTGAACTGAGAAGCCAGGCGGGTCGATAGTTTAAAATAAACGATTTTAGTTTCTTCGTATTTTGATTTTCTAAATATTCTATTCATGTTGTGTACATTTTTTTTTAAAAATGACAAAATTTAACAAAAATTAAAATAAAATTTAAACTAAAACTAAAAACTCTAAACTAGGTATACTTTTTATTTTTTTTAGAACCTACCTTTATCAATTTGATGTACCTAATTATATAAACCTTATTCTCGATTGACAGGCTGCTGAAGAAAAAATTAAGGTAAAGTATTTTTTAAACATAATAATTACCCAAAAATAATGGCTGGCCACTCTGCCTAGTGATGTCTGATGAAAGTCTGTGATGATGTGTTTTGTACCAAAAGAAATGTTTGAACGCCGTCTCAGGAAATACCAGAGTATATACCAGACCGATGTTTATTGTGGAAGGCTAAATATAATATAACGCTACGACCCAAGGGAGCAGAGCAATAACCATAAAGCCTGTTGTTTTTTTTACGTGGGGAAATGCATCATGCATACCCCCTCGGGAGTGAGAGAGCGGGTTATGTCGGACTCCAACCGACTAAAACCCCACGGTGTCCTTCGCGCCGGTTGTCGGCGAGTCACGGGAACGCAGCAGTCTTCCGCGACCCGCCGCCGGATGGCCTTTTGGCCTCTCCTCTAAGGTCTTAGGGTTACTCCTGGCGGACACCACCGCGACGCCTTCCTCCAGGGTCTCCGTTAAGTGCGCCGGCGTCAATACGCCCAGCTTGCACTCCCATAACCCGGGTCTCCGGCGGAGGGCGAGGGGAGTCTCCCCAGCCGCACTCCCCTCCGCCGTTGGCGGATGATGTCGGAAAAGGGATCAATTTCCCTCTCCCGTTCCGCCTCCTCCTTCTGGGACATGATAGTCTCGCAGAAGGAGGCAGCGGCCGTCCAGGCATCCTCGCTGCCGGACATTGCCCTTCGATGGCTGCGGCGAGTTCTCGATGCTGCTCGACCCATGTGGGGCACTCCTCCAGCGTGTGCTGCGCTGAGTCCTCGTCGCAGCCGTCGCAGTGGTGGCACTGCGTCGTAGGCTCCCTCCGGGCAATCTAACACAGGTACTTCCCGAAACACCCATGTCCCGAGAGCACTTGCGTCAGCCGGAAGGTCAGGGGTCCGTGTCGCCTCTCCACCCACTCTCCCATGACGGGGCGGAGAGCATCGACGGTGCGATGGCCGGCGGTAGGACGCTCCATGCGCTCCTGCCATTCGGCCATCACCAGCCGCCGAAAACGGAGCCTCCGGTATCTCGTCTCCGCTGGCGTAGGTCGCAAGTCCCTGGCTCTGACGTCCTCACGCCAATCAAACATTGACGCGAGGGCCAGCTGGCGGGCGACCTATACCTAACTTCGCAAACTACAATTTGGTTTTTATAATGATTTGTGTACAACTTAAATAAAATTATGATACTTAAGGGTAAGGACCCTTAATAATTAAGTAAATTTTACTTCTGTCAAAAATATAATTTTCAAAAATATTTTAAAACTATGCTTATTTAGAACTATTAATAATGATAATATGGCTTAATCCAATTTAAATTAATAACTATCAACAAATTGAGTTAAATTTTGTATAAATAAACTTTTTCTAGGATTAATTGAGATTTGCCATATTTTTGACAGATTTAAGATGGCCGACCGCCACGGACCCATAAAGTCAAATTGTACACGTGAAAAGCCGAGGCGGGTCGCTTGTTCAAAATAAAATTAACTAAACTTAGATGTAAAAAAACACTGCACAGAAAATAACAGCTTAGTTTTAATTTTTGATTCTATTCTATCTATTTTATGTCCCTAATACCTATATAAATAATTTAATTCTTTATTGCCAGGCTGCTGAAGAAAAATTGAAGGTAATGTATTTTTTTAATCATAATATACAAATAGAGAGATGGAGACAGAAAGATTTTGTAGAGGGGTGCTCCGACTACACGAACAAGAGGTTTTCTGCCGGCAAGTGCTTACAACCACTTTCTGTCTCCATCTCTCTAACCATAATGGTATTATTAAAAATATTTTTTCAAAGGTATGTATGGCCATACAATCATCCAATCCCCGGCGCGTCGCCGTGCGGTCTACCTAAACCGACCACAGACTCGTCCAATTCTTGTAACGAACGGTCCGCCTAGATCATCCGGCGACGGGAATGGGAAATTTTCGGTGCGATGCCGGACCAATGTGTGGCCTACTTTAGAAACTAGATTAAACAATGATATATGCTTAACCCATCTTCAAAAATTATTCAAAATACTAATAATTGACGTCATTTCGAGATTATAAAAATACCTCGGAAATATTTATTTACATATTTATTTATTTACAAGGATTAATTACATAAAAAAAGAATATAATATAAAAACCTTAAAATAGACTTAATACAATTATAAAATCTAAAACTAAATTTATAAATAAAAAATTTGTCCCAGGTCCCCAAAAAAATTGGAAGTGTACCCAGAAGGCTGGCTGCGTTTCCTCGTTGAATTGCAAGGCTTATGCGTTATGCGAAGTACGTACCAGCCTTCTGGTCATTTGTAGATTTAATTAGGCGTTTTGAAATTTCTTTACAAATTGAATGAGCGCTTGGTCCCTAAGGCCCAAGTGTTTCAAAACCAAGTGGCGCAAATATGTAGTCGTTCGCTGAGGCCGACATATCTGCGCCGCTTTGCATTTTCTGCTATGGCTGCTGCTGATCCTGCCTTAAGAGGAAGTAAATGGAAGATGAGACTGGGCGAGGGTATCGACGCAAGTTGCATCCCAAACTAGTGATCGTCCCATCTTCCAAGGTGCCAGCGTCATGCCGTCGGGCCTCTTTCCGTCGTCTCGTGATAAGCCGTTGGGTTCGAGTATAGCAGGTGCGTCTGCGGTTACAAGGGCTCGACGGATGACGTCGTTGAGGTCAGCATGTCTAGGGAGGCGTCCGGCACTCTTACAGCAGGACAGCCCATGGTGGCCGAGTTGATCCACAGGTAGAACACATCTGCATTGATGTGTCTCGTTACAAGGAGAATTTACAAAAGGTGTAGGTAAAACAAGACATACCTACACAAGATAATAATAATAAAAAATAAAATAAAATAAGTGAGGAAGTGCCTTACCCTTTAAATTATTCGCAACCACTCTCATTATTCCCGCTACTATTATAACTAATTTATCTTACCTAGACAAATCTAGCCTAGCGATGCCTGCCTACGTCCTAGGCTTTTGTTATGTCGATCGTGTTTAATAAGGTGTTAATTTTTTCTCTAATTTCACGGGTTGCCTTATAGCTCCTGAAGCCGTGTTACGGTCCCAGGGTGCCCAGTGGAAGACCAAGCTTTTTATATAAGTTAATACTTCTGCTAAGCCCTCCGCCAGTTTTCCCTGGTCTTTATTGTCTTACCTGCCCTGCTCATTTAGACATACGACCGTGCTGGTCTGGCAAGTTTAAGCATAGTAATTAGTATAAATAGTATTAAATATATAAAACTCATGTCGCTGACTGACTCAACCCCTAAGGGGCAACTGCTAGATATTTATTTTACTCTTGATTTCCAGGCTGGTGATGGTAAAACTGCGGTAATGTATTTTTCAATTATACCTAATCTATATACTAAATATATAAAGCTGAACAGTTTGTTTATTTTTCATTTTTGCCTTATAACTCCCGGGAACCATTGCCGGCCCCAGGGTACCCAGCAGAAGACAAAGTAAAAAAACTTAGCCGAAGATTTTTTGAGACTATTACCTAACGAGTGGCCAGCTCTGTTAAGGTATGTAGATGGAAAAGCTTCTTTGTACGGTTTGTCGGGTAATGACAATTACTTTATTGTATCAATAATTGTAGCTAAGATGTTCCCGTCGACTGTGATATGTCTTATTAATCACAGACTAATCACAATCACAGCGTGGACAGGATTTAACTGGATTCCCCATCATGTCACGACGGAACGCGTGCATTGGTCGCCATGACATCGTAGAATCGTATCTACTTAAATAAATTGATCTTAATTACTCTTTATTTCCAGGACGCTGCTGAGAAAGAGAAGGTAATGTATTTTTTAAATCATAATAATTATACTTAGTAATCGTGTCATGTTTGCTGAAGGAAGTTCCAAAATTACCTTTCCCGCTCTAATTAAAAATAACCTAACTTTCGGATTAATAAAAATTATGATTTCAATTTTAGTACGACGTGTAGAAATGTCCATGTCTGACTTTTTTGTGGTATCTTTGGATTTTGGTTTTGGATATGTCTGGCTGGAAATACATTTTGCCCGACGAAAATTTTAAAATATCTTGAAAACAAACTAACGCAGTTGTTGGAGAGGAATCCAATTCCAACCCCATCCTAACCCAACCCTCAGTCACCCAAAATTCCTACGGCAATAATATAAACTCAACTTAAATAATTACTTATGCATCACATGATTGATGATATTATTGAAGTTTTGTTAGATAGTTGGAGACGAGGCAATCGGCATCATGTGTCGGAGTCCAGAAGTCTAGATCGAAAACAACATGCAATCCATACCCGTTAGTAGAATTGCCTGGTTCATTACACGACGTATCCGGCCGGACACGTCAAAGGACCAAAGTGTCTCCCTGTAATTTTTTAAACAAACCAAATAATTTGGAATACTTTTCTTAGTAATTACTCCCAATGAAGATTGTAACAGGCACCGAGAAAATAAACTTTGCGAATTAAAAAATAAACAGTGCAAATCCTTGCTGCAGTAGAGACTACGGAACCCTACCCAACATCATCACAGGACCCGACACGCACTTGGCCGGTTTTTTGAGTACCTATAGTTATGTGTTTCAAATTTGTATAAAATTAAGTAAATTTGGTTTATCAACGATTTGTGTACAATTTTAATTTACATCACGCATTGTGTATGTAAAGAAGTAGATGTCGCTAGTTCAAAATAAAATTAACCAAGTTAATTTTAGATTTTAGTTTTTATTTACTTAGATCTACAACACTCTGTTCATGTTTTGAGTACCTGCAGTTATCTATTTTATGTGCCTACCTAAACAGTAATAATTTAAGTAATAAAAGACTGAGCAAATAGCTAGGTACCTAGGAAACTGGCTGGAAGAGGCCAGCCTGAATACCTAAATAGTCTCAAAATGTCTGGTGCAGAAGGCAAGGGGAAACCACTGCACTATTCTTCCCAAGAAAGTTAACCATGTCTAGACAATATAAGGTGCGTCGAGCTGTGGACCGCCATGGTTGACCACGACTGCTCTGTCAAGAGCACCACGACTAAGAAGAAGAAAAAGTAATAACAGATAGATATTGATCTAACACTTGATTTCCAGGGTTCTCCTGCGGATAAGGTACTACCTAATGTATTTTTAAATCCTTTAAGCAATCGCAAAATTATCTTGTTTAGACAAATCTGCTGCTGCCTACGTCCTAGGCTTTCTGTAGTTCCGTTTAGCTAAAAATTACTAATTAAGTTTTTATATACTTAATTTACTAAAAGAAATTGCACCATGCGACCAAATTTTATCATGACTTGTAACATGATCCTACAATTTGGTTTTTCAACGATTTGTGTACAATTTTAATTTTCATCACGCATTGTGTATGTAAAGAAGTATATGTCGCTAGTTAAAAATAAAATTAACCAAATTTAGATACAATACAACAACACTGCATAGAAATTACTAACTATTAATTTTAGATTTTAGTTTTTATTTACTTAGATCTACAACACTCTGTTCATGTTATGTACATAAGGTTTTGAGTTATCTATTTTATGTGCCTATCTAATAAGTAAATATATAGTAACTGATTTCTCTTGATTGCCCGGATGCTGATGCTAAGATTGATAAGGTAATTATTTTTTTGAATCGTAATAATTATAATATAAAGCACTTTCATGAGAAAAGTTTTAAAATTACCCTTCCCGCTGTGACTGAATAGAATTGATCTTTGTCCATGACATAAAGTTTTTTGTTTTATCTTTGTCACTTCATAAGTCAAAATGTGTTAGAAAGATCTCTTGTACTAATAATAATTTTAATTAATATTATAATATATATAAACTTATACAAATAGTTTAAATTTAAGAATCTTACCTAGATAAATCTGGAGTAGCGATGGCTGCCTACGTCCTAGGCTTTCTGTACTTACGATTACTTCGTCGATATAATAATAATCGTAAAGGTGGCCACACTTCGATGATTTGAAAGCTGCTCATGTGACTGTGTGGTCTGAATCTTAACGAAGATTGTAACGAGCACTGAGAAAAATAAAGTTTCCGAAATAGATACAAAATAAACAGTGGTAAAGCAGAGAGTACGGTACCATATTCTCTATGCGCGGCCCGACACGCATTTGGCCGGTTTTTGAGTACTTACCTGCAGTTATCTGTTCTATGTGCCTACCTATATAAGTAAATAGATTGATTGCTCTTGATTGCCAGGGTGCTGATGCTAAGGCTGACACGGTAATGTATTTTTTGAATCATAATGATTAAATACATGGTGGGCCAAAAATTCGTTAACATTTGAAAAAATCGTATAAAAAAACCATTTGACATATTTTCAAAAATTGTTTATTTACGAGAAAGCTAATTAGTTGGAATTTATTTTTTAAAAATAATATCATCTAAATAACCACCATTTCGACTTTTGCACTTTTCTAAGCGAGTACCGAAATTCTCGAATACTCGTCAGCAAAGAGACCGCGAGATCACCGACATCTCTTCACTGATTTTTTCTTTTAGTTGATGTAGTGCATTTGATTTATGGATGTAGACACGACTCTTTAAATAACCCAATAAAACTCACTCAACACTCAAAAACACTCGGACACTGACTTAAGTCGTGTAAATCGTATTCAACGAAATAAGCGTCTCACAGTAAATAAGTTGTGTGTAAACAATAAGCGTGCTGCGGCCCCGTGAAGCGATCCATTGCGACCAAATTTCCGAGAAACGGGCTAGTGTTTGCGTGGGTTGTTATACCTATTTAAATGTTAACGAATTCTTGGCCTACCCTGTATAAGAAATCACTTGCATGATAAAATAAAGTTTTAAAAACCGCTGTGACAAAAAAAATAGAATTGAACTTACCTAGAAAAATATACCAGCGATAGCTGCGTACGTCATAGGCTTTCTGCAATTAAAATGGCCTGACATTGACAGTATGTGACCGGTTTTTTGAGTACCAGCAGTTATCTGTTTTACGTGCCTACCTATACAAGTAAATAGATAAAATAGATAATGATTACTTTTGATTGTCAGGGTGCTGATTCTAAGAAAGACGCGGTAATGTATTTTTTGAATCATTACAATTATGTATAAGAAATTACTCTCATGATAAAAGAAAGTTCTAAAAGGTGACAGATAAAGCACGTGTAACTTCGCCAAACAGCCAACAAACTCTTGGTTAAAAAATAAAAACTGTATTATGCGGTTAAATTAAAAATGCTTTGTGGACACACATATACAATTTGCAATCTTGTACGATTTGAACTTCAATAGGTTATAATTATAACACTTGTGCTGTATTTTAAAGAAAAAAAGCACGCGTGTTTAATATATGGGATTATGGTTCTAAAAGTGAGGTAATAAGACTCACGTTACGAGCAAGTGTGTTGAAAAGTTTGTTTACCAAATAAGGCAAGTAAAAAACTCCCCAGCAAACATTTTAAGTATTTTTTACTTTTTTAAGTAAAAATAACGTGTACCATTCACCATTACTTTTTACTATAAATACACTTTTACTACGAAGGCAAAATGTAAGTGACTCATTACGTAATTTTCACTTAACCGATTCACCATAAAGTAAATGGTTGAAAATAAGTCGAATGGTAGGTGGTCTAAATGGTAGAATAGACTTCAAATGCTGACCAATAACTTACAAACACTTACAAGTGCATTTTTGGTATTTATGACGTAATAATTTCTTAGCCGGCAACCTAAAGGTTGTTTACTTGTATGTCGATTCTGCTACCAATTCAAGAGTTAGTTTTACCTCCTGCAGTTACCATAATGCGACCTTATAGTAAAAAAATACTTTTAAAGCATTTTCAATACCAACAGGTCATCTTCTGATAACTTCAAAGTCAAACTTACTCGGAAATACGACCAGCAGAATACGTAATCGCTTGTTGAACAACAATAGGCAAAGATAAAGAACTATACAGACACTTATTATTAAATAGAAAATATAAAAGTAAAATGGAAACTGAAAATAGTGAATTGTGTAAAAAAACGTCAGAAGAATTAACAACCGATGATCATCCATCAGCCTCCACGTCACCTTTTCATGGTACATCGTATACTACTGAAATCATAAATACAATAATAATAAATTTCACGCTTTCAAATAATAAAGAATCTGAAACTCCGTTATTATAAATTCGATAAAACTCGCTGAAGGCTTGAGAAAATTCACAGTAAAGAATAAACCTACCTAATCATCTCTAAACGATTTGTTAAGTTTATTAAATAAACACAGATTTAAACTACCCAATGAATTATCAAATATACACAAAAATATAAAAACATTAATAATAACTAAATAAACCAGGTCCGCGTGGAATAGTGGCAAGAATACTGACTGTATTTCCCCGCTGAATCGCGATGCTGATTCGTTGAGCGAGGAAGGAGCCAGCCCTCTTGTCACCAGAAGAGATAATCAGTCGAGGATATATAATATAGAAAGTTCAATTTAAGAACCTAAACTCAACTAACTCACGTTGTAATTGTTATGGTAGGCCGCCAGATCATTTTTAGCCTCTTATTTTTTAGGTAGCATGGAAGGAGTTTGGGATATATTCTTTGTGCACTACACGTACTGTAAACACACCCGCCCGCAGCAACTTCCAAACAAATACTTGATGGTCGTATTGACTAGTTTTTGCGCTGTTAGTAATTATTACCTATTGCTTGTATAGGCGACTTCATGGTAATGCGACTATAAAGTAAAATAGACTTAAATAAGTAACTATTGATATATTTTTATGTCAAATGAACCTAAAATATTTCCCAATTACCTAAAGGTCGATTTGTACGTAAATCTAACATTCTAGTCGAGCCGCCATTATTATTTGGTTGAAATGAAGAGCGATGTGTAGACTATATAATTTTGTATTGTAATTTCTCGGGTTATACATTTAATGATACCTTTATTTGATTATTAAAAAAATATATACCAATGGTACTTAAATAGAAACAAATACAGGCATTTCTACATTCAAAAATTTTGATTACTTAAGTATTTTGAAAGGCCATCAGCATTTTTGAACGTAATACTAACATAATACACAAAAAAAATTCATCGCAGAAGATTTTGACGTATTAGTTCAGACATTTTGTATAAGAGCGAAAACGAAAGATATTGTTTCTTTCACACTCGATCACAAGTGAGATAGTGGTACAATATCACCTCAATAAGTAAATTATTAGCTAAAATTACGTCGTAAAATTGGTTAATATTACCAAATTACGTCGAATATAGGTCGAATCTATGTTGACTGGTTGTGATTACCAGAGTTACGTTAAATATACGTCACTGGCATGTGTTTTTTCCCCATTTAGGTGGATTCAACGTCGATTCGACGTCTAATCGAGGTATCTTGTTTAGGTCACCATGAAAATTGCTACCTAGAATAGGTAATATTATGATAATTTTAACCAAAAATGTTTGCTGGGTCTTGATTTCCAGAGTGGTCCTACGGCTCTTAAGAAGGTACCTAATGTATTTTTTTAATCATAATAGTTTTGTATTTAAATAATCACCCTGATGATATTTGCTGAAGAACGTTCTTAAATTACCCTTTCCGCTGTGACTGAAACTGAAAACATCCAAACAAACAATTATCAAGACCAACGTCTAGCGATGACTGCTTAGTGCGTAGGTATTATACAAAATATATATATTCATAAACGTATTTTTGCAACGTTTTTGTTAAAATGTGTTTTGTTTCTTTCTATTATTAGTAAAGACAGGTTTATTAGAGAGTGACAAAACATATTTTAACTAAAACGCTTCTAAAATGTGTTTATGAATATGGCCATAACATCGATGGGCCATAAGCCTCTGTCGTTCGGATTAAAAAAAAAGGAATTTAATATTTCGTCGAAAATAATAATTATTGTTCAATTATTGAAAACTATCAATTTCTAGGTCCGTGAGATATATCCCCACGACTGATCATCGCCTCTGGTGGCAAGAGGGCTGAGTCCTTTCTCGCTCAACGAATCAGCATCGCGATTCAGCGGGGAAATGCAGCCAGTATTCTTGCCACTATTCCACGTGGACCTGGTTTATTTAGTTATTTTTAATGTTTAGAATTAATGTTGAGGTTTTTATATTGTAATCCGAAAATTTAGTAATAAAAAAAAATTGTTAGCAACCGAGTTATGTACAATTAGGCTAAAAGTGGACACTGTTACTGGTGTGTTATGCCGTGAAAGTTATATTATGTTATTAAATTTTCAGAAAGATGGCGCAGATAAGGGCGACAAGGTAATGTAATTCTATATAATTAGCTTTTCATATCACGCTTCCCAGCCCCCCTATTACGTGTTACTTAGTTACCAACAAAAAAGGATGGTGACCGTCCACAGATTAGTAATGACTAGCGTGTCGCCCGTAAATAATTTCTATTCGTGAAAGAATTTTTAGAATTGGTTCAGTATTTTGAGACCCCTTACATTCAAACCTAAAAACTTACAAACTTTACCTCTTTACAATATTAGTGTAGATGACAAGCCGAGGTGCCACGTACGGTTTCGTAGTATTTCGTACAGGTACAATACGGGTGAAAACCTACATAAATACGCTTATTACTATTTATATATTAGAGATTGACATAATGCTACTTAGGTTTTTTTGTTGATAATTTTATTCTACACAATTCTTTCATACTTAATTTTGTTATGGTTAGACAGATGGAGACAGAAAGTGGTTGTAAGCACGAGTAGGGGTCCAGCGCTTGTCGGTACGCCGCTGAGTCAATTTAGAAGAAAAAACAACTAAAAAAAACTTCTCCTACTCTCTGAGTGAACAGCATTTTTAACTCTCGGTTGTATGAAAATTATTTTCTGTCAATTTACTCCCTGCAGTTTTTTTATAAGTATTTTTTTGATTTTTTTTTGAAAGAATTTTGCAAGTCGCTGCAGGGAGTAAATTGGCAGAAAATATATTTCTTACAACCGCGACGTCCCCATAAATGCTGTTCACTCATTTTCTGCCAGCTAGTAGGAGAGGTTTTTTTTTTAAATTTTTTTTTCTTCTAAATCGGCTCAGCGGCGTACCGACAAGCGCTGGACCCCTACTCGCCTACAAGAATTAGAGAGGGAGGCTCAGACTACACGAAAAAAAGGTTTTCTGCCGGCAAGTGCTTACAACCACTTTCTGTCTCCATCTCTCTAACTATTATATCTCTGACGGATTAGACCAAATTAGACAGCATAAGCCATGAAAACTCGCTGATGCTAACTTTTTCCCGACTGGATACACTTATACTGTTAGCTCCTAAACAGCCTATCGACCTTACCAAATGTGTTTAACAAGTGTTTAGCTAAACTATGTTTTGTCACTCTCTTATAAATCTGTCATTCAATATGAAGGACTGAGACAGAACTATGTATGATCTAAACACTGGGTTTTGTGGAAACCTTCCTCGTGAAACAAACTGTCTAATTGTGGAAACCGCAACAAAATCCGTTCAGAAGTTTTTGCGTGAAAAGGGCACAGACAGACAAACAGACGCGGCGGGGATTTAGTGAATCTGTGAAAAGTTGTCATCACTTTTTGTTAGCAACCGAGATTCGTAATAGGGGGCTGATTTTTCTTGTTGACACCCTATCTTCTAAAACGATTTTTTTTTCTTTCGAGAGAAATAAATTCAAGGTTAACCGTGTTACGGTTCCAGGGTACGCAGCGGAATACCAAGTCTCCTCCGTTTAGCCGATGGTATTTGTGAGGCTATACCTAACGAGTGGCCAGTTATGTACCTACATAAGTTTTTAATTAAAAAACCCATTGGAACATAAACTAAATATTTTCAATAAATTTTCAGAATGTGGAAACTGTAACGGTAAGTACTTTATCAAAAACTAAGTTTCTGCCCTGGCTTTGTGTCTCTCGTTGTAGATACTTTTGCTATGGTCTTACGGAATTCATTTTTTTTACCCACGACCGTACGGAGACGATATATGCCTTGGGTAAGACTTTCTGAAGGTGAGGAAAAACCCCCGGCACAATCAAATAATTCATATTCACTGACTCCATATGGTTTTTGTGAAAGAAAAATTGGATATTTTTTTAATCTTCACGGGTTGCCTTACAGCTTCCGAAACCGTTGCTGACCCCAGGGTACCCAGTGGAAGACAAAAGTCTTCCACATTTAGCCAATGATTTTTTGAGGCTATATCTAACGAGTGGCCAGCTCTGTTGAGGTATATAGATGGAAAAGCCTCTTCATACGGTTTGTCGTATAATGTACATAAATTTTCATTATAAAAAACCCATTGGTACATGGTCGGATGTAGGAATCCAACCTGCGACTTTTCAGTTGCGAGCCGACGTCTTATCCATTCGACCACCGACGCCCAAAAAAAAATTGGAATATTCGACAAAAACTGAAAGTGTTTTTTTTCATTGGAATTTTAAGTCCGACTTGTGGTCCTACCCATTATCACCCACCAGTGCTCGTGTAATATAATATGTTGGGTTCGTGGTCCCACGCATTACTTCGTGGTCACACTGGTATCGTTATAACACTATCCGAACCTCGCTCCTCGCTAACCTATTTTTAACTTATATATAAGTTTTTAGAGACGAGATAATAGTGGGACTAAGATCCCTATGTGCTAAGGTATTGTCCCATTAGTAGGTCAAATTAGTGGGACCATGACTTGGAAACTGGATTTTTGTATGAAATCAGAATAACAGGTAATAAAGAAGTTCATCTAAGTATTACCAAAAGATACTTAGTTAAATTAAAAAAAAAACTGTCAATTTCTAATATTGTGTACTTTTATTTGCAGCTAAAGGTAATAATTTAATTTATTATTTATATTTTATATACTATTTATTATATAAATGACATGATTCGTATGAACACTTCCACAATTATTTTTAATATTTGGTCATAATTTAAATATAAAATTACGATAACAGGATCGTAGGTTGTTCCTTAGCCTCTGTCTACCCCACTGGGATACAGGCGTGAGTATATGTATGTTAACAAGAGAGATATGTCAGGATCGTGGTATGTGGAGGTCCTTAGTCTCTGTCTACCCCACTGAGATACAGGCGTGAGTATATGTATGTTAACAAGAGAGATATGTCAGGATCGTGGTATGTGGAGGTCCTTAGTCTCTGTCTACCCCACTGGGATACAGGCGTGAGTATATGTATGTTAACAAGAGAGATATGTCAGGATCGTGGTATGTGGAGGTCCTTAGTCTCTGTCTACCCCACTGAGATACAGGCGTGAGTATATGTATGTTAACAAGAGAGATATGTCTGGGTCGTGGTATGTGGAGGTCCTTAGTCTCTGTCTACCCCACTGGGATACAGGCGTGAGTATATGTATGTTAACAAGAGAGATATGTCTGGGTCGTGGCATGTGGAGGTCCTTAGTCTCTGTCTACCCCACTGGGATACAGGCGTGAGTATATGTATGTTAACATGAGAGATATGTCTGGGTCGTGGCATGTGGAGGTCCTTAGTCTCTGTCTACCCCACTGGGATACAGGCGTGAGTATATGTATGTTAACAAGAGAGATATGTCTGGGTCGTGGCATGTGGAGGTCCTTAGTCTCTGTCTACCCCACTGGGATACAGGCGTGAGTATATGTATGTTAACAAGAGAGATATGTCTGGGTCGTGGCATGTGGAGGTCCTTAGTCTCTGTCTACCCCACTGGGATACAGGCGTGAGTATATATATATATATATATATATATATATATATATCAGCGGCGAAGAGCCTATACAACCCGATTCTTTTCGGCTTCCCTTTAGGTACATAATATCAACCCAAACGTACCTACTCTATAAGTAATTTTTTCTAAACGCCTACCGATATCCATTAGCTACATAAGTCGATACAATACCGGCTTGCTCGCCCATAGTTCAACTAAGCAACTGTCTCTTTCATTTGTATTAAAATCCGCGCAAACTCCCTTCTCGTTTTAGCACTCGCAAACAGACCCATAAAATAAGCCGATGAATTCCGGGTTATGGGAGTCGAATGTAACCGGTAGGAGTGGTGTTTGCTAAAGCTAGTTTAGTTAGTTGCTTGTTTACTTGCGTGTTTGTTTTACTTTGGAATTATAGTTTTTATACAAGAGACTGCTTAAATAAAAACAGTTTAGGTAATCTAAATCCCTTTACGGTAAATTACTATTGGCATTGGTCATTGGTGCATTTTGGATAAAAGAAAATTGTAAATCTTGTAGCATTAATTTAGTGAGCTATTTTACGGCTTTCCTTCTGAAAATAGTCACCCTTCGCCACAATTAAGTAAATTACTTTTATTTTTATGCAGCTTGGAGTAAGTTTTTCTTATTATTAACCCTTAATTAAGATACCGACAAAAAATCGAGATAAATGAGACTTTTGATCGTTCTCAAATTAACTCAATAGAACTGCTTGCTTTTTAGATTTATCCTCAAAATGACATTTGATTTCCGCTGGGTACCCTTGAACCGGTTCCTAAGGTAACATGTGAAAAACATTATAAATGCGTTTGTTCGTTTGTGTGTTTTGCATTGATATAGTTGGAGGACCGGAGAATGATTTAAGGTGCCCACTCATTAGTCCAATCCCCGGCGCGCCGCCATACGGTCCACCGAAATCGACCACAGACTCGTCCATGTTCATCCGTTTTCAAATCGTTGTATTTGTGGTTGATTTCGATGGCCGGACCGATCTGTCACACACACATCCACACGCCTTTGTTTAATCGAATCTTGTGTGTCTGTGTGGGTGAGTGAATTACATGTGATCTAGATCGTATGATTTACATTGCTAATGTGTGGCCTGTGTTCTCGATCATACGGCGGCCGGACCGACAATTTTCTGTGAGATACCGGACTAGTGTGTGGGCTACATAAGGATACTTCTTATCCCGATATAACCATTTGGGATAAATACTTCTTTTGTTACATTAAAAAACCACGAGCGAAGTCAGGGCGAAAAGCTGATAAAACCTAAATATTGTAGTAATTGTTTTGGATTTTTCAGAGTTTTGAGGTAAAAATTTTTCATTTAAATTTTATAGGAATATTTTAAATACAATTTGAGTATCTTTTATGGTGCCTATTAATTCGTCCAATCGCCGGCGCGCCGCCATACGGTCCACTGAAATCGACCACAGACTCGTCCAATTCTTGTACGCGCGGTCCGCCATCCGTTTTCAAATCATTGTATTTGTGGTTGATTTCGATGGCCGGAACGATCTGTCACACACACATCCACCGCTGATAGTTTGACACTTTGTTTAATCGAATCTTGTGTATCTGTGAATTGTATGTGATCTAAATCATATGATTTAGATCGCTAAGGTGTGGCCTGTGTTCAATGTCTATCATACGGCGGCCGGACCGAACATTTTCGAGATGCACTGCGAGAATCGATAAGACAACCAAGGGTAAGGTTGGAAGGAAAACACAGACAAACACCACCTTTTTTCTTTTTTTTTACTTAGAGGATATATTAAATGGACTAATATACCATATAATATGTTTATTTTACAGATATCAGTATGTATATAAAATTTACTTAATATTAGATTTCCTGCCCTGGCCTCGCCTGTGGATATTTAAGAACAATATATAATATAGCCTATAGCACTCAGGGATAATCTAGCTTACTATTACTGAAAGAATTTTCAGAATTGGATCAGAGTTTCAGAGATAATCCCCTACATTCAAACTTACAAACAGGCGTGAGTATATGTATGTTAACAAGAGAGATATGTCAGGATCGTGGCATGTGGAGGTCCTTAGTCTCTGTCTACCCCACTGGGATACAGGCGTGAGTATATGTATGTTAACCAGAGAGATATGTCAGGATCGTGGCATGTGGAGGTCCTTAGTCTCTGTCTACCACACTGGGATACAGGCGTGAGTATATGTATGTTAACAAGAGAGATATGTCAGGATCGTGGCATGTGGAGGTCCTTAGTCTCTGTCTACCCCACTGGGATACAGGCGTGAGTATATGTATGTTAACAAGAGAGATATGTCAGGATCGTGGCATGTGGAGGTCCTTAGTCTCTGTCTACCACACTGGGATACAGGCGTGAGTATATGTATGTTAACAAGAGAGATATGTCAGGATCGTGGCATGTGGAGGTCCTTAGTCTCTGTCTACCCCACTGGGATACAGGCGTGAGTATATGTATGTTAACAAGAGAGATATGTCTGGATCGTGGCATGTGGAGGTCCTTAGTCTCTGTTTATCCCACTGGGATACAGGCGTGAGTATATGTATGTTAACAAGAGAGATATGTCAGGATCGTGGCATGTGGAGGTCCTTAGTCTCTGTCTACCCCACTGAGATACAGTTATTAGTTTTTATGCCGTAGCACTTTTCGTAGAAGCTCTACGAAATTTTACTATGGCGTAGCGTTACGAAACGTTCTACGACGGTTGTATCTTTTCCATCCAAATATACCCTAACAGAACTGGCCACTCGTTAGGTATAGCCTTGCAAATACCATCGGCTAAAAAAGGGAGACTTGGTCTTCCGGCTTCGGGGGCTGTGAAAAAAAAAAATCATAGATAAAAAAATGGTTTTATATTTTTTATACTGATTTGTACTGAATTTCTTATTATAGCCAGATGTAAGTATAAAATTAAAATGAAATACCTAAACAGAACTGGCCACTCGTTAGGTATAGCCTCACAAATACCATCGGCTAAAAGCGGGAGACTGTTCTTCCGCTTGGTACCCTGGGTCCGTAACACGGCTGGTAAGACAACCCGTGAAGATAGAAAAAACATGTAATTTTTTTTGAGGAAAATCGTAGGCAACCTTATTTTGACGTTTACTCTCGATTGTTACTAAAATCAGGAAAAAGAATCACTCCAAAAATTTAATTAATTTTTTTTAATTAGGTAGTCGATAGCCTAATTGATAGGACCGGAAACCGGATGAAACCGGAGGTCCCGGGTTCGATTCCTACTCGCTGCCAAAATGCTAAGCACCAATTTTCTTTAAGAATATGTGCTTAAATCGACTCCTCGTGCTTCGGAGGGCCCCAACCCGCAACTACTAAAAATGGTGCGCTATAGAGGGAGACCATGATCCAGCAGTGGATCTTAAAAGGTTGATGATGATTTTTAGTTAAAAATAGCCATGCCAGGATATGGGGAGGCAACCCTAGCACGTTATGTTAATTTATATGTTACTTAGTATATAATATACATTTAAATTTAGGAAAAAGCATGAGAGAAGGTCAACCTAATTTTTTACACACACACACGTTAAAAATAATTAAATAATTATTATTTTGAATTTTCAATAAGCCACAAAAAACCCAAGACGTTAAATTGAAGGGTAATGGTATAACAGCGCTTTAAAAAAAAAAGAGCTTTGTGGTTGATTATGAAAGAGAAAACGGGGGCAAAGTTTAACCACCCATATTTCCTATTCAATAAAGCCAATTGAAAAAATAACAGCTATTTCACTTAGATATATTGAATAAGTAACTATATTCTAAGTTAAAGTGACACAGGTGGATTATTTACAGATATATTGGGAATAGTTTATCCCAGAAAAATTATGGATATAGGAGCCTTAAGATTTCTTAAATGATGTAATTCAAGTTTAAGTTCTATTCCAACCTACTAGGGGAGGGCGAGGGGTTCAAACCAGAAAATTTTAATGAGGTGACAATTTTATCATTTTAGAATGTGGTATGTATATTTTGATTTTATTTAAAACTAATTGGATATTGGATATGGCTTGGCAATTGGATATTTTTGAACTGAATAAAATGTAGCCTATGGTACTCAGGGATAATGTAGCTTCCTATTAGTGAAATAATTTTTAGAATCGGTTCATTAGTTTGAGAGATTACCACCTAAATCCTAACTTGCATACCTTGATAACTTTTACCTCCAGACTTCACAAGTAGAAATTTTTGAAATAAGAAAATATAGGTACCTTTCTTACAGAATCCTTGACGCTAGTGTCTTATTTATTGCTTTTTAATTTTCAAATTTTTAATTAAAAACCTGAGGCCGGCCGGTTTATTATTTTTTAAGTAAGTATTATTTGTATACCTGAAATAAAGTGTATTCTAATAATAATAAAATATATTTTACAAAATAAATAATAAACGGTTTCAGGAGCCATAAGGCAGCTCGTGAAAATAAAAGTTTCAACTTCAATGCAATAGGAGGCGCCAGGTATCACTACGTAGGAATTTATTTCAATAGTATTGCTAATATTTCTTTTTATAATTTTAGGTTACAGTAAGTATTTAACAAAGTTTTAGAATTGTGACAGACATGATCTTAAAAAATAAGGAATCCGTTTTTGATATTTGCTGTATTGTACATACTTAGATATTGTTTGGAACAGTTGATATTCTATCTATCATCACGCCTTTCATCCCAAGAGGGGGCAGAGACAATCGAATGCCATTTGTTACGATCCTGACATATCTCTTTTATATTCATCATACCTTTCATACATGCTCGGCGATTGTGTGTACTTTTAATATTGCCATCGATCAATACATTTTTTATATGTTCAATAAAAGTACACCTAGGTCGTCCTTTGCCAGCATTTCCTTTCACTTCAGCCATGTACATTTTTTTAGTCAATCTTTCATCCTTCATTCTTTCAACGTGTCCTAAACCAGCGTAAACTACTTTTAGTCAAAACATCATCTTTTACACCGCATTCTTCTCTAATGACATCGTTCCGAATGCGGTCAATACGCTTTATTGATATTCTATATTTTAAATTAACATAAAGTGTAAAAGTTGTTCCGTTTTCTAGGTTAATTAAGGCAAGGATTTAATAATAATATAATTATTTGTTATTCAGGATCGCTACGTAAGTAATTTATTTCAAGATTTTTATTACACTCAATAGAAAGTTTCAGATTTTATTAATTCCTTCATAGACCATTCTCCCACCATTAAACATTTTCAGATACGTGTATCATTGAATTGTAAATTTATTTTTAATTTAATTTAATTTAATTGTTGTGTTAATTAAGTATTTATAGACGGCTAGCTGTTTGCCTTTGGCTTTGCTCGTAAGAAAAAAAAACCTACCGGGGCAAATTGTGAATCTAAATCATCCTGAAATCGGTTCTGTGAAAATGCATGATTTTGGTACTACTACTAGCAGTAAAATTATACATATTTTCATATTTTTTCCCACAAACAAATATTTGAAACTACCACATACTATTTTTGAAATATGGTTAATAATTATTTTTGACCCCATTACCTAATATTATGCAATATTACGAACCGAATTAAAAAAAATTGTCAATTTCTATATTACCTACTATCTATATAATTAATAATATAAACTCTTTTTTTCCATATAATTACAACAACGAATCATGAATAGTAAGTATTTTTTAGCGATTTTTAGCGAAGTACCATATGCCACTTTCCGAGCCTCCAGGTAGGTATAGGTAGTTAAGATGGACACGTTGAAAAAATGAAGGATGAAAGATTGTCTAAAAAGGTTTACATGGCTGAAGTGAAAGGAAATGCTGGCAAAGGACGACCTAAGTATACTTTTATTGAACATATAAAAAATGTATTGATCGATGGCAATATTAAAATTACACACAATCGCCGAGCATGTATGAAAAGTATGTTGAATATAAAAGAAGCGAAAGAGGTATGTCAGGACCGTAACAAATGGCATTCGATTGTCTCTGCCTATACCTCTTGGGATAAAATGCGTGATGATAGATAGATAGATATATTCTGTTTTCCCGGACAATTAGCTTATGTTAACTCTCTCTGAAGAAAAAAAAGATCCGTTTTAAAGGTAAAGAAAAATACACTTTTGTTTTGCGGGTTTGATTCCTACATCCGACCATGTACCAATGCGTTTTTTATAATAAAAAATCTATGTACGACAAACCGTACAAAGAGGCCTTTCCATCAATATACCACAACAGAGCTGGCCACTCGTTAGTATAGCCTCAAAAAATCATTGGCTAAATGAGGAAGACTTTGTACCCTGGGGCCGGGAACGGTTCCCGGGAGCTGTAAGGCAACCCATGAAAAAGAAGAAGAAAAAGACACTTTGCATTTTCAATATTACTTCCTTTCTCTTTTTAAAAAATCATATAATCAATGCCATATCGAATGCATTTATTAATTCAGTTATTATTTTTTACAGATGAAGGGAGTAAGTATTTTTTTTGTTTCATATAGATAGCGACTTCGCATTCGGGTTCGGGTATATTTTTACAACAATTTGAATATATACTTAAATACGCTTTTATAACTAACTTATAAAGGTACTTAAATATAAGAGATAAATATATGCTACTGCATAGTTTTTTGTAGATAATTTTATTCTACGTAATTCTTTTCTACGTCATTTTTTAACTATTTTAAAAATGAAATTTTATAAGTAGGTATTCTAAAAATTATGGTAAGGTAAGGCAGCTTCATCACCGAGGCCAAATGATTTGGCTATTTTTTAATATGGTGTCACAAAACACGTTATACGTACAATATTTTACCCTACAACTTTATTTGCATTTACAGTTACATTTACAACTATACATATTACATAGCATGTACCACAAAATGTCAGTGAAATCAAATCATTATCATAAATTAAATGTCAATATTATTATCATTCAAATTCAAATTCTATCTATGCTATGTCAAATTATATTAAATTATAATATTTAAATTATATTGTGAAATATGGAGTCTCATTTTTGGCACATATATCTTATTTTTCTTTGTTCTGAGAATCTGCGTCTTGTACCACAAATGCACATATTGTAGCTCGTATTATTGAGATAATGATTCTTGATCTTAGCCATCCCATCTGTTGGGGATTTTACTTGGAAAGCAAAGGAACTGACCTTATATTCCTCGTAGTGCGTAGTGGACTGTATTTATTAGGCGTGCTGGCTGGTCTGCTCTCGATTTCCACGGTATGGTCTTCGCGTGATGAGGTTCTTCCTCGACTCCTTGCTACACTCGCGAGCGGTTATAGACGGCACACACAGCTGTGTGCGTGATCTTTGTTGAGTGGTTCTGGTGAAAGTCTTAGAAAATAGTGACCCGCGGGGGGTTCGTCGCGCCCTTTATATCTTTCTCTTGTAACTGACGAGATCATTTGAATTCGCCAGCAAAGGTCAGCGGGTAGGAAGTGAAGGATGGTTTTATGCGAGATAGTGTCGTGTGTTTTTTAAAGAGAGAAGAAATCGGCTTCTCCATCCTCCCCTCTTTGAATAATCGTGAGATTTTCAACACATGTCTCACAAAGGCTAGCCGCCGGATAACTGCACAGTCAGCCACACACATTCGTCTCACACTAGCACTCCTCCCCCGTCTCGTGTCGCCACTACACTTCGCGTGTTCTCGGTTTATTTAACTCGCGTTCCGACATTTCACAATAGCGTGTATTTTTTATACTAATTTATTTAAGCGTTCAGCCTACCTCGCGGTCAGCGCTCGACTACCGGCGTCGGCGCGACGAACTTCGCACTGTCGCCGAAAGGTCGGTAAAACAGTACCGCGCTCTCGCGATGCGTCGACGCTCGAATGGGATAAGAAAAAATGCGGCGGCCTTCCAACAGACGGCGCCACTCTCTCGCGAATTTACAAATTAACTTAACTAACCTAACCTAATTAGAAACTAAAGGAAGTCTATTGAGTGGGGAGAGGACAAATCCTTACTGCAGGTCGCTTATACGTGCCTGTCGAAGTCCTAACGGTCACCACTCGGACGACTCCGTCCTGTCCGGGATGAACCGTCTCGATGATCCCTAGCGGCCACCTCAGAGGGGGGGCGTTATCCTCTCGGATCACCACGATAGTTCCCGCGACGATAGGTTGCACCGGCGTGTTCCACTTCTCCCTCACTTGGAGAGTGTTTAAATACTCGACTCGCCACCTTTTCCAATATGATTGTACGAGATTATCTAGTAACTGATGTCTATTCAGTCTGTCCGGCATTGTCTGTGAATAGTCATAGGAAGGAAAATGTCCCAGCGGAACGTTACTCAAGAAGTGGGCAGGGGTTAGTGCCGACAACTCGGCAGGATCTGAACTTAGAACGCAGAGCGGTCTACTGTTAAGCAGCGCTTCTACTTGCGTGAGGACGGTATTGAATTCGTCATACGTTAAAATTTGTTTACCTATCACTTTGGTAAGGTGTGTTTTTACACACTTGATTTGACTCTCCCACACTCCGGCCATGTGCGGACTGTAGGGAGGTAAATTTTTAAAATTTATGCGATCATGGGCTAGCGTGCGCTTATAATAGTCGCGAGTGTTCCCTTGAGATAAGAAATTTGTATAATTCGTCTAACTTTCTCTTCGCGCCGAGGAAATTTGTCCCCCCCGTCTGAATATATCTTCGATATAGGTCCCCTTCGCGATATAAAGCGCTTGGAACGCTTTTAAGACGGAAATAAATATTACATTTCTGTGTTTTCTGTCTTAACACATTTCTTGCGGACAGTATCCAGATTTTTTTTTTGTCTAATCAGTGCGAGCAACAATCCTGGACCCGTATGTAGGTTGTTGAAGTGATAGTGGTCGATAAGCATCTCCACGAGGTGGTCTTTTGACGGGAGCAATATATTAGGTTTTTGTTCGTATTTAATGTTTGCATTGTCTAGTCGCTCGCCGACGCGCACGATTCGATTTTCTATAAACGACCTCAACTTGCGTAATCTCGGAGAGCATTATTTATTCTGCTTTAGCAAGTTTATCTCGCTTTGAAAATGAGCGTCTTGAATTATTTTCAGCAGTAATTAAGTCTGACGCACTTGTCACTCCTCGCGTGTTTTCATTTTTGGTGAATCGAAAGGACGTAGACAATAATTTTAATAAATTTGTGTTTGCTATCTTATAAAACATGTGATCGGGTTCGTCGGGTTCGATTATATTAGCGCGTTGGTTTTATCTTCTGTTAGTTCCGCGGGAGGTCGCGCCTGAAATTCCTTAGAATCTCATTGGTCCGGCGGTGAGGTAAATCGTTGACTGATTTCCCACTGGAGGTTTTACAGCTCGCGTCCATAACGACTCGGACCTTCGAACTATCCTTATCTTCCCTGATTACCGCGCCATGCGGCCTGTAGAATCGTTCCTTCGGGTTCACCTCGCGTTCTTTCACCGGCGCGCGGTATTGTTTGTCGATATACTCGCGTATTGTTTTATTGTAACTCTCGCGTACAGCTGGATTTTTGTTTAGTCTATTTTCTAGATTAAAAAATCTCCTCCTAGCTGTCACTAAGGAATCTCTTAGTTCCTTTTCGAGTGCCGCTTTGAATGGTAGCTGCACTTTAAATCGTCCCGTCTCGTCGCGTGTTTGTGTATTTAGATATATTTTTTCGCACTCCCTTTCATCTATGGACAAGCGACTTTCCCCGGTCTGGATACTTTCCAGTTCCCAAGATTTTCGAACGGGGGTTTCCAGCGAAGAAGATTTCATCCCGGAATAAAATGATTGATTATCTCGCGTAGGTACTTCCGCGGTCGCGGCTCCCATAATCACATAACCTATTCGAGTTTCGACTGCGCTAAGTTTTGTATTCTCTATTTCTATTTTGTTAGATCTTAGCAGCTGAGAGAAATATGAAACTCCCAGTATACAATCTATTTCGGCGGGATGTCCCACGTCCCTGTCTGCGAGAGGTAACTTTTCAAGTTTTTTAATAACCTCTTTGGACATTTTGTCCGACGGGACCTTATTAGTGATACGGCTGAGAACAAAGGCACGCGCCGAATATAACTCGCGGTCTTCGAATAGTGAGGAAAATTCAAATTCCGTTTGTCCCAGCACGGGCTGGCTATATCCCCCTATACCTGTCACTGACGAGGGTATTCTATTTATTTTCAAACCCACTCGGCGACAACAACTTTCCGTTATATAATTTCCCATAGAGCCGCTGTCTAACAAGATTCGCATTTTCCGTTTTATTCCCAACTTATCCTGGACAAACACTGTCGCGGTAGGTACTATAGGTATAGTGTTCTCGATCTTATTGTCACAAGAAATAAGTCCCATATTCGTTCGAGTCATTTGTACTGCGTTGGCGGCGGTTGTCTCCTCCCGCGCGTCCTGCTTGCGCCAATGTGACCACTTACCTAGCTCGTCTCTGTCCAAGTGTAAGAAAGAGTGATGACGTAAGCCGCACCTAACACACTTATTTTCCGAGTTACATTTATGTGACTTGTGGAATCCCAGACAGTTAAGACAATAACCCATTTCTCTAACTAACTCGTTCTTCCTCGTGTTATCTTCATTCATAAATTTTCTACATCTATATAATGCGTGTAGTTCGCCGTTGCAAAGTGGACAGGAACCGGTTTTATTTCTTCCTCCCCCCGGCTCCCCTCTGTCCTCGCGCCGCCCGCCGGCTATCTCTTGCGTCACGAGAAATGTTGAGTTTCCGCGCTCTTGTCTAGACCTACCGTCATACGATTTTTTGAAATTACCGACCGGTTTTTTGTTACCTTCCGTTCGTGCGAGCATTTTTGAATGTTCCCTAATAAACAATTTTAAATTTTCGAAGGTAGGTAGTTTTTCGGTGTTCGATTGTTCGAATGATTTAACCGTTTCGATATCTAACTTACTAAGTGCAATGTGAGTGAAAATGAAGTCGGCGGTGTTCGCTAGTTTTAAATGTTTGATCGCGGCCACGGACGAGCAAAACGTATCTGCGAAGTTTTCTAGGGACACAGCTGATGCCTGCGTTAGGTGTTTAAATTGTAAAATCTGTTCTAAATAACTCGAGGCTAATTGTCGCTTATCTTCGTATTTGTTGACGAGATTCTCCCATATTATGTCGTAGTTATCTGCGTTTGGGGTAATCCCGGCACAAACCATCAAGGCGCGATGTGATAAGTGACCGATTAAATATTGAACTTTTTGCGATTTATTCAGATTCGAGTTTTCGTGAATAAGAGATTTGAAGTTCTCATAGAATATGTTCCAGTACGATGGATCGCCGTTGAATGTAGCTAATTTCAATGGCGGTAATTCTATTTTAGGTACGCACGGCTTAGCGACTCCCGAACTCGACGTTCCCGGGTTCGGTGCTTCTTTCATTCTAATCTCTCTTTCAGCTAGTTTTATTTGACAATATAAATCGTTCATGGCTATAATAGACGAAAAGTTGGGTTCATAATTAGCTTTAGTGTTTATATATTCTAAATTTAGATCGTGTACAACTTGAGAAAATTCCTCTTTGATTCTGTCAATGCCTTCCAGGCTAGACAAGAATAGGGAATGGTATTTGGATGAATTTATTTTTTGGGAATAATCATAGCACTTTTGTACTATCCCAAATAGCGTTTCTCTTTTAGATTCTAATAGTCTACAGAGAGCGGATTCCTTTGCAGGAGCGTTTTTATCAGTATTCGACATATTTATTAAGTAGCGGATTATAAGCAGCGTATAGCAAATGTGCGAAATATGTTGAAACACGATTAGCGTTAGCGTATTTAAATTAAATTAGAGGTTGAATTGGAGTGGTTTAGCGTTTCTCATATAATACATATATATTTTATGAGTGTACAGTGTAAATTGAGAGGCAGATCCGGGTAGAAGGTACCAAAATGTTGGGGATTTTACTTGGAAAGCAAAGGAACTGACCTTATATTCCTCGTAGTGCGTAGTGGACTGTATTTATTAGGCGTGCTGGCTGGTCTGCTCTCGATTTCCACGGTATGGTCTTCGCGTGATGAGGTTCTTCCTCGACTCCTTGCTACACTCGCGAGCGGTTATAGACGGCACACACAGCTGTGTGCGTGATCTTTGTTGAGTGGTTCTGGTGAAAGTCTTAGAAAATAGTGACCCGCGGGGGGTTCGTCGCGCCCTTTATATCTTTCTCTTGTAACTGACGAGATCATTTGAATTCGCCAGCAAAGGTCAGCGGGTAGGAAGTGAAGGATGGTTTTATGCGAGATAGTGTCGTGTGTTTTTTAAAGAGAGAAGAAATCGGCTTCTCCACCATCACTGTACTTATAGATCTGCCCCAACGGTCAGCAAAGGCCGGTAAGACTCCATCAACAGATGTCACAAGTGGAGTGAAAGCGGAAGAATATTTTCTACGTCATTTTGTTATATATTTAAAGGATTAGACAGCATACGCCATGAAAACTCGCTTGGGCTAACTTTTCCCCGACTTGTTTTACTTACACTGTTAATGCTCAGCTCATAAACATGATAGGTCCATGTTTAGTACTCGTAAACCTTTCCGGCGAATCAACCTATGTAATAGTGGAAACCGCAACAATATCTGTTCAGTAGAGTTTGCGTGATTAGGGTACATACATACAGACAGAAGCGGCGGAGGACTTTGTCAGGGTAAAAACCAAAGGGTAAAAACGGACACTATAAGGATGATACTTGTTTATATTATTGTAACACACAGTAAAACAACAGTTAGTGCGGAAACGTAGTAGTTTTTTAAGGCTTTAACATCTGCCAATAACCTTGACGCTTTGACCTCTATATTTTGTATAGAAAACGCTCGGGATTATAAGGTGACGAAGCGGCACGCGGATAATCTTCAATTTAGGTGAAAATATTTAATTCACGAAATTAATTTGACAATTATATAAAAAAAACAATACAAATTGTTAAGGCAGGGTGCAAACACGAAAGTGGCATTTTTGAACGCTTACTTTGAAGTATCAGGAATCAATCTCAATCTCAAAAAAATATAGTGGATAGCAAATAATACTACATAAAACTTTAACCGCATAGATTTTTCATAAGTGTTTTGGTCTATTGAAAAAAAATTATGCAAAATACCTCTATAAAAAAACTTTTGAGCGTAAATTCACAATATTTTGCGCGACAACTATATAACTTTTTTTTAGGAATCAAATAGCTTGAATAATCTATTAAAACTTTAACCGAATACTTTCACTGTTTAATTGTTTTTCTTTAACAAATTTTAAGAAAAAGCTACAAAATAAGTGAAATTTCAAGTGTAGCTGCATGACCACGTAAAATATGCCAAGCAATATTCAACCTTATATCGTCCTACATAAGCATCCGCCCACCGGAGTGCAAATAGTATTTTTTATTGAGGTTGATCCCTGCCATTTAATTTAATGTAGGATTCAAGTGTATCTCATGAGCTTTTATAGAGAGAACTTACTATTTAGATTAAAAATGGCCTGGAGACTTTTATACAAATTTTAAACAATACAAGTTATTTATGACGATTTATATATCAAAATCACAAAGGGATTAGTCTACAAACGGGTGTAAGCCAACGTATTTTTGGTGATATTACCCCTTAACATTTTATTAACCATTTAGTAAGGTACACAGATTTTATAAGAAAACAAAGTTCACCGGGTTTTACACAAAACTAGAAAAAAATATATTTAAAACAATGAGTCAGCTACCAAGAAGATTTTAGGTCGCGCTTATTGACAACTATGACAACTGACTTTTTTTTCTTTTTAAATTTATGTGAGGCCAAATAATTACCATGCTACAGGATTCCACGTGACGCCTTTGTGATATACGCACGAGTCCACCAGGACGTCATGGGGAATCCAGTTTAATCCCGCCCGCGCTGTATTAGTTGTGATTAGTCTGTGATTAATAGGACATATTACGGCCGGCGGGAGCATTCTACCTACCGATCAATCGGCTTATTGTTACTGTGACGTCTATATTACTTGACATTGGCGGAATCATCAAAACCCTGATGGAGTTATTTTGAAAAAAAAAAAATAGAATAGAATACCATGCTACAATACCCTATTATTAAGACTCTGCGAAAGTTTGTATGGATGTATATATGTTTGTTACTCAATCACGCCAGAACGGCTGAACGAATCTGGATGAAATTTGGCAAAGAGATAGATTATAGTCTGGAATAGCACATAGGCTACTTTTTATCTCGGAAAAATTAATGGTTCCCGTGGGATAGATTTTTTTTTTCACGGGATCGACATGATTTTTTGCATACATTATATTAGGCTACCATTGGAATTTTTCTAAAAACAATTCTGTCATAGAATATTTCCTACTTACATTTAGAAAAGAACGCCTGGTGGAAAACTTTTTATCGTCTTGATTCACTAATATTGTTAAGGGGCGTTGGTCAAGGTCATCTTGTTTTAGCTTAGCATTAAGGATCCGTGGCTCTCCTTCATCTTGTATCTGTCAAAAATATGGCAAATCTCAGATAATCCTGGAAAAGTGAGTTTATTTATACAACATTTCCTCAGCACACAGTTGATAGTTATTATTTTAAATTGGATTGAGTCATATTTTCATTATTGAGAGTTCTAAATAGCCATAATTTCCAGAAAATAACCCTGAATAATAAAAATATGGCTCAATCCAATTTCAAATAATAACTATCATTGTGTGGTAAGGAAATGTTGTATAAATAAACTCACGTTTCCAAGATTAACTGAGATTTGCCATATTTTTGACAGATACAAGATGACTGACAGCCACGGATCCTTAATGCTAAGCTTCCTCTAATAACATGAAAATCCGTAGATTCGAATAAAATACATACGAAATTAGTTTTATAATAAGAACTACCTTTCCGCCCCCTGCTTCGCCTGCAGATATAGGTATTAGAACAAATTAAATACCCTATAGCACTCAGGGATAATGTTTATAGTGAAATAATGTTTAAAATTCAGAGATTACGCCTTACATCAAAACTTACAAACGTTATGTGTCTATCTATCATCACGCCTTTTATCCTAAGAGGAGTAGGCAGAGACAATCAAATGCCATTTGTTACGATCCTGACATGCTCGGCGATTATGTGTACTTTTAATATTTCCATCGATCAACACATGTTTGATTAATAAAAGTACACCTAGGTCCTCTGCCAGCATTTCCTATCACTTTAGGCTGAAGTATTCTAAAATGTATGTCTGAGATTTCAAAATTAATAATAATATAATATCTAAGTTATGCCATTTACAATATTGAATAATGAAGATTTCTAAAACTTTTGTCTGTCAATTACAAATAGCGTTTCGGTTCAGATGATGAGTATCCAGTATATACCTAACTGACATTTTCAGACCCTGAGTAGAACATCTGTACTCACCAAACAGAGTCCACTTGTCTTGGTGAGTGTATAACTATTGTGTTATCAATAATCTGGTATAGAGGTGACTGTGTCATGCTATTAAAAAAACTTCTACCGATAGATGGCGTCGCTGTACCAATTTTTCATTAATATACATAAAACTTATTCATATTTAAAAATAAATTAATACAAATTGGATTCAAGCACATGAGAGAAAATTGTGCTTAGCTAGGACCATTGAGTCCCAATTGTGCATTAATTAATTTTTAGCGAAGCATCAAGGCTTCGGTCAAACCCATACCATAATGTTACCTATACTTACAAACTACTAACATTAATTTGGTGTCGCTAGTACCATCAATGATATTGGGCAATGGTACTAGTGACCTTGGGGGAATAAAATTAAAATGTATGTCTGTGATTTCAAAATATCTCCACTTAGATGTCATTTACATATTGAATCATAAATGAAGATTTCTAGAACTTTTGTCTGTCAATTACAAATAGCGTTTCGGTTCAGATGATTATGATGATAAATTGTGCCTGAAAGAAGAATATTCTTACTTAATAGCAATTTTTAGCGAAGCATCTAAAGATTCGGTCAAGCCCATACCATAATGTTACTTAAACTTACAATACAAACTACTAACATTAATTTGGTGTCGCAAGTACCATTAATGATATTGGGCAATGGTACTAGTGACTTTGGGGGAATAAAAGTGTCTGTATGTGATTTCAAAATTAATAAAAATATAATATATAAGTGGGATATGCCATTTACACAATATTGAATCATAAATGACTATTTCTAGAATTTTTGTCTGTCAATTACAAATAGCGTTTCGGTTCAGATGATGAGTATCCAGTATATAACTGACATTTACAGACCCTGAATAGAACATCTGTAGGTACTCACCAAACAGAGTCCACTTGTCTTGGTGACTGTATAACCACTGTGTTATCAATAAGCTGGTTGGAGATTGTATCATGTTATTAAAACACTTCCTACCAATAGATGGCGTCGCTGTACCAATTTTTCATTAATATACATAAAACTTATTCATATTTAAAAATAAATTAATACAAATTGGATTCAAGCACATGAGAGAAAATTGTGCTTAGCTAGGACCATTGAGTCCCAATTGTGCATTAATTAATTTTTAGCGAAGCATCAAGGCTTCGGTCAAACCCATACCATAATGTTACCTATATTTACAAACTACTAACATTAATTTGATGTCGCTAGTACCATCAATGATATTGGGCAATGGTACTAGTGACCTTGGGGGAATAAAATTAAAATGTATGTCTGTGATTTCAAAATATCTAAGTGGAATATGTCATTTACAATATTGAATCATAAATGAAGATTTCTAGAACTTTTGTCTGTCAATTACAAATAGCGTTTCGGTCCAGATGATGAGTATCCAGTATATAACTGACATTTACAGACCCTGAGTAGAACATCTGTAGGTACTCACCAAACAGAGTCCACTTGTCTTGGTGAGTGTATAACCACTGTGTTATCAATAAGCTGGCTGGAGATTGTATCATGTTATTAAAACACTTCCTACCAATAGATGGCGTCGCTGTACCAATTTTTCATTAATATCCATAAAACTTATTCATATTTAAAAATAAATTAATACAAATTGGATTTAAGCACATGAGAGAAAATTGTGCTTAGCTAGGACCATTGAGTCCCAATTGTGCATTAATTAATTTTTAGCGAAGCATCAAGGCTTCGGTCAAACCCATACCATAATGTTACCTATACTTACAAACTACTAACATTAATTTGGTGTCGCTAGTACCATCAATGATATTGGGCAATGGTACTAGTGACCTTGGGGGAATAAAATTAAAATGTATGTCTGTGATTTCAAAATATCTAAGTGGAATATGTCATTTACATATTGAATCATAAATGAAGATTTCTAGAACTTTTGTCTGTCAATTACAAATAGCGTTCAGATGATTAGTATCCAGTATATAACTGGGTATGTAAATTACCCTGAATCTACGAATAAAAAAACCCTGAGTAGAACATCTGTACTCACCAAACACAGTCCACTTGTCTTGACTCATGTATAACCACTGTGTTATCAATAAGCTGGCATAGTGGAGATTGTGTCAAGTTATTAAAACACTTCCTACCGATAGATGGCGTCGCTGTACCAATTTTTCATTAATATACATACAACTAATTCATATTTAAAAATAAATTAATATAAATTGGATTCAAGCACATGAGAGAAAGATGTGCTTACATAGGACACTTTAGTCCCATTTGTGCATTTATTAATTTTTAGCGTAGCATCAAGGCTTCGTTCAAACTTCAAACCCATACCATAATGTTACCTACTAACATTAATTTGGTATCGCTAGTACCAATCGCTAGTATCAATGATATTGGGCAATGGTACTAGTGAACTTGGGGGAATAAAAGTGCCTGTATGTGGTTTCAACATTAATAAAAATATAATATCTAAGTGGCATATGCCATTTACAATATTAAATCATAAATGACGATTTCTAGAATTTTTGTGTCTGTCCCGATGTTTATTAAGAATAAGCTCCGAAACGTCTCAATGGATTTTCATTAAACTCACTTAGAATTGTTTTTAGTTAATTTCGATATATTGAAGGATTCCGTACTAAATACAAACTTCCTACCGATAGATGACGTCATTGTACCAATTTTTCGTTAATCTACATAAAATTATTACGTTTTAAAAATAAATGAATTTAAAAGCGTTTAAATAAGTTGTCTAATATGGTACTCGATTTAAATAAAATTATCACTGTTGTAGTCATCGCAACGGAATAAATTCAGGATTTTAGGATTTAAATTTGAAGTCAAGTCAAGAATATTGCTCTTGAAGTGACGAGTGTTAGGTCTAATTTGGATAAATATTTTTAACCGTATTCGGTTTATTATAGTATCAGGAACTTTTAAAATGGGTAAAACCTCAGTAAGATCTACGAAGTAAATACAGTCCACTTGTCTTGACTCGTGTATAACCACTGTGTTATCAATAAGCTGGTATAGTGGAGATTGTGTCATGCTATTAAAAAAACTTCCTACCGATAGATGGCGTCGCTGTACCAATTTTTCATTAAAATACATACAATAATTTCTTAATAAATTAAATATAAATTGAATTCATACACAAGTAAGCTTGATTTGCTGCGCTTATCACAATTTTTAGCGAAGCATCTAAGGCTTCGGTCAAATCCATACCATAATGTTACATACCTACTTATAAACAACTAACATTAATTTGGTGTCGCTAATACCATCAATGGTATTGGGCAATGGTAGTAACTCGTAGGTAAGTGACCTTGGGGGGAATAAAAGTGTCTGTATGTGATTTCAAAATTAATAAAAATATAATATCTGAGACATGCCATTTACAAAACCTTGAATCATAAATCACGATTTCTAGATTTTTTGTCTGTCTGTAATTAAGTAAATAACTTAATAAGGAAAACAAATCATAAACGCCTTTTATTCCAAGAGGGGTAGGCAGAGACAATCGAATGCTATTTGTTACGGTCCTGACATACCCTTCGCTTTTTTATATTCATCATATCTTTCATATATGTTCGACGATTGTGTCTACTTTTAATATTTCCATCGTAAATACATTTTTATATGTTCAATAAAAGTACACCTAGGTAGTCCTCTACCAGCATTTCATTTTACTTAAGCCATATAAATCTTTTTGGTCAACCTTTCATCCTTCATTCTTTCAACGTGTCCAAACCAGTGTAAACTACTTTTCTTCATTTTAGTCACAACATCGTCTTTCACTCCGCATTTTTCTCTAATGACATCGTTCCGAATACGGTCAATACGCTTTATATGCACACATTCTACGTAAAGACCGCATTTCCACTGCATTTATTTCTTCTTCCATACCCAATATATATATATATATATTTATGTAAGAAAATATGTTATCTTGATAAAATTAGAATTTACAATATTAACATTTCTTGAATTGATTTTAATAAGTTTTTATGAAAAAAATAGTTTTTACCTACCTATAAGTAATATTTTTAAAAATATTTTTTGAATTTGTTTCCTCTAATTCTTTTTAAGATTTTTTGATCGATACATCTGAATAGAAGACATTTTATAGATTAAATTTTTTTTTTATTAAGTTCACATTACGGTAAATAATTTTGGTTTTTTTTTCTTTCTTCACGGGTCGCCTTACAGCTCCCGAAGGAAGATTAAGTCTCCCTCTTTAAGCAGATATAATTTGTGAGGCTATACCTAACGAGTGGCCAGTTCTGTTGAGGTATATTTCGATGGAAAAGCCTCTAAGTGCAAGGGCGTAGCCAGGATTATATATAGAGGGGGGCAGATTAAGAAAATCCTAGACCATATTGTTTTAATCGTGGTTTTTAAAATCTCAAGTAGTGGAGGTGAGATAAAAATTAAAATTTGTATTTTTTTTTTGATTAAATTAAATAAAAACCGAACAACCAGAAACAGCTCTCATCGTGAGGTATACGCCCTTGTCTAAGTGTGGATTATGTGTTTATGTACATACGTTTTTAATTCAAAATTCAAAATTATGCTTATTTTTTATAAACACTACAAATGCAGCTCACATAAGTGAATACTTCATTCAATACTTTTCGTCTCCAAATTTGCATAGTCATACATTGCCTTCTGTTTCGTCCTAGTTGCAGTAGTAGGGGTCATCGGTCAAAGACTCATTGTTAAAAATGTCATCAAGTGATACAAATAGCGTTTCGGTTCAGATGATGAGTATCCAGTATATAACCGACATTTACATATCCTGAGTAGAACATCTGTACTCACCAAACAGAGTCCACTTGTCTAGGCGAGTGTATAACTATTGTGTTATCAATAAGCTGATTGTGTCATGTTATTAAAAAAACTTCTACCGATAGATGGCATCGCTGTACCAATTTTTCATTAGTCTACATACAATTATTTCATATTTAAAAATAAATTAATATAAATTTAATTCATGCACAAATAGGTTGTGCCAGAAACTTCAAGGAAGTTTTATGGTTTTACTTAGATACTAACTAATATTTTTAGCGAAGCATCTAAGGCTTCGGTCAAACCCATACCATAATGTTACCTATACTTACAAAACACAAACATTTATTTGGTGTCGCTAGTACCATCAATGATTTTTGTTACGATTCTGACATACTTTTCGCTTCTTTTATATTCATCGTATCTTTCATACATGTTCGGCGAATATGTGTAGGTACTTTTAATATTTCCATCGGTCAATACATTTTTATATGTTCAATAAAACTTAGGTCATCCTCTGTCAGCATTTCATTTCACTTAAGCCATATAAAACTTTTTAGTCAATCTTTCATTCTTCATTCTTTCAACGTGTCCAAACCAGCGTAAACTACTTTTTTTTATTTTAGTCACAACATCATCTTTCACTCCGCATTCTTCTGTAATGACATCGTTCCGGATGCGGTCAATTCGTTTTATATGCACACATTCTACGTAAAGACCGCATTTCCACTGCATTTATCTTACTTTCATACTTCTTCTTCCATACATGTAAAAAAAGATGTTATCTTGATAAAATTAGAATTTATAATATTAACATTTCTTGATTTGATTTAGATAAGTTTTTATGAAAAAAATAGTTTTTACCTACCTATAATATTTTTTAAAAATAATTTAAAAAAAGGTTTGCCTTGTAACATATAAGAAATCTCATTAAATTCTACAGTAAATTTTATTTAAAAAATATTTTTTGAATTTGTTTCCCCTAGGTAATCCTTTTTACGATTTTTTTAACTTTTTCACGCTTTCGAAAGAAGATTAAGTCTCCCTCTTTTAGCAGATATTATTTGTGAGGCTATACCTAACAAGTGGCCAGTTCTGTTGAGGTATATTTAGATTGTATATTTAGTCTCTAAGTGTGGTTTATGGGTTTTATTTATACAAGGCCGGGAACGAACTACAAAAATGATGAGTATCCAGTATATAACTGACATTTTCAGACCCTGAGTAGAACATCTGTACTCACCAAACACAGTCCACTTGTCTTGGTGAGTGTATAACTACTGTGTTATCAATAAGCTGGTATAGTGGAGATTGTGTCATGTTATTAAAAAACTTCCTACCGATAGATGGCGTCGCTGTACCAATTTTTCATTAATATACATACAATTATTTTATATTTAAAAATAAATTAATATAAATTTAATCCATGCACATATAGGTTAAATTGTGCTTAGACTAGAGAGTCTCAAAATTTTGCGTTTAGCAATTTTTAGCGAAGCATCTAAGGCTTCGGTCTAACCCATATCATGTTACATAATAGTATTAGATATAGTTTTAGTATAAAAGATCTGTGGTTATAGTACTACAACACCAAAAGATACAGGGCAGTAGTGACCTTAGGGGAATAAAATTAAAGCAACTGTGATTTCAAAAATCTTAGTGGGAAATGCCATTGACGAGATACTGAATCATAAATGATGGTTTCTAGAATTGTTGTCTATCTGTCTGGCTGTCTGTCAGAATGTTTATTTAAAATAGGCTGAAACTTACTTAGAATGATTATCTCCATAATTTGTATGGGGAATTACTATTCCCAATTTCTCTGTAAATAATACACATGTGTCAATGTAATTTATCATATAGTAACTTATTCAATATATCTAAGTTAAATAGTCCTTATTTTTTCAATTGGATTTATTGAATAGGAAATATGGGTGGAAAAATAAAGGATTATTTTGACCCTGTTTTCTCTTTCATAATCTATCACAAATCTCTTAAATTTTTTTAATGTGCCGTTTTACCATTACCCTTCAATTAAACGTCTTGAGTTTATTTGTAGCTTATTAAAAATTAAAAAAAAAAATTATCATTTTTATTTTGAATTTTCACTATGTACCATATTTCCTATTCAAAAAAACCCTTTTTTTTAGCTAATTTTAATAGCTATTTCACTTATATATGTTCAATAAGTAACTATATGCATAATAATGTTAAAGTTTAGGGAAAAATCGATATTATAAAATTGGATTTTTATTTATGTTTTTCCATTGTAACCATATAACTTTTTTAGATAATCTTAAAGTAGATGTCTCAATGAATAAAAAGTCGTCCTGAATATTTTAAAAATTAAAAGTTTGTTCGTCAACTTTTTTGAAAATTGGGCCTTTTTTTCAATTAAATTCGTAGAAAAATAATAATAATTTAAGGTCTTGAAAAAAAATGCAGCTTATTTAAAACATAAAAATGTAAATTTTCACCAAATTTAATTTTTGTGAATGATAAAAATAAAAAATGTAAATTCCGGTTTTAGCGATTTTCTCAATTTTATAGGTTATGTCAAAAAATCGTTCGAACAAAGGGGTTGTAGATTTTAGGGGTAGGGTAAGGGTAGGGGTAGGGTAGGGGTAGGGGTAGGGGTAGGGGTAGGGGTAGGGTAGGGGTAGGCGTAGGGGTAGGGTAGAGGTAGGGGTAGGGATAGGTATAGTGAATATTTTATTTTGTTTGTAAATATCCACGGGCGAAGCCGGGGGCGGAATGCTAGTCATATAATAAAGGGCGGTAAATGATTGACTCGCCCGGGGCTCCTGGGTGGTTAAGGCCGGCGCTGTGCTTACATATTTGTCATAGTTAATTAATTTGATAAAAGTACTTTACAATACATTAATATTATTATTATTTACTAACCTTAAACTAAATTTTATCTAAATACCATATATGTGTCATCATACTCATCATAATCCAGTCAGCCGTTTCATGAGAGCGCGTTGGTGGCAAACATTTTTCCCTACTCTTTACTGATACTGGCAAAAACAATTTGAGGCAAATAGATCATAATATTTCTTCTAAAGTCATAAATTTGAAAAAAAATCACCTAAAAATAGCATTTTACAGAAGTTTTTTAGTATTTATTTAAAAAAAATTATATAAAGGTTAGCCTTGTAGAGTAGTCTACCGTATTTTTTTTTTGTGATTCAACATCCTTTTTTTTTGCAGTTTTCCAATTAATTTACTTTTTTTATGAGCGATTTTTACTAAATATGAATTGAGGACACTTTATCGATTAAATAATAATTTTATTACGTTATTATATTTGTGAGGCTATACCTAACAAGAGGCCAGTTCTGTTGAGCTATAGAGGCTTTTCCTTCTAATTATATTTAAGTGTGGTTTATTGTACATACGTTTTAATTATTAATACATGGCCGGGAAAGGACCACAAAATTGTGCTTACTTTCATAAACACTTAGGTACTTCATTCAAATACTTTTCGTCTCCAGATTTGCATAGTCATACAGGCAGACAGACGCACCGTTGCCTTCAGTTATCGGTCCAAGAGTGTTGTTAAAAATATCATCAAGTGATACAAATAGCGTTTCGGTACAACATATGAGTATCCAGTATATAACCGACATTTACATATCCTGAGTAGAACATCTTTACTCATCAAACACGGTCCACTTGTCTTGACTCGTGTATAACCAGTGTATTATTAATAAACTGGTATAGTGAAGATTGTGTCATGTTATTAAAAAAACTTAATACCGATAGATGGCGTCGCTGTACCAATTTTTCATTAATGTACATACAATTATTTCACAATTTTTTCATGCTCAAGGAGGTTAAGTTGGCTTGGTCAGGAGATAGGTAGCTACGCAAAGTACCTAATACTTACTTACTCATAATTTTTAGCGAAGCATCTAAGGCTTCGGTCAAATCCATACCATAATGTTACCTATACTTACAAACTACTAACATTAATTTGGTGTCGCTAGTACCATCAATGATATTGGGCAATGGTACTAGTGACAGTAGTGACCTTGGGAAAATAAAATTAAAATGTACCTATGCCTGTGTTTACAAAATTAATAAAATTATAATATCAAAGTGTGATATGCCATTTACACAATATTAAATCATAAATGACGATTTCTAGATTTTTTGTCTGTATCTCTGTTTGTACCAATGTTTATTAAGAATAAGCTTCGAAACGACTTAATGGATTTTCATGAAACTTACTTGGAATTGTTTTAGTTCATTTCTATATTTTCGATAAATTGAAGGATTGTTCCGCATTCTCCTCTAATGACATCGTTAATTAACATTTTCTGATTTGATTTTTAAAAAAAATAGTTATTCATTTCATTTCAATTTCTTTTCATTTCATTTCGTTACTACCTTCCTATAATTTTTAGGGTTTCGTACCCAAAGGGTAAAAACGAAAACCCTATTACTAAGACTCCGCTGTCCGTCCGTCTGTCTGTCTGTCTGTGCCTCTGTCACCAGGCTGTATCTCATGTCATGAACCGTGATAGTTAGACAGTTGAAATTTTCACAAATGATGTATTTCTGTTGCCGCTATAAACAACAAACCTCCTTACCTTACCAAACGTGTTTTTTTTTTTTTTTTTTTTTTTATTTATTTACTGGCGGCTCGCCCCGACTTCACTCAATAGGGGTGTTTAGGGGTGTTGACAGTAAAAGAAAATAAATACACAATAATATTTTTTATATTATAGTCTAGGTATAACGTATAATCACTGAAAATAATGTTTATTTATTTGTTTAATAAATATTTATTTTTTTATATTTAAATCTAAAATATTTAATTCATACCTCCAGTCACGTAACCGCAAACGGGAAGTGACGTAACTTTCATCTAAATTTCAAATACATAACCACATACTACTAACTACCTATATTATAATAACTGTCTGTCAATCAGTCACTGACAAAAGTATTTTCTTGTTTTTTTTATCTAATCTGTGACCATAATTTTGTTGGTTTGCAAAATGTGACGTCATCGTCGTTTTCGCGGGAATTTGAAAAATAAAATTAAAAAATATGATTTTTAAATGATAATACAAATATTAAATTTTCTAATTATTTTATTAGGTATTTATAGTAATGGCCACATAGGTACAACAATTCAACGCCTGCGCCACTGGTTGACTGTATCGCGGCTGAATCACCTGTCGTGATGTATGACCTGTCGTCATGTCGGGCCGGCGGTCTGGTCAGTGGGAAGTGGAAGCATTGCGGGGTCAGAAATACAAGCGTGTTCATACGGGTTCACCAATATAGAAATTGCTACATACAACAATCCAACGACTATGAGTAAAAGGAATACTCCCCAACGCATGTCGTTGGAAAGTTGTATATATGCCAATCCATTAAATATTTTCAATGGCGCGATACAGGTTTTCAATGAGATAGTAACGGTGCGACATCTATCGATGCAGTGTGCCGCCACAGGTGTAATAAATCTTACAGCAATAATATAAAGTATTTCCAAAAAATTGTCAACCCCGCTATAGTCGCTTTTTTCTAACACACCATGCATTGAAAGAAATCCCATCCGATCTCATAAAGACAGCCATATATCCAAAATAAAATAGATAGAATAGAAATAGATTAATAGAATATTGATGAAACAAAACGGTACCCACAACGATCCCTGATAGTTTCATGAAAAATTCATTGAGCCGTTTCGGGGTCCATTAGGTACAAACATTACGTCAGACGGATAGGCAGTCAGACAAAAGTTCTGAAAACCCGTCGTTTATGCTTCAGTTTCGTGTAAATAGCATATCCTAGTTAGATGTCTGTATATATTATTTCTCAAAGGTGTTTTTGTCGGTATAAAATATCTCCCTTAATACTGTATCATAGTTAATGATTCATAGGCCATTTTGAAGATTTTTTTTTCTTAAAAACGAAAAATCATAATAATATATATATAGTAAGTATATAACTGACATTTTTACAGACCCTTAGTAGAACATCTGTACTCACCAAACACAGTTCACTTGTCATGGCGAGTGTATAAATAAGCCATATTTTTATTATTTAGGGTTCTAAAGAGCCGTAGTTTTCAATACGAGCATTGCCTTTGCGTTTTGAAAATTATGACAATTTAGAACTTTTAATTATGAAAATATGGCTCAATCCAATTTAAAATAATAACTATCAATTGTGTGGTGAGGAAATGTTGTATAAATAAACTCACCTTTCCAGGATTAACTGAGATTTGCCATATTTTTGACAGTTATAAGATGACCTTGACCAACGGTCCTTAATAATTAATATTAATTGAATTCATACACAAGTAAGCAAGTAAGTTAAATTTTGATGTGCCTTAGGGTTAGGGTTTAACAATTTTTAGCGAAGCATCTAAGGCTTCGGCCAAACCCATACCATAATGTTACCTATACCACACTACCAAACTACTAACAATAATTTGGTGTCGCAAATACCATCAATGCTATTGGGCAATGGTACTAGTGACATCGGGGAAATAAAATTTAAATGTATGTCTGTGATTTCAAAATTAATAAAAATATAATATCTAAGTGGGATATGCCATTTACACAATATTGAATCATAAATGACGATTTCTAGAATTTCGCATGCGTGCGGTTCTAGATAAATGCGATCTGCTTTTTTAGTACGGGGGCTGTAATTTAAATTGGTTTCCTCCAATTCTAATATATATATCTTTCAAATGTAACGATTGACCTATTCGTCCACAATAAAACAGGGGTCCCCCTTTTTTTAATAAACAATAATCACACAATGCAGCTCACATAAGTGAATACTTCATTTGCATAGTCATACCTGTTTCATCCTAGTTGCTGTAGTAAGAGTCATTGTTAAAAATGTCATCAAGTGATACAAATAGCGTTTCGGTTCAGATGATGAGTATCCAGTATATAACTGACATTTACATACCCTGAGTAGAACATCTGTAATCACCAAACACAGTCCACTTGTCTTGACTCGTGTATAACCACTGTGTTATTAATAAGCTGGTATACTGGAGATTGCGTCATGATATTAAAAAAAACTTCCTATCGATAGATGGCGTCGCTGTACCAATTTTTCATTAGTCTACATACAATTATTTCATATGTAAAAGTAAATTAATATAAATTTAATTCATGCACAAATAAGTTAAATTGTGCTTAGACTAGGGTATAAGAAGTCTTATACTACATTTAGACATTTTTAGCGAAGCATCTAAGGCTTCGGTCAAACCCATATCATAATGTTACCTATACTTACAAACTACTAACATTAATTTGGTGAACTCGGGGGAATACAATTTAATGTGTCTCTGATTTCAAAATTAATCTTATATATAAAATTCTCGTGTCACGGTGTACGTAATTGAACTCCTCTGAAACGGCTCGACCGATTTTCGTGAATTTTAGAGAATCGGACAACATCTATTTTTCATCCCCCTAAATGTTAAGGGTGGTCCATCCCTATTTTTTTTTTTTTATAGGGTTAGGGGTAGGGGTATGGGTAGGGTTAGGGGTAGGGGTAGGGGTAGGGGTAGAGGTAGAGGTAGAGGTAGATGTAGGGGTAGGGGTAGGGGTAGGGGTAGGGGTAGGGGTAGAGTTAGGGGTATGGGTAGGGGTAGTGCGGGCAAGTCAACGTTTGGGCAGGACAACGTCTGCCGGGTCCGCTAGTAAAAATATAATATCTAAGTGGGATATTATGCCATTTACACAATATTGAATCATAAATGACGATTTCTAGAATTTGTGTCTGTCTGTCTGTCCTGATGTTTATTAAGAATAAGCTCCGAAACGATTTACATACAATTATTACATATCTTTACTAATATTATAAAGAGGAAAGATTTGTATTTTTGTATGTTTGTATGTTTGTTACGAATAAACTCAAAAACTACTGGACGGATTTTGATCATTATTTCACCATTGGAATGCTACATTATTCCTGAGTAACATAGGCTATATACCATCACGGCATGACAACGGGAACGGGGTGAACATGACAAAAGCTATGTATGAAGTTTGCCAACATTCTGAAATAGTCACCTACGAAGTCGTGGGAAACAGCTAGTTAAAAATAAATTAATATAAATTTGTGCTCTACCCTCCCTGCCTACCCTTTTGGAAAAAAATATTGTAAAATCATGTGTGGGAGTGGGAATGGGAGGAGTAGGGGTAGTGGTAGTGGTAGTTGTTTTTCACGGACGAAGGAAAGTAAATAGCAGGCAAGCCAACGTTTGGGCAGCATAACGTCTGCCGGGTCCGCTAGTTAAAAATAAATATATAATATTAATATATTATGAAGGAAATCTTACCACATTTGCCACGTTCTAAAATATTTAGAGATGTATATAAGGCTTCGGTCAAACCCATATCATAATGTTACCTATCGTCTTATTTATACTTATAAACTACTAACATCAAGTGTTGCAACATCGAGGCACTAGTGATCTCAGGGGAATAAAATTAAAGCGTCTGTGATTTAAAAAAATTAAATGGGGTCTGGCTGTCTGTCCTAATGTGTATCTAGAATATGATCCGAAATGACTTAATGTATTTTATTGAAACTTACTTTTTTATTTTTGTTTATTTCGATATATTGATGGGTTCCGAAATAAACACAAACTTTCTACCGATAGATGGCATCACTGTACCAATTTTTATTAAAACTACATACAATTATTTCATATCATTAATTTATTGATATATTTAGGGAATTTAGGGACTAAGTAAGTAAACTCTGCATTTTTAGCGAAGTATTTATGGCTTCGATCAAATACATACCAGAAACTTACCAATACTTATCTATACCCACACACATGGATACTTCCGGACTCACAATGGCTACCAGCCCATGTCATAATTTATAAGATATATTATAACACGTCTTGTAATACTGTTTGACTGTTTAACCAATAAAATACTTTGTCATTATCTTCGATGTATCATTCGACAACTTAACATGGTGTCAGAAGTCGAAGAAAAAAAATTGGAAAACGCAAAAAAACCAGCCACGCCATCAACATCATCCGCCGACGCTAAAAAAAAGCCATGACAACGACAACAGCAATAATGCAAATTCCGCCGCTTGACCTAAATGCCCCAAACATGGCCCTCATGTTTAAGAACTGGGCCATGAGACTAAAATCTATCTTCGAGCGCATAACCTGGATGGTGAATCTGAAGAACGAAAAGTCGCCATCTTGTTACAACATGCCGGCACCGAAGCCCTAAACATATTCTATTCATTTAACATCACAATGGAAGAAATAACATTTAAATATCTTCTAGCTAAATTTGAAGTCTACTTCAATCCCAAAGTCAACACCACGATGATACGACACCAACTCTTTAACCGCAAACAAAAAGACGAAGAAGACATCCTGAACTACGCAACAGATTTAAAGAACATCAGCCAACAGTGCGAATTTGGTGAAATAACGGACAGCCTGACAAAAGACATATTCTCCTGTAACTTACATCCCAAACATGCATACATAAAAGAAAAGCTTCTCGTAGAAAAGCCCACCACTCTCGAAAAGGCTATAGATATAGCCAAAACCACGGAAAATACGAAACTACAGACACAAATCCTAAATTTTTCAAACACAGAAGATACATTCGTTGGTCACATATCAACATACAACAACAATCAAGTCCACAACTCGAACCATCAACAAAATCGCTAGTCAAACCAGTATAGTCGTCAACAAAGTCATGCATATCAAAAATCACGCCAGTTCACAACTCCACAATAAATACACCAAGCAATACGTCACTCAAGTCCAACAAAACCAATATGCGGTAAATGTGGTCAAATTCACCGAGTCAGATGCCCAGCGATAGGAGTAACCTGCTCATACTGCAAGAAACTAAACCACTTCTCTTCAGTGTGTCGAGCCAAAAGACCCCAAATAAGACAACTAGAAACTACAAGTGTAGATAGTGATAACCTGCATCTAGGTGAGAATACAATGCTAAGTTCCATATATTTGTCACACCCTATTAATTCTGTTACAAACAATGTCAATTCAAATAACAATCCCTTTAAAATACAACTATCAATCAACAACATGATCATTGTTTTTCTATTAGACACAAATATTATATCATCCTCCACATTTCAGAAACTTAACTTACCAGTTACAATAATAAAGAAAAGCTTGCATAAGTTATCAACATTCAGTGGTGAAACTCTCAACACTGTAGGACAATGTCAACTAAAGGTAACACATAACAATTCAATCCATATCCTAAATTTTCACATCATTGACATATCATGTCAAAATATCATAGGTCGCTCATCATGCCTGTCACTAAATTTACTCAAAAGAATCCATAATGTTCAAGCCCTTAATAATACAGATCAAAACTATATAGTTTCTGAGTATGCGGACCTATTTGAAGGCATAGGCTGCATTAAGGATGCCGTTCCATCTGTAGATGCATGTAGAAGAACTCCTTTCCGTTTAGTCAATGCTCTGAAAAAAGAGTTAAATTTCCTAGAAAGTAATAATACTATCAAAAAAGTAGAAGAACCCACTAATTGGGTTAGCTCTATTGTTATGACATCAAAAAAGAATGGTAAACTTAGACTCTGCATAGATCCCAAAAAATTAAATGATGCTATTATGCGACCTCATTTTCCAATTCCCACGATTGATGAGATCAAGTCAACTCTCTCAGGTGCCCAATACTTTACAACTCTAGATGCTAACAAACCAATGACCTTACACCACGGTCATTGTAACAAAGGGTTTTGGATGCTAACTCTAGATGATGAGGGATTAGGGAAATTTTGCATTATATTTCATTTTGCCACTATATTGGTTGCCAATGCGATTCTTAATCATCGTGGTGATAAATGAAATTGCTACTCGTGATATATGCCATCGCTACCAATGGTACTAGTGACCTTGGGGGAGTAAAATTTAAATGTCAGTCTGTTATTTCAGAATGACTATTGTTAATTGCACACTAATATGGTACATTAAATATGTTATTGAAAGTACTATCCTGTTGGCACGTAGGGGTGGGTTAGATATTTTTTTATAACCGTACATAGACTCACCCTGGGTAGAGCCCGTACGACCTTGCACCTAGGGATAGTGCAACACGATAATAATCATTATGTTGTGCAATCAATCGTGTTAATATTCAAAATTAGATTTTTTGGTTTGCAGTTAAATACTACCCTTCAAAAATTAATAGAAATCTCTAAATGAGATATGCCATTTATAGAATACTGAATCATAAAAGACGGTTTTAAAATTTTCATCGGTTTGTCTGTCAGTCCAAAATTATCCAAAATAGACTCCGCAATGACTTTATAAATTTTCATGAAACTTACTTAGGTTTGTTTTTAGTTCAATTCGATATATTCCATAACACAAACTTCCTACCGATAGATGGCGTCATTGTACCAATTTTTCGTTAATCTACATACAATTATTTCGTTTTTAAAACAAATTAATTTAAATTAAATTTACGCACAAGTACGTTAAATTGTGCCTTAGAGAGTACAAGGCTGTTAGTTTAGTACTTTAACATTTCATAATTTTTAGCGAAGTATCTATGGCTTCGGTCAAACCCATATCATAATGTTACCTACATAGGTAGTAGACTTACAGACTACTAACATCAATTTGGTGTCTTAGGGGAATAAAATTAGAGCTTCTGTGATTTCAAAATTAATAGAAATATGTTGATGAAATGTATGAAAATATAACACGTGTACGTTGCCCTTATGTCGATTTTACAAACATCTGTTTTAGTATTCAAATTAGATGGATATTGAACATAATTGGGCATAGGTACTTAGCCCTTCTAGAAACCATACGACTAGCGATATTCATTGACTTCACATGGGTTAAAATCGTTTATACCTATTCATATCGATAGATGAAACAAAGAGCATAATGTGGCGACGCCCGATGCCAAAGTTACAAATCAGCATTGATATTCAACGTGGCAATGCTGCAAGTGGATTAGGTACGCTGCCAAGTCGTGTCCTACTATTTTAATTCATGTAGTTTGGTTTAGAATAGTAAAGATTTTAGTATAAATGTTTATTAGTAACTTATTTTAATTTTTAAGAGCATATTGTAAAGAAATACTATAGCGATTTCTGATAATTTAATCAAAATCAATTTAGCATATTTTGGACAAAAGAATAGACAAAATATATATAAACAGTTTCATACTTTCACAGGTACCTTGATGTACCAGGAAAATACTGGCTGGTAGAAAAAAACAAGTTTTCATTATCATTTTGTAAACTTGAATAGCAATTTTTATGCCGCCCGCATATTTGTGTGGCAGTGATGACGTACAGTCTATCAAGTTTTCAAAATATTTGTTTATTTGTTTGTGTTCTATAGACGCAAAAACTACGACCGATTTGAAAAGTTATTTTTGAATTTGATAGCCCAATTCTTGGGGAAGGTTATAGGATATTTAACATCACGCTACCTACCCAAGGGGGTGAATTGTATTCCCAATACAACGCGTACGAAATAGCTATATAATAAAAAAAAATCAGCTAGTGTAGTTTAAAAACCGGCCAAGTACGAGTCGGACTCGCGCACGAAGGGTTCCGTACCATTATCTATAAAAATGTTGTATAGGAGCCCCCCTCTATATACTTATTAATTTTATTTTAATTTAATTATTTATTTTTAAAGTGAGTATATAACTAAATATTCCGTGAATATTTTAAGCATCTACCTGTTGCCGTTATCAATATCGAGCAGAAACGAGCAAAAAAATCAGGTTTGTTGTATGGGAGCCCCCTTAAATATTTATTTTATTCTGTTTTTTAGCATTTGTTGTTTCTAAAATTGTTGTCTCTCTGTCAGGCTGTCCGTCTCAATGTTTATCTAGAATAGACCCTGAAATTTATTCTCATTAAACTTACTATCGTTTCGATATATTGAATAGTTACATAATAAACTAGACGGCGTCACTGTACCAATGTTTTGATATAATTATAACCTATGTTTATATATTATATTATTTATAATATATATTTATAATATATATATATATATGTTTTAAAAAAAATTAAATTCACGCGCGACGCATCTAAAGCGCATACCATAATGTTACCTATACTTACAAACTATCTACTTTAATTTGGTGTCGCTAGTACCTCAGCAAATTGCTAATGCGCTTGGCGAGACATAATTGAGTTTGCAAATTATTGGTTAGTTTGTATTTATTATTATAAATTGGTTTGTTTCTATAGGTTTCAATGTTATGTTTTAGTTTAAAATAGCTTTTCTGTGTGTCTTTCAGAATTATTTTGACAAGATTCAAGCGCATTAGCAATTTTCGGGGTCAATACTCGAACTTGTGACCTCGGGAGAATTCAATCTAAGTGGAATATGTCATTTACATAATACTTTATCATAAATGACGAGTTTTAAAATTTTAGTGTTTCTTAATTACTTAATTGATTTTCATGAAACTTATTTAGAATCTGTTTTTAGTTTCATGTTGATATATTGAAGAGTATTTACGAGTAACTTATGTTTAAAACTAAATAAATATAAATTAAATTCACGCACAAGTAGGAAAGACTTTAAACACGTTGCATATTTTTTACGCTTCGGTCAAACGCATATCATTATCAATACTTAAAAACTTGCAACATTAATGTGTCGCTAGTACCATCAATGGTACTAGTGACCTCAGGGGAATAAAATCTAAATGGGATAATTATGCCATTTACACAAAAATCATAAATGTCGGGTTTCAGAATTTTAGTCTGTCTGTTTCGATATTTTGATGATGTTCGAAATAAACACAAACTTCCTACCGATAGATGGCGTCACTGCACCAATTTTTCGTTAAACTACATACAATTATTTCATATTAATATTATTATAATCATATTAAAAATCAAATGTAAGATTTATTTAAACTAAAATTTTAGCGAGGCATCAAATCTTCGGTCAAATCCATACCACAATATTACCTATACTTACAACTGCTAACATAAATTTACCCCCATAACTTCATCACTACATTATTATAAAATACCTATTTACTGTTAAGTACCTATAATAATACTACACGAGGAAAGTTTACGAGTATTAGTTTAGGAGCTGAACAAGTGAACATTAATCGCATTAGTGAATGAAATTGGGGGAGAAGTTAGCTCCAACGAGCTTTAAATGTCTATCAAGCACGTAGGCAGAAGGAGGGTCTAGTGGGTCAGGACCCCCCCCCCCCCCATTGAGAATTTTAAAAAGTAGGTAATTACTAACAGTTCAGCTGAGCTGATGAGGTCCAGTCAAGCGAGCTAGGATATTGACCTATTGCAGAAAAGATGTAATGAAAGGTAAAGTCGTAGTTACTTTGTGTTTTATTTTTTCAAAATAATGTCTTGGTTGGTGGTTGGACCCCCCGACGGAAAATCCTGGCTACGTGCTTGATGTCTATGCTGTCTAATCCATCATATAATGTTATAATCATGTAGGGGAGATGTGTGTAGAATAAAATTTGTAGGTAAGTATTCAAATTGTTGCAAATAGATATTGTACCCATGTGGATCCGGGGACGGGTTGCAAGTAGATATATCATTCCATAAAAGTACCTAAAACTGATTTCTATTTAGTACCTACTATTAAAAAAATTCAAAGTTTTGCCTACAGACGACAAAATGGCGTCATCATTTTCTTAAAGACCAGCGTTTCTATCCCGTGGTACTGCTCGTTTGTGGTTAAAGTAGTACCACGGACCCTAATGTGCCCCGTGGCACTACCAGTAATACAAATGAGTTGAGAAATGTGGCAGAATGGCTAGTTTACCTAAATAATGACGTCGTTTTGTCGTCTGCCGGCAAAACTTTAAAAACTTAATATAAATAGAATACTTACCTACCTTAGTTTTTAATTTACATACAGAATTCCGGAGAAAATAAAAATAACCTAATTAATTATTTTTACAGAAACCGGTATGTGTTATTTTTTTAACAAATCACAAAATGATTATTATTATTTCATTAGTTACCATTGATTATAACTATTTTACTGGAGTACACAGAGATTTCCATGTCTGTCCTCTGTAATTATTTGTTTTCTTTTTAAATATTTGGGCGCCGGTGGTCAAGTGGGTAAGACGACGACTCGCAACTGAATAGTCGCGGCTTCGATTCCTACATCCGACAATGTACCAATGGGTTTTTATAGTAAAAAATCTATGTACATTATCCGACAAAGAGGATTTTCCATCTATATACGTACCTCAACAGAGCTGGCCACTCGTTAAATAATAATTGGCTAAATGAGGAAGACTTCCCTTGAGGTTCCCGGAAGCTATATAAGTGAAGTGTAAAAAAAAATTGGCGTACTACCTACCAATATGCAACAGCTATAATATACATAAAAACAAAATTATGCTATCTTCTCTCCTTGACGTAGACATAGTAAAATTAAAGATATGTATAAGAAGGGTGAGTGCGACGAAGTGGTTGAATAGTTATCTATTTTCTATTCTTTCTATTTTTTTATAAAGAAAACGACATGTTGATGTGACCTGCGAAGGTGGTTGTTCCATGAGTGTACGCAACTGGCAAAACATAATACAGTCTACCAGACGCGCCCACTTTACTTTACCACACTACTTTTTCACCTATACTTATCCACAACCTGTCGCTTCAGCTAAAGAAACTAGAGACCTAGTTTTTGTGTTATTGTCATAATTTGAGAAAATCTCGATTTTTTACTTTCTTTTATTTAATTGACTAAAAACCTTTTTTTATGTTACAGATTATAGTAAGTACTACTACTAAGCTGCTAAAGGTTGCCCACAAAAGAATTTACCCCGAAGTATTTCCGAGATAAAAATGACACTTTTCGTCGCTCCAACGAAACCTCTGTGCAAAAAAATCACGTCAATTCGTTGCTCTGTTGTGACGTGAAAAAAAGACAAAAAATTAAACACACTTTCACATTTATAATATTAGTGTCCACACATTCGTCCAATCCCCGGCGCGTCGCCGCGCCTTACGGTCCACCGAAACCGACCACAGACTCGTCCAATTCTTGTAACGAACCTAGCTAAGCCGGACCAATGTGTAGCCTAGTTAAGAATGGAAAAATGGATATATGATGGAAAACCTGCCGATAGGTGGCCCTAGATTTCTGTCTATGATTTTTATACGCGAAAGTCAATAATGGCAATATTTCGTTTGATTTAATTCATTTTGCCGCAAAAAACTTAGAACTGGCGCCATCTATCGACAGTTAGACGTATAGCGAGCGATACGTTTAACCTTAAATGTAAAAAAAATACCAACTTCTTCATTTGTGTGTATTTTCTAGAAAATTCTATTTTTTTTTATTAAAACTTTTTTTTTTATTTCAGGATGAGGTAAAAATGTATAATAGCTTAATTTTACATATACTTAGTACCTATGTGTTGGCGAAAATATTAATTCCTTATTATTTGAATGATCTGAATTTTTCGAGGAAAAAGCTTCAGCGTGCTCCCAAGGAATTTGCTGCATAATCCGTGCCTACGATTAACAAAATCATGTAGAAAAGAATTGTGTAGAATTAAATTGCCTACTAATCACTGAAATATTAATAGAAACTGGATGAAAAATAAATCAAATTAATGTACCTGTATCAATTCGTTTTCAGAAAATGGTTAGTACCTACCTATTACTTAGACTGATTTTTAGTTACGTAAGCAAGTGGACGGGCTTTTTGAGTAGTAATTTTTTTATGTATTTTTTTATTTTTAATAAATAAATAAAATTTAGAAATTAAAAAACAAAAAAAAATTGCTTAAAACTTTCATATTGTTAGTTTACATAATATAATAAATGTTATGTTTTTTGATGTGTGACACCTTTCCTATCACATTCCTGCAATCTGTGGGAGTGATTTCGTAAAAAGGGACGGAAGTGTGAAACAGAAAGCCTCTAGTGTTGTTTAGTTTGTACTTAGGTAATTGAAATTTAAAATTATAGATATTTATTAATTTTGTATTCATAATTTTAGTTACCAGTAAGTATTAAAAGTCTTTCCTCTTAACAAAACCTCTTATCTCCTATATCCATATTTTTTCTGGCATAAACTATTCCCAATTTCTTTGTAAATAATCCACCTGTGTCACTGTAATTTAGCATAAAGATACTTATTCAATATATCTAATTGAAACAGCTGTTATTTTTTTAATGGGTTTTATTAAATAGCGTTTTTTTGTAGCTTATTGAAAATTCAAAATTATAATTATTTTATGATTTTTTTATTGGTCAAAATTTAAATTTTTTAATAAGTTACAAAAACGCGAAAATAAGTTAAAAAAAAGAGAAAACAGGGGCAAAATAATCCCTTATTTTACCACCAATATTTCCTATCCAATAAAACCAATAAAAAAAATAACGACTATTTCATTTAGATATATTGAATAAGTCACGATACGCTCAATTACATTGACACAGGTGGATTATTTAAAGATAAATTGGGAATAGTTTATACCTACACAAATTATGGATTTATTTCACACATTTCCTGTCGATTTTAGGAATTTTATACATTTTCTAGGATTTGTATATAATGACGGATTACATACATTTTTGATAACATATCTACATAATATTATAAAGAGGTTGAAACTAGGTAGGAATATAGGCTATATAAATGTTATAAGTTCGAAATATCAATCTATTCTAAAGAGGTAAAGTTCTTTCACGACTAGGAAGCTACATTATCCCTCTACTATTTTTTTCGAAAGTTACCACGTGCTACGCCGCGGCGGAATTCTAGTAAATATAGCGCCTACTAAACAAAAAAAATTATGTTGCTAAGTTTTTTCTTATATGTATAGGTAAGGGCATTATTACTTATATGTGTATATTATATAATAGTAGTTTATGATACGGGATCATAATAAGGGTAGGTACTTAATTAAAACACAAGTGAAATCGAGTGTTTCAATTCCAAGTTATGTGCCCGTTCATACACTACTTTATCTAATCCCATGCAATAGTACAAAACAAATTGAACCAAGATATTTTTCTTAATCGACAAATTGGCGGCAAACCGCGGTTACCTACATACTGCGCATGCGCGTTAACTGTCAAGTGACTCGGCATGCGCGTGTCGATATTTGATAGAGTTTAATGTGGCTGTTATAAAAAAAATCCTCTGCCCTTTCTGCATTTAAAAAAACAAAACATTACGATATCGTTTTTGTACGAAAACTTCGGTACTATAATACATTATAGTATCAAAGTTTGACATATTACAGACGCGTGTATATAAAACATATCATTATGAAGTATAATACGATTTTGTAATAGAGACTTTACGATATAAGATAAAGCTAGTTTTGATATATGTAGGCACAGTCAATTAAATTTTTTTTCGTACCTATTTTTTGTATTTCAGCACTAAAAATTAATATATTTTTTTTTATTTTCAGTTCAAGGTATTCTATTATACTTATTAATATTTAATAATATTGATATATTACAATGCGATAATATTTCGTTACCACATGTAACTCGTGTTTTAATAACCGTCATTATGTCACAGTTGAATAATATCGTACTTCTATGTGTGTTAAATTAAAATAACATTAAAACACTACTACACCGATTATCAATAACTACCCGACTACTTTTGAAATATTTAAACAACTTAATTATTACCTATTAATAATGATTAATATATAGTTAATGCAGTGCATGATGCAGTGCCTGGATGTAAGTCATCTAAGATGAAAAATCCACAGAATTACACATTTGTCACGCACACTGATGTATTAATGTTTTGGTCTCATTCTAATCGCGACATTACCAATCTAGTAGAGTGCCAGCATACTACATCTATGATTTGAAATCTAAAAAAAACAATTTAACTTATTTTTTATTCATATTCATTTCAGCTGCCAGTATGTATTTTTAATATTTTTTTGCGTTCCTTCCCTAGGAGGTTTAGACCAGGTCTGCCCTGTAAATAACGTTAACGGTTTTGGTCAATCAGCTAATTTTTTTGAGGTTATGCCCGGTTGTTGTTTTATGGACTTTTTTATTATTTAAGTAGGTAGTTAAAATGAATAAATTGAAATTCTTATGAGCTATACTTTTCATATAATTATTATAATATCTCTGTCGAGTCTCTGCATATAATATTAGGATTTAGTATTCCGAGAGAATAGAATACTAGGGGGGGAATTCTTTCGTGACTTTAAATAATAAAACTCTTCTGTTAATATGAAACTGGAGAAATGAAGACATTGTTACGTAAAACATAAAATGTGTAGCGACCAATTTTGCTACTTGTTTAATAAAATAATGAAATAATAAAATGAGATGTGTCTAATTCCCCAAATTTTTAAAAATATTTTCAAAGTAACGCCTTTATTAACATTTTTTTTTGTTTTTCTTTTCTATTCAGAATGGCGCAGTAAGTTAATTTTTTTATATTTAACTTTTCATGTAAATTGTAACAAATGTTTTACCAAAAAAAGTAGGTAATTGAAAAAAAAATTGTAGAGCCTTGTCTTGGTCCCAGGTTCAATTCCCACTCGTTCCAAAAATACTATCCACCAATTTTCTTTAAGAATATGTAGTGCAGTCATTGAAGCATTATTGCTCCGAATTTTGTTACTGTGAACCGAATTGCATACAATTTTGGAATTAGGTTCATCTTACCCTTAACTTCAAAAGTGAAAATGATTTGAACTCCGCAACCACCCTGGGGGTGGTTGCCACCCCTTCTCGGGGGTGAATTTTTTTTTTTCAAAATAACCTCGGATATCAATAGAAGGCCTAATTTTAAGCAAAAAAATAATCTATAAAGTTTTTCGAAAAATCCAATACTTTTTAAGTTATTGGCAATTGAAAATTCGCAATTTTTTCACGTTTTTCATCGGTTTTTTGCAAATATCTCCAAAAATATACGTTTTATCGAAAATTTTATAAAGAACAAAATTGTAGCAGGTAAAAAAATGAACAATTTGGTTTTTTATAAAGTATTCTAAGTGCAATATTAAGCTAGATATTAAAGATCAAAGCCGTTTTTTATTTTGTCTAAATTTAATCGATGTGGTCAATGCCATCTAGCGGCGAGCAGATGCATTTTATGCATTATAATAAAAAAGGGTTTTGTAGTGCTTGAAATAAGCTTTAAAATGAGCACTATTAAAAGTCTTTTGCACGTAAAATAAGTGAGCTGTATTGCAAATAAGAGGAGCATCTAATGTTTTTCTTTTAAATCAATGGGTTTCATAAGTGCCATTTCCACCAAAATTAAAATTAATCGTATTCCGCCTAGAATTAACTTTATTATGAAAAATTTGATAGATTGTATCAGTTTGGCTGCTTCAGGGCACATATTTAAAAAAAAAAACAAATTTTTAAAACACCCACCTTTTTTTCATAATATCTCAAAAATGACGACAGATACGTATAAAAGGGATGAAAAATTTAGGTATTTTTCTGACAAACAATTTGTTTTTTTTTGTTTTTTCTGTCAAACTGTTTCTGCTCTCTTAATTACCTTTACAATGGTTTTTTATAAATTGTGATAGCATGAAAATTGAAGGAGTTATGGTCCAAAAACTTATCATTTTTTTTTCTACTTAGTAACTGAAAATTTCGGAGTGTGAATATTTGGAGCAATGTGAAAGTACGCAGTATAATAGAGACCCAAAACTATTGTAATGTGCATATATATACATAATATGGCTCATATATTTTGGAAACGTAGGCATGAATACATACCAACGTTCTTATATGTATATATAACACATTTGAGTGAAGGGGGAATTTTTTACTCTAAATTAAATTATTTTTAAATATGTAATCATATATATTTACTGTTTTAATTTAGGGGTAGTTTTAAGGGTAGAAAAGCTTAAGAATATGATAATCATTTTCAAGAGTGTGGAATAATATTTAAATCCTTTTCATTTTATCAAAAAAAAATTTTTTACAATTTTTTATCAAGGGGTACTTTTCAAGGGTTGAAAGGGGGTTAAAAATTTGATAATTATTATAGAGAATATAAAATATTACTTACTCTATACTTACATCTTTTTATGTCATACCAAAGTATTTTTTTGTGATTTTTTCAATTTAGGGGTTGTTTGCAAGGGTTGTAAGATTTTCAAGGGGTTGAAAATGATTTTAATATGAGGTAATTGTGTTAGAAAATACTTTACAATTTCACCACTTACTATTAGACATGTTTTCTAGCCATAAAATGGCTCAATGTCAATTTTTCCATTAAGGGGTTGTTTACACCCCTTAAAAATAATAGGCGGAGTTCAGATCATTTTCACTTTTGAAGTTAAGGGTAAGATGAGCCTAATTACAAAATTTCATGCAAATCGGTTCACAGTAAAAAAATTCGGAGGTAAGACCGTATTTTTCGCTTCAATGACTGCACTAATGTGCTTTAAGGGCACTTTATCTAAAAATAATAGATATTTTACGTCTATTAACGAAGTGACACAGGCTAGTTCAATATGGACGCCAGTCAAGGCACACCGCAATTTTATTTATTTGTATTTTGTTGCTATTTCTGAAAAAAAAAAAAAAATTCTACGCGATTGAGAGTAATATACAATCATTATATTCTGTGACAAAGGTGTTCATGGAAAAGTTTAAATTACTTGCATTAAAAAAATTTTTTTTTACAGATTTTAGTAAGTACCTACTTAATTTTTTTTAATAGCTATCTTCTCCATATATTATGTACTCTAGCTGTTCGCCCGTGGGGCTAACGTATCCTACGTCCTTCCCTAGGGTTCAAGCTTTCTCCATATCAAATTTCATCAAAATCGGTTCAGTGGTTTAGCCGTGAAAGCGTAACAGACAGACAGAGTTATTTTCGCATTTATAATATTAGTATCTCCTATGAACATTATAATTAATTGCTACTTCAATCATTGAAAACAACAAATTTAATTGTGCCGTTTGGTGTAGAAACTCTAGGTCCGTGGGGTTCAAATGCCAAAAATTTTATTAAAGATGTATCCCCTCGACTGATCATCTCTTCTGGTGACAAGAGGGCTGGCTTCCTCGCTCAACGAATCAGCATCGCGATTCAGCGGGGGGAAATGCAGCCAGTATTCTTGTCATTATTCCACGCGAACCTGGTTTATTTAGTTATTTTTAATCTTTAGATTTGATTTAAGATTCTAATTTAATTTAATTGTGATTTTTTGTGATTTTGTCTGTATCAACTTGGTCGCGCATCCATCTACAAAACGCACGTGTTCGAAAATTTTGCATCTCTTTCACCCAATATCCGAGCGAAAGAAATAAATAGAGAAAGAAAATTTCCAAACAAAATCGGTACAATAAAATACACAAAACGGACTTCAGCAATTCAAGTATTGTACAAAAAATATTAGAAATAGCAATACCTATTTCGCTGCGTACGCTGAGCTACACGATCCTCTTAATGGATCCATAAAGTATATGAAATTATTTTTACTATTATAAAAAAATACATTAGTAAGTATATTAAGAGAACTCGAATCGCAAATAATAATAAGTGATTAATTATTTATTATTTTTATTATAAATGGAATAAATAAACGTTAAACGTGCAAATGTTCTCAATACAATCACACTTTTTAAAGCATAAAGCAAAACATAACGCGAAAATAAAATTTTTTTTCTTTCCGAATTTTGCCGCCCCTGGAAATCTGTCGCCCTGGGCATGACCCCTAGTGTAAATCCAGGTCTGTGTGTAGCTGATATTGACATATTTTTTTTATATTAAGTATACATATTTTCATGTACTTTAAGGATCCATTAAATAGAACTTTCTATTTTTAATAAATTTTGTACAATACGTGAAATGATGAAGTCTGTTTTGTATGGGTGTTTCCCTACTAAATTTTTATGCTGTGGTTTTCAAAATACTATAATTTAAAGTTTTTTTAATTTTATCATTTATCCAATTTTACAGAATGTCTATGTAAGTATATTTTCAAATATTTTCTCTAATGGTACGATGAAAACTATGTTAAAATCATTTCAGTATGTGTTAAATTACAGTAATGACAAAATTTTTCAGTTTATACATATCCACATTGAAACTATCACGGACAAGTCGGAGGGTAGACAGATACAATAAAATATAATTTACTACGATTTTGACTTGTTATTGTTCTCAAATATGAAATCATGTTTCCTTCACGAGTCATCTTACTGCTCCCGGAACCGTGTGTAGCCGGTTTTGTGAGGCTTAAGAAACTGTAACAATCAAAGGGACCTTGGGGTACCCTAGAGGTCACAAAGAACCTCGGTTCAGTGCCTGGAGGGCCCAGTCGGAGAGATGAGACTCTTGTGGTAGTATAGAAGAAGATGTGGTAGGGCTGAGGGCATCTCGGGGTCGTACAGTGTCTGGCGGTGCATAATTACTACCTAGGACTTTAGGTAACCTAAATCCCTAGATGGCGCCACCGGTCGCCTTTGCTTACATCGTTTGCAAGACCTTTCGTGAGCTCGTCTATAAATGATAATAGTCAATCACGGGTTGACTATTTGCTACAGTGCCTAACGGGTGGCCAGTTCTGTTGAAGTACATTTGGGTAGAGACGCCTCTATTTTCAATATTTTATCATTAATTTTAATTATATTAAGTATTTTAATTATTTTTCTTATCATATCGATCCGCTCAAATATTTAATCAACATTTCTTTAATTTTATAGACGGAGGTTTGTATTGCAATTATTAATTTGTTTAAGGGGCGGTGGTCAAGGTCATCTTATATCACCTTACGTCACCGACCTGAGCGTGACGGTTTAGCTTCATTCACTATTCTGCTTATAATTTTATTATTTCCTAACTTGTATACTTTGTATACAGAAATGAGCATAGTGCCCAAACAAAATTTGAACAAATTTTAAAATTATATCAACATAATTCGTTTTCTTTACCGTTTTTCGTTCCCGGAACAGTTGTGCCCGTGATAACGGCTCCAGGCTTTAGGGTACCTGGCGGAAAAATCTTCATCAAAAGCCGATTGTATTGTACCTTTTTTTCTTTTGATCGGACCCTTTTGAAACATTTTAACAAAATTATTTTTTTTCTCAGATTTGGGTGAGACTTTAAAATTTTAAAATAAAATGCGAGAAGAAAGCGGAGTGAAAGATAATGTTGTGACTAAAATGAAAGAAAAGAAAGTTTACGCTGTTTTGGACATATAAAAGATTGACTAAAAAGGTTTATACCGCTGAAGTGAAATGAAATGCTGGCAGTACTTTTATTGAACATATAAAAAAATAATTGATCGATGGACATATTAAAAGTACACACAATCGCCGAGCATGTATAAATAGTATGATGAATATAAAAGAAGCGAAATAGGTATGTTAGGATCGTAACAAACGACATTCGATTGTCTCTGTCTACCCCTTTTAGGATAAAAGGCGTAGATAGATAGATAGAAATAAAATAAAAACATTCGATATTAAAATTCATATGAACTGACTTGTTCGATATTTGAATAAATAAGTGTCAGGAGAAGATATAAATTTGTAAACAAAATGACAATTTTTCAAGATTTTTTCATAGATTTAGTATGGAAAAACTCGGGCGCTCTACTAGATTGGCAATACAAATATAAAAGAAGCAAAAGAGATATGTCAGGATCGTAACAAATGGCATTCGATTGTCTCTGCCTACCCCTCTTGGGATGAAAGGCGTGATGATAGATAGATAGACGTGATTAATTATGGTTAATGCAGTGCATGGTGCAGTGCCTGGATGTAAGTCATCTTTAGGTTCCACTCATTCGTCCAATCGTCGGCGCCACCGTACGTCCACCAAAATCGAGCACAGACTCGTCCAATTCTTGTAACATATGGTCCGCCTAAATCGCCTGGCGGCCGTAATGGGAAATTACACAATTTAATAATAAAAATACTAAATCACATAGAATTTCCAGAAAGAGGGGCGGTACCTACACTATCGCTTCTCTACTCACACTTAGCGTATTCGACATAAGCGGCTCTTCAGCTATGCTATTCATATTCTCAAGGACGTTTGGTACAGGGAGCCCCTTAAGACGAAATATCCACAGAATTACACATTTGTCACGCACACTGGTATAATAATATTATTGTTTTGGTCTTGTCCTAATCGCGACATTGCCAATCTAGTAGAGCACGCATACTAAATCTATGGTTTTTTCAATATTTAACAAAGAACATGAAATTAAAAGGTTGACAACTTCTGTCATAGTTACACTACCTATAAGTATAAACTGACCAAGTTAAATAGTTCACAAGAAGTTATTTAGCATATGTATTTAGCCGTATTTCTATTATTGGTAACATTATACATATCTAACCAATTTGTATGCCAAAAATATTTTCTAAAAAAAATCTTTTTTTTTTCAGAAAACGGTAAGGCTTACTCTAGAGTGGAGGGGATGGGGTTGCAGAAAGCGCTGTGCCCCAAATAAAAATGTTGCCATCCCAGAAAAAATGCGGTTTTGAAAAAAATATTTTTGCGTTTGATAGTCCAATTCTTGAGGAATGTTATAGACTATATAACATTACGCTACGACCGCAAGGAGGTATTAGTTGGCCATAGTGATCACGAAATGGCTAAATTCTACGACATATAGAAGACTTGTAAATAGGTACTTAACTAGGTGCGTCGGTGGCCGAGTGGTTAAGACGTCTGGTATTAACTAGGCAGACCCCGGGTTCGATTCCGAATCCCGGCCATGTACCAATGGGTTTTTTAATTAAAAACTTATGTACATAATCCGACAAACGTCTAGCAGAACTAGCCACTCTAGGTATCTTTATAGCATCACAAATGCTATCGGCTCAACGAGGGAGACATGGTCTTCCGCTGTGTACCCTGGAATCGTAACACGGTTTCGGGAGCTGTTAGGCAACCCATGAAGAAAGAAAGAAAAAAAACTAGGTACCTACTTACTAATAAAAAAAAAATTTTTAGCTCGAGTGATTATTGAAAACTAATGCTTTTCAGCATTGTCAAAAAATAATTCCCTAGAACTTCGGTAACGCTGCGTCCATACATTGAAATTAAAATGAAATAATTAATTTAAAAAAAATATATTTCAGTATTACGTAAGTATTATCAGGATTTATTACAGATTTTTCACAATTTGTTTATGTATATCCGGCTATGTAGCAATGGGTACCTAATCCGACAAAAAGGTGCCCACTCATTCGTCCAATCGCCGCCGCAATCCGAAATCGAGAACAGACTCGTCCAATTCTTGTAACGAATGGTCCGCCTAGATCGTCTGGCGGCCGGAATGGGAAATTTTCGGTGCGATGCCGGACCAGTGTGTGGCCTACTTTTCCATCTAAATATACCTCAACAGAACTGGCCACTCGTTAGGTATAGCCTCACAAATACCATCGGCTAAAAGAGGACGACTTTGTGTACCCTGGAACCGATAACACGTGAAGAAAAATGTTTTTTAATACGTATAAATAATTACCTATATCCCAATCGAAAAAAAGAGCCATATTACAATAGCGTGAGATTATGGATGCCCTGAAGACTACCGTAGTGGACCGAAACTAACGTGAATTTAATTGTAGATAAATTTAAAAAAAAATTATTAATAACTGTGGGAAATACGTATGTTAAAGAAGTGACACATCTAGGTCCATTAAGTGCAGCAACAGGCTTGCCACCTGTTCTGTTCAATATAGACAACTGCAGGCGACAAGTGGACACTGTTACTGGTGTCTCTGCCCACACCGCAAGGTATAAAGGCGTGAAGGTGTGTGTGGAAATAACTTGTTATTAATTATTTTTTTGTATTTTTACAGACTGTGGTAAGAAAAAGATGTTAATCGGTAGATAATCCCTCGCTAAACAAAACATTAGAGAAGTTGATACCAGAGAGTTGTGTCTCCAATTGAACCTGAGACCGCCTAGTTTCAAGGCCTTTCTTCTTGCAACCTATTCTGGCAAAAAGCGGACACTTTTACGTGTATCTTGCCACACTACAAGATATAGAGGTGGCTATAAAGTATGGCAACCAGGTTGACATTTTCAACGGCAGGTTCTCCTCTTTTAAAAAGAATTGAACATTGTTTTCTTTTCCTCAGAAAGGCAAAAGAAACAATTTTTTTAGTCATTACATTCTGATTTTGTTTTAATATTATTTCTTAAGATTAAGCATAATATACATGTATTTCTGTTGTGCACATCCAAATTAAATAAATAAATAATATAAAGGTGAAGATTATTATGTGTACCGTGAACAGTGGCGGCCCTAGGGTAGAGCGAGAGAAATGGCCGCTCTAGGCGTGTGTGCATGGGCGCCAAAATCCGATTATCAACCGCGAGCAAAAAATAAATAAATTATGACGCAATGTATTGGCCGGTGTACAACGCCAAAATGGCTCGAAAACCGCAAATCGATGTACAGGATATCCATTTGGCACACAGGTACTTCAGGTTTTTAGGTTAGAAATAGTTCTTAAAAATATTCCCAGGTCTGGTCCTAAGATTTGTCCAACTTTTTATGAAAAAAAATTAAAAAAATTAGTAAATATATTAATATTTATAAAATCGCCTTTTTGACATTACATTTGAGTATATCAAGAGATATTTGGCGTATGTTTTACAAAAAAATACTAAGTTGAAGGATCCCAAATATGTTTTAATTTTTTAGATTTTTAGAAAGCAGGTGACCGAAAGGTAATGGCGTAGTATATTTTGCTAATGAAGCCCTTTCATGAGATACCACACACGATAGGCTTCTATAGTACCAAACCGCTATCCTGTAAATCGATTTGCGGTTTTTTTACGTTTATTACTAGAAACTAATCATTTGATTCGAAGGTGTCGACCAAATGGTGCCGAAAGACATTCTCGCTCTACCCTGATAAAGGTCTAGGCCCGCCATTGTGTGTGTAAATAATTAAAACAAACATTTTTTGCCTTCACAGCCTCCAACGGTTAGTACTTTTATTTATTTTAGAACTATATTTTAGAATAAAATTAAATCGTAGCTTTCTAATCGTGAAATATTTTTTAGAATCGGTTCAGTAGTTTGAGAGATTACCCCCTCCCCTACAAACTTTACCTCTTTATAATAAGTATAATAAAATATGTGGTGTGTAAGATAAAATAAGAAATGGATAAGATAAGAGAGTAGTGTGGAGTGAAGGACGATGTAGTGACTAAAAAAGATGGAACAAAAGAAATATATGAAGTGTAAAAGGGACAGTTGAAAAGGGAAGACCACAAACAGGAAGAATCCTCGAGAAAGACCAGGTCAGAAGTACCCTAAACCGACGAGCATGCATGAAGAATATGATGAGAGGGAATTAAGCCAAAGAGACCGTATGTATATGTATGTCAGGATCGTAGCAAATGAGAAGACTTTTATAGTTTTCGAATTTACACTGTTTATAATATTAGTATAGACTTCACGCAAAAACTACTAAACGGATTTTGATGCCGTTTTCAGCATTATATAGGTTCATTCAATAGGAAGGTTTTCGAGTATTAAACATATACCTATCATGTTTAGGAGCTGATAATTGAAAGTATAAGCGAATCAAGTCGGGAAAAAATCTAGCTCCTGCGCGATTTCATGGCGTATGCTGTCTAATCCGTCCGAGATATAACCTATTGTACCTATCCGTGTCTAGTTTATGATAAAATCAAGAAATTCTTAAACATATATAGATAAACAATAAATAGGCATATACAAAGATAACAATCAATAAATATTCGATTAAAAACTGATAAATTATTAAAATATATGTTTTTCCTCTTATACAGAAAGTAAGTATAGATTTGATATCTCTTTATAAATTAATAATTAAGCTTCAGTCCGCGGTTTCACCCGCGTGGAAATAGATCCAAAAAGAAATAATGCCGTGACTGTAATTTGCCCCTCCCCCGCCCGCTTTCGCGTATAAAAAGTAGTATATGTCATTCTCTGACCCCTAAACTACCACTATGTAAAAAATCATGTCGATCCCGTGAAAAACAAAAACAAATCTATCCCACGGGAACCATACATTTTTCCGGGACTATAATCTATCTCTGTGCCAAATTTCATCCAGATTCGTTCAGCCGTTCTGGCGTGATTGAGTAACAAACATACATACATCCATACAAACTTTCGCGTTTATAATATTAATTAAATATATGTAGTGGGATAATATATACGTAATATAGATTTAAGAGGTAAATTATTATGTCAAGACTTGGTCTTCCGCTGGGTACCCTGGGACCGTAACACGGTTTCGGGAGCTGTAAGATAATCCGTGAAGAAAGAAAAAAAACAAGTAAGATAATTATAATTCAGGCGAGTTATGTACCTAAAAGATATGTCAGGATCGTGGCATGTGGAGGTCCTTAAGGTGCCCACCCATTCGTCCAATCACCGGCGCGCTGCCGTACGGTCCACCGAAACTGACCACAGATTCGTCCAATTCCTATAACAAATGGCCCGCCTAGATCTTATGGCGGCCGGAATGGGAAATTTCTTTCTGTTTTTTCTCTCTTTTTTTTTTTTTTTTTTTTTATTTATAAATTTAGTCTCTGTCTACTCCACTGGGATACAGGCGTGAGTATATGTATGTTAACAAGAGATATATGTCTGGGTCGTGGCATGTGGAGGTCCTTAGTCTCTGTCTACCCCACTGGGATACAGGCGTGAGTATATGTATGTTAACAAGAGATATATGTCTGGGTCGTGGCATGTGGAGGTCCTTAGTCTCTGTCTACCCCACTGGGATACAGGCGTGAGTATATGTATGTTAACAAGAGAGATATGTCAGGGTCGTGGCATGTGGAGGTCCTTAGTCTCTGTCTACCCCACTGGGATACAGGCGTGAGTATATGTATGTTAACAAGAGAGATAATATGTCAGGATCATGGCATCTCCTTCTAAAAATATATAATTAATAAAAAAATATTTACACAGGCAGGCGTAAGTATTTATATACTTTTTTTCTTACTAAAGTCCACATATTTATTATTTTGCCTATTTTTAATTAACAATTAAAATTAAAACAATTAATTACAATACCATTAATATTTACTGTGCTTGGATATATTTCGTTTAATTTGATTCATTCAATTTCGTCCAAAAATAATACAAAAAATACACGCCATTAAATAACGAATTATTTTAGATGAACAGTGCAAAGGCAATTCTTAGGGTGTTGCAAAATATAATCAATTAGCCCGTAACTTTTTCCGGGAAAAAATATATTCACGGGTTGCCTTACAGCTCCCGGGAACCGTTGCCGGCCCCAGGGTACCCAGCGGAAGACAAAGTCATCCTCATTTAGCCGAAGATTTAGCTATACCTAACAAGTGGCCAGCTCTGTTGAGGTATGTAGATGGAAAAGCTTCTTTGTACGGTTTATCGGATAATGTACATAGATTTTTTTATTATAAAAACCCATTGGTACATGGTCTTTGTGGGGATCGGGAATAAAGGGAAAAAGGGATAAAAAGTTGCGAATAAAATATAATATTAATGTCACATGTCACTCTCAGGCTACCAGCTATATCTGTGCAAAAAATCACGTGTATCCATTGCTCTGATATAGAGTAGTTAGGTTATTATCAGAGATTATATTATATGAAATTGGCTAAAGTATGCATGGAATTCGTCTTTGTTATTCATCAGGACCGTTGGTCTCAGTCATCTTGTATCTGTCAAAAATATGGCAAATCTCAGTTAATCCTGGAAAGGTGAGTTTATTTATACAACATTTCCTATAAAGGCAATGCTCGTTTTGGAGAATACGGCTATTTAGAACCCTAAATAATAAAATATGTCTTAATCCAATTTAAAATAATAACTATCAATTGTGTGGTAAGGAAATGTTGTAAGTATAAATAAACTCACCTTTCCAGGATTAACTGAGATTTGCCATAGACCAAAGTTTCAACAAAAACAAATATTTTAGCTGTTTACGCCTCTCGAAACCAAGTTGTCGATCCCAGGGTAGACTCAGCGGAAGAGGCTATACTTCGCAGGGCTATTCTGTTGAGGTATATTTAGATGGAAAAGCCTCCTGTGGTTCGTCGGATTATGTACATAAAACACCTTTTCATTTCGGAGCTTATAAAAATTTAGTTTTTTTAAAGTAGATAATACCGACATTGTTCAAGGCAAGAAATATTTCATTTCGCCGTTGAATTTGAAGTCGGTTGGTACCAAATTAGGCTACAAATTTAATTAAATCAAAACTTTTTAAAAAATACAACCGAATTGAGAACCTGCTCCTTTTTTCAAGTCGGTTGAGAACATTGTTCTTGATTGATGGCGGCTTACTCGTTAGTTAGAGCTTTAAAAAATTCCATCTGCTAAATGAGGAAGTCTTGTCTTCAACTGAGTCTTGTCTTGTCCTGGGACCGGTTACATGATTCCCAGAAACCGTTAAAAATTGTACGATTCGCAATTAACCGGTTTTTTGTTTCAGTGCATGTGTCTGACAAGAGCTCCATTATCAAAATTCAAGCTTCGTGGAAACATTCATTTTCCTTTTTTAAAGGTAGATATATCTTTTATTTATTATAATTTACGGAACCCTAAATAAAAAATACTATGTTCGCCTGGATTAGTAGTGTTAAGATTTTTATGTCAAGTATTTAAACCGGATTCCCCATCATGTCACGACGGAACGCATGCGTTATTTAACTTTTATTGAAGAAAAAATGTACCTACCCCCCGCGATCGCCCCTCCGCTAGCCGCTTTCTTCGATGCGTTTCGCAGATGAATTCGCCAGAGACACTAGTTTTCAAGTAGGACATTTTCGAAATTAAAAAAAATCGGTTCAGTATATTGAGAGATATACAAAAAACAAAACAACAAACGCTCGCCTTTCACGTTAAAAACAAAAGCTCTGTCTCGTAACCCAAAACGATACCAACGAATCCTAAAATAACTTTTCAGTATCTTTATGGTCAATCTCATGGCCAAATAACCAGAAAATTAGCGGGAGGGGTCTATTAACGCCTCCATACTCTTAATACTCTAAGGTATGAACCGATTTTGTTGATTTTTCTTTCAGGTAACCCCACCAACACGTGTTACAGACGCTACAACGGTTACTCCACATCCAGACTGTCCGCCATGCCCTGTTTGTCCTGTATGTTAATTTAAGAAAATTATATATTTAATGTAACTGAAATTATGTTTTATTTCACATAGCTTTCCGCCCTCGGCTTAGTCTGTGGATATTTTCGAACAAAATAAAATATAGTCTATAACACTCAGTGATTGTTTACCCACAAATTATAGAATTTTGTAGAAAAGTAAACACGAAATTTTTTTTTTTAATCTGCATCGATCATGTGACATCTAATGAAAGAGCTCGTTATAATATTAAGGAATACAAATACATTTTTTATATAATTTTAAGAGTCTTATATTCATAATTTGTATGGGGATAAACTAATTCAATATATCTAAGTCACCCATATTTCCTATTAAAAAAAACCATTGAAAAAATAACAGCTATTTCACTTTTTTTTTATTTTTTTTATTTATTTAGCCACCTATAGATAATTACATTTGCATAAATCACATAGTCAACTCACACTTCATATTAAACTCCATTACATAATATATAATAGGTAGGTATACATAACCTTCATCCATTTACAACATAACATAGTTAAATTAGATATAATAATAATCTTTGTAATATAATAATAATAAAAAAAATTGTAGGTATTAATTAAATGAAATCAAAATAAATTATGTCAAATTAAAATAAAAAAGAAATAAATTAAATTAAATCCAATCAAATGAACTCAAATTAATCTATCTATCTATATAGGTCATCCCATTGCTGAGCAAAGGCCTCCCCCATCTTCTTCCAGGTATGTACATCAGCCGTCGCTCGAGTCCAGGTTGCTCCGATCGCGTTGTATTTTTCAATTTCAGAGCGCCAGCGCACCCTCGGCCGCCCTCGACTACGTGTCACGTAGCGCGGACACCACTCCGTACTCTCCCTCGTCCACCTGCCATCTGTTTGTCTCATCACTTGTCCAGCCCATCGCCACTTCATTTTTTTTGCATGTTGAGTCACATCAGTAAGCCTAGGTTTTTCTCTCAGTTCTTTATTGGAAGTTCAGTATTTCACTTAGATATATTAAATAACTACTTAACTATACACTAAGTTACAGTGACACAGGTGGATTATTTACAGAGAAATTGAAAATAGTTTGTCCCAGAGAAAATATGGATATAGAAGCGTTGTGATTGATTTCACAGCAAGCCACCTGACGTCAAGGTGACTAGATACAAACATTATTCCTCTATGGAAAAGACGGAACTATATAGCTTTTTCCCCGGGTTCATTCGTGGTTTTTTTTTAAATAAAATAAGATTTCCGGATTAATAAGTGGCTTACAACAATATTAGAGATGGATAATATAATATACTACCGCGGACTTTCTTGTAGATTATTTCATTCTACACAATTCTTTCCTACATCATTATTTTATATCTCTAACGGATTAGACAGCATGAAAACTCGCTGGGGCTAACTTTCACCCTCACTTCGTTCACTTATACTGTTAATGCTCAGCTCCTAAACATGATAGATGCATGTCCAGTACTCGTAAATCTTCCCGGTGAATCAACCTGTCTAATAATGAAAACCACAAGAAAATCCGTTTAGTAGTTTTTGCGTAAAAGGTCACAGACAGAGAGACTGTAGTGAAGTGAAAAGCTTTTGGAAATTTGAAAAAATCTCCGGAAGTCAAAATACGGAATATTTTATTGATAATACTCGTAATAGTCGTAATTAGATAATTAATAAGCTGATAATATTTTATAACAGATATAGGAAATTAAAGTGAGTAATCATAATTACCTAGCAGCATTATTCTCATAGATAAACATTAAGTCGTAGTGGAGTTACATAATAATTTGCCTTTTAAAAAAAAGTGTGCTTACCGAAAGCAAAAGCACAAGTCACTATAAAAAAAATACTCAAATCATTTAATTTTCAGAATCTGCTTTATATTATATCGCAATTACATAAGACGTCTTAATGTACCTATTTCTTCGAATCATGACAAAAATATATTATAATTTGTTGTTAAGGAAAATGCACTTTATAATTTTATCTGATGTAAATTTTAGCGATATATTATAATTTTTGCCACGCATACCTAATCACTTAAATGCTCACGCCTGTGTATCTCAATGGATGGACCATGCACGTGCCACGATCCTGACATAAATATCTTTCTTCGCCTGTATCCCAGTGGGGTAGACAAAGACTAAGGACTTCCACATGCCACGATCCTGACAAATAAACTACAAAATTTATTAAAATAAAATATTTATGTAAGCATATTCTTATAAACATCACAATAAAGTTTTAAAGCAAAATGTGTTTTAAAGTTATAGTCATAAGATACATAATCACACGGACACATAGTTTATTATAACAGCCTCCATGGATTAGTGGTTTACTTTGAATATCTCGGCTTCGATACCTGAAAAAAAAAACAGTTTTAAATTTTTAACACAATATACTTATTGAAACAAAGAAGGATGAAAGATTGATTAGGTTTATATGGCAGAAGCGAAATGAAATAGGTGTAGGACGGCCATCATATAAAAAGTATTGATTAGAAGGAAAGGAAATGCTGGCATAGGACGACCTAGGTGTAAGACGGTGAACATATAAAAATATTGATTGAAGGCAATGTTAAAAGTACCTAAACACAATCGCCGAGCATGTAATTATGAAAGGTATGATGAATACAAGAGAAGCGAAAGAGGTATGTCAGGATCGTAGCAAATGGCGTTTGATTGTCTCTGGCTTACCTCTTGGGATAAAATAAAAATATATGATAGATAAAAATATGTATTTTTGCATGCGGATGATAGATAGGTACAATTCATTCAATATTCATTAAATGATTATTAAGCAAGAGAAATATGCCAGGATCATGTAGTCTTTGTCTACCTCACCAGTATACAAGCTTCATTATATATACATACCCTATAAATTGGTCCTTGAATCTTTTTGATTATTACTCAAATCTGACTGAATATTACTTGATGAATTATCATCTGATACCTGTGACATGTGTAGTAATTGCAAATGGAAACCTTCATCGGCAAGTAAACTATCATTCATACCATCGTCATTGGCAACTCCTCCAGGATCAGAGGATGACCTGCTTTTTGTCTTTTTCTGCAAAATGGATGACAGTATATTCCTAATGTTATTCTTTGATGTTTTATTGCTTATATCTGATACGCGCGATGATGTTTTACTATCGTTTTTTAATGGAACTTTACTTATTGGAAAGGTACTTAAGCCTGTTTTGGATATGATATCATCTAATGAATCCCTTGGAATGTATGATTGCGTTTCCTTTTCTGTAGGGTTTGTCAGAATTTGGGGTCCTGATGGAATCTCTGATCTGTAATATGCTATATCATTGTTGCAATACTTCTGTTGTTTACTCTTCTTGTTGTTAACGTAGGAATGACAATTAATTTCTTTTTCTGATTCTTCTTGTGTAAACACTAAGCCTGTGTTGGATGTATTTTTAGACACAAACAATTTACGTGAAGATCCATCTATGAAATGGTTAATGGTTTCTTTTTCTGCTACAACTGTTTTATCTGTTTTGTTTAGTACAGGGTCCAATTTAGATTTTTCGTTTTCAAATTTCAGCGAAACCGGTTCATCTTTATTTTTTTTGTTATCCGATATTTTGCTATCCTTTACTTCATACCTATCTTTATTACTTTTATTTAGTTCGTAATCATATTTAGAATGGTGTAATGTAGGATTTTCATCGGTTTGTTGTGTTGAGTGTTGTACTAGAATATCCTTTTCTGGGATCAAGTTAGATTTGAAATTGTTATACGTTTTCCAGTCTCGTCGATTTAAGTATTTAGTTAATATATCATCAGATAAACATTTCTTAGTCGCTTCTGGTGTTAAAGGATTGTGAACTGATTTGTAATAACTATATCTGAAATTGTTTTCTTGATTATTAGATGATTCACTTTGATAATGGAAATCAGTTGTTTCAGTGTCAATGCTACTCGTTGGTATTAGAGGAGTGGTCACAGTTGCATCTTGGCGGTAATTGAAAAACTTATTTTCAATTTTCTTTTTATTCTCTCTGAAACACTTGCATTTCATTCCTAAACACCTCGCCATTAGTACGATTAGACAACATTGAACAACAACAATCCATAAAACAACAAGTAATAGCGTGTTTCTTGATATGAATGCCACAGCATCGTGAACAACCGAGTGCGATTCTTTTGATGTAACATGAAGATCAGAATATATCCCGATCGGTGGCTCAGTAAATTTACGAGGCGACTTTATAAGTAAAATCTCTTTCGGTTGTCTAGAAACATTTGTAATATTTCTCAAAATTAAGTCTGGATTTCCAATACCTAAGTCGATATCAGTCATAGAGTCTTTAAGATTTGCACATTTATTGATTCTTGGATCATAAACCACATCTGGTTCTTCATTTGTTAGATCACTTGGAATACAATTGGGTGCACTTACACATCGTTTAAGTTTTTTATTGTAATAAGGTCTGTATCCATTGTAAGCTATATCACAGTTCACAGGAGCACAATTATTGGAACCGTCTTGGTCAACAGTAGAACACTTTTTTGTGGATTTACTATTTTTGTTTGTACCGAATCTAACTTTAACTGAGTTTCTCATTACTCTATCAGCTTCTTTTATTCTTGAGTCTATATTAACTATACAAGATCCTAGCTTACCAACAAAATCAACAATAGGTACAACAACTGAATACACTTTTTCAGAGTTAGGATCTATAACTCCCATATGTCCTCCATAAGCTTTCAGAAATTTACAATTAATGTTTAGTGGTTTATTTTCAACAACACAACACTTATTTGAATTCAGTTCAATATTATAACCATTGGTGCTTGATGTATTATTCACATTAATAAGAAGTGTTATAGCCACACCACATATAGATTCGGGTTTGATACCCGTCCCAGTAATTCTTAATTCAGAATTCTCTTTAGTGAATGATTTTGTTACACATAAATAAAGATATATAAAACTTAATATATGTAAATTATCGTAAAAATAAAACATCTGTCAAAGATATTGTTGATAGATTTTGCCATATTCCTCTGCTTGTCAAAGTTTTTGATACATTGAAAAATGATGGATGACTTTTTTTGCAAAAAGAGGTTGTCTTCTATGTCATTTGGCCGATTAATAATCATATATCCTTCCATCTATTCCATCAGGACATCCAAAAGTCGATATATTGATTTTTTTTCGATCATCATAATTTATAAATACTAGCTTTACATAAGAATGTATTCCGAAAGTGGACCACGGTTTTTTATTATTAAAAACTATGTACTAGGTACATAATCCCACAAAGCACACTATTCCATCTAAATATACCTCAACAGAAATGGCCACTCATTAGGCCTCACAAATACCATCGGTTAAAAGATGCGTACCCTATGACCGATAGTATCATTCTTATTTTCGATTAAATTCATGCTTAAATTAGATTTAATATTCGCTGTTACACAAGTCAGCCCTAAATAGGCCTATTTAAAAGTTCGTGGTCTGTTTGTACGTAGTCTAGCAAAGGCCCTGACATATTCTACTTATCTAATCAATTTATATTTTTAGAAACAGATTTTATTAAATTTACTTACATTTTATCATTTCTATGCATTGCATAATTAATGCAATTTCCAGCTGGACAATGGTCCTCAACTACGCCACTGCGAAAAATATCTTGCCAAGTTTCGTTAACCCATTCTTGACCAGGTCGTTGGAACAGTCGCGATATTTCTTTGCAAAGTTACTCCTGATTTATCCCAATTTGCTAGAGATGCATTAGAAAGCGCTAGAATAAGTGCAAATAAAATACTTACCAAAAATTTTTTAGCTGTTGTTATCAGAGTTGCATGGAACTGAAATAATCAATTACAAATAGGTACGTATCATAATTATATCATTTGGAATTTAATTAGTTACAATTTAAATGTGTGGTATCAAATGAATTGGCTTCATGAGCCGGTTTTATAGATATACTACAACATTCAGTACCTTTCGGCCCCCTGTTTTCTGAAAATCCTAAAAATATTTTCAAAATACCAAGTTAGGTCTTCAAGTAGGAGACAGTTTTGTAATTTTTTCTAAAACATACGCCAAATGTCTCTTAATATACTCGTATCTTAATGTCACAAACTCGGGTATGGAAAGACCGAAACATTATCCCACAAGACTAAAGTGAGACTAGTGCGGACGCTGATCTTCTCTATCTCCTTCTACGGAGTTGAATCCTGGACTATCAGAATGAAGGAAAGAGGCAAAATTGACGCTTTCGAGATGTGCTGTTGGAGACGCATGCTGGGCATTCTATGGACCGCTTACAGGACGAACGTCTTCATTTTCAGCTAACTCAGAATAACGATAAAGCTGTCTCTGCTTCCAACGCATCCTCAACTAGTCATGTTGCTCGCAAAAGCCCTGATAACATTGAAAAGCTAATCGTGCTAGGAAAAAGCGACGGAAAAGATCACGCGGCCGATCACCTACACGATGAGCAGACCAAATAAATTCACTGACCGGTCTGCCGCTGTTTGTGGCCATGGGGACTGCCCAGGACCGGGGCACATGGAGGCGTATTGCCCAGAAAGTGATGAACTCTACCTCTTCATGATAGACACAACCTTCGAAGATACCGACTATGAAGAAGATAAGTAGTTTTTATTTATTGTTTGTTTGTAATATAATAAAAGGTGTTGGAATGCCTAAAAAATTGATCAAAATTAAAAGATTTTTCTGTCAGTATAATATAGTACATCTGTCCACTAAGATCCATGATGGATTTTTTGTAATAGATAGGATGCCCTGTGTTATTTAAGAGGTGGCACAATAAAACAACATATTTATCTGCTCTGCAAAACAATCACACTTCTTGTTTATTATTCCTTTAATTTTTATATTTTGTTCACATTTTTTATTTATATAATTTTCCAGTTATCATAGAAGGAACAACAGCTTTTAATTTTCTTTCTGTACATCTTTGCTCCGACGAGTGGTAGACCGCTCGGTCATGACCAATCTTCGTTTTTGCGTTCTTCTATGACACCTTTAATTTGTATTTAATCAAAACCACATTTCTCTGCATATTCCATTAGAATCTGGTCTATAGCCAGCTGGACATTGATTTGGAACATTAACAATTTTTCTTGACGGATCCTTTCCATTCATATTGACACCATCTACTAATTCCACTTCATCATCAGGGACTTCCCGTTTAGATAAAGATTTGGTAATAGCATTTGATAACAGTTCTTTTATGTTTATACATTTTCCGTTGATAACTTTCCCAAATGCACACTGCACTGGTTCTCTGTAAATAAAAATAAATTGTATTAACGTGGGTGGTCTTAAATTCCTGCGCATCACTTGGGAACGGCTAAACCGATTTGGCAATTTTTTTAAATGTTCGTAATTGACTGAATATAATTGGAAAGCTAGTCTAAAATAATTATTAACCTTCTGAAAAAAAAAAATTGGGTTAGAGTTAGAAAAAAAGTACTAAAAATGTAATCTTTCAAAAAATAAATATACATTGCTTCCATTACCAAATAAGCATCGGATACACATCCTCTCATACACCCCTCCCGTCATGTAAATTCTATTACTCAATATTTCATTCTTCATTCTTTCAAATCACGTTTTAAAATATTGCGCACTCCGTTTGATAAACACTTTAAATTATACATAGTTCATTAACATAATAGATAAATGTGCTTTATTTATATCAATTTCTTTGATGTGACGCAAGAGATAAAAACTATTGTTTGTATTGCGAAATATATTTTTCAAATTATACGGCAAATTCAATGTCAATTGTAGGTGATTATATTTTAATTGTAATTAGATTGTCAGAGTTTAATGAAGGTGCCAAGCATTTAAAATACTTAAAAAAAAACAATATAAATCAGACGCAAAGAAAAGTACTGACTAACCAATACAGACTAAGACAGATACAAAACATTAGTAACATTTGTAACAGAGATACAAAAAAGCATCTGGCATTAAGATTAATTTGATTGAAAGAATAAAATGGATTTATATATATACTAGAAGAAAATTGTATACATCGAACATTAGATATATCTTGATTATAGAGATAGAAGATTTATATACCATAGAAGAAAAATAAGTGCAAAATTTCACTAATGTCATTGCATTGTCTTTTGAATAATAACGTCACAACAAAAAGCTAAATTGATTCTTACAGATAATACAAAAGGTTATGTATCAAAAGAACAATAATACGCACCATATAAATGTGAAAGCAGCTTTACTTACTTTTACCTAAAGAGTATCCTGATGAACCAGTGACTTCACGGGGATCCCCTGGGGGATCCTGGTGGCCCAAATGGAAAGAACAGACGACTATAATTAAAATAGACAATGGGAAAAGACCAGTGCAAATAAGTAGTAAAATATTATGGACTCTGTCACAAGATATTTGAATATTTTGAGATGTGATGCTGGAGAATCGTGGAAGGAATAACTATGAAGATAGACGACCTTTATCGAAACGAGACGATTGTTATCAACAATAGAAATCAGAAAAAGAAATAATATGTTCGTCTGACATTTTATAAAGAACGTCACTGAAAGAAAGACAGGTAAGGAGAGGCTTTCCACCTCAGATCAGCTTTCCACTTTGATCAAGTGAAGAAAAAAGAAAATTCCTGTCGTACCGGGAGGTAAAATTACGGGCGGAGAATAAAGAGAGTAGCGATTACTACGCTGATGATTTTATGCATAGGTATTTAAGGGACCTTGGCAGTCGGCCATTTTACTTCTGTCAAAAATATGGCAAATCTCAATTAATCCTAGAAAAATTAGTTTGTACAACAATTTCAACTCAAATTGCTTATAGTTATTATTTTAAATTTGATTAAGCCATATGTTCATTATTAAGAGGATCGTGTAGCTCAGGGTACGCAGCGAAATAGGTATTTAGCAAATCATATTCTGTCTCAAGCGCGCTCTTCCCACGGGCATCAGTGCGACAGAGAGCACTGCAGCTCGTGAGTGTTCGTAGGTATGTTCGTCGTTGAAAATTGCGTTTTGGGCGAAAACGATTTACACCTACTAAACTATAACGAAACCTTATAATTTTGGTGTCAAACGTTTTAGCAGATTATAATCTACGTACGTAATTTTTGCTTTTTTTGAAATTTTTCTTTGTTTCTCAAATACAGACGGTTTATTACGAGCAAGTTATGAACCAAAAAAACCGAGATTTGAGGGGCTTATAACTTTTGACCTATTACGAATTTTGAAAAAAGGAAAAAATACGTACGTAGTTTTTCATTATGTCAGTAACATATTACAAAATCGTTAAAATTAAATAATATTTAGGGGTAGTAAAACGTTTTCTCCGTTTGTATGGACATGGACGCGGTACACTACACTCTTAAGAGTTCTAAATAGACAGTGTTTTTAAAACGCAATAGCAATGTTTGTTTTAAAAACTACGGCTATTTCCAAATAAAATATTTTTTCTAGGATTCATTGAGATTTGCTATATTTTTGACATATTTTTAACGTTTAACATTTAACACGAAGAAATTAACTTGATAATTGCAAAATTAATGTGATTTACTTACATATCATTTCTAATCCAAACTTCGGTGCATTTTCCATTGATCCATTCGAATCCAGGGGGACAATTGGGGGGTACAGTCACAATATTATTTGGCTGCCAATTTTCCGGAGCTTCCACGACTTTTCTGCCAAAAGGTATAGGCACAGATTCGACATTGCGATTCCATACATCTCTGCATCTTCCGTCGATCCATTGTTGTCCAGGTGGACAATTCGGTGGTACCGTCACCACATTTCGGTGCCAATCATTAGGAGGAATTGTCACTCGGATCCAAACTTCTCTGCATGCGCCGTTTATCCATTCAAAACCAGGCGGGCAATTCGGTGGCACTGTGATAATATTATTAATGTCGATTGATTGTTCTTTGACTTCCTCCATATTCGGCATTACTTCTCTGCATCTTCCATTAACCCATTGAAATCCCGCTGGGCAGTTCGTTGGAACAGTAGCCACATTCTGGGCACCGACTTCATTATTGAATGGATGCGCATTAGTCAGCGCAAGTATAAGCGCAAAAAAAACACTTACTATCATATTTTTTTTGTTTTTTTTGTGCTGCTGTGTGATGTTGGAACTCGAATGATCAATTTACAATAAATTACATGTATATACTTAATTGATTAAGCCTGCATGGATGCCTCTTGTCAAGGATTAAGAAAATAGAAAGAGAGAAGTGTATATATTGCACTGGGGAGAACGAGATGGGTGGTAATCTATTAGGGTACCGTGGAATTGGTTAATGGATATTGAGTTTTGTTGAGTTGTTTTTAACGGGGAATTACCGATAGATATTAAATATTATGAAACCAACATCTATGTAGCGTAGTCAGCTGTGATGGATTGTGGTTGACTGCAGTGCGGAATCACATGCCGTGATGTGGAAATGACATGTAGTCAGTGGGAAGTGGAAGTAGGACGCGGGGTCATGTATCATGCTCATACGGGGTCACCAATATAGAAATGGCAATACAAAACATCCATAGAGTCGAATACGCGTGTCGCCGGAATTTTTTATATATGCCAATCTATTAAATATTTATTGGCTGCAGTACCCCTACCCCTACCACTACAACGATTTGAAAACGGATGGCGAACCGTACGTTACAAGAAATGGACGAGTCCGAACGACGAGGACCGTACGGCAGCGCGCCGGCGATTGGACAAATGAGTGGGCACCTTAAGACATCTATCGGCTTGATGTGCCGCCACAATATCATTTAATTAATCACAACGGAACCTTCGTTTTAAATATATATAAACATCAATTAGGTATTGATTATCTGAATATTCTTAGAAGATAATGTTTTTGATAAGTCTTACCAAGTACCAGACAAAGGATTTGATAAGATATAACGTTATAATTAAGTTAGCAAATATTAATTGAAATTATGGAATTTCCGATAATGTAATTTTCACAACACTTGTTATCTAGCCCTAATTGTGCTAAAAATTGCCTTCAAAACCACAGGAAAACAAAAAAGAGACGGATCACGCCAGTCGATGGAGTGAAGCCCGAATACAAGCCTCCCGACTGTTTTTATACATTCAAGTACCTATCGCGCGACGTATACCTATTTATACATTTATGCCATGGCTGGGATCGAACAGATCTGCCTACCCCTTTTAGGATAAAAGACGTGATGATAGATAGATATAATTCACAAGTACCTAATTCGACAAAAAGAGGATTTTCCATCTAAATATACCTACATCAACAGAACTAGCCACTCGTTGGGTATAGCCTCACAAATACCATCGGCTAAAAGAGGAAGACTTGATCTGGGACCGATAGGCGGTAGTCCGTGAAAAAAAAAATTACATGTTTTAAGTTAAATCCGACAAAGATTTTGTGTAGATATTAAGAAGGAATTTGGTAACACAAATAATTTTGTTATTTACATACATTTATTTAAAAATGGCAATATAATATTTTGTACAATATTCATGTATTTACATCATTAGGTATTCCTAAATATTATTGGAATAATTCATAGGCAATATAAAGATAAATTAAGAATGGAAGTCCCTGCATCGATGTGAAATGGGGCGACTACCATCAAGCACACATTTTCGTAAGGTCGTATCGGACAATTATGTTTACGCGAACAACTAATGAAATCAAACGAAATATTCCCAAGCGCAGACGATTTTATAATGATAAATTTTGTTTTAATTGTAAAATTGAAGATTATATTTCCCTCTAATGACGAAAAATAAACAAACAAATCACAATTAAATGTTTCTTCTAAAATTAGACTAATTTATTTCTTTTGTAAAAGACGCCATCTATTGGAGATCAGTTGAACTATGACAATACTTCGCACGGGTCATCTAGAATTGTATCGCCTTCGCTTGTATTTCGTCTGATTTAATTGATTTAAGGCGGACTCCCATATCTTATTTATTAGTAGGTAGGTATGTAATTTATGTAAGTTACAAATTATTATGCGATTGATTTAAATATTGTATCTGTACATTTTGAGTTGTCACTAATTTAACACTGTTTTAATATTACAGGGTAATCATTTCTGATGTCATTTTTTACAAATATAATTTTGAGAAAACTTTACCTAGCCGGTTTTTTACAATAACTTGTAAAGTTGAAAATACATTAAACGATCTTTACCTTTTATTTAATAAATCTAATATAAAATATCGAATAATTATATTTATACATTTTTTCCAATTTAACTTAAACATATAAACTAAATATATGGTTTAACTTGATTCATTAAAAATTGTAGGTAATTGAAAATTAAGAAAAGTAGTGTACAGGTCGCGCAACGTATTATGAGCACAATATAGTACCCACACTAATAGAATTTTAGAAATATACGGACCGATTTTCGGATTTGGTTATTGGCAATTTTGGGTTACAATATCGGCCGATGAAATTACGTGTTTTTGGCGCACGCACGCCTCACACACAAAAATTGTGTGTAGACTGTAGATGTGTTGTTCTGGACACGTTGAATAAATGAAGGATTGATTCAGAAAGATTGACTAAAAAAGTATATAAGTAGGTATGGCAGAAGTGTAGGTACTTTTATTTAAAATTAAAAAAAAAATTATCGAAGGCAATGTTAAAAGAGGTATGCCAGGATCGAGGCAAATGGCATTCAATCATCTCTGCCTACCCCTCTTGGGATAAAAGGCCTGATAATAGATAGATAGATACCTAGATCTATTTGCATCATTTTTTAATGAATCAGATTATATTGTATATGTATGTAAGAGAATATAGAAATGATTTGAACATGTCAAACAAGATTCAAACTTTATTTAAATGAACTACCAATTAAATTTGGTCGGTTTATTTTTATAGGTAATGATGGCAGAAGTTGTCAACATTTGAATTTAATGTTCTTTGTTAAGTTACTTATGGAAAAAAAATTAAAAACAGGGCGTACACTAAAATCCATTCCCTTACTTTATATCTAATAATAAAAAAAAATACTCTCTTTAGATTTATATTGTATTTACATACATTAAATCTAAATTAAAAATACTTTATATAATATCTTTATATGTTATATATAGGTAATAGATTTGTCAGAGAGTGACAAATATAGTTTTAGCAACTCTAAACAAATGTCGCTAGTATCGTATGTTTTTAGGGTCCGTGGCTATCGGCCATCTTATATCTGTCAAAAATATGGCAAATCTCAATTAATCCTAGAAAAATTAGTTTATTTATACAACATTTTCAACTCAAATTGTTGATCATTATTATTTTTTATAATTTAGGGTTTTAAATAGGCGTAGTTTTTAAAACAAACATTGCTATTGCGGTTAAAAACTCATTTTTCTAGAATTAATTGAAATTTGCCATATTTTTGACAGAAGTAAGATGGCCGACTGCGACGGACCCTTGAATCAATTTTTTTTAAATATATTTTATGAATCAAACGAAATATTTTGATTTGATTCATTAAACCCTAATAAATATGACACTAGCATCTATTGGTTTATTACCTTCGAGTAACGCGAAATCTTGTATAGGCCAAAAATAATTTCTCGTTCGTCCAGTAAATATACAAATTAAAAACTTATAAACAAACAAAGAATACTCCAGAAAATCTTTAACATTAACAAAGAAAATAAGCAAATCAGAGTATAATGAGCATATTTCAATTTCCTATGCCTACTTAGACCTTCTGGAATCGTTTCTAGTGGATCCTGCAGCAGATATCTCCTAACACCCTTAACATAAGTACAGAAATATTGATCCCAATCTATGCAATTTATATTAAATCCGTATATATGTTTGTCAGCTTTCGACATTCCTTCATATAACTTTTGCGTATTGTCGTCGATGAATTGCCATTCTTTCAGAGCAAACCACGAAATGATGACGGCGAATTTCTCGATTTTTGCGTAAGTTTTTCTTAACCTGTGAAAGATAAAGTTTGTTTTAAGTTCAAGCAAAAAGTACTGAACAAATTTTGTTGCGCTTTTCACTATTAGATAGGTTAATTCACCGGGAAGGTTTACAAGTGTTAAACATGGACCTATCATGTTTAGGAGCTGAGCATTAACAGTATTAGAACTGACCACTCTTTAGAATTTAGAATTTATTTTCCATTGAGTACCCTGGGTACGATAACCGGTTCCGGGAGCCATAAAGTAACCCGTGAAAAAGAGTAAATTTAAATCATAATAATAATCTACATATCTCCTTTAATACTTTTTCAAAATTAAATCTATACTAATATTATAAAGAGGAAAGATTTGTATTTTTGTATGTTTGTACGTTTGTTACGAATAAACTCAAAAACTACTGGACGGATTTTGATCATTCTTTCACCATTAGAATGCTACATTATCCCTGAGTAACATAGGCTATATACCATCACGGCATGACGAAGGGAACGGGGTGGGCAGAGGTGAACATGACAAAAGCTATGTATGAAGTGTATGTTTGCCAACATTCTGAACAACACGTACGAAGTCGTGGGAAACAGCTATGTTTGATATTTTGAAGATTATATTCCCCTTTAATGACGAAAATAATCAAAAAAAATTTTTTATGTTTCTTTTAAAATCAGACTAATTTATGTGTAAAAGACGCCATCTGTTGGAGATCACTTGAACTAACGGTGCGAAGTAGTATTTTTTATTTGTCTTTTACATTTTGGTTAAATTAAAATATTATTCACTAGCTATCCGTCCCCGGCTCCGCCCGTAGATATTTTCGAACAAAATAAATATAATGTCACGCAGGGATATCGTGAAAGAATTTTTAGAAAGAATATTACCTCTTTATAATATTAGTATAGACTTATTATATAAAAAAATATATTTTTTTACATATTTTTCATTAAAACAATAAAAACTGACAGTTTTTTTTTGTAATATATTTTTTTTTGTATGTGTAGCGGTACTTACATGGGTTTTTTTCCAATCATCATAAGAAATCCATCAACTAAGTATGCAGGTATCCAATGCAGTAATATGCAGAAAAATATATGGACAAATTTGGATTCGTTTAACATGAACAAGTAGTACCACATCGTTTTTACAGGTGGCACTTGAAACCCGTAAACTTCATTGTAGTGCATGAATGTTTCTGAAAAAAAAAAACAAAAATATAAATTAAAAAACAATTAAGTATATCAAAAGCTACTGAACGCATTTTGTTGCGGTTTCCATTATTAGATAGGTTGATTCTAAGGAAGCTGTTTATCATGTTTAGGAGCTGGTCATCTATACTAATATTATAAAGAGGAAAGATTTGTATTTTACATTTATTTGGAAGGCTACATTATCCCTGAGTAACATAGGCTATATACCATCACGGCATGACGACGGGAACGGGGTGGGCAGAGGTGAACATGACAAAAGCTTCGTTTGAAGTGTATGTTTGCCAATATTCTGAAATAGTCACGTGCGAAGTCGTGGGAAACAGCTATTAACAATATTAGCGAATCAAGTCGGGGAAAGAGTTAGCCTCAGCGAGTTTCATGGCGTTTGCTGTCTAATACGTCAGAGATATAACAAAATTATGTAGGAAAGAATTGTGTAGAATAAAATGATCTACAAAAAAGTTTATGGTAGCATATATTTATCTCTAATATATATGTAGTTACAAGGGTATTTGTGTAGGTATCTGAAATCGGATTTACCAGAACTATTACATAGGTGTACTTTTGACGCCAAAGATAAAAAAACCGGCCAAGTGCAAGTCGGACTCGCGCACGAAGGGTTCAGTACCATTATCTATAAAATCGCCAAAAATAATCACGTTATTTGTATGGGAGCCCCCTTAAATATTTATTTTATTCTGTTTTTTAGTATTTATTGATATAGCGGAAACAGAAATACAATCATCTGTGAAAATTTCAACTGTCTAACTATCACGGTTCATGAGATACAGCCTGGTGACAGACGGACAGACAGACAGACAGACGGACGGACGGATAGCGGAGTCTTAATTAGTAATAGGGTTTCCGTTTTTACCCTTTGAAAATCTAAACAAAAACCCTGTCTTAAAAAAGCAGCCATGCAAAAACTTACCCCAAGTGATTGGATTCTGTGTACCGGATACATAGTTATAGACGACAGGATCTGCCTCTTCTGACGGCACCTCTTCATGGTTACCCTTACAGTCCTTAGAAATATTCCATGCTGCCGCGAGCAGAGTGTTCACCACCATATCGCCTGGTACTAAATCTGCATGACTAGATTTTCTAGCGTTCAGTGTATGTAGAAGACCTAACGTAGCTCCCACGACCACCTGGAATTAAAAGGTTTTGAGTTGAAAACACACCTTATTTTTTGAAATAAGTGACATATGTCAGCTTTTCTGTAAAATAATTGGGAGTAAAATCAAAAATTACTGAATTGAACTTCAATTTTGTGACGATGGATTTCTCACTAGGTAGGTAGCGTTATAGGACGCACGCCAAAATCGAAGCCTTCTTTAGGATCACTCTTGTGTCTTTCACAGCTTATTTCTTGACTTGATACATATTTCATGATCCATATATAGCGAATTTTGACTTTGGGAATTAATTTTAGGGGTAAAATAAAAAGTTATATTTTTTAATTGCTTCATGCGATGTAGTTATATTGTGGCATATATCCAAACTTTAAAAAAAATTCTTACCCCTGTTGGTCCATAAATGTTATCTATCCATCCTGATACTGGATCTCTAGCAGTACCGATTACTGAAAAAAAAATTAAAAAATAAACGAATAAGACATTAGGCCTCTCACTCAGGTATTTCTTTTCTTTTTCTTTCCTCAAAAACCTAAACCTCATTATTCCTATCTTCATTCATATTTATCAAGGAGTGTAAAAAAATCATCTCCAAACGGATTACGAATTTTGGTAGGTACCTACGTATTAAATGTTATCCTTTAAATATAAATTAGTAGAATAAATACAAGCGTCGAAAATATTCAAATATTATAACAAATTACTTATTTTCGGCGCTTGCAGTGGAAACAATGGGTCTACCGAAATGAAAATATTCTTGAAAAATTTAGGTACGAGACTAGTCCACGCCTCGGGTGACCTAAAGGCTGGCTCTTACCTCGCTCAAAGGATCAGTTTAACCATTCAGCGAGGTAACGCAGCCAGTGTTTTGGGAACCATGCCACAGGGAGGGGTTCTGGAAGAGGTATTCTTTTTATAATTTGTATATATAGTTTTTAAATATATTATTTATTTAATACTATACATTTAAGTTATGATGTAAATATGTAAATTAAAATTTAAAAAAAAAGAATAAATACATAGGTTGGGTTTTTTTTGGGGCTTAAAAAATCGGGAGTAAAAAAAACCACTTACTTATTGAAGGACGAACCATAGCTACAGGCATTCCTTTGCCATAAGTCAAAACTGCATTTTCTGCCACCGCTTTTGTAAACACATATGTATTGGGGTGATCGCCTAATAATCTAAAAAAAAATAAAAAAAGTCAGTGGGGTAGACAGAGACTAAGGACCTCCACATGCCACGATCCAGACATATCTCCTTGTTAACATACATATACTCACGCCTGTATCCCAGTGGGGTAGACAGAGACTAAGGACCTCCACATGCCACGATCCTGACATATCTCCTTGTTAACATACATATACTCACGCCTGTATCCCAGTGGGGTAGACAGAGACTAAGGACCTCCACATGCCACGATCCTGACATATCTCCTTGTTAACATACATATACTCACGCCTGTATCCCAGTGGGGTAGACAGAGACTAAGGACCTCCACATGCCACGATCCAGACATATCTCCTTGTTAACATACATATACTCACGCCTGTATCCCAGTGGGGTAGACAGAGACTAAGGACCTCCACATGCCACGATCCAGACATATCTCCTTGTTAACATACATATACTCACGCCTGTATCAAAGTGGAATAGACAGAGACTAAGGACCTCCACATGCCACGACCCAGACATATCTCTCTTGTTTACATACATATACTCACGCCTGTCTACCAGTGGGGTAGACAAAGGCTTGTAAATTGACTTACCCTTTCGTGATATCTTTCAGCACTTTATCATCAACATTTTCGACCAAGTCGATCAAGTTGTCGACGGGTATTGGTGAATTGTAAAATTTTTCTTCGATAACTTTTAGTGGGCAGTAACTGAAAAAAAAAGTTTTTTTATTACTAGGTCATTTCTCTTAAAGAAGTGACACATCTAGGTCCATTAAATATAAAAGTGTCGTGTCGCTGATTGACTGACAATCAACGCACAGCCTAAACCACTGCAGATGTAAATATGAAAATTGGAAGGTATATTTCTAAGGGGGTGTAGAGGCGCAGTAATAAAGGATTATGAAATGTAAAAAACATCACAGTCAGAGACAAAATTCCGGAAGAAATTATCTTTCCAAATTTCGAATTGCAAATCGAATTCCCGGGCCTCAGCCAAACACCCGATCCATAGTCCATACTATATCGACCATACATAATATTATATCAACATGAACATATCAATAAAACTATGAAAAATATAAATGTGTTCCGTTATAATTTTTCGTCATTACAGGAAAAAATAATCTTCAAAATGGCAAATCAAACATTAACTTTGAGAAATAATATATAGAGATAATTTTTTTTTTTTTTTACTTTTCATTATTTAATTTGACAAAATTTACGATTTACACAATTAAACGTTTCAGAAATTGATAAATGTAAAGTTATGAATATAATATAAAATTAACATTAAACTAAAACTTATAAATCATATAAACAAAAAAAAAAGAGTTAATATGTCATGAAAAATATCCCTTCTAAATGTTCGCCTTGTGGCATGGTGCCCAAGATGCTGGCGGCGTTACCTCGCTGCACGGCTATACTGATTCTTTGAGCGAAATAAGCACCAGCTCTGGGGTTACCAGGGGCGAGAATTAACCTTTTTGAAATATTGAATTTTAAATGACCATTTTCTATAAAAACGGCAAAAAATCACGTTTGTTGTATAGGAGCTCCTCTTAAATATTAATTTTATTATTTATTTTTAAAGTGAACATATAACTAAATATTCTGTGAATATTTCAAGCGTCTACCTGTTGCCGTTATCAATATCGAGCAAAAACGAGCAAAAAAATCACTTTTGTTGTATGGAAGCCCCCTTAAATATTTATTTTATTCTGTTTTTTAGTATTTGTTGTTATAGCGGCAACAAAAATACATCATCTGTGAAAATTTCAACTGTCTAACTATCACGGTTCATGAGATACAGCCTGGTGACAGACAGACGGACGGACAGACGGACAGCGGAGCCTTAGTAATAGGGTTTCCGTTTTTATCCTTGGGTACGAAACCCTAAAAAGTACAAAGGTTGAACGTCGATTTTTGGAAAATCATCGGCCATGAGCAGGCCCCCACCCAAGGGTCGCTAATGCTCACGAGCTCCATACCTCACGATAAGAGCTGTTTCTGGTTGTTCGGTTTTTATTTAATTTAATAAAAAAAAATATACAAATTTTGTTTTTAATTGTTACCTGACCTCCACTACTAATGTGAAATTTTAAAAACCACGATTAAAACAATATGGTCTAGGATTTTCTTAATCTGCCCCCCTCTATATAGAATCCTGGCTACGCCCTTGCCCCCACCACAATTAAGCCTACAAGCCGCCATTCATGTTCATCCGGCCTTGCTCATGTGTGCATGAAACGAGTTCTGCAGTTTTTCGGAAATATTGCATGAAGAGCGTCAAACGATGGTCCGAATAAGTGTCCAAAACCTGGACACAGCCCTTCATCAGGAGGAAGATAACTGAGGAGATGTTTCGGAGTCAACCGACTGCTGTGTATGAGTTGTGCCAATGTTTGTCCTGATTTGGCTCCGAAACGGCTTTATGGATTTTGATGAAACTTTCAGGGATCATAGTGTGTACGTAGACTTAGAATTTACTTATTGTTTCATCTCGATATATTAAAGGGTTCCGAAGATAAATAAAAAAATATTTTATATGTCTTTAGTTACCTGTAAGCTGTTGAAGTATGAACAAACGCTCTCAGTTTTTTGCAGGTTTTCGCAATTTTTAACATTTCCCTTGTACCTCGAACGTTTATAAATACTGCTGTTTTTAGGGATTCGTCAAAACGCACTGTAGCTGCGCCATGGAAAATTATGTCAACCTGCGAAAAAAAGGGTAAATCATTATTTTTATGGGTCTATGGATACCTAACTTAGAATGAAAGAAAGAAAGAAAGAAAGATATTTAATTGCAGAAAGCCTAGGCACTTTCACCAGATTCCTGGTATGCAAAATATAGAAAGTGGCACATTATTAGGAACTTCCAATTACCAGCGCCAGCCAATACTACATCAAGATTACATCACATATGACACCAATACATTATATTCCAAATTGGTTATTTTCACCAATTCACATGACCAACGGGGCTGGCTCTTATTTCGGTCAAAGAATAACCATTGCCATCTAACGAGGCAATGCAGCCAGTCTGTTGGGTACTCTCCCAGTAGATAGCGATTTACATGAAATGTTTTATTTGTAATTTAGTAGGTATTTAAGATATTTTTAATACCTATTTCTATATGTCAAACCCTAACCAATTTTTTTCTAAAAAAAACCAGAACCTATATACTTAAAAAAAAACTAACCCCTTTTCCTTGTAAAAAAACCCTAATCTATTTTCTTTTCGCGTGTCTTTCTAAAGTGGCTGATATATTTTTCGGGATAAAAGTACGAACCGATTTTTCGATTTTAATATCTTCACTGTGTTACCAAACCATCTGCGAAAGTGTGTTTATTTGTCCATCGTTCACTTCAAAATGGAGAAACGGATCGACTTGATTTTTTTTCTCAGAGATAATAGGCTGGAAAGCCTACTTATCATCCATACAATTAGAGGCTTTTCCATCTAAATATAGAACTGGCCACTCGTTAGGTATAGCCTCACAAATACCATCGGCTAAACGAGTGAGACTTGGTCTTCCGCTGGGTACTCTGGAACCGTAACACGGTTTCGGAAGCGGTAAAAGTGAAGAAAAAAAATTCTTCGATCGATTATAATCTTGTAACATTTCTAAAATTACCACGGGCAAAGCCGGGGCAGAAAGTTAATAATAATTAGGAAATACCAACCTCTTCACTCAATAGTTTTCTATTTTCGTCACTAACGCCAACATGTGGTAAAGAAATATCACCTTCTATCACATGGATTTTGTCCAGAAAATTATGTTGCTCCTTCCTTAGTTTATCATATAACTGAAAAAATAAATTTAAATCGTATTGACCGCATGTGAACGATGTCATTAAGTAGTAATTAGAGAAGAATGCGGAGTAAAAGATGTTGTGACTAAAATGAGGGAAAGTAGTTTACGCTGGTTTGGTTTGGACATGTTGAAAGAATGAAGGATGAAAGATTGACTAAAAAGGTTTATATAGGCTGAAGTGAAAGGAAATGCTGGCAGAGGACGACCTAGGTGTACTTATATTGAACATTAAAAAAAATATTGATCGATGGCAATAATAAAAGTACACACAATCGCCGAGCATGTATGAGAGGTATGATGAATATAAAGGAAGCGAAAGAGGTATGTCAGGATCGTATAGCAAATGGTATTCGATTGTCTCTGCCTATGCCTCTTGGGATAAAAGGCGTGATGATAGATAGACAGATTAAATGAGTCTTACCACATCATCAAACTGCTCTTGTAATCTCTTTTGTATTTCTTTGTTCTTCTTTGGACGTGCAAGGAAGAAAATTTTTTTAACCTCTGGGCAGGATCTGAAAAATAAAGCAATAATAAAATTTAAAAACTTACTTTAGGCTTTTCCATCTAAATATACCTCAACAGAACTGGTCACTCATTAGCCTCAAAAATACCATCAACTAAAAAAGGGAGACTTGATCTTCCGCTGGGTACCCTGGGACTGATAAAACGGTTTCTAAAGCTGTAAGACAACCCGTAATAAAAAAAACCTTCCAGTCCTTAGGAAAGACACTCCGTGGTTTTGAATGTTTAGTCAAAGTTCATTAGTATGGTTAGATATGTGGCGCATCCGTGTACCGTCTTTGCCCGACCTAGCAATTTGTTTGGAATTCTAGTGTGGACGGGCATTCCTTGGGTAGCCAATTGGACATTGGTGCGGACCCGTCGTTTTTGGCCTTTAAGTCGAAACGAAAGATCTCGCAGTCCTAGTATGTGGACTAAAACTGGACACTGCTACAGGTGTCTCTGGCCACACCACAAATTATTTGCTTTTGCCGTGAAGATTTGTTTGTCTTGTTTGAAAGAGATTTTATTTCATAATAGCTTACCTCTTGTAGCCAATACTAACTTTCATCCCCTATACAAAATTCTCATAGGACAAATTCTAGTTTTTTCCAAATTTTCCAAGCAACTTTTCCAATTTTTCTTTCCTTAAAAACCTTATTTAGTCTATTACAAACATTAAAAAAAAAGAAATTAACCAAATCGGTTTAGCCGTTCGCAAGTGATGCGCTTACCAACGAACATCACAATTTTTTTATTTATCCCACTAATATTATAAATGCGAAAGTTTGTATGGATGTATGTGTGGATGTTACTCAATCACGCCAGAACGGCTAAACGGATCTGGATGAAATTTGGCACAGAGATAGATTATAGTCTGGAATAGCACATAGACTACTTTTTATCCCGAAAAAAATTATGGCTCCCGTGGGATAGATTTGCTTTGTTTTTCACGGGATCGACATGATTTTTTGCATAGTGGTAATTTAGGGGTCAGAGAATGATATATACTACTTTTTATACCGCGAAAGCGGGCGGGGGAGGGGCAAATTACAGCCACGGGATTATTACTTTTTGGATCTATTTCCACGCGGGTGAAACCGCGGACAGAAACGCATGTCCGAAACGCACTTGACCGGTTTGTTAATTACTTTCACGTACGTAACGTTGCGTATTAACATTGACAAACATGTATGAAGGTTGCGGCTAATGTTACTTTATTTTATGGGAACTGATTCGACAGACAATCTACTATGCATTTGGACTCCAAAATTCAAATCAATATACATTAAATTAAGGAGACGCATCTTTATCCCATACAAATCACATGCTCCACGACTTCTTAAATTACGCGATAACTATATGTCTTATGCCCGCTTGCACCAATGTTAGGAGCGTCCTAAAGTAACGCGTAACCCATTTAGGTTGTCCTAGCGAGGAAATGCATTGCAACGTGTCTTTGTCCTAAACACGATAAGAGGATCTTATGTTTATGACGCCGATTTCGTTCATCCTAAAGTTAAGACACTCTTTTAAGCGTGTATTTCCCTATAAAATCCTTGATAAAATAAGCAACAGTGACGATCTTCTCGAGTTTTTGGAAGATCTAGAACAAGGAATATAAGTTTTACTTAGATCAAGGATAATAAGGCCCATACCCGATTTTTTTTTATAAATTTGTCATAAATTGTTATAAATATCGCATATTGGTAGCATTATATAATATACAACCAAATAGATGAACATTTGGAATGCCCCACCGATCGGTAAGTTTACAAAGGTACTGTTATTTTTAAATTGTTTGTGTCACTTTTTAACTTTGTACCCTTTGATTATAGGGTATAAATACCTATACATTTTTTAGGAACAGCAACGGTTTTTTGACAAACAATAATATCAAAAAATATGAAATACATAGAATACTACTCATAGAATCACGCAGGTCAGCCAACCGTAAAAGTAAAAATGGATTGATCAATGACTTAGTAAGGAAGCTCCTATCGTAGGACGATCCTGGCATTATTAGGTTGGTGCAACCAAAGTTTATACTTAGGACTCTCTTATATTAGGAGAATCCTTACTAGGAATATATTTGTGTGACGTTGGTGCAAGCGGGCATTAGTTTCGAAATTTAAATAGCTTTCGAAAGATAAATTATGAAAAGCCTTGAAAGTCATCAATTTCACGCGTATTTTCAACCGATTTTGCGACTCGAGCTCTCTTAATATATTTACTAATGTACCATTTACTCGTATTTATCCTATAGATAATTTCACATACTTTAAGAGGCGGTGGTCATCTTATATCTGTCAAAAATATGGCACCTCTCAATTAATCCTGGAAAGGTGAGTTTATTTATACAGCATTTCCCCACACACAAGCATCTCACACTTCGGAGACGCTTGGTTTTGGCCTACGCGTCTGGTCGTGTATTTCTTTAATTATAGTAATATTGTTGTATACTAATTTTGATGTTTCACGTCATCTACTTTCAAATAATTTTCCTGACACAGCTGGGGGGGGGGGGGGTGTAATCAGGTATTTGCAAGCGGGCGTTGAAACAGTTAGCGGCGGGCCTGCACAGCAATGCTCGTTTTGGAAATTATGGCTATTAAGAACCCTAAATAATAAAAATATAACTCAATCCAATTTAAAATAATAACTATCAACTGTGTGGTAAGGAAATTATGTATAAATAAACTCACTTTTCCAAGATTAACTGAGATTTGCGATATTTTTGACAGATACAAGATGACTGAGAGCAACGATCCTTAAGGATCCGTGGCTCTCAGTCATCTTGTATCTGTCAAAAATATGGCAAATCTAAGTTAATCCTGGAAACGTGAGTTTATTTAGATACAAGATGACCTTGACCACCGCCCCTTAACAACAACTTGCTATTTCTAAAAGTTTTTGTATAATACTGGAAGTTTAGTGTATTTTCGCAAGATCGACTTATATGAAATCGTATTTCTCATGTTTCTGGTCAATGGTACGTGAATCGTGGCCTATATTATCTTATCCTTGGTTATTTTATCGATTTATTTTGCAGTGTATCTCTCTATTAACTTTTGAAAGAGATGTCGACAAAATAAGCCGCGCGGTTGGACCGATTTAGCTATCTTTTTAATGTTCGTAAATAATAAGATTAGGGAAAGCGAGTTTTCATGGCGAATGCTGTCTAATCCGACAGAGATATAACAAAATGATATAGGAAAGAATTGTGTAGAATAAAATTATCTACAAAAAGGTCCGCGGTAGCATATATCTATCTCTAATAGATAAGTAGTTATAAGTGTATTTATGTAGGTATTCAAATTATTGTGCAGCCGGGTTTCCCATTTGACTTACTCTTCGATTAACATAGCATTTAAATATGAAGACAATAAAATATATGTTTGAGACAGATTTTATATATGCATGACACATATAGACAGAGATGAACGGTTCACGCGCATAGAATAATTTAATATGTTAGTCTCTTTTCCTCCTATGTCAGATATGTCAGGATCGTGGTCCTTAGTCTCTGTCTACCCCACTGTGGGGTAGGGGTAGGGTAGGAGCAAAGGTAAGTGCAGGCAAGCCAACGTTTGGGCAGGACAACGTCTGCCGGGTCCACTAGTATCTCTAATATTATTTCTCAAAGGTGTTTTTGTCGGTTTCAAATATTATCTCCCTTAATATTATATCAAAGTTAATGTTTGATACGCCATTTGAAGATTATTTTTCCCTCTAATGACGACAAATAAACAAACAATTAAACGTTTCATTCAAGATTAGACTAGTTTGCTTATTTTGTAAAAGACGGCATCTATTAGAGATCAGTTGAACTATGACAACACCACTAACGGTGCGAAGTATTTACATTTTTCCCTTATCACATAGTTGCGAATTGATTCTCAGTCATTTTGCAAATATATGTGTCGTAGGACTCGTGGGCCGATCGTAGAAATCGGCCATTTCATGATATGGCTAATAATATCTGCCATATCGTTAAATAATTATTTGGTATGTAAAGTAAAAACTAAGGGGATCTGTTTGGAAAAAAAATCCACATGGATCCCCCAGGGGATCCAAACGAGGGGAGCCAAGTGGACGGAGAGTAATAGTCGGCCATCTTATTTCTGTCAAAAATATGACATTTCAAATAATCCTAGAAAATTGAGTGTATTTATTACAACATTTTCATCTCAAATTGTTGATAGTTATTATTTTAAATTGGATTAAGCCATATTTTCATTATTTAAGAGTTCTAAATAGCCATAGGTTTTTAAACGCAATAGCAGATGGCCGACTGCCAAGGACCCTTCAAAAAACTAATTTGAATATTTTTGTTTTCTATGCACTACTTTTTTTTATATATTTTCAAAAAGAACACAGACTAAACAAATTACGTCTTCATTTAGGTGAAGTTGCCATTCTGCCCCATTTCGCAACTCATTTGTATTAGTGGCAGTAAGTACCACAGGGCAAGTTATGGGATCACAAATGAGCAGTACCTACCAAGGGACATGAACGCAACTTTACCTAAATTATGACGTCACTATATCGTCTGTCGAACTTTGATCTAATTGTGATTGATTTGATTTATTTTGATTTATTTTGTAATTTTTAGACATTTTTACTTTTAATTTTAATTACTATTTTATATTACTTTTGTTATTTTATTTTTATTTTGTTGCTTGATCTAATAATAAAATGTATCCGTACCTACTGCAACGTCAACAGAGTAGAAATCCATTTATGGCAATATGTTTTACTTGTTTTTTCAAAATGTTTTGTATTTGTGGAGTGCTGTGATTTTTTGTAATAAATAAATTATCTATCATCACGCCTTTTATCCCAAGAGTAGTAGGCAAAGACAATCGAATTCCATTTGCTACGGTCCTGACATATCTCTTTCGCTTCTTTTATATTCATCATACCTTTCATACATGCTCATGCGATGGTGTGTACTTTTAATATTGCCTAGGTCGTCCTCTGCCAGCATTTCCTTTCACTTCAGCCATATAAACCTTTTTAGTCAATCTTTCATCCTTCATTCTTTCAACGTGTCCAAATTTCCTCATTTTAGTCACAACGTCATCTTTCACTCTGCATTCTTCTCTAATGACATCGTTCCGGATGCGATCAATACGCTTTAAATCACACAAGCTTTGAAAACTTTGAAAATTTATTATAAAAAAACTACTGCTTAGAAAACAAAATTATTGAAATTGGTTTCTTGAAATAAAAATATAAAAATCTATACTAATATTATAAAGAGGAAAGATTTGTATTTTTGTGTGTATGTTTGTAATGAATAAACTCAAAAACTACTGTGCCGATTTCAAAAATTCTTTATGTCACTCAGGGATATAGTAGCTTTCTATTAGTACAATAATTTTTAGAATCGGTTCGGTAGTTTTTGAGTTAGCTATTATATCCCTGAGTGACATAGGTTAAATTTTATATTGTTCGAATATATACCTACCTACACGGGCGGAAAGTCTAGTGTAAAATTTAAAACTTTTTCATGTAAACTTTTGCTTTAAATTTTGTATAAATTCAGCGATATGAAGGATTTTAGTTGGTCATATCTTGAAATAGCTAATTCTACGATGGACCTTCGACATATGGATCGAACAAAACAAGTACGTGATTTGAAATCGCAATAGGTCCACGTAGATTTTTTTCGAATCTTTTCATTGAATGGGTTTCCTGTGGTGCAGAGTATTTTTATACAGTAAAACTATCTACATCGACCTCGAATATCTTTTCTATCCTTATTCTGTGTATATTTTCAAAGAACAGGGTTTAAGTATTTTTTTCCTGCAGGAGAATTATCGAGTAGGTACTCACAGTATGAAACTGTATATTTCTGGAAAGGTTATGCTCGAGTAAAAATAATAGCGACATGGGTTGGGGAGTATTCCCTTTTACTTTCAGTAGTTACATTGTTGCATAAACTTATTTCGTCGTTTTTTTTTCAATATTCAAGGAAAAACAAAGCTTTGTATGGTAAATTACATTTTTCTTTCTTCCCGGGTTGCCTAACAGCTCCCGAAACCGTGTTACGGTTCCAAGGTACCCAGCGGAAGACCAAGTCTCCCTCGTTTAGCCGATGGTATTTGTGAGGCTATACCTAACGAGTGGCTAGTTCTGTCGAGGTATATTTAGATGGAAAATCTCTAAATGTGGTTTGTCCGATTATGTACATACCTAAGTTTTTAATTAAAAAACTCATTGGCCGGGATCCCGAATCTAACTCGGGGTCTGCCTAGTTAATACCCTACCGACGCTCCTTTTTTTAATATTTATGTCGAAAATATTCACTGGCAAAGCCGGGGGCGAAAAGCTTGGTTTTAACATACCTTAAAACTTTTTCAACAAGCAATTTTCCAATAAATCCTGTGCCGCCTGTCAAAAAAATCGTAGATCCAGCCAAAAACTTTTTTATCTCAGATTCTCCAAGCGACTCGAGCTCATCAATCATATCCATATAAGTAATATCGCCGCCTTGCATCGGTGAATGAATATCTTCTATAGATGCTGAGTCAACCATTTTGAAATCTGAAAAAAAAACACCAAAAATAAATTAAAATTTAAGACTATAAAAGACTAAGACATATATCTCGTGTTAACATACATATAATCACGAGACTAATATGTGAGATTAAAGATTATTTTTGTTAAATTTTTCTCCAATTTCTGCATATATTTTCTTGATAGAAGTTTATTCTATCACTTATTATGACAACGTCAACATGGCAAATTACTTTTTATTGAGAATCTTTTTGAGTTCAACAAATTGTTTCCCCTTCTTCAAGGGTTACTTTACAGCTCCCAGGGTAGCCAGCGGAAGACCAAGTCTGCCTCTTTTAGCCGATTGTATTTTTGAAGCTATATCTAACGAGTGGCCAGTTCTGTTGAGGTATATTTAGATGGAAAAGTCTCAAAAAAACTCTTTTATTTTCTTTTAAAATTCCAACGAGAATTGTTCTGGGCACGATGATGACATCATATTTACAAAATAACAACTTAGTCAGTGACACTTTCAATTTTACCAAAAAAAAAAAAAAGAATTTTACCAAAAAAAAAACGAAGACTACATTTTTAGAATACTACCAAAAAAAAAGAAAAGAAGACAAAAAAAATTTGTCAGTGACAGATTGATTGCCATATCGGACCAGCCGTTCTACCAACGAACAGCATTTAATTTTTATTTAAAATATATAAGAATCCTAATCATTGGCTAAATGAGGAAGACTTTGTCTTCCACTGGGTACCCTGGGGCCGACAACGGTTCCCGGAACCTGTAAGACAACCCGTGAAGAAAAAAAATCCTAACTAATTTTAGTTAAGTTAGGAGCACCGGTACGTTGCGAAGCGAACATAGATGTCCGTGTGGAAAGGTGTTGATCAATTTTGAAGTCACGGAGTTTCCTGCATAAAAAGTGCAGATAGGCTTTCTTGCCACAGCTCCGTCAATGATACCATCAAAAGGGCTCTTGCGTCAATAGAAGTCCCTGCTCTCCTAGAGCCAACGGTAATAATCCGGGAATACGGCAAGAACCCGATGGAATGACTCTAATTCCCTGGGAGCGAGGTCGGGCCCTTGTATGGGATGCTACGTGCGTGGACCTCAAAGGCGTGGACACATTAGCCCCGTCTCATCTCAGCTGCGGCGTAAATCGCAGAGTCTAACAAACGGCGCAATTATGTTCAATTATTGAAAACTACCAAGTGCCGTTTGGTGTAGAAACACTAGGTCCGTGGGGTTCAAAAGCCAAAAAGTTTATTAAAGATATATCCCCTCGACTGGTCATCTCTTCTGGTGACAAGAGGGCTGGCTCCATCCTCGCGATTCAGCGGGGAAATGCAGCCAGTATTCTTGCCAGTATTCCACGCGGACCTGGTTTATTTAGTTAGGTATTTTTAATGTTTAGAATAACTTTAATTTTTTTTTTATGTGTAAATAAAAAATATTATAAATGCGAAAGTATGTATGTTTTTCCATATTTCATGTCAAAACAGAGCAATTGAAAGTGACATAGGCTACTTTATATCCCAGAAATCATCTATACTAATAAATAAAAAGAAAAAATTTGATTGTTTGTTCGCATTGAATAGGCTCTGAAACTACTCGACCGATTTGAAAAAATCTTTCACCATTGCTATCCCCGGGTGACATAGGCTATATTATTATATTTACAAAAAAATTAGGGATTCTTACTAAAACTCCAATAATGTAATTTTAAAAATGTACACGGGCAAAGCCGGGGTGGTTAGTTAGGTACATAATATTGAAGTGCTAATGACGAAATAGCATGTAAATAGGTACATTAATTGTATGTGAGGCAACGGTCTCTAATGCATTTTAGAAAGAAGTAGCTATTGCTTGCGTTGAGTTTTGTAATACGAAATGTCAGTCGCTTTTATATATTTTGCATACACACGAGCACTTAGTATAGGTATCTACCTACATATTATTCGATTCAAATGCCTTTTTTGGCGCAGAAAACTTAAGGAGACGCCTCATAACTTTTGTTGCATACAAATTAGATGGTTCACGACTTCGTAAAATACGCGATAACAGATATGTCTTAGTTTCGAAATTTAAATGGCTTTTTTAGATTTTTTTAGAAATATGAAAATCAGTTACCTACACGTAGCCTAACTAGAAGGATTCTGATAGACAGGTGCAATAAGGAATCAATACAACACTGGCACAACTCGCCAGTACAGCACCATGCCAAGTTACTTATAAAAGGACACATGCAAACACTTTCGAATGAACTTAACTCACTCAGTTGAACAAATCTTCGTAGCATCACCAGAATACTTACTGGACACTGCAAATTGAACAGTCATATGTTCAATCTAAAACTATGCTCAACGAAGACATGTAGATTCTGCCTAACAGAAGAGGAAACAGCACTACACATTTTATGTGAATGTGGACCTCTCATGCGGAAAAGATATACTCACCTGGGAGAACATGTGTTGAGACCAGCTGCGGTGCAGACAATCACTGCAAAACGCCTGCTGAAATTCCTAAAGGGAATAGGTATCTGCAGTGAAATTTGACAAGGAAAAAGAAAAAGGGAGATCACAATAAGCCTATTTTGGCTGCAGTGATACAGCTCTGTATAAGACTGAAATAGCCCTAACCCCAAATAATAATAATACCTACACCTAAAGTTTTATGAAAGACATCAATTTCATACGTATTTTCAACCGATATTGCAACTCGAGTTCTCTTAATATATATTTACTAATGAACCATTTTTTCGTATTTATCCTATAGATAATTTCAATTTTACTTTATGAAAACATTAACTACAATTTGCAATTTCTAATAGTTTTTGTGTATTTTCGCAAGGCCTATTTTTTGTGAAATCGTTCTTTCTCATGTTTCTGGTAACTTATACGTGAATCTTATCCTTGGTTATTTTATCGATTCTTTTGTAGTGTATCTCTCTAACAACTTTTGAAAGAGATATCGACAAAATAAGGCGCGTTTTACTGAGTTCATTGCGCTAACAAGCTTGCTCTTAAGGACCGTTGCTCTCAGTCATCTTGTATCTGTCAAAAATCTCTGTTAATCCTGGAAAGGTGAGTTTATATAAACAACATTTCCTCAGCACACAATTGATAGTTATGGAAATATGGCTCAATCCAATTTAAAATAATAAGTCATTATTTCGGTAATTTACAGTGTTATACAGACGTATGCTATCACGCTATGCTAATCACGCCTAAACTGATTTAGATGAAATTTGCCCCGCGAGCATGACCGCGTAGAATCTACAGGGGGTAGATAAAATCTAGAGATCACGTAACAAATGTCATAAATAGATAGAACTAACACTAACAGTAGATTTATTATCTACGCGGACATGCTAGCACGGTTGAAACGGAAATAGATTATATGCAGGAATATACACATATATAGGCCAGATCTTATTTCGTTCTATTGCATTTTTAAAAGTTAATAAGAAATATTTAACTCCCGTGTGTATCCAATTCTATATATTAAGTCGCATAGCTGATCTAAGGTTACCATACACGTTTATTACTGCAAATTAATTCTCATATACATAGAAATATACAAGTATTTAAGAAATTTAGATAATATTGAACGCCTAGCTTCTTTACGAAATGACGCTCTTCCATACTAGATATTGAGGCAACTACCAACTTTCAGGGCTTCATAAAACTTAGGTGTAGCTGATTCTTATATATTTTTAAATTCATACTGTGTCAAATATATTTATCTTTCGACAGCTATTTAAATTTCGAAACTAAGAAACTAAGTTATCGTGTAATTTTTGAATTATAATGTAATTTGTATGGGACGAGGCGTTTTTTGATAAAAATCCTTATTTAGGTCACCTGTCCTCTAGCTAAGTTTCAAGGTACCTACATTTATAAATCGCAAATGGGTTGCCTGGCTAAATCCGGGGTCTATATTGTTAAATACTATATACTTTAATTAACTTTTTACTATTTGTTATTCACGAAAATCAAGCATAAGTCGAAAGAATAGAAAAGTTTAAAAAAAAGTGAACCGACTTCAAAAATTTGCACTGAAAAGTAAGAAATAATAAAAATTTCGTCGTAGAATTTGAAGACGGTTGGTGCCAATTAGGTTACAAAATTAAGTAAACATCTAAGGACATAAAGATCTGTTCAATATTATCTGTTTTTGTACTGATGATCGTAGGTTCCTAATGAATTATCTAGATTAGTGAATTTGGGTACTAAATTAATTCTATTTTGGCACCAACCGTCTTCAAATTCTACGACGAAATTTTTATTATTTCTTAATTTTCAGTGCAAATTTTTGAAGTCGGTACACTTTTTTTTAAAAGGTTTATTTCTCCCTTTTAAGTGATTTTGCTGCCCTGAGAAACAAATAATAACGCAACTAAAAAAATTGATGGAAAGTTAAAAAAAATACTGCTGTGGATGGGATTTGAACCCATGTACAATGTGTATCCTGCGCTGCATCCCATATACCTTTAGCCGCTAGACCAGTGTTTCTCAAAGTGGGCGATAACGCCCCCTTGTGGGCGCTGATGGCCTAGAGGGGGGCGGTAAGGGGCCCAGAAAAACTGACATAACACACTATATATAAATTAAAGTAATGAATTTCATAGTGATTTTTAAAATGTGGTAAAGTAAAAAAAATTGGGGGGCGCTGAAAAATAATTGATTTTCAAAGTGGGCGGTAGACAAAATAAGTTTGAGAACCTCTGCGCTAGACCATCGTCGATACGAAAATTTACAACTTCGTGTCAATAGCAACCGTTGCTAAGGCTTTTCTCTGATATAATTTTCAGCAGTAAACAGAGGCAAATTACTGAATTTCTGAAAAATTACTGAACCGATTTTCGTCATATGACTGTGAGATAATGTCGAGAAATTATTATATCCTTAAAAAAATAAGTCGTCAAAATCGGTACATATTTCATCGAGATATTACGAAAAATTTACTTATAAGGTCAGTTTTTTTTAAATTTCTGAAAAAATCGAAAAATTTACTTATAAGGTCAGTTTTTTTTAAATTTCTGAAAAAATCGATGTCCATACATACAAAAAAATAAAAAATAAAAATACGGTCCGAATTGAGAACCTTCTCCTTCTTTTTTTGGAAGTCGGTTAAAATATAGATTGCCTACCTTTCTTTCAGCACAACTATAAAGTTGCCAGGCGTAATTAATATCAGTTATTCAATTTTTAATTTAAATATTTACATCTTAACTAAAATGTATAGTATTAAATAAATAATATATTTAAACACTATATACAAATTATAAAAAGAATACCTCTTCCAGAACTCCTCCCTGTGGCATGGTTCCCAAAACACTGGCTGCGTTACCTCGCCTTTGAGCGAGGTAAGAGCCAGCCTTTAGGTCACCGGAGGCGTGGACTAGTCTCGTACCTACATTTTTCATTATTTAATGTTTTTTTTATACTTTTACGCTTCTTTGTCACTTTCTTTATGGTGACACACTTTTGACAAAGCAACCTTATATTGTTGGATAGGACATAAAATAACCTTTCATTAAAAAAAACTTATTAAATAACTGATGAAAGTGTATTATATTAATTACGCCTGTTTGCGTTGGTAGTAAAATTGTTCTATCTATCTATCATCACGCCTTTCATCCCAAGAGGGGTAGGCAGAGACAATCGAATGCCATTTGTTACGATCCTGACATATCTCTTTCGCTTCTTTTATATTCATCATACCTTTCATACATGCTCGGCGATTGTGTGTACTTTTAATATTTCCATCGATCAACATATTTTTTATATGTTCAATAAAAGTACAGGTCGTCCTCTGCCAGAATTTCCTGTCACTTCAGCCATATAAACCTTTTTAGTCAATCTTTCATCCTTCATTCTTTCATACTTTAAAATTGTTGTAGGTAAACCCATATTATACCTGCGCGAAGCCGGTAGATTGCGTTATTTTTTCTCAAAAGATAGAGACCTTTGTGTTGAGTTAATTTCGTAAATTCTCAAATTAAAAGTAAAAAAAGTGGGTCAAATTTTAGAGTGAAGGGCTATGGTACAATTACGAAAAAAAAATCGACATCGCATGTCTTTGGTCTTGTACTATGGTGATTACAACTACACATGTTCACGGCCGCTATACCATGCGGTGTAGCCAGAGACACTAGTAACAGTGTCCACTTTTTGCCAGTTGTCCATATTGAACAGAACAGATGGCAAGCCTGTTGCTAGATGCGTCACTTATTTTTACAAGAAATGCGGACATTACTTGCCCTCCGAAACATGATTTAGCACCAACCGACTTCAAATTCAATGACGAAATATTTCATTAAATCTTGTTTTTCAAACAAATAATATCAATAAAACAAAGTTAAAAATAAAAGGTTGTATTTTTCGGCGTGTTTTCCTCCAATGAAACGTCTAACTAGTATTACAACTAATAGAAACCGGTCAAGTGTGAGTCGGAGTAAGAAGCTATAATTTTTTTATTTAAATAAAAATGTTGTATCTAATATTCCTTTCGTGTGCGATTTTAGCCTGTTTATTGTTGGCTTCAAATTCCGATTACACACTAGGTACACTCTGGGATCGGTAACAAGGTTCACAAATAGCCTAGTTCATAAAGCTTATTGCTAATGCTAATAGTTAATGTTTCTTGATTTTACTTTAAAAGGTAAATAATCAAATATTTATTTAGCAGTAATAACTTTTTGAAGGATTTTACTTGTTTTATTATTTTATTATCTAACTGCATGTTTGTTTGTTTGTTTTGAAAACTACTGAACCTATTTGAAAAGTTCTTTTGCTTTAACAAAAAAAAAGGCATAGGCAGTCTGTTATGGGGACTACCAACAGAAACGAAAACTTAAAACTATGAATAACAATGGTTTTTAATTTATTAGTATATACGCCATCTAGCGAGCAATGCGCAGTCAACAATGCCCGACCAAGCAAGTACACAAATTGCTACCTGCACATTCTCAGGTCGAGCATTCTCGGGCCTGCCTTTGTGCGTAGAGCATGTCTGTGACGGGAACCCATAAGATTTTCTCCTACCAAAAATCGTTCAACGCGCCGAAAGAAGGTAGGTATCCTACATATTTCATGAAATCAGTTTTTTTTAGAAATGATAAACCAATTTTTAAAACTGTCTGTCTGTCTGATTAATATAACAAAATGATGTAGCAAAAGTGTAGAATGTAGAAGTGTATGTAGAATTGTGTAGAATAAAATTACCTAAAAAAAATATAAGTAGTTATAAGCGTATTTATGTAGATATTCAAATTGTTGTAAACACATATTGTACTCATGCGAATAACTAAATAAGAAATAGGTGTCTACCCCATTGGGATACAGGCGTGATAATATATTTAATGTAGTTCACTCCAAAGTCAATTATCAGATAATTAAGTACTTTTTAGAACTTATTACCTCATAACAAGGAAGAAGATGGCATCATTCGAATTTTCGCTTCGAATAATAAATTGTTTAATAGCATTGAAGATTTATTAGGGCAATTACCGGTGACTTCGCGCGATTCATTTCTGAAAATGGGGCCCAAACTAACTTTCATCCCCTAGTAGGGGGGTGGATTTAAAATTCCGTACAATTTTTTCAGTAAGTTACACATCTGCAACAGGCTTGTTACCTGGGGGGAGCATGAGCATATATTTGACGTGACATCTTTCGTGTCGACCGAAAGGCCAAAAACGTTTATGTCCATACAAGAAACTGCCACGGAATGCACGGGCCGGACCGTCCAACCCTACAATGTGCGAGCAAATTCTGTGTACGTCTTTGCCCGGCCTAGCAAATTTGTTCGCACATTGTAGGGTGGACATTCTCGGACCGGGCATAAGCGCGTTTTTGGCCTTTCGGTCGACACAAAAGATGTCACGTCAAATATATGCTGACACTGGCAAAATGTGGACACTGTCTATAACCACACCGCAAGTTATTAAAGCCGTTATGATGTGTTTATCCTCCAGTTTCAACTTCATTGTAACCATAACATCCAATTAAATACTCAATGACAACATGGCGAGCACGTATAAGAAAAAAAATGCATATATTAGCAAATTTTGAATGAACGCGCGTGACTTTTTAATCAATTTTCATTTTGCATTGAATATCATAAAACAAAGCCCGTCAAGTATAGGAAAAAGTTAGTTCTAGCGAGTTTTCATGGCGTATGCTGTCTAATCCTTCAGAGATATAACAAAATGATGTAGGAATGATTTGTGTAGAATAAAATGATCTACAAAAAAGTCCGCGGTAGCATATATCTACGTGCGAAGCCGGAGGCAGGTCGCTAGATAAGAAGTGACTTTTTCTTCAAATTTCGTTTTGCAAAGAACAACAATACATCTTCACGGCCTCCTAAATACCAAGCGGTGTGGCCAGAGAAACAGTAACAGTTACCACTTCACGCCAGCATTTTGCTGCACTTAATGGAAGTGAGAATTCTCAGGTTTTAGAATAGCGGGCCGACATTTCTTGCCCTCCGAAGCACGACTTAATACTATAAATGCGAAAGTATTTTTCTTTGTTTGTTTCTCCTTCTCTCACGTCAATACAGAGCAAAATAGTTGGAGCACCAGAGAGACACAGGTCACTTTTTATGCCGGAGATCCTCGGGATACATTCAGATATTAGATTAATTCAAAAATTGCCACGGGCAAAGCCGGGGCAGAAAACTAGTGCTTTCGTATCCCAGGACATCCATCAGATAGGCAAGTTTCGAGTATCAAGCGCCAATGATCCATTTTGTAATCGAATATCTACCTAACCTCTTGATGCAAGCATTATTTGCTATTACTCTAATTTCACATGGGCACTGTGGTAAAAGTATATATATATATATATATATATATATATATATATATAATTACTTTGCCCCTCCCCCGCCCGGTTTTGGGGTATAAAAAGTAGTATATATGTCTCTTGACTCCTAAACTACCACTATGCAAAAAATCATGTCGATCCCGTGAAAAACAAAATCAATTCTATCCCACGGGAACCATACATTTTTCCGGTATAAAAAGTGGCATATGTGCTAATCCAAACTATAATCTATCTCTGTGCCAAATTTCATCCAGATCCGTTCAGCTGGTCGCTTTGCGTTTATAATATTAGTGGGATATTACTCTTTTTATTTTTATTTTATTTTATTATTACTCTGTGACACTCGGTATAACACACCTACTAGGAAACTGGCTGGAAGAGGCTACAGCTAGCCTGAAGACCTAAATAGTCTCAAAATGTCTGGTGCAGAAGGCAATGGGAAACCACTGCACTATTCTTCCCAAGAAAGTTAACCATGGCGAGTCAATACAAGGTGGGTCACGCTGTGGACCGCCATGATTGACCACGACTGCCCCGCCGCTGTCTGTTTGTATATTTTGTTGCAGTTTTCACTATTGGATAGGTTGATTCACCTGGAAGGTTTACGAGTATTAAACATGGTCCTATCATATTTAGGAGCTGAACAATAACAGTAAAAATAAATCAAGTCGGGAAAAAAGTTAGCCACAGCGAGTTTTTATGGCTGGTCTAATACGTCAGAGACATAACAAAATGATGTAAGAAGAAATAATTATGTAGAATAAAATGATTTACAATTACAATTTATTACAATTACAATTTGCGTTGACACCATGGCACCATCACACCTTCAGGGTTTCTCATGTCGGGAGTACGCAACGCTTGCACAAGATTACTTATTTGCACCGTTTGGGGTTGAAACCATGGGTCCGTGGGGCCTCGGAGTAAATAAATTATATAAGGAATTATCATCTAGTCTAATCGACATTTCAGATGACAAGAGGGCTGGAGTATACACTGGACAACGTATTAGCATAGCTATACAGCGAGGAAACGCTGCTAGCCTTCTTGGCACTTTACCGCAGGACAGTGATTTCGAGAAGGTTTTCTACTTATGAGTATGTATCACTACATATTCATGATTAGAGAGCTACACATGGAGTTCCCTGTGTTTTTTTTTAAATATTTAAACTTTATTAGTAGGTATATATTTGTTTTAGACTTTTATTTGATGTTTAAATATTTAATTTTAAGGTTTCTCATATTGTTGTGTAAATAATAAATTATGAAGACCAAAATAAGTAAATATTGTAATGTACAATTTTCAAGAATCCTCTAATTGACAATCCAACACAACGTAGGTACTACATTAAAGTCTTACCTGCTTCCCAGAGGGGTAGGCAGAGACCACGGATTTAAGTTAATTATAATTAGAAAATTCGGGAATAACTGACAGTACTTTTTTATGGGAAGCTTGTAATAAATAAATATATGTGTTAGTAATTAAAATGCCGTAAATTGAATATTTTATTCGATCGGTCCACAACATTTTGAATACCTACACAAATACGCTTATAACTGTTTATCTATTAGAGACAGATATATACTACAGCAGACTTTTTTGTAGGTAATTTTATTCTACACAATTCTTTCCTACATAATTTTGTTATATCTCTGACGAATTAGACAGCATACGCCGTGCAAACAAGCTGTAGCTAACTTTTTTCCAGACTTGATTCACTAATCCTGTTAATGCTCAGCTCCTAAACGTGATAGTGCCATGTCTTATACTCGTAAACCTTAAGAGGATCGTGTAGCTCAGCGTACGCAGCGAAATAGGTATTTAGAAAATCATATTCTATCTCAAGCGCGCTCTTCCCCCGGGCATCAGTGCGACAGAGAGTACTGCAGCTCGTGAGTGTTCGTAGGTATGTTCTTCGTTGAAAATTGCGTTTGGGCGAAAACGATTTACTCCTACTAAACTATAACGAAACCTTATAATTTTGGTGTCAAACGTTTTAGCAGATTATAATCTACGTACGTACGTTTTGCTTTTTTTGAAATTTTGCTTTGTTTCTCAAATACAGACGGTTTATTACGAGCAAGTTATGAGCTAAAAAAACCGAGATTTGAGGGGCTTATAACTTTTGACCTATTACGAATTTTGAAAAAAGGAAAAAATACGTACGTAGTTTTTCACTATGTCAGTAACATATTACAAAATCGTTAAAATTAAATAATATTTAGGGGTAGTAAAACGTTTTCTCCGTTTGTATGGACATGGACGCGGTACACTACACTCTTAATTGTGAATGACCTATCTAATCATGAAAACTGCAATAAAATCCGTTCAGTAGTTTTTGCGTGAAGCTGTACAGACCGACGCGATGGGAGACTTTGTTTTATGATAATAAGTAGTAAAGAAAATGCGTACCTATACAAAATGAAGAGTGCAAATATGCAAACTCACTTATAATCAAAACTCATTTTGAGCGCAATATTTTTTTTTAACGCCGAGTTTACGTGCCCTTTAAAAGACTAATTAAAAATTAAACGATATTTTTTTAAAGAAGACAGGTTTAGCCTAATGGTTAGTGATCCTATCCACGAATCAGAAAGTTCTAGGTTCGATACCCAGATCTAGAAAAAAAATGCAGTATCGTAGAAATTCAATGTAGGTTTGTTAATGTTTTCACAAAAATACTCTAGGTAATTAATTTTATGGACACATTGAAAGTATGTAGGATGAATAATTGACAAAAATGTTTATATGTCAGAAGTGAACGGGAATGCTGGCAGATGACGACCTAGGTGTACTTTTATTGAACATATAAAACAATTTATTTATTGAAGGCGGTGTTAAAAGTACCGATCATGTATACAAGGTATGATGAAAATAAAAGAAGCGAAAGAGGTATGTCAGGTTTGTAGCAAGTGGTATACGATTGTCTCCGACTACCCCTCTTAGGATAAAAGGCGTGATGATAGATATATAGATAAAAATAAATTCCACTGACTGCTGTTACTAGGTTTAAATAATACGCAATACTTCCTATAAAAAATATCATTGAAATAAATAAGAAACTACCTAACATTAAATTATTGTTTAATCCCTAAATTATAAATGTGTTTGTTTGTCTGTTTGTCCTTATTTCACATTAAAACAAAGCAATGGAGCGACTTGATTTTTTTTGCGCAGAGATAGCTGGTCGGCCGGAGAGTGCCATAGGGTTATTATTCTGGAAATCCTTCAGCATATATTTTTATATCACATTTCAATACAGTTATATCTATTTCTAATAGATAAGTATTTATAAGTGTATTTATGTAAATATTAAAATTGTTATAAATCCATAGTTTTTTCATAAAACATAAAAAACTCACCTTTCAAAAAGCAAAACAGGAACAAATCACAAACCACTCAAATCGTCACTGCGAGTTTACAAAATTCGAGAAACGTAACTGCGAGTTAATTTTTAAGTGAGTTATCAGAATGACACGTCCATTCGTCGCGGCGTCACATTGAATACTGAATCAGAGTTCTTCATTGCTTATTGCTCAATAAAATTACAAATGTATGCCACAAGTGCCCTTGTAGCATTAGTCCATCGACGAACCGATTTAGGCAAACTTCCATGTTTTCCTCACTGATTAACATATAAAATCGCCCTACTCTTACCTTGTCTCAGGATTTGGAATAATTAAATTGCTAGTCCATGAGAGATATGTCAGGATCGTGGCATGTGGAGGTCCTTAGTCTCTGTCTACCCCACTGAGATACAGGCGTGAGTATATGTATGTTAACAAGAGAGATAGTATGTCAGGATCGTGGCATGTGGAGGTCTTAAGTCTCTGTCTACTCCAGTGGGATACAGGCGTGAGTATATTTTTATTGTTGTTCTTAGTAGGTACATAGTCGTTTTCAAATAAAATTCCGGAAATTCATATCGTTAAGAGTGCATTAAATTATGAAATTAATAAGTACGTTCTATTGAAATTTCCTAATAAATAATATTTAATTATATATATTAAGTAATGAATGAATCATTGATATTCTAAACCTAACGAATATAATACGAAAGTTGTTTGTTTGTCTTTATTCCACGTCAAAACAAAACAACGGATCGACGTAAGTTTTTGCACAGAGTCGTAGGAAAGATTCTGGCCATGTACCAATTGGTTTCTTATAATTAAAAACTTATGTACCTACACAATCCGACAAACCACACTTAGAGGCTTTTCCATCTAAATATACCTCAACTGAACTAGTCACTCGTTAGGTATAGCCTCACAAATACCATCGGCTAAACGAGGGAGACTTGGTTTTCCGCTGGGTACCCTGGGACCGTAACACGGTATCGGGAGCTGTGTAAAGTAGGCCACACCGCCGGATGATTTAGGCGGACCTTTCGTTACAAAAATTGGACGAGTCTGTGGTCCGTTTTGGTGGACCGTACGGCGACGCGCCGGGGATTGGTCGAATAAATTATTGCCACATTTTTTTTATGTCGCCTTTTACGCCTAGCAACGTGGTAACAAGGTCCACATTTAACAAGTTTGTAACAATGTATAACGCTGCACTGCCTACTAAGCGCAAAAAGCACAGTGCTTTGAAGTCTTTGGCTCGAAAATTGTATCTTGGACCTGGACGACCAAAATTAAATTCAAATAGTCACAGGGAAATCAGGATCCTTGGTCTAAGGCAGAGGTTCACAAACATTTTTACGCTGTAGACCTCCTTGCTAGTTTTTTTCTGTACACTGTGTACTACGGGGTACTTTTTCCGTGTGACGTGGACCCCTAGCAAGTATAAATCGATCCCTGGGAGTGGGGGACTTTGGGAAACGATAGTCTAAAACTCTAAAAGGTCGTCTTCTTGTGCTTCAGAGTGCACGCAAAAAAATAACTTTTAAACTCAAGTCAACTCAAGGTGCAGCAACAGACTTGCCACCTGTTCTGTTCAATATGGATAACTGGCAACAAGTGGACACTGTTACTGCTGTCTCTGGTCACACCGCATGACATAAAGGTCCTAAAGATGTGTTTTTATGTTCTTGGATAACATAATGATCGAATTTTTGCCGAGTTGTTTCTAAACTTCTTATGCAACTTATACTTTCACAAAATAATTGTACTTAGATGCAATGTGTAAATCAATAACAGACAGACAGGCATGTAACAATTTTCTATATATGTACCTACTTATGTATTAGCTTTCCGCCCCGGCTTCGCCCGTGTATATTTGATATCCGTGGGATAGCATACTAAGGTTTTGTACCGAAAAATAAGACAAAATCAAAATTAAAAGATTTAATAAAGCGCCTACACTAAACTTTTTCTCTGTTTTCTTTGTCATTTTATATTATGAAGGGCACAGACAGATAGACAGCGGCGAGGGAACTTTGTTATATAATAATAATGATGTCGGTTAGAACTATATGGACTACATTTTATCTCATGTTTTGAATTCTTTTGAACTGTTTTCTTCTTATGCGGGCTAAACCGCGGGCTAAAGGTTGTTTAGCAATATAATTTGTTCACACAATACAATAAATACCTATTGCGTTGGAAAACAGTGAATTTTATGTATGTAAGTTAGTTTTACAACTTATTGTAAACATCAGTAGGTACCTAACTTAGGTACTCATTGTATGTAGGTATATATGTAAAGGAAAAACTAAGATATGGATGTACCTATTTTTTTTTCTTCATTCACGGGTTGCCTTACAGCTCCCAAAACCGTGTTACGGTTCCAGGGTACCCAGCGAAAGACCAAGTCTTCCTCGTTTACCCAATGGCATTTGTGAGGCTATACCTAACGAGTGGCTAGTTCAGTTGAGATATATTTAGATGGAAAAGCCTCTAAGTGTGGTTTGTCGGATTATGTACATAAGTTTTTATTTAAAAAACCTATTGGTACATGGCCGGGATCCGGAATCGAACCCGGAGTCTAGTTAATACCAGACGTCTTAACCACTCGGCCACTGACGCACCTATATTATTTCAAATATGCGAATATATCTGATCATCTCTTCTGGTGACAAGAGGGCTGGCTCCTTCCTCGCTGAACGAATCATCGCGATTCAGCGGGGAAATGCAGCCAGTATTCTTGCCACTATTCCACGCGGACCTGGTTTATTTCGTTATTTTTAATGTTTAGATTAGTTTTAAGGTTTTTATATTGTTACGTGTATATTTGATTATTAAACTTTCTAAATAAAAATAATAAAAATAGTGTCAGTGCTTATATATAGGTACTAATGGGTTGTTAACTTCAACAAAGGTCGAGGATGTTCTCAATTCGTCGGAACCTGTGTGTTCCCCGATTACTTGAAGACGCCTGGACCGATTTTTCTTTCTAGGTGGTCCCATGGTCATCAGGTCAGTATCTGATGATGGGACAACAAGAGAGATATGTCAGGATCGTGGCATGTGGAGGTCCTCAGTCTCTGTCTACCCCACTGGGATACAGGTGTGAGTATATGTATGTTAACAAGATATATATGTCAGGATCGTGGCATGTGGAGGTCCTTAGTCTTTGTCTACCCCACTGGGATACAGGCGTGAGTATAAGTATGTTAACATGAGAGATATGTCAGGATCGTGGCATGTGGAGGTCCTTAGTCTTTGTCTACCCCACTGGGATACAGGCGTGAGTATAAGTATGTTAACATGAGAGATATGTCAGGATCGTGGCATGTGGAGGTCCTTAGTCTTTGTCTACCCCACTGGGATACAGGCGTGAGTATAAGTATGTTAACATGAGAGATATGTCAGGATCGTGGCATGTGGAGGTCCTTAGTCTTTGTCTACCCCACTGGGATACAGGCGTGAGTATAAGTATGTTAACATGAGAGATATGTCAGGATCGTGGTATGTGGAGTTCCTTAGTCTCTATCTACCCCACTGGTATACAGGCGTGATAATTTTATATATGTACAACATAATTTAACTCAAACTAAGATAATATACAATAATAATTTTAATTAAATAATAATTTTATAAATCCCTACTTATACCCAGGCAGATTTATATTAAAAGCACATATAGGTATATTAAAAACATTGCTATTATAATTTATAATACACTAAAACAACTACAGTTGGGCCATCCTATGATAAGATTAGATTAACACCATCACGACCTTTAAAATTAAATAAAAAAATTTTATAAATAAAAAAGTGGCCAGAGACACCGGTGGCAAGCTTGTTCCTGCACTTAATGGATCTAGACGTGTCACTTTTTTAACAGAATATCTGTTAATTTTAAGGTGCCCTCCGAAGCACATATTCTTAACGAAAATTGGTGCTTAACTTGGCACGAGTTATAGAAATTGAACCCGGGGCTTCCCGATACTTTTGGTGTGAAACCGTGCCGTGACGCACAACGTCGTCATGCCCATATCCACCATAAAAAAGGGGTGTAAAAACTCACGTGATTAATGGACGACCCCTGCAATATCTCGCATGCTTTCTAGATCGCATATAAATAGTGCTTATATTTTTACATTAAATAAAATCATAGTATAGCCCAACAAATAAAAACATTGTGATAAAATTAATTAAGCCATCAACAAAACAAAAAACAATATTAAATAGAAAGGGCTCGTTTCACAATGTATATGTCGTAGGCCGATCGTAGAATTGGCCATTTCATTATATGGCTGACCGAAAAACCGCCATATCTTTGAATACATAAAAAATATTAAATAAAAATTTTTTTTCTTATTTTTCTTCACGGATTGCTTAACAGCTCCCTAAACCGTGTTACGGTTCCAGGGTACCCAGCGTAAGACCCAAGTCTCCCTCGTTTAGCCGATGGTATTTGTGAGGCTATACCTAACGAGTCGCCAATTCTGTTTGCGGTATATTTATATGGTACATAGAAAACAAATCTTCTGTACGTGTATGCCACTGAACTCCTCCTAAGCGGCTGGACCGATTGGGATGAATACTTTTGTGTGTGGTTTACATTCATAATTGAACCCGGTAGGTTTTAGGATTTTTTTTTTCGTTTCATTTTATTTGTATACATCCTTGTAAAAAAATCCTTCACAATAAAACAGATATTAATTGACCATTATGCTGACCATGGCTGAATTCTACGATCGTCAACGATATCACTATGCAACAGATAAAATAACTGCGTTTGTGAAACGATTATAGGACTTTATTAGACAGTTAAGATGCAGTTATTTCTATCTATATCTAAATCATTAACCCCCAGTTTCTGAAAGCATTGTCAAAGTTAACCAAAGATTAGTTAATTAACAACTGTCAAAGTCCATACATTTTCACGTATTTGACAACTGTCATGTTTACTAATCGCAGATTAACTGTTGATCGACCTTTCAGAAACTGGGGGTTACAATACTTTGTTTAAGATGACTGGTCCTAATAGATAGATACCAAACTGGCTAACAGATGGCGCCACATTAGTTTATTTTGTGAAAATGACGAAATGCGAAAATAAGTTTGTTACCTCTTCACGCCTCAACGGCACAACAAATCGTAATGAAATTCTACTATTTTTATCCCGGAAAAGTATCTCATTCCATAAATTAGTTATTTAAACATTTTAATTTTAGGTTATATATTTTAGGGAGAGACTACAGTCGGCGACTAAGCGCTTAGTAGCACACAATAGTACAGGAAAAGGGAAATACATGATACTAAACGCCACTTCTTTCTGTATTTTCTAATTTTTTATTAAAGTTGCAAATCAAACAATTAAACGATATTTTTTCACAAAGGCTTAGTCTCTGTAAAGAGGAAACGCTGCCAGTGTACTCGGCACTATGCCACAGGGAGTATTTTCGACGGCATGTTTTTTAGTTTGTAATTAAAATTGTGTAATAGGTTTAATTGTATATTTAGGTAGGAAAAGTATCTCATTCCATAAATTAGTTATTTAAACATTTTAATTTTAGGTTATATATTTTAGGGAGAGACTACAGTCGGCGACTAAGCGCTTAGTAGCACACAATAGTACAGGAAAAGGGAAATACATGATACTAAACGCCACTTCTTTCTGTATTTTCTAATTTTTTATTAAAGTTGCAAATCAAACAATTAAACGATATTTTTTCACAAAGGCTTAGTCTCTGTAAAGAGGAAACGCTGCCAGTGTACTCGGCACTATGCCACAGGGAGTATTTTCGACGGCATGTTTTTTAGTTTGTAATTAAAATTGTGTAATAGGTTTAATTGTATATTTAGGTAGATATATATTTGTTGTAATGTTTGTTTTAGAAATAAATATATTAACATTAAACGATTTCAATTTCTCAATTAATCAGTACTTGGGTCTTTGGCAGTCAGTCATCTTACTTCTCTTAAAAATATGGCAAATCTCAATTAATACTAGAAAAATGAGTATATTTATACAACATTTTCAACTCGGGATTAAGCCATATTTTTATTATTTAGGGTTCTAAATAACCGTAGCTTTTAAAACAAACATTGCTATTGCGTTTTAAATAACTATGGCTATTTAGAGCTCTTAAGATGGCCGACTGCCAAAGACCCTTAAGGGGATCTATCGACCGAATAGTCTTTACGACGAACTTTAAGAATAAAACAATATTGTAAATTACATTACCATTATAAATTGTTTACACTTATAATTTTTTTTTTAATTTAAATCATTTAATTTCGCCTTCCATTAAATAAAACCTATTAAACTGAAACGCCATCTATTGGCCAGTTTGGTTAATGTACAGTAAAAAAACGTCCTACCTTCCGTATCCAGATCTGATGTGATTAAAGTGAAACGATGAAAAAATTTTTGTGCGAGCAACGCCAAATCGTCTAAAAATATTTTTCTAAAACACTTATATAACTTGTTCCAAATAGATAGAATTTAGCAACCGTATTTATGATTACGCAATTTTATTTCCATTAATTATTTGCGTGCTAAATAAACTTATTTTTGTATTATGCCAAAAAAGTATAACTTCTACCGCGCGTACATAAGTACACACACATAGTTATAAAGACGTGTTATTTGAATATTGGATTTTTTTAAGGGCCCTATGGCTTTAATTTGTATGGGGATAAACTATTCCCAATTTCTCTGTAAATAATCCACCTGTGTTACTATAATTTATTCAATATATCTAAGTGAAATAGCCGTTATTTTTTCAATTGGTTTTTTTGAATAGGAAATATGGGTGGAAAAATAAAGGATTACTTTGCCCCCATTTTCTTTTTCAAAATCTATCACGAAGCTCTTCAATTATATGCCTCGCGTTTTTTGGTACCTTATTGAAAATTCAAAATAACAATTAATTGTGATTTTTCACAGGCTAAATTACAGTGACACAGGTGGATTATTTACAGAGAAATTGGGAATAGTTTATCCCAGACAAATTAAAGCCATAGGGCCCTTAAGAAGTTACACATCATTAGCGACGACTGTAAGAATCGCTCTTTTTTGCAAATAAAATCTTCTGGAATTTATATACAAAATTTATTAAAAATAACATTTTGGCAGGCGATTCTGTGAGGTTCTACTTAGGATCACGACATCTTTCGCTTTGACTTAAAAACGCTTATTTTAAGTTTAAAAAAAAACCTGATAATCCCAAAAAAAAAATGGGTTCATCTCAATAAATTTTTGGTATAAATGAACGAATCGCGAGCTTGCCCCAATCCAAATTAGCAGGTCAGCGATTCCATAATCAGGGAAGGTAGTCCTAAAACTTTCCAGCTTGTAACAACTAGCTCCTCCTAATATACCACTATCTCTTGGACTAAAACGAATTATATCATCATCTTGCATATACTAAATAACATTTTGGCGCTAATTTTGCCCTACTTTATCAGTTAGTGTTAAGGCCTCAATCAAATTACGTATCTTTGTTGCTAACGACAAGTGATAGTCACTGCGCATAGAGTACTAAACCTAAGGAGGGGCCATATATAGGGCCCCTTTCGCCAATTCTTTGCTCTTTGACCAGTTAAACTGACCAGGTGCGCAATAATAAGTTACCTTAGGTTTTCTAGAAAAATATGGGAAAGGCGAACTTTATTTGTTTGAGGTCCTAGATTTGTTTGTATTTTAGCATAATCATCATAAAACGTAAAATCCGTTGCGACAATAAAACGACAGAAAAATACAGTGGTACAGGGCTTAGTACTAAGCCGTCTACCCCCCTAGAAGCAGGGGTAAGCTTCCCACCTATGCTAGTACTCTAGTAGGCTGCAGAGAATCACAAAATCATTTAAGGGTCAATAGAATCCCTGCTGATATCCGAGATTTGCCTCTGCATCAATTCAAAGTGACTATTATAAACAAATTAATAGCAAAAGCTTATTTTTATTTTGTTTTGAACTTGTTACATATGTATAGCTTTTTATTGACTATTTAAAAATGTATGAGAATATAGAAAAAATTACTAATGACTATTGTCAAATGTGTATGTACATTTATGATATACTGTTTTTATAATTTATTTTGAAAATATAAGCCCATTTTAAGAAACTAATTTCGATATTTTTGTAATTATCCATTGCGTATATTTGAAATGTATTTTACAAATTTTACCCGCGAAAAGTAAACGTGACGTCACAAGAAGTGGAACAGGATTAAGTAATCTTGGCCACTATATATAAAAAAGTGACAGTCAATCAAATTAACGTCAAGCAAACGTCAGGCAAGGCCGACTAACCTAAAAAATACTCTTGTTTATATACTTACTCATGTTTATAATTATTTAAATTGTTAATAGTTTTTTTAAATGGCAAGAAAATAGTGTTTCATCCCGTCATGTCCTAATAATAAAGAAAATAATCACACGTGAAATATAAATTTATAAAGAAGTCACTTAAAGATTGACGATTACCCTTTTTTTAGGCAAAGGTATTTTTTTCATACCGACGTCATACATAGGTCAAATGAAGGTTATTATTTTTTTATTGAATATCTTAAAAAGTATAGACATAATTTAAAATCTGATAAATAGAGATTTTCCTGTTCAAAAAGTTAGCATGGCCAATTGTACATATATTGTGTATCAATATTGTATAGGTATATAATTTATATAGCCTTATGAACAGAAAAGTTGCCGGAGAGGGTCAATGGTTAATGGTCCAAGCCACTGATTGGTGACTTTTGTCTCGCCACAGAATATACAAAAGTACAGAAGTCTCACTTAGTACATTTATTTGAAATTCGAATGAAAATATACCTACGAAACGATGGCACGGTCCGTAACAAACCAATATCAGTCTAATTGCACTTGGATAAGGCTCAATTTCAATCGCTTAAACTTAATTCATACATTTTTCCCACTATGTAGAGAGATGGCGACAGAAAGTGGTTGTAAGCACTTGCCGGCAGAAAACCTATTTTTCGTGTAGTCTGAGCTTCCCTCTACAAATTCTTGCAGGCGAGTAAAGGTCCAGCGCAAGCAAGAATTTGTAGAGGGGCGGCTCAGACTACACGAAAAATTGGTTTTCTGACGGCAAGTGCTTACAACCACTTTCTGTCGCCATCTCCTCTACCTACACTGAGTGGGCGGAGCGGGGGTACATAAATATTCATGAAAATTTGCCAAGCGATAAGTCATTATCACTTGCCGTTAGCAACCGATATAGGTAATAGGACGGTATTGCCTTTCGAATCGAAAAGGAAATAATAACCACATCCACTACATAATAGAGCATTGTCCATTTTCTGACATGCCTGGTGGCGCGGCGAACCCTTGAGGCGCTAAGGCAACATCGCCCACCAACTCTTGTGGGGGCTGGCCAAGGTCTTGCATCTGTGGGGTAGGCAGAAAAATTCGTTTATTAATAAAAGTAGATTTTTGGGAGTGATTTCGTGAAAAGGGACGGAAGTAAGCAGGAAGCCGGGGAAGTGCGCGCTGTTTGATTTGACCAATGAGCGCGAGCGGTGGTATAGTTGGCTGTCAGATGGTACCAACCCAATTTCCGAGAGGTTGGTACTGTCAGCCAACAGTGTGTGCCGTGTACCAAGGTGAGATGTCAGATGTTACATATAATATGCGACTACTACAGTAGTCTTACAAGGCTCGCTCGTTTTTGCTGTCTCATTGCACAAATTTCCAATTTTAGATTAAACACTCTAAAGTATAATGTTTTGACATTTCTTATTTGTTTAAAAATTTTGATTGTCCTTTTATTGTAAATTTTTTAAACAAGAGTTTTAAAAATATTATTATTAGTTCTGCAAATGTAAAATAGGTTAAAAATGTTAATTATTATGTAAAATTGTTAAAATAACTTCGTTTAAGAATTTTAAACTGCAACTTAATTTAAAAAGACACTCAAAGTTTGTTTATCAAATAAGACAAGTCAAAAAATTACACTTTAACGGGCCTCTACATATTCCCACAAACCACACTTAGAGGCTTTTCCATCTAAATATACCTCAACAGAACTGGCCACTCGTTAGGTATAGCCTCACAAATACCATCGGCTAATCGGTTTCGGGAACCGTAAGGTAACCCAAAAAAATTAAAAAAAAAACCTTTTGCATCAGCTCGAGAACAGTCTCGAACCTCTTCCTCTTCACGTCTTCCGGATCGCTCTCCTGCTCAGGCTCGAGCTCATCGCACACTTTTACCATTAACTCTTGCTGTTTCTGATATCTGAAAGTGACAAGGGTCCGTGTATGATTTCAATGACAAAACGTTTACAAGGAGCCGATAGCCTAATTGGTAGCGTTGGCTTGAAACCGGGAGGTCCCGGGTACAATTCCCGCTCGTAATCACCAATTTTCTTTAAGAATATGTGCATTAATCGACTCTTCGTACTTCGGAGGGCACTTCTTCTAAAGTTAACACCTCCTATGTCTATCAAAAGAATCCATTATGTGCAGCAACAGGCTTGTCACCTGTTCTGTTCAATATGGACATCAGGCGGCAAGTGGACACTGTTACCAGTGTCTCTGGCTACACCGCAAGGCATAAAGGCCGTGAAGATGTGTGTTTTGAAAACGTTTAAACGGCTAAACGGATCTTGTTAAAAATTGGCACATAGATTATAGTCTGGAATAGCACATAGGCTACTTTTTATCCCAGATTTCTTTTTGTTTTTCACGGGATCGACATGACTTTTTTTGCATAGTGGTAGTTTAGGGGTCAGAGAACGACATATACTACTATTTGTACCGCGAAAGCGGGCGGGGGAGGGGCAAATTACAATTTTTTGTATCTATTTCCACGCGGGTGAAACTGCGGACAGAAGCTTGTATTATATCATTTTAACGATTTTTAGTATGTTATTGGCATAATAAAAAATTACGTATGTAACTTTTGAGTTTTTCATTAGGCCATTACATACACAGTGTGTTACTTTTTTGGCATAATACAAATAAGTGTATTTCTCAAATTATCATTTAACCAGTACATATTAAAGCTCCTATATCCTTATTGAAAATTCAAAATAATAATTATTTTCCTATTTTTCAGCAATTAAAATCTCATAAAATATTTTTTTATTTGGATTTTCAATAAGCTACAAAGAACGTGATGTATATAATTGTAGGGTAATAGTATAAGTGCTTTAAAAAAAATTAAAAGCTTTGAGATAGATTATGAAAGAGAAAACAGGGGCAAAATTCTATATTTTACAACCCACATTTCCTATTCAATAAAACCAATTGAAAAAATAACAGCTACTTCACTTAGATATATTGAATAAGTAACTATATGCTAAATTACAGTGACACAGGTGGATTATTTACAGAAAAATTGGGAATAGTTTATCCCCATACAAATTATGGATACAGGGTTCTTAAGGGGATCTATCGACCGAATAGTCGGCGACTAGTCGGTAAAGTCGACTATCAGGCGACTTTTATAGTCGACAATAGCGGCCAAAAAAACCAACCTGTCATATTCAGCCGAGTCCACTTTCCCCTTATTCTCCTCTAACCAAGTAGGGTATTTGTCCACCAACTCTTTAAGCGACGGGTATAGCACTTCCTTTGACAACAGAGACTGCATCATACCTTGCATGAACGGCAGAAACATATTGTTTTCCTGAAAATTTTACATTATATTATATTAAAAAAAAAAGGCATAGGCAGCAGTGGCGAAGGGCGAATATTTTCAGAAGGGAAACCATAAATAGCTAGTGCTGCAAGATACAAATTTTTCTGTTATTCTCTCATAACCCGCAATTCTTCGGCTTATTTATGGGACAGTTTTCGCGTGTCAATTCGATGTATTGTATTGTATTGAAAGAGTAGATTTGACAATGTAAATTGTTCAATATAAGAGAGCATATCCGCCAACAAACTGTATAGCAGTTTGGCGGAATTTTGAATTGTATATTAGGTTAATTTTCTAAGAGAATAAATTAAAATTAAAAAAAAAAAAAAAAAAAGTTAGTATGAAGTATAGGCGAGCAAGACGCTAGCTAGCTATTGTATTGGCTTATGTCCTTATGTTGCTAATATCGGGCAGGCGATTGGCAAAATTAATTAGATTGACTAATTCCTAAAGGGAAGCCGAATGGATTCGGGTTGAATGGACTCTTCGCCACTGATAGGCAGTCATGTCATGTGTGGGAGCTGCGGACAGAAACTATGAATAAAGATTTCACTTAAAAATAACGACCATTAAAAAAAAACTCGAGAATTACCGGCCAGAAATGCGCAAGCCACATACTTATAAAAATATTTTATTACTTATGAATTTTTCCCCCAAAACAAAATCAAATTATTTACGCTATACAGCCGTGATTGGGTCATCAAACTCTATATATGTTAAAAGTTTAAACTTTTTTCGTCCAGTATATTTGGAGAAAATAAGCTATGATAGACGGATGTACGTAAACCTAAAAACGGATTGAGGCTCAACTGATTTTTCTTTTATTATGGCTCCACCAATGTTAATCGGTGATTTGCCAATGTCAAGTATTATATCCTTTATAGGGTTTAGAGCCGATTAATCGGTATTTAAGATAATCCCCCCGTCGATATGTCTTATTAGTCGCCGACTAATCACAACCATCACATCCCGGACAGGATTAAACTGGATTCCCCATCGCGTCTCGGCGGGCGCGTGCGCTGTTCACCAAGGCGTGACATGGAATCCCAACTGATTTGACGCGCACTATACCTGTCCACCGCCTCCCTCCAAATTGAAATTATTGAACATATTCGCCAGATCCTGATCCGAGAAAGGTGTTTGTAGGTTTTCAGAGTTCGTATTCAAATTCTGTAACGTTTGTGATATGGCCGCTGTCACCTGAAAAAAACAAATTTTTTTTATAGTAATGCAGCGCGATAGGCAAAGGTTCAATACTCAATAATGCCAATTTATTCAATGGCTCAAAGGTTTATATGACAGAAGTGAAAAGGAATGCTGGCAGACGACAACCTATTTTAGGTGTAGGTACTTTTATTGAACAAATAAACAAAAAATAGGCGTCGGTGGCCGAGTGGTTAAGACGTCTGGTATTAACTAGGCAGACACCGGATTCGATCCCAGGTCCAATTGGATTTTTAAATAAAAACTTAAGTACATAATCCGACAAACCACACTTAGAGGCTTTTCCATCTAAATATATCCCAACAGAACTAGCCACTCGTTAGGTATAGCCTCACAAATACCATCAGCTAAACGAGGGAGACTTGGTCTTCCGCTAGGTACCCTGGAACCGTAGCACGATATCGAGAGCTATAAGGCAACCAGTAAGGAAAGAAATAAAAAAAAATAACAAAAAATTGATCGAAGGCAATGTTAAAAGTACACACAATCGCCGAGCATGTATGTAAGGCATGATGAATATAAAAGAAGCGAAAGAGGTGTGTCAGGATCGTAGCAAATGGCAATCGATTGTCTCTGCCTACCTTGGGATAAAAGGCGTGATGATAGTTAGATAAAATGTTTGTTTGTTCTTCTTTTGAGTTTTCACAAATGGGTTTTTTACAATGTACATAATCCGACAAACCAAACTTGGAGGTTTTTCCATCTAAATATACCTTAACAGAACTATAGTTCAGCGAAAAAAAGCTAGTTACCTCGTCAACGTTAGGTGGCGACACTGTCGTCGTGTTCGCTGTATTATCAGCGGGACGCAACACTTGGGCGGCGGCTTCTGAAATCAATCAATTAATCATTTAAATATAGCCTGTAAACGACATGTGACTCGCCATCCACTTAGTGGAAAGTGGCTTTGGGAGTTCATGAGTGCATATAGTCCTATGTCTGTCACCTTCACTATACTGGCTTATTGATAACACAGTGGTTATACACGAGCCAATACAAATGGACTGTGTTTGGTGAGTACAGATGTTCTACTCGGGATATGTAAATGTCGGGTTATTATCTATCTATCATCATGCCGTTTATCCCAAGAGGGGTAGGCAGAGACAATCGAATGACATTTGTTACGATCCTGACTTACTTCTTTCGCTTCTTTTATATTCATCATACCTTTCATACATGCTTGGCGATTGTGTGTACTTTTAATATTTTCATAAAAGTACACCTAGGTCGTCCTCTGCCAGCATTTCCTTTCACTTAAGCCATATAAACTTCCAAACCAGCATAAACAACTTTTCTTAATTTTAGTCACAATATCATCTTTTACTTCGCATTCTTCTCTAATGACTTTTTTTTAATTGATTGATATATAAAAATATTGAGCTAACTGTGGAAAATAACAATACAAAGTTATTTAATTCACCTAAATTTTAATAAAATTAAATGAAATAAAAAATAAAAGTTTACCTGCCATTTTGGAGAACGTCTGTGCAATTTGGTCTTGTGTTATTTGATCCTCTGAAAAATAATAACAAAATAATTAATTTTACACTCAATACCAAAATAAAATATTAAACGTTATTATACAAAAAACTATTAGAAATAGCAAGTTGTAGTTAATGTTTTCATTAAGTATGTAAAATTATCTATAGGATAAATACGAGAAAATGGTACATTAATAAATATATTAAGAGATCTCGAGTCGCAAAATCGGTTGAAAAACGCGTGAAATTGATGACTTTCAGGGCTTCATAAAACTTAGGTGTAACTGATACTGTGTTAAATATATTTATCCTTCGAAAGCTATTTAAATTTCGAAACTAAGGCACATAGTTATCTAATTTTATTATTAATGAAATCACATACAGACACCTCAATTTTATATATTTGTATTAGGTTATTTGTTTAGACCCAGTTGTATATGTCTATATAAAATTTAACAACTAGGTATCATTATTAGCATATGTACAGTCAAAACCAGTTATAACAACATTGAAGAGACCAATATATAAAACGTGTGCTACACGGTGATAAACTAGCTACCTGTTTGCAGGTTTATAACCGTGTAGACTGTTGTTAGTCACCAAATTTCGTTTGACCTTATAACACCCTTGGTGAGCAGGCGTGCGTTGGCAACAAGCGGTTGGATCTCACCGTTGTGTGCTGTTGTGTGCCGTGTATACACATGTTGCTAACCACGAGAGTTATTAATGGTCTCACCATACCTAATAACTCGTAAAATGTTTCCTTTTCCATTCTCAGGAAGTTACGAACATCATCAAAGTTCAGCATATTACATTTAAATGACTTAGTATTTGTCGTTGCTTCAGCCAGGGCTTCACCCATAATTTATTTTTTTTCCTCACTTGCACTAAAGTGCTAAAGCTACACCAACTTTTTAAAATTTTGAAAGATAAGAAGCCATCAGTGCGTATTTTCTGTACGCGAGTTCTAAACACACTGAGTTGTGGGCTGTGGGCTTGTTTGCAACCGTGTAGTTCAAACGACGTCGGCGGTTAGTAACAGAGGTCACCTCTGTGAGCTAGCTAGTTTATCACCGTGTAGCACACGTTTAAGGGGCCATATTTTTCTATAACTTCAACATACATGTATAACATGTATTACATTTATTCTTTACTAGCTATTCGCTCTGGCTTCAGAAATGATTTTTTTATTTTAAAATTAAATGTGACAAAAATAATCTAGGATAAAAAGTAGTTCAGCAAACGATCTGTGTGCAATTGGCATGAATAAAAAACAAACAAACAAACAAACAAACTGTATAACATAACATACCTTTCATATAATACTAGGTGATTGTGTGTATACTTTTAACATTGCCCTCAAATAACACATTTTTATAAGGTCAATAAAAGTACACCTAGGTCACTCTCTACCCACATTCCGTTTCTGTCACATAAACCTTTTAACTCAATCAACTTGTCTAAACTACTTTTCTTAATTTTAGTTACAGCATCATCTTTCACTGCGCATTCTTCTGTCACATAAAGTGTTTGTAAAGGGATTCAGTCGTGACCTGCCGATTTCGTTTTATATCGGACAAGATCCAAAAGGAAATAGTCCCGTGGCTGTAATTTACCACTTCCCCGCCCGCTTCCGCGGTATAAAAAGTAGTATATTTATGTCATTCTCTGACCCCTAAACTACCACTATACAAAAAATTATGTAGATCCCGTGAAAAACAAAAACAAATGTATCCTACGGGAACCAATAATTTTTTCGGGATAAAAAGTAGCCTATGTGCTATTCCAGACTATAATCTATCTCTGTGCCAAATTTCATCTAGATCCGTTCAGCCGTTCTGGCGTGATTGAGTAACAAATATACATACATTCATACAAACTTTCGCGTTTATAATATTAGTGGGAAGTGGGATGGGATATGTAGGTCTAAGCAATGTTGGTATAAGTGGTTTTGACTGTATTTGTTAACCAAAATTATTCACACTCTAACATCACTTTAAGTTCATGACATTATTTGCATTTCCTTTTGTTTATTAACAATATGTACACATGCCTATGACTGAATCATACCAAATGATTGCACACTAAACTGATGTAATTTAATGATTTTATTACTCCACTGATTCCAGTGACACCAGAAACAGTGTCCACTTTTTGTCAGTTGTCAATATTAAACAGAACAGGTGGCACTCTTGTTGCTGCACTTCTTTAATATCTTCTTCTTCTTGGCGGGTTACCTTACAGCTCCCGGGAACCATTGCCGGCCCCAGGGTACCCAGCGGAAAAGATAGTCTTTCTCATTTAGACAAAGATTTTTTTATATATATTTAATAAGTAACTCTATGCACACACATGAAATAGTAACAAGTAAAGTATGTCACGCGAATTTCACGATTTTTGGAGGTGAATTGTATTCCTAATACAACACGAAATAGAGTAGCCGCCAATCAGTATTTTCAGGGGCAAAACGGGGCAAAAAGATATTACTTATAAAACATACTCGATGACTCGGTGTTGTAATCATAGTTCAACTGATCTCCAATAGATGGCGTCTTTTACAAAATATATAAAGTAGATTTTAAAGGAAACATTTCAAATTGATTTGTTTTTAATTTTCATCATTAGAATCTTCTATTAATCTTTAAACATTAACTTTGATACAGTATCAACTTTTTGATACCGACAAAAAAACACCTTTAAGAAACAATATATAGAGAATACTGACCAGGTACTCCACTAAAATTGCCCAACAATGCCGCCATATTTGTTTCAAATTGGGCCGCAGCTTCTTTTATGAAATCCTCGCTCCATACATTTTCTGAATCCGGGTCCTCAGGATTACTCTCCGGTTTGGGAACTACAGCCTTTTCTTCCTTCTTTGTCATATCTTCTAGAGCACCTTAAAATTATAAATAGAATCTAATGTAATGTACTGATTTTTATATATTTTATAGTAGCTTTGCCGCAGTTTCACCCTGAAGAACTTTCCAATTTAAGAGTTTTTTTAATTGAGTTTCTAACCCCCTTATCCTCTCAATCACATCAATCTTACTATACTAATAAAAAAGCTGAAGAGTTTATTTGTTTAAACACTCTAATTTCTGGAACGACCAGTCGAAATAAAAAAATATTTTTGCATTTGATAGGCCAATTCTTAAGGAAGGTTATAAGGCTATATAACATCACGCTACGACCCAAAGGAGCGGAGCAGTAACCATTAACACAAGTGCAACCATAAGGCACAGCTAGTAAGAAATATACCGTAAATTGTGTTAAAGCTCCTACCCGTCACTCCTCGCTCATTTTTCCACCAACCAATTATCCCTTTTTTATTTATTTTTGAGGTTATACCTAACGAGTGGCCAGTTCTGTTGAGGTATATTAAGATGAGGAAAAGCCTCTAAGTGTGGTTTGTTGGATCATGCACTTAAGTTTTTAGTTGCTACATGGCTAAAACCCATTGGTACATGGCTGGGATCCGGGATCGAACCCGTGGTCTGCCTAGTTGATACCGGACGTCTTAATCACTCGGCCACCTATTTATTTATAAAAAGGTAAGTAATGATTTTGTTTTTATTAGGTACTAGTATTAGTAGGTGTATTGTTTAGTATGTAGTTAGTCTAAACAGATAAATTTATGTTTCATAAAGGAAAGGAATTTTAACTGTATTATTTTTAGGTTACTACTATTGTGTAATAAAAAATTTCAGGGGCCTTGATTAAAAAAATTTACTTACTGTCTAACAAGTCGTCGAGCTCGGGATCTGTGTCTTTTTTATTGTCAGCCATGATGACGGCTTTTATATACAATATATTATATTTTATTTAAATTGCAATAAGTCCAAAGTTTTCCTTTCCTAATCCTAATTTTCTCGTGATTCGTGATCCAAATTTTTTGACTTTGACAGTTGAATTCACAGGCAAGTAAAAGTTGAATTGACATTGGTTGATTTGGTTTGATTGATACTTGTCAAGGAAATATGAATGAATGAAAATAAAATGTAGAATGAACTTTAGAATGAACGATGTATTAACCGCCGAAGCAAAAGAGGTGTGTTATAAGTTTTGTGTGTCTGTGGCATCGTTACTCGCAAAAACCGATTTAAATGCAGTTTTTCTTTAGTTGAAGGCTGATTTAGTCGGATTGGTTTTTTTAGCTAATTTGTTGAACATCGTGGTTTTTCAAGATATTCGTATAATCAGATAGAGAAACCTACTGCATAATAGGGTGCTTATTAGACTCAACTCATAGTCAGAACAGAGGGCGGTTATTAAATCCCCAAAAACAATCTTTTTTTGCCATCTCATAGTTTGTAATAAACCAATATTATGCCAATGATATCGGTTTACAACAATTATTTGTGTAAATATAGACATTTTTTTGCCTTACAGCTCCCGAAACCGTGTTATGGTTCCAGGGTACCCAGCGGAAGACCAAGTCTCCCGCGTTTAGCCGATGGTATTTGTGAGGCTATACCTAACGAGTGGCTAGTTCTGTTGAGGTATATTTAGATGGAAAAGCCTTTAAAGTGTGGTTTATCGGATTATTTACTAAGTTTTTAATTAAAAAACCTACTGGTACATGGCCGGGATCTGGAATCGTACCAGACGTCTTAACCACTCGGCCACCAACGCACCTATAGACGTATTGTATTTTAAATTATAAATAATGAAATTAAACTTAGGGCTGAAAGGTACTGCCAACGTAACAACATCGTACTGTGGATTGGTATAGAAATATTTGCTATCTCTGTCATCTGTATATGAGGTGAAAGAGATAGCGATACGACGCCATTAGTATTGGCTCATTTTTCCTAGCCCTAATTTTTTGTTCTAAGTTACGCCAGCCTGGGTCTATCTAGACAAAGACAGTATCCAAACCCATTTAACCTTTTAGCGGGAGCGCGGTCGTTTGAAACTTGTAACTTAAAATACCTATAAATTTTCGGGATTTAAAAAACAAATTAATAAAATAGGTAATAGGTTTAGGAGGATGTATGTATAGAGCTGATTTAAAAACCATTTAACATGGCAATCAGTACTCATATCATTACAAAAAAAATGGTATTACAGTTGATCGTATTTCAGACACTTGGTCTGTTCTCAAAATGTATTTTCAGAAACTTTGCCCGATAGAAAAAATTGCAAAGTGGCCTCTGAAAAAACGTAAAATCTCAAATAACTTAGCTATTCATGAAATAATGTTGATATTAAAGTATTAATATCTGTTGTAAGCTAATAAAGAACTGGCCTGATTTAAATGTTCAATAATGGCTATTTTAATAATGATTTTCCATTTGCGCCCTTTTATTTCAAGCAGCGTAATGTCACTGCTTCTCTGTCACACCTAGTAGAGAGTAGTATTTCTTACTCAATTCATCAGTGATCGCCGAGGCGCCTTGCTAGACGGTTGAGTGTTGCGTGCAGTCCCGAAAAATAATTATTAATATGGGCAACAAAAAGCCGGAGTATGATGGGGGGCGGTGCCATCTCTCAAGGTCTTTGGCTCTATTCAGCTTCTTAATACCACCTAACTTTTGTCCAGAAAACCATTTTGTGACAAAAAAATATTATATATAAAATCAAGGTATGGCAAGAACAAAATAAAGTAATAAAGCAGTTTTTAATATCTGTGTTTAACTTTACAATTTGGTTTTGTTATAATATTATATACCTATATGCTATTATTATGCCTTTTTATAACGATTTTACAATAAAAGTAGTAGGGTTCAACCATAGAGTACTAAGGAGGGGCCATAGACGGGCTCCCCCTTTCGCCTATTTTTTTCCCTTTGACCAGCCGAGTTAGCATACATTTTGACAGCGACACTTTCGTTTCGGTCGAATGGCCTTGAACAGGCCAAAACGTTCATGTCCAACAAGGACCGGCCAGAGATAGCCCGGGGCCGAGAGGTCCGGCCCAACAATGTGCGGGCAAATTCTGTGTACTTGGGATAGCAAATTTGCACGCACATTGTTGGGCCGGACATTCTCGGACCGGGTATGTCCTGCACAAGAATGCCGAGCAATTTGCTTGGCCGGACAAAGACAAGTACACGGAATTTGCCCGCACATTGTTGGGCCGGACCTCTCGGCCCGGGCTTTCTCTGGCCGGTCCTTGTTGGACATGAACGTTTCGTTTTGAAGACAAATCCGTAGCATACATTCAGCCCTATGCTGTATCACTGTACTTTATGAATAACGCAAACGTTAGTGACGTATTATCCTTTATAATTAATTTCGTATGTTGTAGCTGAACCTAACCTTTATTTTGACAACTGGTACTTTACATAAAGGAGCCTATTAAACTTTATCTAAACGTCACTGTCAAATTCGCATGTTGTATCACAGCTTAACCTTTATTTTGACAACTGTTTACTTTACTTAAAGGAGACTTTAGTACTTTAAATAGCGCCACCGAAATAGCCCACGTTGTGTTGTATATTATACACAAAATATGGAATTTGCAAATTTAATTAATTTAGCAATGTTAGTAGAACTTGCTGAACAGACTGAAAGGTAAGTTAAGAATTTTACCTACTGTTGTCTTTGATGAAACTCATCAGACTATTGTTCTATTTCTAACTAAGGTATGTTGTTATATTTTTTGCAGAAATCGTAATAAAATTCAAACTAGGATGCTAAGGGATATCTCCGATCCTTTTACGATACCTGATGCAGAATTTCGGAAACACTTCCGGCTGTCTAAAGAAATTACAAAAGTGTTAATTGACAGTTTGAAACCTCATATCCCGGACAGAAAAAGAAGCACAGGTATTCCAATAGAAATTAAAATACTCACTGCATTGAGTTTCTTTGCCCATGGGAGTTACCAAAAATGTGTTGGTAGCAATGCTAAACATTGCATGAATCAAACCACTGTAAGCAGAATTGTATCAAAAGTGTCGCAGGCAATGGTGGATCATATGTTGCTGGAATGGGTAAAATTCCCTCAAGTTGAAGCAGATAGAGCAAGAGTTAAATTAAGTTTTCAGGAAAAGTACCATTTTCCTGGAATAATTGGTGCAATTGACTGTACACATGTGGCTATAATTGCTCCAAGAACAGAAGATCCTGTTCGCCCTGGGATAGCATATTATAACAGAAAAGGTTATTATAGTTTAAACGTCCAGCTCATTTGTGATAGTGACCTGAGAATATTAAATTGTTGTGCTAAATTCCCTGGTTCAGTACATGACTCTGCAATTTGGACGCTATCTCCCATCAAAACTCATTTGCAGCAGTTATACATAAACAGGCAGCTAGGTAATAGCTGGCTGATTGGGGATTCAGGTTATGGTCTGCAACCATGGTTACTTACACCTATAACAGATGCAGATGATAACACACCAGAAGCCATGTATACTAAAGCCCATATATCTGCAAGAAATACAATTGAAAGGTGCAATGGTGTCTTGAAGCAAAGGTTCCGTTGTTTGCTATCACATCGTGTTCTACATTATGACCCAGTAAAGGCAGCAAAGATAGTGTTATCTTGTGTTGTTTTACACAATATGGCAATTCATTATAGATTAGGTGAACTTGATGTTGAGAATAATGGAAATGATCCTACTAATGATTTCGGTGTCCCACCATGTGATGAAGTTGATGTTAATTGGCTTGCAGAAGGAAGAAAAATAAGGCAAAATTTAATAAGAAATCATTTTGTTTAAACAAAGTTAGTTAATTAGGATTTATGTAATTGTGTATTTCAGAATGGTGGATTTGTTTTGGGTGTGTTTAATTTTAATTTTGATTCTGGTTTTAATTTAATTATTTTGAATTTGATTTGGATTATTAATTTTGATTCTAGTTTTAATTATAGTTTAAACTTTTGATCTTTTTATTTTAATTTGATTTCAATTTTTAATTTTGATTTTGCTTTTAATTTGTTTTTATTCTTTTCTTTATTTTATAATTACCCATGTACTTTTTATCATGTAAACGTATAGCCATGTTGTGTTCACTACTAACTGGAATATCTGTTTAACTCTGTACTTGTGAACCTTGTTTTAAATAAATAAATAAATTATTTCTATTTGAGGTTCATTTATATTTACTTTAGGACAACTAGATTTTAAATTAGGTAACATACACAAGGAATTAATGAAACAATAAATAATGTGACAATACATCATAAGTCTTTTTAATCATCCTCAAACCCCTCTAAGGTATTAAATACTTTAAAGTATTTGGCTTTAGCTAAAGCACGTTTTATTTTTAAGTCCTCTTTGTATATATTGCACTCGAACTACATATGCTCAAACATTCCCCCACTTTTTCGTCGAGTGCTCAAGAACCGTTCTGGTACCTGTATATATACATTTAAGTTCCCTGTGGGGATTTTCATTCATTTTTCACTATGTTAGGTGTATAAAAGACAGGTTGTCTAGCCGGTAGATACTGAGTGCTATCCGAGTGAAGCCAGTGTGTCATGAGTTTATTATAAAAACAGAGATCATTATTTACCATTGTGGCGTAAAATCCACTACACTGCTTTCTAGTGGTATTTGTTGTACTTGAGTAACTTGACTAGTGAATGCTCTGAAAAACAAAGAAAAACATTTAGCTACCACTTAATTACATTTAGATAATTCAATCATATACAGAGAGAGGTTACATACAGTTCACCAGTGCTGACTTCAACAATGTCACCAAATGTGTCTGGAACATTTGTATCCCCCAGATGAATTGTTGATATGAGTGACAGCAACCTTTCTTCCAGTTCTGTGAGACTCGTTTTGTGGTTGGGTCCACCTCCTGTTTGAGTTTGAGCCACATGTACATCTCGTGTTTTTCTGCGCACATTAACTTTCCATTCATTCCATATCTGGAACAATAAAAAATATCTCACTTGTACTTACAAGTAACTATGCAGAGGTGAGGCGTGTTATTTTAGTTTAGATAAATATTTACTCACTTTTCTCCATTTATCACCCGTTCTTGGCGGCCCCAGACCACTTGACGACATTTCAAGCGCAAATTCTTGCCACAATTTTTGCAGTTTGAGGTTATCGGATGGCTTTGTCTTGCCACTCAAAACCATTCGATGCTTTTCCACAAAATTTAATAAAGAATCGTATTCGCGACTTGTGGTTTTAGCTTGCCGTTTAGCCATCGCAATCAAAATAAATTAGCTAATTTAATTATGTTGGACAGCAAAACAAAACAATAATACAAACACAAACGTCAACTTACGTAACACACGTCACACCTTATTATGTCAGTCAGTACAATATCAATTTAATGTATATAGCATTATGGTTCATTTTAAGAGAACAGTAAACACCAAACCAGTTTCTTAGCGGAAATAGTTTTGGTAGAATTTTGAACTTATTGCTAAAGGCATAGCGTTCACAGTTCTTTGCTTCGCGGCTGCCGCAGAGTGTACGCCGTGCAGAATTGCCAACTCGGATTTTGAAAAAGACGTAGGATAGTCTAGAAAATTATATAAGTTTATATTATTAAAATAAACGTAGAAATTGTAAAAATTGCATATGAAAAGTTCGTAGATCAACGTATTTTTTATTTTAACTTTATTTACTTTAAGATTTTAAAGTTAACGGTAAAATCTAAGATCTAAGCAAAGACACGTGAACTGGCAACGCTGACAAACTTTCGTTCGACCGAAAACGAAAACGAAAGTGTCGCTGTCAAAATCTGTGCTAACTCCCCTGGTACACAGTAATAAGTTACCTTAGATTTCGTTGGTATCGTTTTGTGTCGCGAGACAGAGCTCTAGGAAAATAGTTAATTGTGTTGAATGATTGAACTCTTCATTAATCTGAGATTGAATTAATGAAAGAATGATTAATATTCTTGGCTACGGCCTTATATAACAAAACTCGACTGAAGACTTGGCTACGGCCTAAATAAAACAATGAAGACTTGGCTGTATGATTAATTATCGACCTTTGCCTTTTAATGGCATAAACTGTAAAAAAACAAAATGATTTTTGACTTTGACATTGACAATAAAAATGTCGGATTCCGATTTTTCGAGACTTTATTTTTAAGTAAAATAAATATCTTTAAATATATATGTATTTATATAAATTGGTGAATATGCGAATGAAATAAATTAAAAATATTTATTTCGACTACAACAAAAAGGTACCATACTGCATACATTTTAACATATAACTATAAGAAATCATGTTTTTTTCTCTCTATCGATTTCTATGATAAAAGATAAACAGTTTTTTTATATTATTTTCTATTTTCTATGCTTTCTTATGTCGCCTAAAGAAAATTACTTACTTTCTCTAAACTGTAAAATAATGCTTCAGTGGTTTCTTTAAGTATTTACTGGAACTACTGACCTGATTTGGATGAATGTTTCTACTATGCACTTTGATATGCTTGAGGAACTACAAAACAAGTACCTATGAATGCCTTTTATCTCATTCTATTTTTTCTAAAGTTAATGTAACCCTTAATTATTTGCTTTTTAATAATTAAAGAAATATTATTTAAGTATAATTTCCTATGGTAAATCTAAAAGTACCTATCCTTTAAAAAAATTAAGTTCAAGACTCAATGGTTTCCGAGAAATGGAGAGGGGGTTATGCTTAAATTTCGTATATTTTCTTTAATATAATTTAAACACATTTTATAATTATAAAAAAAATATTTAGTATTTCTTATAACAAGCCTTTTCATTAGGTATGTCACGTGATACACTTGGTAATAACTTTTAGTTTTACCCTCAAAATTAACCCCCAAAATCAAAATTGGGTCATCAAACTCTACACATGTACCAAACTTCAAACTTTTTGTCTAGTAGATTCGGAGAAAATAAGCTTTGACAGACAAGACACAAGAGTGGTCCTATAAGGATCCATTTTTTTCATCGGATGTACAAAACGCTAAAAAGGTCACTAATTTCTCCAAATAAATAAAAAGAAGTACTAATTTTTCAAATTTAAAAATTCCAGCTTTACTATGGCTGACCCAGCAAATGAAAGTGACCTCCCAATAGAATACATACCCCAGGTTATAATAAAGGAAGAGTATGAAGAGGAGCCAGACTTCACAAATTCGGCAAACTCGGACAGTGAACAATCAATCACCGTTAAGATTGAACGATGTGAAGACATTCAGCAAATTTCAGTTCAGCCTGAATACATTTTGGGAGACCCTGATGATGGTGAACGGTGTCGGGAAGATGAAGATAGAATGAGAGAAGAAGCTATTAATATTAGTAAAGATATGCTGCGGTCTTTAAAAATGAGGGTTAATGCACAAATGTAAGTACTTTTATTTAACATATAAAAAATGTATTGATCAATAGCAATATTAAAAGTACCTACACACAATAGCTGAGCATGTATGAAAGGTATATAAATATATAAGAAGCAAAACAGGTATGTCAGGCAGGATCGAAACAAATGGCATTCGATTGTCTCAGCCTACCCCTGTTCAGATGAAAGGCGTGATGATAAATAGTTAATATAATAAGGGTGTTTTTACACAATGTAGGTCACTATACAATTTACAGTTGCAAAACAAAACAAACAAGTGGCAGCACCCAAATTACAGTTTGAAATAATAATTTAAGGGCAAATAAAAAAACCATTTCCCATCAAAACACTGATTGCTCAGCAAAATACTTACCTCAACCTATTATTATAATATTGCACTACCCCTATGTAAAAGCTTGTAGGGCTCTGCCCAGGGTGGGTTTTTGTGAAGTTATAAAAAACTGTTGAATTGAATAATTTTTTTTATCTGAAGTGTATTTTTTTTTACTTTTATTATTTGGTAAACACACTTTGCATGTCTTTTATATATATAGACTAACCTTCCGCTTCGTGCTTCGTAGCTATTGTAGCTTTCTATTGGTAAAAGAATTCTCAAAATCGGTTCAGTAAATCCAGAGATTACCCTCTAAAACCTCACAAACTTTAAATCTTTATAATATTAGTATAGATATAAAATGACATTTTAGTTAAAATATGTTTTGTCACTCTCTAACAAACCTGTCTTTACTAATAATAGAAAGAAACAAAACAAATTTTAACAAAAACGTTGCTAAAATACGTTTATGAATATGGCCATATAACTTTACGTGGGGTCCATACTAAGTTTAATCCCGATTCCACATCCTGTCATGGCGGCGAACGCTTGCGTTTTCGTCATGGCGTGATGTGGAATCCAGTTTAATCCTGTTCGTGTTGTGATGGTAATAAGACATCGCGGTCGGCGGAATAAACTTAAATACCGATTAATCGGCTATAAAATAAACACTATAAAGGCTATAATACTTGACATTGGCTAATCACCGATAAACATTGGTGGAGTCATAATAAAAGAAGAAGAACTTTAATCACTTTAATAATGTCCTTTTCATCATCAAATTTCATCAAAATCGGTTCAGTTGTTTAACCATGAAAGCATAACAGACAGAGAGATAGAGTTAATATTAAGTAATATTAGTATAGAATGGAGTAGGGGTCATGCTTTCTCCATATCAAATTACATTGAAATCAGTTCAGTGGTTTAGCCGTGAAAGCGTAACGGAGAAAAACTTTCACATTTTCAATATTAGTATGGATAGTAATGTGAAATTATTAATAACTAGCCTTCCGCCCCCGGCTCCGTCCGTGTATATTTTCTAACAAAATAATATATAGCCTATGTCACTCAGGGATATCGTAGCTTCCTATTGGTAAAAGAATTTTCAAAATCGGTTCAGTACATCTAGAGATTGCCTCCTACAATCCTACAAACTTTACCTCCTTATAATATGTATTAGTATAGAATGGGATGTAGAGATAATAAAAATTAATAAAAATTAATAAAAATTAAGAAAATTAAAATTTCATGTATTTTAGTATACCTAATTAACAATGTTTTAAAATATGGTGCATTTAATACATTTATACAGAATAATAATAAAATGAAAGAAATATCTATTCTATAGACTCAAAAACTACTGGATCCATTTCAAAAAATCTTTTTACTTTAACTATATGCTATATAAGGGGGTGAATTGTATTCCTAATACAACGCGTACGAAGTATGTAAATAGGTGAAATAAATAAAATATATTAACAGGTACCCCAACACCAAAACACAAGTGGATTTTTTTAATAGCATCCACAAGTTATGTGCCCATTCATACACTACTTTATCTAATCCCATGCAATATTACAAAACAAATTATACCAAGATATTTTTGTTAATCGACAAATTGGCGGTAAACCGCGGTTACCTACCTACTGCGCATTAACTCGGACATGCGCGTGTCGATATTTTCATAGTGTTTAATATGGCTGTATAAAAAAAATCCTCTGTCCTTTAAAAAAACAAAACATTACGATATTGTTTTTGTATGAAAACTTCAGTACTGTAATACATTAAAGTTCATTATTATGAAGTATAATTCGATTTTGTAATAGAGACTTTACGATATAAGAGTAGATAAAGGTAGTTTAATCATGTTGCGCTTTGTCTATAAGGAGAAGGTGTGCATAAAATAAATATTTTAATATATTGTGTTGAGAATTCCGTAAATTTTTTCATTGTTTATTTTCATTTTTATAACCTGTGTTGTCTGTCCCAGGATACCCAGCACAAGACCAAGTCTCCCTACCGATGGTATTTGTGAGGCTATACCTAACAAGTGACCATTTCTGTTGAAGTATTTTCTTAAGTGAACAAAACCCATTGGTACATGACCAGGATTTCTTCATTTTCTTCTGTATGTTTATTGTTGATGTAGCTGTCGACATATTCCACTGTTCATTAAAATGTTATTTTGATAATTTCAGACAAAGTCAGCATGAGAGCAGTGGTTCTGGGAGTGATGTGGCGGAATCTACTAATAAGTCTCCTTTGGATAATGGTAAGATTTTTTTTTCACGGGTTACCTTACAGCTCCCGAAACCATGTTAAGATTCCAGGGTACCCAGCGGAAGACCAAGTCTCCCTCGTTTAGCCGATGGTATTTGTGAGGCTATACCTAACGAGTGGCTAGTTCTATTGAGATATATTTAGATGGAAAAGCCTCTAAGTGTGATTTGTCAACTCATTGGTACATGGCCAGGGTCCAGGATCGAACCCGGGATCTGCCTAGTTATTACCAGACGTCTTAACCACTCGGCCACCGACGCACCAGAGACAATCTTTCATTTTGACTCCAAATCTGTGTACTGTCTTTGCCAGACCCAGCAATATGCTCAGCATTCCAGTGTTGGACTATATCGGCAAGGGCATTCCTTGGGTGGCCATTCTAGTCGTTTTTAGGGTTCCGACCATCTCTGATGAAAAAACGGATGTCACAGCTTATTTTCTCCAGAATCTATTGGACGAAAAATGTTGAAACTTGGAAAACGTAATAGACTTTTAATGTCAAATGAAAGGGCTCAGTCAGAGATATAAAAAAAAGATGTAGGAAAGAGTTGTGTAGAATAAAATTATCTACAAAAATGTCCGCGGTAGCACATATCTATCTCTAATAGATAAGTAGTTATAAGCGTATTTAAGCCGTGGTTCTTTTTTTCTATTTCAGTGATCCTGCCATGGCCAAAGGACTTGTTCATTATACCGTCGCGCAAGAAGTACAACAACGGCCAGAAGAGGTCCGTGTACAAAATTAAGGGTCTAACCTATGATTACAACCCGTATACTTGCGACTATTGTTCGATGGAATTCTCTCAAAGCAGCAACCTTAAAGCGCATTTACGCACTCACACCGGCGAGCGTCCGTATGTATGCGTCATATGCCATGCTGGCTTTACAAGTAGCAGTAACTTGAAGGATCACGTGCGTACTCACACTGGGGAAAAACCTTACACATGCCACATATGCCAAACCCCATTCGCTAACAGCTCGAGTCTTAAACGGCATGTACGGAGAATCCACACGAATGAAAAACCGTTTACATGCGAGGTATGTAAGCAACAGTTTTCGACCACTAGCAACTTGAAAATTCACTTTCGTACTCACACAGGGGAAAAATCGTTTATGTGCAGCATTTGTAAGGTGTGCTTCTCGCAGCGCAGCAATATGCGGTCTCACATGCGGACGCATATTGGTGAGCTGCGGTTTGAGTGTGAGATTTGTAGCGTTAAATTCTCGCTTCGGGGCGGTTTGAAGGCGCACATGAGGATGCATTTAGGGGATCGGCCTTTCAAGTGCGATGTCTGCAAGGCTCGGTTTACGTATAAGACGCTGTTGAGGGCGCATGTACGCACGCATACGGGTCAAAAGGTTTTCAATTGTAAAATGTGTCGAGCGGTTTTTGTGAGGACGAAAACACTAGAGAATCACATGAAGAGAGCCCATTGCGAGTCCAAATTGTTTCCGTGTGATAAATGTCATGTTTTCTTTCCTAGAACAAGCATGCTTCGTGATCATCCGTGCGTTGACGATATTAAGCGCGAACCGGAGTGTTTTACGTAAAGTTTTGAGATGTACTTAATGCACTCGCCTGGGTAAAAATCTGACCAGATATATGGGGTTAAGGGCCGTTGGTTAAGGTCATCTTAGGGGCCATCCATAAATTACCACACGAATTTCATGACTTTGGACACCCCCTCCCCCCTTGTCACAGATAATACATACAAGAAATAGTTGTTTTGTATGACATGTCACACTTTGTTTAACACACACTTTGCTTATCTGATCTGTTAATTTACAATCTGTTCATGTTTACTATTAATCTAAAGGTGGCCACACATTCGTCCAATCCCCGGCCGGTCGCCGTACGGTCCACCGAAACCGACCACAGACTCGTCCAATTCTTATCGCGCGGCCCACCATCCGTTTTCAAATCGTTGTATTTGTGGTTGATTTCAATGACCGGAACGATCTGTCACATACACACATCCACACGCCTTTGTTTAATCGAATCTTGTGTGTCTGTGTGGGTGAGTGAATTGCATGTGATCTAGATCGTATGATTTACATTGTTAATGTGTGGGCCTGTCTTCAATCTCGATCATACGGCGGCCGGTACGGGGGGGGGGTATTCTAAGATAGGTCAGATTTGACTTCTGGCGATACAAAATTATTATATTATTTTAGTCTATGGTCAAAAATACCTATACAAAACTTTTTATATTGATCTCTGTCCTAAATTCCGAGTCTCTGCCAAAAATGTTGAAGTTATGTCACGTTTTCGGGGTGTGTTTCCTGGGGTACCCAACGAGTGCCCTGGGCCTAGTGTCCGGGAACCTTTTTTTTTTGTGGCATACTTTCCATCTGCCCTAATTTAATAACTTATGTATAAGATAATTGGTAAGGTCTTCAAAATGATTATGTAAAGTTTGTTACTATTTTTTTTACATAATTGTCTGTTGTGTTAAAAAATCTAGGCAATATTATATTAATTAAAGAAAAATTTATTGTAAATTAATGATTTTTTTTAAGAGTATATGTGTTTAGATATTGTTTAACTGATGTTGTATAGTTGCGCTGGCGCTCTTCTAGATTGGCAATGCAAAAGAGAAAGCACATAGATACGCGTATGTTAAAGCGAGACAGATGAGACCGTTTTTGGAATACTGTAACAGCCTGTACAGTAAAGTACAATTTAGTGTTTAGTAGACGTGATTAATTATGGTTTAAGTTATCTAAGACGAGAAATACACAGAATTACACATGTACACGCACACTGATGTTAATGTTTTGGTCTCGTTTTAAACGCGACATTACTATAGGTAAACCACTGAGAAAGTAGCACTCCCATGGTCCGCGCGGGTGAGAGGGGCGGGCGTGATACTGCCATACACGATACGAAGTTTCACGCGATATATGTTGTCAACATCTACCTCAAAAATTTCAGGGTTCAAGCTATCTTCAAACCAAATTTCATCAAAATCAAAACCTACCCCGCAAAAGCCAGAGGTAAATCGCGTCGACAACAGACACATCGCGCAAAACCTAGCAGAATCACGCCCGCCCCTCACCCCTCATGGACATGGGAGTGCTAGTTTCTCAGCGGTTCACCTATAGTAGAGCGCCAGCATACTACATCTATGGTTTAACTATATCAAGAGATAGAAGGGGTTGAATTGGTTTTAATGACGGGTTTGTGAAAATTATTAAAAAAATAGCAATGTGAACTAAAAAGTAAAAAAAAGTGTGCAGTGTATTCTAAATTTTTAAGGTTCCGTTCCGTAGTAAAACAATCAACCTTTATAAGATCGTTCAGTCCGTCCGTCCGTTACAAACTGGGACGGGACTCCGAGCCTTTAAAAAAATCCAGTTTTAAATCGAATTTGATATACCTACTTGGGTTAGAGATCTCAATTTTAATGCAGTAGAAGAGGGAGACTTGGTCTTCCGTTTGGTACCCTGGTACACGGTTTCGGGACCTGTAAGGCAACCCATGAAAAAAGAAAATAAATATTATGTAGTTTAATTTTTTCATGTATTTCCCCTATATGTAAAGTGGAGATGAAAAAATGTCTTGAAATTATTATGACGTTTCATTAACCGTTTTTTAATATTAAGTTTAAAAAATATGACAATAAGAGGCACTGAGACAAGTATTGCAAATTACAACATCCTAGGTTGGAGCTGAGACTGCGGAACCCTATTCTCGTGGGCCCGACACGCACTTGGCCGTTTTTATAATAACTCAAATAGCTAGCGATGAAAAATTCGGAATAATTGATATCAAGCACGCTTATTTATATTAAAAAGAATTTTTTACTATTTAATGCACATTGCTATAAACGCGTTAATTGTTTTTGATGTGCTTTCCTCTCGCTTTCCTGCATCTGTGGGAGTGATTTATTTTGACCAATGATCGCGCGCGGCGGTAGAGTTGGCCGTCAGATGGTACCAACCCATTTTCCGAGAGGTTGGTACTGTCAGCCAACAGTGTTCGCAGAAAGAGTGTTAATGTTTTCAGTATATAATGTTAATGTTATTACCAAGGTGAGATGTCAGATGTTACACATCATATGAGACTACTGTAAGGCTCGCTCGTTTTTTTTTGTTATTCTCATGACCATTTCTTGAAATTTCAAAATTTAATTTGAAATATTCCGTTACATAGTTACATACAGGTCAAGCTAATAATGTGTGTAAAGGGAAATATAGGATATATGAGATATATTATGTATGTTTTTGTTTGTAATTAGGTAATTGTATGATTCCTAATGTTTTTTATTTATTTGTTTTGTAAGTAAGTGATGTTTTATCTAGACTTTATTGTTAAGATATTAAGATATAGATATATATGAAACCAGAGTAGTGTGCAAATGCATTTATGTACATTTATTACATAGATTATTAAAGATATTATGTAAAATATAAATTGTAGAATTCCCATTTCATTTATCCCATTTTCTTATATTATCTGCATACGAACAAAAAATTTAATGACTCGTTCCAAGCACGAAGTCCGTAGTTACGGCCTAAGTTACGGACGTAAGTTTCGTACGGGGCCCGAACGAAGAATGAATGGCAACGCGATTAGACAGTTTACCCGACTCTTGATGGTTTTTCGTCCGTCCGAAAAAATTAATTTGACACTTGTTTTGACGGAGCATTATGTCAGTTGATACGACAACTATATTGATATCGTTTGCGCGCTCAAATTCAATTTCTTTGGTTTATACAGAAACATTTTTATTTGTATCATGGCAGCATTTCTATTCCTAGAACTAGAAGATATTAGGCGACGCCGACGGTACCTGCGCCAAAATTTTAGGTTGGCGACTATAATTCAAAATAGGCTCACAAAAGAACTTTTCGAAGCCGTTTGGCCCGTATTCTCCCATCAGCCCCCCTCAACAGCCCGCGTGCCATTTCCCTATGCTCAGACATAAAATTGAGGAGGACCTCAATTTGGGCTTGGGTTGCCGCCGGTGCCGTTGTTGTAGGCATTTTATAATTTCACAATATATTATCTACTAAAATTTTTAATTTAACTGTTCAAACACAATGTTTATAATGTTTACATTTTCAAATTTCCTTAAAAAACGTAGAGGGAGAATAGTTTTTTTTGTAGTCTTCTTTCCGAGGAAATAAGGAGGCAAAGGTATCGATAAAAAAATCGAGATACTGTAACAAAAATAGTATAATGTCACATTTTATGGCATAATTTAAGTATTTTGCAATAAATGTGTTTATTTTCAAACCATAAGCATATTAATTTTGGTTTAAAAAGTTATAAAAATCAAAATACTCTATCGTCAAGAATCATAAGTTCACGAAGTTGTTCCGATCGAAACGTATCAGTCCGTAATTAGTAGAGAGTAGGGTTCACTCCGTAGTTTCGAGCTACTTACGGACGGGCCCGTATCTTCGTTGACGGACTTAGAGAGTAGACCTCCTGTCTCGCACTGTCAAAAAGTGGAACTAACTTCCGGCGTCGGTCTTTCCTGCTTCCTACAAGCTGGGGTCCTTCAAGCGAAGCGTGACTGGCGGACTGTATTATGCTCTGCCAGTCGCGCGCATTCATGGACCAACCACCTATGCTTAATAATCAGGTGGTGGTAAAGGGCATATGTAGTCTTCTCTATAAAAAAATATTATAAGAATTTTCCCTAAGTAGCCCAAGTATTAATGTGGAGGCGTGCTGGGCCCATAACCTGTTGATGTGCAGTATTGTTCAGAGTGTGGAAGTTGATCTGAATGGATGGAAACTAGGAAATAAACACTTGCTGTAAATACGAATTTATTAATATTCACACGAAAATATAAATTATAATATAAAGTATATTGACCGCATCCGGAACGATGTCATTAGAGAAGAATGCGGAGTGAAAGGTGTTGTGACTAAAATGAAGAAAGTAGTTTACGCTGGTTTGGACACGTTGAAAGAATGAAGGATGAAAGATTGATTAAAAAGGTTTATATAACTGAAGTGAAGAAAATGCTGGTAGAAGACGACCGAGGTGTACTTTTATTGAAGTGCACACAATCGACGAGCATGCATTCTCACCCCGCAGGTATCAGATATTGAGTCGAGAGAATGGCAAAATATCACAAAAATATGTAAGTACCTACTTTTGGTAAGAGTTAATTTATTGGAAACGATAGAGTATGTCGAGGGATAAAAAATCGACTAAATATTGAAAGAGCGAGAATCAGCCCCTTGCTTTTAAGACGGGAACGATTCAGAAATTTCTAATCGTAAGCCACGCCCTAAACTCGTGGTTCGGGCGCATGAGTGGTTCGAGCGCAACGATCACGTCATGCAAGACGACGGCGCTTTGTCCGTTCTTGCTGCAGAAGTGAGAAGGGCATAATGTATCGCCTCTCGGAATAAATGACGTAAGCGGCACATTACAAATAAATAATTTATTAAAAAACGATCACATGCAGGGAAAAATCTTCTTAATCAATACTAGGTACTGAAATTACCTACAGATTCCTATAAAATTTAAACAAATCCCTTCATAGTATGGTCGTATGACTAAAAAGGTATTTTGAAGAGGTAATTTAAAAAAATTAAGTTATCGAGAAAATTTTCACCAATCATGTTTTCATCCTACACAATACTAGATAAAATCCTCTAGTTTTCGATGCCCAAATTGTATGTTCATAGCATTAGTAAAATTCGGAAATTTCAGTTCAGAAATCAACCAAAATTATTCGTTCCTCCCCTTAACATGGGCAACTAGTCAAAGGACGCTGTAATAGCAAAATAAAAAACTGAAATCTTAAAAAAATTGTATTTAAAAATATCCCCAAAACAATACTGGTGTATAACAACTACACTACTTCTACAAAACATTGGCGTTTCTGAGACTATATATGCACCTGATGGCTAGCGGAAATGACTAGGGTAGGGAAGGCAACTCATCTCTCATGTTCATTTAGTCTTCGAAGCGTGGTGACGTCCATTCCGTAAATGGAGAACTTGGCTGGCTCCTCAAACCGTACCTAAAATTAAAAAAATAATTGTTAAAATTTTCTTTTTTTTTAAATTATTCTACACTGTTATTCCGCCCCGGCTTAGCCGTAGCAAAATTTTGCAATATGACAAAAATTAACCCAAATGATATCCGGGATAATAAATCTGTCACTAAAAAAATATTATATCCTTAAAAAAATAAGTCGTCAAAATGGGTACATATTTCATCGAGATATTAAGAAAAATTGACGTATAAAGTCAGTTTTTTCAAAATTTCTGAAAAACTAATGAACCAATTTTTATGAGATAAAAATGGGACCAATCCGGAAGAATTATCTGTCGATTAAAAAAATATTATCAAAATCGGTTCATAAACGATGAAGTTATCCGCGAACACATAAAAAAAAAAATTTATCCCCCAAAATCGATGTTCTACCAAGTTTCAACATTTCTCGTCCAGTACATTAGGAGACAATAAGAAAACCCTAATAATAATAAAAAAGCATCACCTCTTTTTCTTCAACAGCGCTTGGTGATTCCTTCACGCTGGCACCGGCTGCCGTCTCAGGCGGTTTAGCGGGCTCGGGAGCTTTCTTCTCGTCTTTCTTCGCGTCAGGCTTCACTTCAACCTTCGAGGGTTCAGCTGGCTTTTCCTGGAATATAAAATGAAAATTATTAATTACAAGCTATCCGACCCTGTTTTGCCCGGGGACATTTCTGATGTGGCGTGAAATAATCTATCTATTTATCATCACGTCTTTTATCCCAAGAGAGGTAGGCAGAGGCAATCGAATGCCATTTGTTACGATCCTGACATACCTCTTTCGCTTATTTTATATTCATCATACCTTTCATACATTCTCGGCGATTAATGTGTGTACTTTTAATATTGCTATCGATCGTCGTTCTCTGCCGGCATTTCATTTCACTTCATCCATATAAACCTATTTAGTAAATCATTATTTAACGTGTAGAAACCAGCGTAAACTAACTTTTCTTCACTTTAGTCACAACATCATCTTTCACACCGCATTCTTCTCTAATGATATCGTTCCGGATGCAGTCAATACGCTTTATATACGTAAAGACCGCAGCTCCACTGCATTTATCTTACTTTCATGCTTCTCACTCCATACCCAAGTCTCGTCCGCGCATACAAGCGGGCCAACTGGCTGGTTGGTGCAGTTAAGTGCAGCAACAGGCTTGCCACCTGTTCTGTTCAATATGGACAACTGGCAACAAGTGGACACTGTTACTGCTGTCTCTGCCCACACCGCAAAATATAAAGACCGTGAAGATCCAAAGTTCTGGTAGTTTTCTTCAATATAAAAAAAAAATTTTCGTTACCTCTGACATTAGCTTCTTCATGACCGGCGGAATATTCGGTCCGAGCTTGTCACTCAGCATTTTCACCTGAAAAGAAATTTACAAATTTAACCTAGGGAGTGAATGTAGCGCATAGATAGTGCGATTTATTTTCTCCTATACTCTTTAAAAATATGTGAGCAAGATGCGACTACTATTAAATTCGATAAGATAGACCTAGATTCACGTACCAGACACATGCGAAAGTGCGATTTCTCAACAAAACCTGTCTTGCGATAATACACAAAGCAGACCTCTGACTTAGGAGTATTATACAAAAACTATTAGAAAAAGCAAGTTGTAGTTAATGTTGTCTTAAAATATATGAAATAAATGACATAAAATTGTACATCAATAAATATATTAAAAGTCGCAAAGTCGGTTAAAAATAAGCGAAAAATTTAAGACTTTATTTTGTTATATCTCTTACGGAATACGCATACGCCATGAATATGCGCTTAATTTTATATGTAACAAAACTAACGTTAGGGAATTGAGAGAAGCAAGCCCGAGCCTTCCCTCTGCACGGTGGTGCCACAGCTCTGCCATATCGGTCTCTGTCTGCCGGGTCGAACATGTAAAATCCTGAAAAAAATTAATAGGAATTTAATAGGAATCTGCCGACTATTGAGAAACTTTTATAGTCGGCGATTAGTAGCCAGTACCTACAGGAAATGGGAAATAAACGACACTGAAAAGCCAGTGTATTTTCTATTTTCATTAAGTAACAAATACACCAGTCGGTAAAGCCACACTTCAGCCATTTTTATAGTCTGGATATTGGGGAGTTTAGTCGTTAGTCGGCTAGTAGGCCAAATCTATAGTCGGTAAATCTTTAGTATTTAATTATTCTCACCTTCCATACCACATGTCTCTCTCTTTATTCAAGAGATCCTATTATTTACAAAGTACAAGCTCTATTGGTCGCGTAACCAACTAAAAAACGCACGTGTTCGAAAATTTTGCATCTCTTTCACCCAATATCCGAGCGAAAGAAATAAATAGACAAAGAAAATTTCCAAACAAAATCGCTACAAAAAAATACACAAAACGGACTTCAGCAATTCAAGTATTTTACAAAAAAATATTAGAAATAGCAAGTTCTAGTTAATGGATCCATAAAGTATGTGAAATTATTTTTACTCTATATGTAAATAAAATATACATTGTGTAAATATATTAAGAGAATTCGAGTCGCAAAGTCGGTTCAAAATATGCCTGAAATTGATGACTTTCAGGGCTTCATGAAACCTAAGTGTAGGATATTGACATATATTTTAGGGATCTCCTAAAATGTTTTGATATAATTTTAGAATATATAAAAACTACATTCACTTGCTATAATTTTCATTTTCTCTAAAATTGTTTTCTGTAATAGGTATTGATTCATTTCCTATAATTTTGTTTTCATATTTTAAGGTTACTTTGCGCATCTACGAGTACATAAATTACGTCACTATTCCTTATACAACGAAGCGTACGAAGTCGCAGGCAACTGCTATAGTTGAAAATATGGCTAGCTGTCTACAGTAAGGATTCTGGCGACACCAGAAAAACTTCAGGAGTCAATTACCTCGTGGTGTCCTGAAGAGAGCCACAGCCACCTCGCCTTCGTCAGCCACAAACACGCCAGCCTTCTCTTCTCTAAAGAATTGCTCAAGCTGCTGTTCCATATCTATTCCCACAATGCCTTCTTGCCGCGGCTTATATATTGTGACGCGACACACGCAATTGCCTGGCGTGTAGAATTTGCGCAACAACTGCAAAGACAAAATGTTCTTAGTCTCCGTCTACCCCACTGGGATACAGGCGTGAGTATATGTATGTTAACAAGAGAGATATCTCAGGATCGTGGCATGTGGAGGTTCTTAGTCTCTGTCTACCCCACTGGGATACAGGCGTGAGTATATGTATGTTAACAAGAGAGATATGTCTGGGTCGTGGCATGTGGAGGTCCTTAGTCTCTGTCTACCCCACTGGGATACAGGCGTGAGTATATCTATGTTAACAAGAGAGATATGTCTGGGTCGTGGCATGTGGAGGTTCTTAGTCTCTGTCTACCCCACTGGGATACAGGCGTGAGTATATGTATGTTAACAAGAGAGATATGTCTGGGTCGTGGCATGTGGAGGTCCTTAGTCTCTGTCTACCCCACTGGGATACAGGCGTGAGTATATGTATGTTAACAAGAGAGATATGTCTGGGTCGTGGCATGTGGAGGTTCTTAGTCTCTGTCTACCCCACTGGGATACAGGCGTGAGTATATGTATGTTAACAAGAGAGATATGTCTGGGTCGTGGCATGTGGAGGTCCTTAGTCTCTGTCTACCCCACTGGGATACAGGCGTGAGTATATGTATGTAAACAAGAGAGATAATGTCTGGGTCGTGGCATGTGTAGGTCCTTAGTCTCTGGGATACAGGCGTGAGTATATGGCCTTTATTCATAAACGTTTATTAGCAACGTTTTTGTTAAAATATGTTTTGTCACTCTCTAACAAACCTGTCTTTACTAATAATAGAAAGAAACAAAACACATTTTAACAAAAACGTTGCTAATAAACGTTTATGAATAAAGGCCAATGTATGTTAACAAGAGAGATATGTGTGGGTCGTGGCATGTGTAGGTCCTTAGTCTCTGTCTACCCCACTGGGATACAGGCGTCAGTATATGTATGTTAACAAGAGAGATTTGTCTGGGTCGTGGCATGTGGAGGTTCTTAGTTTCTGTCTACCCCACTGGGATACAGGCGTGAGGTCCTTACCTGGCTAATAGCTAGGTACTTAGTCCCTTTTGGCTTGAAGTGCAAGTAGCTGTCCTGGTAGAGCTGGTCACCACTTTCCAGCACTTGGTCCAAGGTAGTGTTGCACCAACGGCACACGTCCTCCACGCGCGACATGGCCACTGCCATCACGCAACAGGCCAATGCCTATGGAGACAAATTTATATGATAGCGGTATTCGTCAGCATTTGTTTCTGGTATGGCTGGGCTTGACACCTTGGAAGTACGACGCACGCTGCTGCTTTTAATGCACTACTATTTAATAGTTAACAATAAAATTGACAATCCGACAGTACTGAGAAATATGGGGCCGTTTCCCCACCTTCTCGCTGCCGACCAAGTCAAGACCCGGCAGGACAGTAACGCGCCTACAGTTAGAGCACTCACACTGACGTATTCGCTGACAGCAAGCTTTCTTTCATCAAAAATGTCAAAAGGTAATTAGATAATGCTGTTATTTCTTGAATTTCCTTACTATAGACATTTTTATTGTATATGTGTAAGTATTATTTTTTTATTACATGTGACATAGTATTAGACAGATTAAGACTTGGCATGCGAGCTGTAAATTTAAATAAATCAGGAAATGGCCCATACAAATAACTCACATGACATTTGGTATTAACTAGGCAGACATCTTCGGGTTCGATCCCGGATCCCGGCCATGTACCAATGGGTTTTTTAATTAAAATCTTATGTACATAATCCGACAAACCACACCCTAGAGGCTTTTCCATCTAAATATATCTCAACAGAACTAGCCACTCGTTATAGGTATAGCCTCACAAATACGAGGGAGACTTGGTCTTCCGCTGGGTACCCTGGAACCGTAACACGGTTTCGGGAGCTGTAAGACAACCCGTGAAGAAAAAAAAACTCACTTGATGCCCTCTAGAACCGACTGGGAATTTCTTGCACGCTATAGAGTGACCAGCGGAAAGATATTGGGACCCATCTTGCATCACCAGCCATCCACTAGTGTTCCTCTGGCCTGAAAATATATGAGTCAAATTATAATAATTAACTTTTGATAGCAACAGAAGCGCAAGACAGCATAACCCATAAAAAATAAACGCGTATCTATCATCACGCCATTTATCCCAAGAGGGATAGGCAGAGACAATCGAATGCCATTTGTTACAATATGCTCGGCGTTTTTTTTTTAATATTTCCATCGATCAATATATTTTTTATTTTTTTTATTATAAAAGTAGGTACACTTAGGTCGTCCTCTGCCAGCATTTTCTTTCCCTTCAGCCATATAAAATATCTACATGTGGGCCCTTATGTTGGGAGCACAAGTAGTCAAATAAAACATTATTTTTTTTAATTTCTTGTCGCTTCTTTCTGCGACTAAGCCCTGTGGTGTAATTGCATACATTCTAATTTTAGGCAATTACATGCGCCATAAATAAAATTGTTTTGTATTATGTAGCCCCCACCCCTTCCACCCCAAATAAATTCCTGGTTACAGCCTTGCATACCCTTGAAAGCTCCGTCCGCTTGCTCCTTGTCTCTACTTTCGGCTGCGCGTTGAGCGTCCAAGCACGTAGCGCTGCCGGGCGGATGTCTGCGATCATATTCGCTGGCACGACGCTTGCTGCCGTCCATGTATACCTGGGAAAAAAAATGGTTTACTCGTATATATTTGATGAAACAATGAAATCGAGGAATTTATGAAGAGAAAGTAGAGGTATGTCGCCGCCAAATGGTTAAAACAGCCACTCAATTTGATGGCTAGGCATTTCATTAAATGGCGCCATTCAATTGAATGGCTAGGCCGTTCGTTAAATTAATTATGATATCTTAACGTTCAATGCCAGATTATTTAAAATTCATTCAATTGATTTATTAAGTCGGAGAGAATAAATAAATGTAATGTTAATATTTTTTTAAATAAAACTAGAACAACCTTTGTATTATTACTTTTAAGAACATTGTTTTACTTAAATACACACATACAAACACACATTTTTTTCTTTATTGTAGATTTATTTTGTAGTACCTACCTATAATTTAAGGAATAATATCTCGAACTGGAACCTTGTGTTTGTAGTTTTAAAAATTGGTTAAATAAATATACCTATTTGTGTATATTTGTGTTTATCCGCAACATCTTAGACCTTTCGTCCACGATTGGTTAGTAATTAAAGTTACAAACTAATTGGAAATTCTGAGTCGTACGTTGAAAAACAGCCACTAAGGGTGGCACTATTTCCGGAAACTAAAGGTACGAAATGGTCCATCGAAATTGACCACAGATTCGTCCAATTCCTATAACAAATGGCCCGCCTATATCTTATGGCGGCCGGAATCTATTTCAGAATGTTGGAAAACATACACTTCATACATGGCTTTTGTCATGTTCACCTCTGCCCACCCCGTTCCCGTCGTCATGCCGTGATGGTATATAGCCTATGTTACTCAGAGATAATGTAGCATTCTAATGGTGAAAGAATGATTCAAATCAGTCCAGTAGTTTGAGTTTATTCGTAACAAACATACAAATCTTTCCTCTTTATAATATTAGTATAGATTACTCAATGACAGCACATAATGCTTATAATTTGCACAATTGAGATCCTGGGTATTTTAGCATTTAATTTTTAGCGAACTTTCTGACATCTCATCTTGGTAATAAGCAACATTAACATTATATCCTGAAAACATTAACACTCTATACACAACACTGTATACGATCCAGCTGTTCTCAAGTATTCTTTATATAGATTTAGATTGTTTCCTAGCAATGTTGGTATCATGCACCCAAACAAAAGTTTAAAGCGCTTCTTACCTTAGAAGTGGCCGGCACCAACTTAGCGCCTGGCGGAGCTCGCACGAAGGGCGGGTCCGGACCGTCCAGCCTCTTAATAGGTTGAACAGTTACTGCCATCGAGTACAGTACAAAATCGTGCTTAGGTCGCTCAGGCACTGGAATGTTTGATAGGTAGCTGAAAGTAAAAAAAAAATTCGAAGCTTGAAAAAAATCGCAGATCTCATGCAGCATTAGAAATGAACTTCGGTATTAAAAATAACCACTTCTGATGAAAAAAAAACCGCCTTCAAAACCAAAATGTGCTTTCCGAAAATGTAGGTAGGTACTTTAAAAAAAATACCCAAATCGCTTCAAGTGTGCCTATAAAATTTGAAGAGTTCTCAATTTCTCCAGGATCCCATCATCAAATCCTGACCTCTTTTTAGATCTCTGTAAATAAATATATTAGTAATAACTGTTTGACTACAAACTATAATTATATTATAATATACCATGACCATGGTGACCACCTGGAAAGTATATCCTTTCAAACAAAGAAAAATTCAAATCGGTCCAGCCGTTTTCAAGTAATCGGGGAACATACATAAAAAGATTCCGACGAATTGAGAACCTCCTCCTTTTCAAGTTCGGTTAATAAAACAAACATGTACCTACATTTGGTAAAGACACGACCAGTCTAGGGTCAGTGGTTTTAGAGATACGACCCTTTAAGGGGAAGTGGTTGATGGGAGAATGAGTGATGAAAGAGCAGAACGCATTTATCTAGAATCGCGCGCACGCGTGCAGGATAGAAACAGTAAGCGATTCAACGTAAACGATAATTTGGTATGTAAAGTAAAAGTTAAGGTATGCTGAATCCAAAACCGTTTCAAGATATTGGTTTAATAATCGGTATTTTTCAATTTATAGTTCTTAAAATAGTGAGATTGTCTTTATTTTTTCAAAAACAAATAATTAACTTAACCTACATTTCACCTATGAATGACGTCATTATATCGGCTAAATAAAAGCAAAATATTTACTTGTCAACTTGTCAACCAATGTTACCCTGTTACTAGATATACTACTATTTCAGTAGTTTTTATAACTAATTTAATTTATTATTTAGGAAGAATGTTTAAGCATTTTTTATGGTAGGATATTCTTTGATCACAACAACTATGCAGACTACGGTATAAAAGCCGTAAATATGTGTTTCTTTGTTGTTGTTTTAATATGTTTTATGTAGAAATGGTAGGTTTTGGTAGATTTTGTAGGATTTAGAGACGGCAACACTATTGTTTGTTAAATGTCAAAGTCAAAGAACACATGTTCTTTTTTCTGTACCAACATATCAAAGGTATTAAAGTATTCAGCCGACAAAATGACGTCATCAGTGCTAAAACTTTGATAATTTATTATAAAAAAACTACTGTACATAAATCAAAAATATTCAAATTAGTTTCTTAAAATAGCTTAATCTTTAAATTAAAAATATAAAAATCGTACCTTAGCTTTTACTTTACATACCGAAATTATACAACATAGAAATAATTTTACAATGAAAGGATAGATAATTACCAATAAAATATTCACGTTAATTATTGTAATGGTACCATCTATATTGAAGCCATAAAATTTGATAAATAAAGTTTTCAAAGGTGTATTTAGGATTTTTTTCTATCGAGTAAAATATTTCTAATCATATTTTCAAAACAATAACAATATTTGTCATATCCTTAAAACCAATAATTTTTTTTTCAGTTTCGTAAATAGATCAAGTTTTCTGAAAAATTTGATTAAAAATTGCATTTTGATGACTGACTTCCCCTTAACAAATGGCATTCGATTGTCTCTGCCTACCCCTCTCGAGATAAAAGGCGTGATGATAGACAGATGTTAATAATAACACTCACGCAAAAGCCATCAACTTTGCAGAGGTGAAAGTCAACACGCATGCAGTACCCTCGTCCTGTAAAAATCATAACTACATATTATAAACTAATGCCTTACGGTTGCACCCGCGTTAATAATTACTGCTCCGCTCCTTTGGGTCGTAGCGTGATGTTATATCAATTCTAATAGTACATTGTGATGCTATGTTGGTCATTACCAGGCGATATTTTCAGCGCGAGCCACTAGGCGAGCGCTATAAGAAAGCTGAGTATGTAATGACCAATGCACACGCGTTTCATACGACGTTTTTCAACACACTTGCGAGGAAAAAATGGAGTTCAATTTACGTATTAACCACATTTTGGAAATGTTTTGTTTTTTCCCGCGTGACTGATAAAGCACGGATAACTTCGCCAAACAGCCAACAAAGTCGTGATTAAAAAAAAAAAATTTTATTATGCGGTTAAATTAAGAATGCTTCTGAGACACGCATACAATTTGCAATCTTGTACGAATTTAACTTCATTGAGTTTTAATAAACTCTTGTGCTGTAATATAAAGAATAAGCACACGTGTTTAATATATAGGATTGTCAGTCTAAAATTGAGATAATAAGACTCACGTTACGAGCAAGTGTGTTGAAAAATATTTTTTCTAATCGAACTGGTAGTTCCAGAGATAAGATGTTTTACTCTTCAGATTTATTATTAGTATAGATTAATGTCCCCCGCCTCGGAATAGACATACAAGTCTACCCGAATGAAGTCAGGGCGGGTCCTATTGAAACTCCTGTACGGATTTTCATACGGTATTCACCAATAGAAAGATTATTATCTAGGAAGGTTATATACTGCAAATTATATATTTATTTGCACCCGTGCCAATTCGGGAGCGGGGTCGCTAGTATATAATAAATATTATGTATGCTTTTGGGACTAATCTATATTGGAACTCATGTGGACAAGCTCTCGTATTACTAAAACAGACAGGATATTTATCGAATTATCGGACCTCTCGTCCTCGCCTCATTCATATAGGTAATACGATTACCTACCCGTGATTCGATAATTATCGGACTGATTATCGGACTGCCCGATTGACAATAATCCGATGTTTATTGATCCAACATTTCGATAATATCAGACAGATATTTTGTAATATAGTCTGGTGAACAAGCTATCAAATTTATAAAACAGATTCGATATTTATCGAATTATCGGAGTCAAGGTTCCGTAGCCTTCACCTGTGCATCGACTCTCAGCCCCGTAGAGCCACAAGCGTGCGGCTCCATCATATAGTAAGACGGCGCGCCAGCCACCCTCCACACGGCAACTGCATGTGGCACCGACCAAAGAATACCGTGTGTGTGGTGCTCGAAGAACTGTTCCAGAGCACATCTGAAAATATTAAATGGCTTTTTAATGGCCGGTCATATTATACTAGCTTTGATCCAAGGTTTCACCAGCGTGGAAATGGAATATCCCAAGAAAATTAGGCGATTTGTAAAATATTTAGAATTCGAACTGTCAAAACATCGGCTAATCGAGGGAGACTTCCGCTGGGTACCCTGGGACCGTAACACGGTTTCTAGAGCTATAAGGCAACCAGTGAGGAAAAATCAAAATTTCTTTCAGATGGATGAAATGGCGAGAGCTCACGCGAGCGAAGGCCTGTTCACATCAAAGGCACAGTATTTAAGACGGCTGTAAGATCTGCCCCGCGAACACGACCGCGTAGAGAAAAATCTAGAGGTGTTAGACAAAAAGCTACTATTAGTGTCACGGACGTCACGCAACCGCTTGCAGATTTTCTCTACAGTAATGAGATTTATTCTTCGCGGTCATGCTCCGGGGCTGACATGACTTATGGCGCCGAATGTTGAAGCTACATGTCATGAGTGCTATAACTTTCTTCCCTTGCCACATTTCGTTTGGACTAACCTAACACTCATATCCGATGGCACAATTTGCTCCAGCTTCCCCGTGAAGATGCTGTCAAGGTCGTACCTCACGTAGTTCACGCCGAGCACAAACCTCTGAAGAACCTGGGTACAAGAAAAATACATACAGTATGAGAGGTGTATGAATGTAAGGTGCGGTGACATAAGGTAAAATGTTGAGTTTTGAGGTACATTTAAAGATAATTATGTAGATATAAAGATACGCTAATTTTTTGTATAAAGTAGGCCACACATTGGTCCGGCATCATTATCATTCCGGGCGCCGGACGATCTAGGCGGACCGTTCGTTACAAGAATTGGACGAGTCTGTGGTCGATTTCGGTGGACAGTACAGCGGCGCGCCGGCGATTGGACGAATGAGTGGGCAGCTTTAAGGTGGTGAAAAGGGATGTGACTAAGGAAAACTCACTTGCAGAGGCAAAAGCACATCCTCGCCCGGCCTAAACTCATACCCAAGAGAACCCAACGAAGCTGTGAACAGGGCACCGGCCACAGTAATAATCTCGTCCACAGTCTTCCGCGTCCATAGATGCGGTCTTCTTATAAACGACATACAAGCGGAGACAATAGCACCGCACGCAGACTGCAGAAGCGTATCTCGCCTGAACCTGAAACAGAATTCATTGAGTTAGGATCTTTAAGAATTGAAGATTGAGAGAATGAAGGATGAAAGATTGCCTAAAAAGGTAAGATCTCTATTACATAATCGAATTATACTTCATTTATACACACGCGTCTGTAATATGTAAAACTTCGATACTGTAAGTGTAATAAGTTTTCATACAACAACGATATCGTAATGGTTTGTTTTTTTTAATCTGCAGAAAGGGTAGAGGATATGTCTTATACAGCCACATAAATGAAAATATAGACACGTGCATGTGAGAGTCACTTGACAGTTAACACACATGCGCGGTAGGTAACCGCGGTTTGCCGCCAATTTGTCGCCAAAATAACTTGGTTCAATTTGTTTTGTAATTCAAAGGTTATTAAAAATTGATAGCGATATTGAAATTCAATTCCACAGTTGTAACATTAATAATTTGAATAATTCAATAATTTTTGCTTTTTTAACATTGGTCAAATATTTAAAATACCTATTCCATAGGATTAGATAAAGTAGTGTATGAAGGGACACATAACTTGGAATTAAAACACTCGTTTCATAAACTACTATTATATGGCTAAAGTGAAAGGAAATGCTGGCAGAGGATTAAACGTACTAGCATCCTTTTTTATGGCCTTCATATAACAATCGCATAGAAAAAGCACTTTCCCGACTTGATTCACTAATACTGATAATGCTCAGCTCCTAAACATGATAGGTCCCTGGTCCATGTTTAATACTGGTAAACCTTTCTCGTGTTTGTATGGCCAGGCTTTAGAAGGTAATCAGCTTTTGGGTCACCGACTGTTTTATTTAATTCCGAGGAAATATTTGACAACAATTTATGACAAACAAGAGTACACTAGGTGAATACTTCCGTTAGTGGTGTCAGTTGTTGTCATAGTTCAACTGATCTCCGATAGATGGCGTCTTTTACAAAATATATAAACTAGTAAAATGGCGTATCAAACATTAACTTTGATACAGTATTAAGGGAGATATCTAAACATATAGTAGGTACTATATGCTTGTCACTTTCACTATGCCGACTTATTGTTAACACAGTGATTATGCAAAAGCCAAGACAAGTAGATCAATGACTTCCATAGCCTGCACTTTCCAACAAATGGAAGGAGAGTCACGTGTCGTGCTATTAAAAAAAGTTAATAACCAACTTCCTACCGATAGATGGCGACACTGCACCAACTTTTCCTTAACCAAGATACAATTACTTCATATTTAAAAATAAATATAAATTGAATAGAAATTTAGAGATTCTAGACAATTAAAATTTTAGCGAAGCATATTAGGCTTCGAACAAACCCATAATATCCATCTATCTATACAAAAACAAACAAACACATATTCACGGCGTTTATACCTTGTGGTGTGACCAGAGACACCTGTAACAGTGTCCACTTGAGGTCAGTTGTCCATATTGAACAGAACAGGTGGCGTCGGTGGCCGAGTGATTAAGACGTCTGGTATTAACTAGGCAGACCTTCGATCCCGGATCCCGGCCATGGGTTTTTTTAATTAAAAACTCATGTACATAATCCGACAAACCACACTTAGAGGCTTGTCCATCTAAATATATCTCAACAGAACTAGCCACTTGTTAGATATAGCCTCACAAATACCATCGGGTAAACGAGGGAGACTTGGTCTTCCGCTGGGTACCCTGGAACCGTAACACGGTTTCGGGAGCTGTAAGGTAACCCGTGAAGAAATAAAAAAAAGGTAGCAAGCCTGTTGCTGCACTTAATAGACCTAGATGTGCCACTTCTATAACTTGATAAGACCCAAGATCTACTATCTTACTATATAGTATAGTCTAGAAAAAAAGGTTAATCTACTCATATATCGTAAGATCTCTATTACAAAATCGAATTATACTTCATTTATATATACGCGTCTGTAATATGTCAAACTTCGATACTGTAATTGTACCTAATGTATTACAGTACTGAAGTTTTGATACAAAAACGATATCGTTATGTATTGTTTTTTTTTTTAATGCAGAAAGGGTAGAGGATATGTCTTATACAGCCACATTAAACTCTATAAAAATATCGACACGCGCATGTGAGAGTCATTTGACAGTTAATGCGCATGCGCGGTAGGTAACCGCGGTTTGCCGCCAATTTGTCGCCAAAACATATTGGTTCAATTTGTTTTGTAATTCAAAAGTCATTAAAAATCTATTATATGGCTGATGTGAAAGGAAATGCTGCCAGAGGACAACCTAGATGCACTTTTATTGAACATATAAAAAATATATTGATACCGACAAAAACACCTTTGAAAATAATATAGTAAGTACTATATGTTTGTCACTTTCACTATGACGATTTATTGTTAACACAGTAGTTATGCACAAGCCAAAACAAGTAGATCATTGACTTCCATAGCCACTTTCCAACAAGTGGAAGGAGAGTCACGTGTCGTGCTATTAAAACAAAGTTAATAAACAATCTTTCTACCGATAGATGGCGCCACTGCACCAACTTTTCCTTAAACAAGATACAATTACTTTACTTCATATCTATATATATAAAAATGAAACCCGTTTTCCGTTGTCACGACATAACATGAAAACGGCTGAACCGATTTGGCTGATTTTAGTCTTAAAATATTCCTAGATATCCAGGGAAGGTTTTAAAGGTGAGACAATTCGAATAATTGCCGAAAAACCCCTAAAAACAGCCCTTTTCTTTTTCTCATAATAACAGAGTCAATTTGAACCTTATTGCTATTCAATAAAGTTAATTTTAAATTAAAAGCACTCATTGTTGTCTATGCAATGTAGATGTGTTCCTAATGTCACCGCACAAATTTAAAATTCGCGTGCGTGTTGGAGAATCTAATGTCGCGTTCCGACACTCAACAAAAGTGATAATATCGCGAACGCGACCAAATTGAATAGTCACAAAATGTAATTTAAGTAATTTAATAGATCATTAGTAGTACTGATTTTCAGTTTGGTCGGCTTCGCGAAACTTAATTTTGCCTAGGAGTAGGGGTAGGAGTAGAGGTAGGAGTAGGGGTAGGTGTAGTGGTAGGGTAGGGTAGGGTAGGGTAGGGTAGGGTAGGAGTAGGGGTAGGAGTAGAGGTAGGAGTAGGGGTAGGTGTAGTGGTAGGTGTAGGGGTCGGGTAGGGTAGGGTAGGGTAAGGGTAGGGTAGGAGTAGGGGTAGGAGTAGGGGTAGGGGTAGGGTAGGAGTAGGGGTAGGGTAGGGTAGGGTAGGGGTAGGGTAGGGGTAGGGTAGGGGTAGGGTAGGGGTAGGGTAGGGGTAGGGTAGGGGTAGGGTAGGGGTAGGGGTAGGGGTAGGGGTAGGAGTAGTGCAGGCAAGCCAACGTTTGGGCAGGACAACGTCTGCCGGGTCCGCTAGTTTAAAAATAAATATAAATTAAATAGAAATTCAGGAATTCTAAATTAGACAAAAGTCATTAAAATTTTAGCGAAGCATATTAGGCTTCGATCAAAATCATAATATCCATCTATCTATACAAAAACAAAGAAACAGATCGTCACGGCCTTTATATCTTGCGGTGTGACCAGAGCCACCAGTAACAGTGTCCACTTGTTGCCAGTTGTCCATATTGAACAGAACAGGTGACAAGTCTGTTGCTGCACTTAATGGACCTAGTTGTGCCACTTCTTTAACAGACGTATATCTTCTATACCAGGGGTGGCCAACTTGATAAGACCCAATTTAATATATATTCAGATTTGAAAAAAAAAAGGTTATAGGCTGTATAACATCACGCTACGACCTAAAGGAGCTGAGCAGTAACCATAAATGCGGGTGCAACCTAGTAATGTTATAGAGATAAAGTTTGTAACTTTAAGTTTGGTTGTAGGGGGTAATCTCGCAAACTACTAAAATTATCTCACTAATAGGAAGCTACATTATCCCCGGCTATCGATTAACTAATACTGTAAACGCGCAAGTGTTTTTTTGTCTCTTTCACGTGAAAACGGTGCGGACAGACCGACATTATTTTTTTTAAAAACGCCTCATTCCCCCCAGAAATGTAATTTTTCCCGCTCGGAAATTATCTAAATGCGGGTCAGACGTCGTTTCTGTCATACAAATATGGCCGGTCAAGGACAGTGAGGTTAGAGAACTCAGGACCGCAAAAACAGTACACGGATTTATCCAGGCATTTTCTGGTAGTAAAGTACTTTTTAACACAACACGAACTTTCTACCGATAGATGGCGTCACTTTACCAACTTTTCCTTAACCAAGATACAATTATTTTTAATTTAAAAATAAATAAATTAAATAGAAACTAAAACAACATCTTATTTTATTTAAAATTTTAGCGAAGCAAATTGGGCTTCGATCTAAATCATAATACCTATACATCTATCTATACAAAATAAACAAACACACTTCACGGCCTTTATACCTTGTGGTGTGGCCAGAGACACCAGTAACAGTGTCCACTTGTTGCCAGTTGTTCATATTGAACAGAACAGGTGGCAAGTCTGTTGCTGCACATAATGGACCTAGATGTCCCACTTCTTTAAACGCCTCATTCCCCCAGAAATGTCGGAAATTACCTAAAAACGGGTTAGACGTCGTTGCTGTCATACAAATATGCGGCCAGTCAAGTTGTATGAAAACGACAGTAAGGTTAGAGAACTCAGGACCTTTCTCGTTTTGACACGAACGAATGCCAGCCTTTTGACATTCTGCCGAGCAAATTGCTGGGTCGGGCAAAGACAGTACACGGATTTATACGGGCGTTGTAGGGTTGTACATTATCAGGCCGGGCGTTCCTTGGCTGGCTATTGGCGAGGACGAAAGATGTCGCGGTGCTATGCTAACTCCACAGAAAATACTTTTTCTATAGGACCCCGTTTTAAAAAGAGTTGATAATCGGTCACTTTCTTTCCTTGGTGAGCTTTCTTACCTGTTAGCATCGGGCGGCCGAGATCCTCGCAATATGGTGCGACCTCTAGCAGTCTCCACGTAGGCCGTTAACACCTTCCACTCGTAGGTGTCATCGGGCACCGTACCCTGAGGCGTCACCGGGCTGGGAACCTTGGATATCTCCCAGAATACCTTCACGGATGATATGGAATACCTGGAAAAATTAAAGAAAGAGCATTCCTCTTTTAGCCAGTTGCCCATATTAAACAGAACAAAAGGCAAGCCTGTTACTGCACTTGATTTGCGACTTCTTTAAGGAACCAAGAAAACTTTAATGGCACAGTATTTCAGACACTTGGCTTTAGTGAATGGTCAGCACGCTCTAAAGAAATATAATCAGTATACTTATTGGGCCCACGCCTGGCCAACTCTTCAACACTTTTGTCATCGGCTTCCTTTCATATGGCCACGAAATAATGGCCGGCTTGATTAACCAATACTATTCATGCTCAGCTCCTAAACACGATAGGTCCACCTCCAAACCTTCCTCGCAATCAATCGCCACAAAATCCGTGACAAAAAATATCTACCTACGGATTTTACGTTATATGAAAAGTATAATACAAACATAATAATTATAAATAATGATTGGAAACACTATGTTCCCCCGCAAATTAGACGTCCTAGATCGCCTTTCCCATTTAAAACATCACAATCAACTATTTTCCTAGAGCTCTGTCTCTTGTCTCTAACGAAACCTAACTAACTAACTTATTGCGCACCTGGTCAGTTTAATTGGTCAAAGAGCAAAAAATTGGCGAAAGGGGGAGCCCGTCTATGGCCCCTCCTTAGGCTTAGTACTCTATGGGCGGGACCACTTCGGGGTCACCAATATAGATATGGCTTGACACACAACAAAGGGCATACTCCGAAAGTTGCATATATGCCAATCTATTAAATATTTTCACTAGCGCGATACAGTTTACAGTATTGAGACAGTAGCCAAACTAAATTTAACCAGAATTCTCACTTATTGGGCCCAGGCCTGGCCAAGCTATCGATATTCTTCTTGAACACTTCGGCCACGTCTTCAATTGTCGAGTATATTATGGCAGAGGCAGCGCCCGCGGGGCTCAATCTACCTCGGGGGCCTACAGCGTGAGGATCCCATATAACTATTGATTTGTCATCCGCTCCCTTCCATATTGCGACGCAATAGTCCTTGGCGCACAGAACTCCGTATTTATTCTGAAATGTATGAAATGAAAGATGATGTTGTGACTAATTTAAAGTTAAACATGTTAAATGATCGACTAAAAAGGTTTATATGGCAGAAGTGAAAGAGAATGATGGGATCGGACGACCTAGGTATACTTTTATTTAACATAATAAAAATTGATTAAAGGTATGATGAGTATAAAAGAAGCGAAAGAGGTATGTCAGGATCGTAGCAAATGGCATTCGATTGTCTCTGCCACCCCTCTTGGGATAAAAGTCGTGATGATAGATAAGTTGCTAACTTTCCGTCCCAGCTTCGACCGTGGACGCTTTTGAAATACCACAACAATTTCGATTTCAGGGGAAAAAAATCTTTGTGCAAAAAAATCACGTCAATCCGGTGCTCTGTTTTAACGTGAAGAAATGACAAACAAAACGCACTTTCGTAAATTAATTATTCGAATTTCAAATAAATGTAGGTACTAAATGGGCTCCAATTCCCTATTATGGTCTTGATTATGCAACTTTTCCAATTTTTCTTTCCCCAATTACGAACATTTAAAAAAAATATCTAAATCGATCCAGCCGTTCTCAAGTGATGCCCTTACTAACGAACAGCACTTAATTTTTAATTTATATAGATTCTGTGCTAAATGCTTACATTTTCAAAGAAAGTTTTGATGCCCCGCCTCAAATTCAAAATGGCGCCCGTCTCGCCTGCCTTGATGTCACCTGTAATGGCGTCCGGACCAATTTCTAGCTTCACCTGGAACACCATAAATGCGACAACTTAGCAGATTTTTTCCGCTCGCTTTTTTTAATTGTGTCATAAGAACTTATTTTGAAGGACTTTCGGGACAAAAGGTAGCGTCACTCGCAGGCACTCCAGCTATCCCTAAACAAAAGATCAGGTCGGTCTGTTGCTCTCTTGTGGTGTGAAATAAAGACAAACAAACAAACAAATATACGTTTTTTTTAATGACACAAAGCTCATGTCCATCCGAAATAATGTAGCTTCTTTTTTGAAATCGATCCAGTAACTTTCCTGTTTATGTTTACAAATAATATTTCCGTCTAAATATACCTCAACAGAACTGACCACTCGTTAGGTATAGCCTCACAAATACAATTGGCTAAAAGAGGTAGACATGGTCTTGGACACCTTGAGACCGATGATACAGTTTAGGGAACTGTTAGGCAACCCGTGAAAATACAAAAGAAAAAAACTATTTAAAATTTACACATTTTTATATTTAGCCCGTAGAAATTTTTGAAATGTCAAAACTATTGTAGCCAAATCGGGGGCTTTTCTCCAATTTTTGTTGCAATTATTGCTACGGTGCCCTAACTTTTTCAGGGATAGTATAGTTTCTATTAGATAATTAATTTTTAAAATCAATTAAGTAAAAATAAATTTAGATTCAAATGCACTAACATTGAAATTAGTAACGTGGAATTCCCGCACTAGATCTTTGGGTGCTATGTGAGGCTGGCTGGAAGCTCTAGGCAGCGACATGGTGTATAATCGATCGCCGTACTTCAAAATGGCGTCGAGTAAGGCAGGTTTCCAGTGCAAGTAGGACTCGATGTGATCTACCACGATCCCCATAACACTGTTGGCGGCGTCCTGGAAAAGTATAATGTTTGTTAAAAGGAAGATTTTTTATATATACATATCAACTAGCTTTCAGCCCCGGCTCCGCCCGATACAAAATTACCATAGAGAAAAGCAACTTTTTTCCAATTTTTCTTTCCCTAAAACTTTATTCAGACTATTACGAACATTTAAAAAAATAGCCAAGGTCCCGGGTTCTATTCCCACTCGTTCCAAAAAGATGCTAACCACCAATTTTCTTTAAGAAAAAGATTTAGTCTACTCCTCGTGCTTCGGAAAACAGCAGATATTTGCGTCTGTTAATGAAGTGACACATCTAGGTCCATTAATTGCAGCAACAGGCTTGCCACCTGTTCTGTTCAATATGGACAACTGGCAACAAGTGGACACTGTTACTGATGTCTCTGGTCACACCACAAGGCCGTGAAGATGAAAGTGTATATTTCCAGCCGTAGGTACTCAAATGATGTGCTTACCAACGAAAAGTATTTTTTTTTTTTTATATATTGTAACAAGCACATACACCAGTAACAACGTCCACTTTTAGCAAGTTGTCCGTATTAAACGAAAAACAGGTTGCTATTGCTGCACTTAGTGAGCCTTGATTTCTCATAAGAGATAAAGAAAATTTTTAGGGGTAGTTCCAATCCTCATACATATAATTGATAAACGTATAGAAGTCCTTAACATTTTTTAAATTAAATTAACTTACCTGATTATTCCTATTGGGCTTCTCCATGAAATAGCCTTCTCCTTGAGCCACCCTGCCCCGTACTGAGGCGACGACGCGGCCCAACTTCTTAAAGTGCTTGCCAATAGCGGCATCGTCCAAGGGTTCCACGGGGATTTCATCCTCTAAAATATGAACAAAATATTTATAAAAAGTGTCTGCATTTTCAAAATCAATACCAATATAATATGCCGATTTGAAAATGGCCCTACCCACCCCTGTGTTACAAAGAGTGATGTTACATACCTTCCTCGTCATCCACATCTCCACCTTCTTCACCCTCCTTCTTGTTGGGATTGGGACGTTTCTCTTTGACGATTGAAGTCAGCTCGTTCTCAACTGTCACCGGGTAAAGTTTGTATGGGGCCAGGATCTGTTTATTGTCAAGCGGGCCTAGGGAAACTGTAAAAAAAATGTGATTAAAAAAGCTAATCACTTTATAATTATCAGGATTTTTTTTAGCTCCCGAAACCGTTGCCGACCCCAGGGTACCCAGTGGAAGACAAAGTCATCCTCATTTAGCCAATGATTTTTTGAGGCTATACCTAACGAGTGGCCAGCTCTGTTGAGGTATATAGATGGAAAAGTATCTTCGTACGGTTTGTCGTATGTACATATAATTTTCATTATAAAAAACCCATTGGTACATGGTCGGATGTAGGAATCGAACCCGCAACTTTTCAGTTGGGAGCCGACGTCTTATCCACTCGACCACCGACGCCCCCTTTTTTTTTGCAATTATATAAAAAGACTTCTTTTTGATCCCAGTCGTGTTATAAAATCGAGTTATTCGTGTCTATCTGTGTCAACCTAATTAAGTTATAATAGAATGTTCCTCAAGTGATCCTCTTTTAGCCGATGGTATTCTTGAGAGGATATACTTTTTTATTGCTTATACCATAACCTTTCTAAAGTAAGAATCACAAATTCGTAGAAATTTGGTAAACATGCCAATGGAATCCAAATAAGTGTATGTGTTACTAATAAATTAATAATAGAAATACGGCTAAATAACTTCGTACACAAATTAAAGCAAGTTATTCAGAACTTGTGAACTATTAAAAAACCTATTGGTTTGATTTCGACGTGGGTGAAACCGCGAGCAAAAGCTACGAGTAAAAATAAAAAAAAATAGTAATTTTACCCAGTTTATCAATAAACTCTGCCGGAGACGCAAACACCATCAAGATGGGACACGACTCCGGCGGCACAAACTCCGGTTCCGGCTCCGGCTGTTGTTCACCCTCTGAAATGGAAAACAAAATTTGTTTGACCACTTTGAACTAAGGAATCCTCTCACTTGTCTGATCAGTGGATGTATTCTCAATGAAAATTGAAGCAAAAAACATTTTTTTTTCGTATGATATCTTCGGAATCTAACTGTCGATTTGGACGCTCAATACGGCGACGAAATGGGTTAATTGAGACAAAATTTTGACTTGTTTTTGGAGTCGATCGGTTAAATGGTTTCAAAGTTACTAACAAAAAAATATTTTCATGTTTTACTGCATAGCTCGTAAACTTTGTCTCAAAACTAAATCTATATTAATAATAAAGCTGAACAGTTTGTTTTTTTTGTATGAACGCGTCTGGAACTACCAGTCGGATTTCAATCAAAATTTGCATTTGATAGCCCAATTCTCGAGGAAGGTTATAAGCTATACCTATAACATCACGCTACGACCCAAAGGGGCGGAGCAGTAACTGTTAACGCGGATGCAACCGCAAGGCACAGGTGAACTCCTTCAATCGCCGTAATAATGAACGTCTAAATTTTTTAAGTTTCAAGGTTGGCCCGCAGGTTCAACCAATTGTTGGTTGGCCACCCCTTTGTAGGTAAACAAACCTCCGCCAAGCTCTTCTTCTTCAGCTTCCTCGTAGTTCTCGCCGGCCATCTCGCGCGCAAGATCCTTTATCCGTTGCTTTCTTACCTCGTCTCCTGTGGAGTAAAATAGAAGATTGTGGTTACCATGGGAAGAAAGTAGCCGTTTATAAGGCTTTAAACCACAGTATTTGGGAAATAATTTTTGATATTTTGTAAATGCTGGGCTGGCGACTATATTAAATGGGACCATTTCTGATTGGTGAAATTCGGTTCAGTAGTATTTAAGAAATTTTGACTTTTTCGACACTTTTTTTCATTTCCTTGTGTTTCGCCAATTTTGAATCGATATTGATGGGTTTCCTGAGATTTTTGTTACTTTTTTTTAATTTTCGCCACAAACCTTTCTTAATTCTGTTGACAGTCAACAATCCCTTGGCCAAAGTGGGAGCTGGGTCAAACGCGACCACTTTACCACCAGCATCGCACCACACACCCAACTGGTGGTAGTCACCAACAAGCAACGCCAAAGAATTCGGTTTAGTCATCATCCTTGCTATTGCTGCCTTCATTTCTGAAAAAAAAGCAAGAGATATAAATATGTCAGGATCCTTAGTCCCTGTCTACCCCACTGTGATACAGGCGTGAGTAAATATATGCATGTATGATACCTTTAATGGGTGGTAATTTTTCAATCTCCTCTTCTTCGCCTAACTCTTTTTCTTCTTCCTCTTCGGCAGCTTCCTATAATCACAAAGTCCATCATCAGGTCATCAAAGTCTCCAGATGATCCATTTTTCAATATTAAATTTCATGAAAATCAATTCAGTGGTTTAGCCAAATACACAGCAAACCAACGAATCAGAGTAAAAGGGAATACTCCCAAACGCGTGTCGCTGGAAAATTGCATATATGCCAATGTATTAAATATTTTCATTAGCGCGATACAAGTTTCAGTATTATGAATAAATATTAATTATGAATTTCAAGCATTTTTGCATTCGAGCATTGATTATGTAATTTCATCGGAATTTTGTGGAGAAAATGAAAGCTGTAATTTTCTGTAAAAGTTATGTATAAGAAATAAGTTTGTATGAGCTATACCAAATAGTTTTCTGGACAAATTTATTAGAAACCAAGTCTTCCTCTTTTAGCTAATGGTATTTTTGAGAGGCTATACTTTTTTTATTGCTTATCTTATACCATACCTAAAGTAAGAATGACAAGTTAGTAGAATATTGATAAACATATCAATGCGTTCCAAATAAGTGTATATGTTACTAATAATAGAAATACGGCTAAATAACTTAGTAAACAAATTAAAGTAAGTTATTCAGAACTTGTGAACTATTCAATTTGGCCGGTTTTTACTTATAGGTCAGAAGTTGTCAACACTTGAATTTCATGTTCTTTGCTACATTCTATATTAAATGCTGTTATGAGAAGCAAACATATTATAAAAATTGCTAGGAAAAAAAATATTCATAATAGCATTCTAATTCCCACATTAATGTATAGAAGTGAATCATGGATATGACAGAAGAAGCATGCTAGTAAGATTGATGCTGTTAAGAAAGGGGAATTCTGATATGGTTTGGACATGTAGAACGAATGTGTGATGAAAGAATGACTAAACGAATATATAAAGCTATAGTACCGAAAGGAACAACAAGGAAAGGACGACCGAGACATTATCTGATGTCCTTAAAAAAGGTTAAATACGTAGTACTAAAAATAGACGTGCATGTATGAAACGATGTATGGATGTGGATGAAGCAAGAGAAGTATGCAAAGATCGAGAGAAGTGGCGCTTCTTTCTCTCTGCCTACCCCTTTGGGAAGCAGGCGTGAAGGTATGTATGTATGTATGTACTATAAATTGAAAAATTAATTAAAAATGACTTTTTACCCAAAAGGTAGAAACGGAAACCCTATTACTAAGACTCCGCTGTCTGTCCGTCTGTCTGTCTGTCCATCTGTCACCAGGCTGTATCTCATGAACCGTGATATAACAACAAATACTAACAAACAAAATAAAATTAATATTTAAGGGGGCGTTTTTTTTTCTTTTAAATCCGCCCGAATGATTATTTATAAAGTTTCCATCTTCTCCTGAGCAATTTTCACCAAAAATACCTCGGCATTAGGGTCGGGCAGCCTCAACGGCACCGTCATCGGGTCCCCAAGTGTGATAGAGAAGGTGTTAGCGCCCATTTCAAACTTCTCAGTCAGGTCGTCCGGTCTTATCTCCTTCCTGCCAGTTTTCTTTACGTGCTGGAGGTAGTAGTCGGCGCCGGCGTCTGGGGGAAATTTAAAAAAAACTTTAATTTTGGCGCCAAATGCAACCCTCATAGCTCATATCCGTCTGTCATATATCTTCGAATCTACTGGACAAAAAAAGCTGAAACTTGGTACATATATATAGAGTTCTATGAGCCAATCACGTATCCAATAGCGTAAATAATTGAATTTCTGAATAAGGAAAAATTCTAACCCATACCCCTTTTGGGATAAAAGGCGTGATGATAGATAGGTAGGTAATAGGCATGAGATTTTTTCAGGAACTTTTTGTAAGATCAGACGAGATTATTCATCTCACCCAAAAAGTTGTACATGTGATCTTGATGCATGTGCGGAGGGGGTACCGCAACAGCCGCAGCAGTAAACGCAGCGGCAGCGGGCAGGGCAATCGTCCGGCCGGCGAAGTCGTCCTTCTGCAAAATCGGAGGTTTCACAGAAAATATACAAATCGCGCATTGAGAACGAGACTTCGATTTTGTAGAGCGTTGGTATTTTTAGGATTCCGTACCAAAAGGGAGTCAACGGAAGCTCTATTACTAAGGCTCCGCTGTCCGTCCGTCCGTCTGTCACAGGGCTGTATCTTTTGAACCGTAATAGGTAGAGAGTGCATTACTATGGCCGCTATAACAACGAATAAAAAATTTAAAAAGGTCCAGTGTTTCTTTCGGCCATTTTTGCTCGATATTAATAATGGCAATACATACAAACGTCTACACTATAATGCATACTCTTAAGTATAACAACCAATAATAAAAACCGGCCAAGTGTGAGGAGTAAAATATATTGTACGGTCCAACTCGCACTTGGCCGTTTTTTGGAAATGTATCGTGACATGACACCGGTACGATATGACATTTCACTATGAGGTCAGCATACTTTAGAGCGCGACATCTTTTGTAGGCCGGCTCGGGAATGTCCAACACTAGAATGCCGAGCAAATTCCTAGGTCGGGCATAGATAGTACCAGATTCAATTTAACTAGATGACCCGTGAGAATCAATAATAGTTGTCATAGTTCAACTGATCATCAACACATGGCGTCTTTTACAATATAAATATCTTAGTCTAATTGTAAAAGAAACATTTAATTTTGTTTTGTTTGTTTATTTTTTGTGGTTAGAGGGAAAATAATAAAGGAGATATTTGAAGAAACACATTGAGAAATAATATATAGAGATTATAAGTAAACCTCAAAACAAATCGAATAAAGCATATACTTCACTTAAGTAGGCCAAAGACCGTTTGTTATAAGAATTGGACGAGTCTGTGGTCGGTTTCGGTGGACCGTACGGCGGCGCGCCGGTGATTGGACGAATGGGTGGGCACCTTTAGAATTGGGTAATATTAAAATCCATACTTACAGGAACCCCAGCCTTCACAGCGGCTTTACCAATAGCCGTGTTCTCACTGCGCGGGCCCATCATCACAGCCGCTGTGCCTGGTCTGATCCATTCGTAAGCATCGCTCTGAAATAATTATTAACACATAAAACTGCAGCCTGAACCTCTTAAGCTTAAATTCGGTTGGTCTTCGAGAAGCCACCAAGCAGCCGGAAAAAAGGAGCCAATGGTTCTAGGTTAACCTAACATACTTAACCAAGCAAAGGAAGAAATAAGTAAAATAATAGGCTTTAAGGATTGTCCCCTTCCTTTTTTTTGTCTTCACAGGGTTGCCTTACAGCTCCCAAAACCGTGTTATCGGCCCCAGGGCACCCACCTCTTTTAGCCGATGGTATTTGTGAGGCTATACCTAACGAGTGGACAGTTCTGTTGAGGTATATTTAGATGGAAAAGCCTTAAGTGTGCTTTGTCAGATTCCTGGTTTTTCTTATGTAGGTTAGGGTTATTCGGATGGGACGGGATTACCGCCTAAACAAATAAATCCTGGCGCCTACCCCTCAAACAGATCCTGGATCCGCCTCTGAACGGAGCAACGGATCGATGTGATTTTTTTGCACAGAGAGGGCTAGAGGGCCGGAAAGTCTCATTCCCTTTGAAAACTGAAACCTTACCCTAGTCTGGGGCGGGCCAAATTCGTCATCACCTCAATCGGAACCAGTCCTGGTGACAGCCCATTTATTTGTTTGTCCATCTTTTACGCCAAAACGAAGCAACGGATCGACGTGACTTTTTGCACAGAATTAGTTGGAGGCCATATGCTACTTTTTATCCCAGAAAAATCTCATTCCTCCGGGAAAATTTTAAACCGGACCTAAATTTTGGTCTCGGGCGCCCCAAATTCAAAGTTGAACTTATTGTTGATAATGGCGTCGTGAGATATATTATTAAAAAAAGATAATTTCTAGTTTAAATATAAAGTAGGTAATACTTTTAACAGGTTATGAGCCCAACACGCTTATTAGCCGTCATTCGATGCGATGTTAAAGCTGTCAAAACGGAGCAACGGTCGACGTGATTTCTTGCACACACATAGCTTTTTATCCCGGGAAATTTGAATACCTTACCTCAATTTTGGTCTCCGGCGCGCCAAGTTCGAAGTTGAGCTTATTCGCCGTCACCTCAATCGGGCTGATATTAAAGCTGTCATCAGAGCCGGGGGCCAGGTTGCCCTCAATCACGTTGACAAGTTGTTCGACCGCCCCCTTAAGCCTGACCAAGGCCGCCGCCGCCGTGGGCTCATCGGATGGGTAACCTTAGCAAAAAAATTATGCTATAGCAACCATGCAAATAATAATGATCGATTTATATATTACAAGCTGTCCGCCCCCGGCTTCGCCCGTGCTTTTCGAACAAAATAAAATATAACCTATAGCACTCATAGATAATGGCTTGCCTGCATTACCCCTACCACTACCACTAACTTTGGATATTGTATATACCCGTTGGGCCCGTACTTACTTCCATCACTTATTAAATCCCCTTAGGGGGGTGCAATAAAAAAAAGTAGCCTATGTCCTTTCCTAGGGTTCAAGCTATCTCCGTATCAAATTTCATCAAAATCGGTTCAGGCTATAGTGTACACTTTCCGCCCCCGGCTTCGCCCGTGGATATTTTCGATATACCTTTCTATTCGTGAAATATTTTTTATAATCAGTTCAGTAGTTTGAGAGATGAACCCCTCTATCTATACAGATTCTAAGTTGCCATGTCGTCCGTTTTAAAGACTAGAAGACTGTAGTACGGGAGTCGATAAAAAATAACTGTCCGTCTAAGCCTTCTTGACATAATAAACCTGAAATTCACACATTGACATGACACAAATTCCCCCGCCGCGTCTTTATTAGAGGTTGATATTATGCTACCGCAGACTTTTTAATAAATCCTTTTATTCTACACAATTCTTTCCTACATCATTTTGTTATATCTCTGACGGTTTAGACAGCATACGCCATGAAAACTCGCTGGGGCTACACTAAATGTCACAGACAGACGCGATTTTTATAATATGTAGTGATATTGTGACCGTACTCACCATTCTCATCACAACCGTGAGGATCAAAGAAGTACATATCCTCGCCATTCCGCCAGATGGCCGTGGACCCGCCGCGCGCAGTCACCACCGCGTAGTTGAACTCTTTGAAGCATTGCTGAAGGGACTGCTTCAAGGACAAGACGCCGCTTCCTGGCTCCGGGTGGATGGATCCTGTAAACGTTACAATGGTGGTCTTAAATACAAAATTAGTGAAATAAAAAAAAATTTTTGATTACTTTGATTATTTTTCGTCATTTAGGAAAATAATCTTTAAAATGCCGTATCAAACATTAATTTTAATTAAGTATTAAGAGCGTTTAAGAGTAAAACGTACTTTTGGATCAAAAACTGTACTATTTGAACAGTAAGAAATTACCTGTTATTTAGCCACATTATAGAGAATATTGTTATCTAAAAAGTAAATTGAGAAAACTTTTTAATTAATAATGAATTTTTGAATTACAACAACATAATCGAGACGGCTTTTCTCAATTTCGCTTTCTTCATCGAGTTTCAAACTTCTAATATTCAATCATCCACTTCAATAATGGAACATTTCAAAAAAAATAAGTATTGACTTTTGTACAGTATTGGACTTTTTTCTAACCAGTTAACAATAAACAAATAAATGAAATAGTAACTAAATTAATTAAATTAGACTTCTAATTATGTATATATTTATTATTTCAAGTATAGCATGTCATTGAAAATTTGATAAAATTTTAAACTTCATTTACTGCAAATTAATTGTATCTGAAATCAGTTGCCGATCTCACAATAAAAAAATATTATTAGACAATAAATATCCTCAGGAAAAGAGTTATCAATAAATATATTATAATAAAAATAGGGAGATATGGCGTAACGACAAAAAAACACCCTCGAGAAATAATATATAGAGATAGGAGCTTAGTTTGTGAAATTTTTTAACAGTTTACATTTATGGTTACCTACTGCTCGGCTCGTGTTGTCGGCGTGATGTTATACAGCCCTTAACCAAACTAACCTGAAAACATGCAATCCATGACTTCAGTGTCGATACAATCATACTCTGACACTTTAAACTTGGTGCACACATCTGCAGCCGCCAATATTCCCTGTATCTCTTCTTCTTCTTCGTTATCTTCGTCTTTCTCTTTCTCTTCTTTGTTGGAAGTGGTCTGGCTGGTGCCGGACGCTTCTAGAGCTTGAATCGTCTGCTGGTACAATATGTCGCCTCGATTCAAAACCTGAGAAAAAAATCATGTTTAAAATTTTATTTTTCAAATTCCCGCGAAAGCGTTCTGAGTGACGTCACACCTAGGTAACGAAAAGGATGGTCACAGATTAGATAAAATAACAAGAAAACTTAATCAGCGACAGATTGGCATAGTTATTATAATGTGGAACCCTAAAAAAGGGATATTAAATTCAAAGAAACAGCTTTTAGACAGTGTGCAATTTTTGCCAGTTGTTCATTCTAAACTAAACATACTTTGAGAATTGAACCGGGACCCTTTTAAATCCAATGCCTTACCAATTAGGCTATCGACTCCCTCCTTTACCTCATCAATATTTTCAGGGGTCCAAGTGGACGGGTCGATGACATGGGCCAGAGCAATGGCCGCTATGGATGTGGGCGTGGCTTGCTTGTTGCGATGCTCTTCCGGGAACCTCAGGTCGCCCTCGTGGAAATTGCCCCGGACAACCCAGCGGTTGGGAGCGACGGCTGAAAGATTTCCAATTAAAATATATTTCAGGGAAAGAAAAAAGATAGAATGAACGTTAATATGGGTTAATCTATTCTATTCTATTTTTTTTTTCAAAATGGCTACAGGGTTTTGATGATTCTGCCAATGTCAAGTATTATAGACGTCACAGTAACAATAAGCCGATAATGGGAATGCTACCGCCGACCGTGATATGTCCTACTAATCACTGACTAATCACAACTATCACAGCGCGGACGGGATTAAACTGGATTCCCCATCACGTGTCCGCGGGCGCGTGCGCTATCAAGGCGTGATGTGGAATCATGGGCTAGACAATTTTGTTTTATTCGTAAATTAAAAAAACAAAATTTGTATTATTATTGTTTTTCATATTTTTAATGTTACCAATTAATTACTTTTTTTATATTGTCTTTTAAACTAAAGCCATCTATTGGGACATTGGTACGAGACATAGTATTAGGCGTCTTTTGCATAGTCCTACTAACAAACTTAGTAGGTAAAATATCTACTAACACTTATACTGAGCATTCTCAGGTACTTCAGGCATATCCTCCCGCTCGTTGACATTGACGTCAGAAATGGTAAACGCCTTTCGTTTCATATCGGAAACGTTCTCCATGAAATGTTCGCAGAGGCGTGATACTCGATCGTAGCAGAGAACGCAGGACTTACCACCTTCCCTTATACCGACCTGGTGGGAAAATATATTTGATAAAATAAAGAAAAAATCTATCACTTTTTGTGACACCCAACTACGAGTCCGCGATTTCATAGTACATGTACGTCACTGAGTGATCTATGTATCATCACGCCTTTCATCCCAAGAGGGGTAGGCAGAGACAATCGAATGCCATTTGTTACGATCCTGACATACCTCTTTCGCTTCTTTTATATTCATCATACCTTTCATACATGCTCGTCGATTGTGTGCACCTATACTTTTAATATTTCTATCGATCAATATATTTTTTATATGTTCAATAAAAATACATCTAGGTCGTCCTCTGCCAGCATTTCCTTTCACTTCAGCCATATAAACCTTTTTAGTCAACGTGTCCAAACCAGCGTAAACTACTTTTCCTCATTTTAGTCACAACATCATCTTTCACTCCGCATTCTTGTCTAATGACATCGTTCCGGATGCGGTCAATACGCTTTATATCACACATTCTACGTAAATATTTATAGACGTTTAATATAATTAAAATGCAATCTTATGTGATGTTGATGGAGGACCAGCCCTAGGCCGAGTGGTTAAGACGTCTGGTACTAACTAGGCAGCAGACCACGGGTTCGATTCCGGATCCCGGCCATGTACCAAGGCGTTTTTTATAATTATAAACTTATGTACATAATCCGACAAACTACAAGAGGCTTTTTCATCTAAATACTTATACCTAATAGCCTGGCCACTCGTTATAGCCTCACAATTACCATCGGCTAAAAGAGGAAGAAGTCTTCAGCTGGATACCCTGGGACACACACGGTTCCGGGAGCCTTCAAGCACACGTGAAGTAAAAAAAAAATACCTTAGCGCCGTAACGGTCGGCCGGCCACGGATGAAACACGTAGTACTTCCCACCTTCAAACCAAATGGCCGTTTCATACTCGCCGGGAACCTGTTGATTTAAAAAAAAAATTATATTCATTTTTCAATAATACTGAACCGATTTTGTAGCGTTTGCACTATTAGATAGTGCCTAAATTTGTGACACCTATATTACGTCGACGCATAAGCGCAACGAACACAGTTTTACGCGAGGCTTATTTTGTCCATATCTCTTTAGAAAAATGTTAGCGGGGTGGACAACTATTAAAATCGATAAGGTAACCAAGGATAGACCAATATTCACATACCAGAAATATGAGAAAGTAGGATTTCTTAACAAAATCGGTATTTTGAAAAACACGAAAAGGACTTCAGCTTTTCTATGTTTTTACAAAAAACTATTAGAATTCTCAAATTCTATTATAGTTAGTGTATTCTTAAAGTATGTGAATCGAGAAAATTTAAAATTAGTAAATATATTAAGGGGCCTATTGACCACGTGATCAATTTACAATCTGTCAAAATTCGCACGAAAGTTGGCAACGTCGCAAATGAACGTTCGAAATATTCAAGTTTTAGAATTTGGTACCTATCAAAAATACAAGACTTTGCTATCTGTCAAAACTATTTGTAATTTTGACAACCAACGCTAGAGTTAACGTGGCGGAGCGGGAAAGTGTCTGCTCTTATAATGGAAGGTGCTAGGTTCGATTCCTATGTCACACAAATATTTTTTTATTTATCCTTTTTATTTTTACACGTATTTCAGAATAATTCAAAACAACCCCTAACAAGGGAGTGTTAAAATTTGTATGGGGGAAAATTTTTTGACCGGGTCTACTTGAAACTTTATCAGTAGGTACATAGGTTAGTTACCTATAATAATAAAAAATTCACATTTCACAAAACAATTTGCACACGTGGTACTTATGTTACCGAGGTCAAAAAAATAGTTTTTAGAATTTTTGTCTGCGTTTGTGCAGGCCAATCTCAGAAACGGCATGCTGTTTTCACTGATGTATTGTAGCAAGCTTCCCGTGTGTTTGTTTATTCCAATCAGTTCACAAACAAAAATGTTATCCGAATTCCACACGTACAAAGTCGTGGGCAACAGCTAGTAATAAGTAATAACGTAACTGTCCCCCGGTTTCGGACGAGTAAGTGTCGATTTACAACAATTGAAGCTGTTCCAAAAACCCTCACTCAACAAAATGCTGCAAGGTCAAAAATGCACCAATTCCACCTTCATCATACAAGGAAACACTGACATTTTTTAATTTTATACCTACGAAAAAAAAATTCAATGCGAAGTAAGAAATCGGTCTGCTATCATAAAATCAAAAACTTTTTATTTCTCAAGCAATCAGGAACTGATAAGAAATAAATACTTATTGTCCTTCAAAATAAAAGATGTTACACGCTCGCTGTATTTGACTTTCCAGCGACAACACTCTTCACTTATGAAGCATTATACCGATCTACCTCTCTCGTTTCATCTCGTTTACAGTTCAATTATCTTACTCTGTCATGTCAGAAGCCGTCTTGAGCGATCGGCGCATGCTAAAACGAAACGGAGAGTAAACTTTTTTAATACAAATGAAAGAGACAGATGTTTATCTATACTAATATTATAAAGAGAAAAGATTTGTATTTTTGTGAGTGTATGTTTGCAATGAATAAACTCAAAAATTACTGTGCCGAATTCACCCTGAGTGACATAGGCTACCTATATTCTATTTAAAAAAAAAATAGGGATCCTGTCTAAAATTCCAATAATGTAACCCAAGGTGTAAAAAAATTACCTAATAAATTCCTTACATCGCGTGCGCTGCGAAAACTATTGATGATAGAGGGGGTAGGGCTAGGGTATATTTTATTTTTTAGCTTTATAATTTCTATACTTATTGAAAATCAGTATGTATGCGTTTGTTTAGTTTGAAGAAAGTGGGATTATGGAGTAGGTAGGTATGTTTGGATTGATAAAATAGTATGAAATGTCGTTGATCCGTAGGTTGACAAATTCCTAAAAGGGAAGCCGAATGGAATCGGCTTGTATCGGCACTTCGCCTCTAGTACCTACACAATAATACGGACTACAAAATAAAACAAAGCTTAGTGAATAACATAATTTTATTTTACATAAAAATACAAGCTTATCTTAGGCAGAGGGAGGTGGGGCAAACTGATATACAGGGCACATACTACGGTTGTCTTAAAATTTATATTTTAGTCACAAATTTATTTATTGAAATATAAAAATTCAAGTAGGTACATATTTTTTCTGACGGTTAATTTTAGAATAATTATAGAATAAAATATCACATGTAATGTACAAGTATAAAATAGCTCATAATATCTAAAGAACATAATAGCAAACTCATTAGTCTCAGCTAAATACGAAGGAAGGGACAGACCTAAATATAAGTGACCTTCATTCATTCAAAAGACTGTCTTTACAATTTATTATAATTTTACAAAAAATCGACTTTTCGTGCTTCGTATGACGGCACGTAAAGCCGGGCACTTCTTCTAAAAATAACAGATAATTACTCAGCTATAAGAAGTGAGTGTAGCTTGCCACCTGTTCTGTATAAGATGGACAACTGAATACTGTCTTTGGCCACACCGCAAGGCATGAAAGCCGTGAGCATGTTTCGTATAATATTCTATATTTTAAGCTATTAGATATAATATATTGAAACATAAGAAAAACGTATTACCATAATGTCTCATAAACAAAATAATGCGTGGCGCAAAAACCAAATTTGACTTTGTTATAGACATATATATAAATGACATATGAAATGACAGTCTTTGCCTTTTACGACCTTTCAATCAAATAGCAGCTGCATTCAAAGCGCTTGTCTTTATTTTTTTCTTCTCTTCTATAGCTTGTGTTATGTACACAGGATCCCTGATATCCATCGAACGAGAGACACGGGGATCTACCAATTCTGGGAGCAAACAATCATAATAAAATTTTACTAACTTATTCTTCATTTTCGACTCCCAAAATTGGTCATCTCGGAAAATAAGATGGACTTTCATGGGCCTATCTTTACCAAACCAGATTCCAAGCATACATGTGTTTTCGCGGGTAATATGTAACTGGCCTTGTATTTGATAATACCAATTATGATTTACATTAATAATGTAATCATTTTGGCTACTACTAAACTTCCAAAAGGGATGTTTTTTTAAAGCATCTTCTAAGGCAAGAGTTGCTAAAGAAGACGGGCACTTAATTTCGACTATACCATCTGTATACTTGCCATCTGGTGTGGTTCCAAGGAAATTAAGCTCTTTATCAACGAACAAACCGCAATCTATTATAGTTACATTTTCTTGTTTTTCCAGTTGCTTAATTGCAACTTCTTCGTTATCTATACCATAACGTACAGCAGGAATTGTGGAGATATTACTACCATATACGATTTTTTTTACAAGAGAAGCGCAACTGGTAGCAATTCTCCTCTTGCAAACTTCACCAAAAATCGAAGATGTTAGTAACTTCCTCCTCCTGGTCATCCACTCTGCGCTGTTTCTCTGTTGTACTGTTTGTCTTTCAAGTTCCTCGCATTCAGCACAAGACATTTTCAAATTATCTAGAAAATGGGCCTTGGCTTCTTCAAACACTTCTGGACTCATATCGGGTTGCTGACTGTTTAAACCATAGTGGGCATCTTTCGATACAGAATGATGGAGTCTTTTTGGATGCGATACCGAATTAAGGACAAATTGTCTTCTACGATGCTCCACCTTCGCGATCAAATTTGGTTTAGAACCTAAAATAAATTCATGAGTAAAAGTATGAAGCGTACCCGTATTGAAAGATATAACAGCAGCAGCACAACGGCCTGCATAAGAACCACGCAGCGAGTAATTGATTCGCTTGCCTCCAACATACTTGGCAATCTGTGCATTAAAACTTTCAACTATATTACTCGTATGATTATGAACTAAACTTCGTGAATGATAGGACAACTTCCTACATATACCCTCAATTGCTACCATCAACCCAGAAGTAATCAAATCTGACATAACAGCCACTGATTCTATACGTCGAGTTTCTGGTAAACAAAAATAAATACTACAATTTTGATGATTGCCAAATACGTGTTGTGGACCATTTAGGATATCTTTTTTAAGATTTGAAACCTTTTCTTCGAAATTTATGTTTTGTACACCCCAGTGTTTAATCGCGGAAGTTACACCCTTTCTTAAACGTAAATACCTATCTTTTAGGTGTTTTCGTAGATTGCTTGGGTAAGATGTGTCTTGTGACAATTTTACCAAAGCGTTACAAAAGTTACGTAAAAGATGATTTTTACATTCAATTTTTTGAACAGTTAAATTTCCATACGGTCGCGAATCTAAAATGCGTTTATATGTACTAGAATCGCCGTCTGCAACAAATTGATGATATATGATTCCGTGGTCGGCCACGGAATTTTTAAACCCCTCTACAATAATAGACGATTCCATCCCGGAAGATGAACCTGAATAGTTCTTGAAGCACTTGTGCTCCCGAGGCAGTTGTTTCTTACTAGCAGCTCGTGCGCAGACCGTGCAATATTTATTTCTAACACCTAAATATAGCACTTTATTAAACTTCAAACCAACTATTGCTCCTGCACCCGATAGAGCCGAATAATTTTTGCCATATGATCGTTTTGACCAGCATCCATCAAGAGCAACAGCAACTAGTGGTACTCCATCTTCGTTAACATTTCCTATTGATATTGCATAATCTGCTTCCTCCGTAGCCGCTGTGGACATAGAGTGTGCTGCTGCCGCTTCCCACCAATCGCAAACTTGGTTATGTAATGTAATATACAAATTTGGTGAAATTCTGGGTAAATCTAATGATGCCGTTAAAGTTTCAAGATGTGTCTGACCCGACCCACATGACATGATAGCCGAAACAGCTTGATGATTAATATTCATTCGATCATCTTTTTTATCATCTAATCTTACAGTAAAAATTTCCGCACACATTCTGCATTTAATAGTAATTTTAGAATCCAGCCCATTTACTAATTCGGATATAATTTCAAGACAACTAAAATTACATCCGAATATCGAACCATGATCACTTATACTTTGAAATTGCCTAAATAGATAACCTATATTGGCTATCCTTCTTCCAACTTCTACACCAGTGGAAAGTTCTTCGACGGAGATTTGTAGCGAAGAATCATCCTAAACAAAAATAAAATAACTGTTAAAAAATAATACCCCCCCGAAAAGTATGAATCTTTAAAAAGTATCTGTATCAAGGCCATGACAGCTAGTATACACATATAACACACTAACTTACCGTCTGTTTGGCGTGAAGGACAAACAAACACACTTCCACATTATATTAGTATATATTACTCACCACTGGATCCGTGAGCTCGTGTCCGTTGTTCACGTGCGGCGGTAAGTCGGGCAAAGCGGTCGCGGGCAACGGTATGTTCTCCATGAGGCGGGGGGTGGGGACGTCCACTACATCTTGCCCGCCCTCCGTACTGGACTCGTTTTCTTTGGACGCCTGTGGTTAGAAATATCGCGCATCGGTACCAATTCGAACAATATTACTAAACAACAAAGCACATCTTATGGCCAGAGGCACCAATTAACAGGTTACCAAGCTAAAACGCTTGAAAGCTGAAAAGAAATAATCATAAAAGTCGATCCTGTAGTTTCTAAAAAAATCGCGTACATACAAATATACATACTAGGGGATAAGATCAACCTTCCTTTTTTAGTTAGTAGGAAGATAAATATGTACTATTATGTAGTACCATATCATAGACTAATACCATATGAACTAGGTAAATGACCGCTGCCACTCACATACCTTATATATCTTGTCCGTGGGGCTTTTTATTATTAATGTATCATACTTACCACTGTTCGTCGATTATTAGTTAACACAGCAAAAGGTACTCTAGAAAAAAAAATTACCTGTTAGCTGGGAATCGAACCTGAAACTTACTACCTACAATAAGTTAATTCCCCAGTGTCGCCCTTGTAATCCCTAAAAATGGTTTATAGAAATAATTTCTTTTTCTCTCTAAGAATAGGTTCATCGAATAGGTTCATCTTACCCGAATTACTACCTTGCCCCTCCCTACCTTGTTTCACAAAATACCAAAATCAATAAAATTTATATTTACTTACCTATTTTTTGCACAAAAATTTAATTGTCTCAAATGACGTCTTAGCTTGGCACCACTTTTTGGTTTTGGCATCTGAAAATATATATAAAAAAGGAAGGAGGAAACGTGGCACTAAGAAAAAAGATTTTATATATGAATCAGCGACCGAAGCTCGAAAATGCAAAAATATATATCTTACATCCTATGGCACCATAAAAAAATCGTGTAATATTGAGTAGGTAATAGTGCCCCACTTGCTCCACTTGGTTGACATTTTTCATTATAGCGGCGCGGGGAGTAGTCTAGGTAGAAAGTTTCTGGGATAAAAGATTCTCCTTGTGATGCCTTTCATCCTATGGCATCATAAAAATTAGTGTAATATTGAGTAGGTAATAGTGCCCCACTTGCTCCACTTGGTTGAAATTTTTCATTATAGCGGCGCGGGGAGTAGTCTAGGTAGAAAGTTTCTGAGATAAAAGATTCTCCTTGTGATGCCTTTCATCCTATGGCACCATAAAAAAATTGTGTAATATTGAGTAGGTAATAGTGCCCCACTTGCTCCACTTGGTTGAAATTTTTCATTATAGCGGCGCGGGGAGTAGTCTAGGTAGAAAGTTTCTGGGATAAAAGATTCTCCTTGTGATGCCTTTCATCCTATGGCATCATAAAAAAATAGTGTAATATTGAGTAGGTAATAGTGCCCCACTTGCTCCACTTGGTTGAAATTTTTCATTATAGCGGCGCGGGGAGTAGTCTAGGTAGAAAGTTTCTGAGATAAAAGATTCTCCTTGTGATGCCTTTCATCCTATGGCACCATAAAAAAATTGTGTAATATTGAGTAGGTAATAGTGCCCCACTTGCTCCACTTGGTTGAAATTTTTCATTATAGCGGCGCGGGGAGTAGTCTAGGTAGAAAGTTTCTGGGATAAAAGATTCTCCTTGTGATGCCTTTCATCCTATGGCATCATAAAAAAATAGTGTAATATTGAGTAGGTAATAGTGCCCCACTTGCTCTACTTGGTTGAAATTTTTCATTATAGCGGCGCGGGGAGTAGTCTAGGTAGAAAGTTTCTGGGATAAAAGATTCTCCTTGTGATGCCTTTCATCCTATGGCATCATAAAAATTAGTGTAATATTGAGTAGGTAATAGTGCCCCACTTGCTCCACTTGGTTGAAATTTTTCATTATAGCGGCGCGGGGAGTAGTCTAGGTAGAAAGTTTCTGAGATAAAAGATTCTCCTTGTGATGCCTTTCATCCTATGGCACCATAAAAAAATTGTGTAATATTGAGTAGGTAATAGTGCCCCACTTGCTCCACTTGGTTGAAATTTTTCATTATAGCGGCGCGGGGAGTAGTCTAGGTAGAAAGTTTCTGGGATAAAAGATTCTCCTTGTGATGCCTTTCATCCTATGGCATCATAAAAAAATAGTGTAATATTGAGTAGGTAATAGTGCCCCACTTGCTCTATTTGGTTGAAATTTTTCATTATAGCGGCGCGGGGAGTAGTCTAGGTAGAAAGTTTCTGGGATAAAAGATTCTCCTTGTGATGCCTTTCATCCTATGGCATCATAAAAATTAGTGTAATATTGAGTAGGTAATAGTGCCCCACTTGCTCCACTTGGTTGAAATTTTTCATTATAGCGGCGCGGGGAGTAGTCTAGGTAGAAAGTTTCTGAGATAAAAGATTCTCCTTGTGATGCCTTTCATCCTATGGCACCATAAAAAAATTGTGTAATATTGAGTAGGTAATAGTGCCCCACTTGCTCCACTTGGTTGAAATTTTTCATTATAGCGGCGCGGGGAGTAGTCTAGGTAGAAAGTTTCTGGGATAAAAGATTCTCCTTGTGATGCCTTTCATCCTATGGCATCATAAAAAAATAGTGTAATATTGAGTAGGTAATAGTGCCCCACTTGCTCTACTTGGTTGAAATTTTTCATTATAGCGGCGCGGGGACTAGTCTAGTTTCTGGGATAAAAAATTCTCCCTTTGATGCCTTTCATCATATGGAATCATAAAAAATGGGTGTTACATAGAAAAAAAAACGATCGAAAATTTTATTTTTTTCAGTGCCCCGCTTATTTTTCATTATAGCGGCACGGGGAGTAGTCTAAGTAGAAAGTTTATGTGACAAAAGTTGCTCCTTGTGATGCCTTTCATTCTATGGCACCATAGGAAATGGGTGTTATATGGAGTAAAAAAGTCTTTATGAAAATCATGAAAAATCTTTTTGCACTTTCGAGCTTTGTCTAAGTTTATCCATATAATGGTTAAAAAATATTCCAAGTCTTTTTTTCTTAGTGCCCCGTTTCTTCCACTCTGACCCATTATGCTATATTTCTCTCTTCTTTTATATGTACACTATAAGACACATACAAACTGATAGAAATCCGGCAGACTGTCTCTGGATCACCCACATTATAATAATTATATAATATAATAATGATAATTATGATGAATAACTATTTAACTATCATCACAAGAGGGGTAGGCAGAGACAATCAAATGCCATTTGCTACGGTCCTGACATACCTCTTTCGCTTCTTTTATATTCATTATACCTTTCATTCATGCTCGGCGATTGTGTGTACTTTGTAATATTGCCTTCGATCAATACATTTTTAATATGTTCAATAGAAGTACACTTAGGTCGTCCTCTGCCAGCATATCCTTTCACTTCAACCATATACACCTTTTTAGTCAATCTTTCATCCTTCATTCTTTCAAACTATACCTATCTATGAAATAATGTACAAATTAAATTGACAAAAGTAATATTGAAATTATAAATTGGGAAATGATTTAAATAGTAAAAGAAGATAGGTAGGTATAGCTATGATGGGTGGCCAGACAAACAATTTAAATAAAGAAATGAAACCATATTTTATGAGGAGAAATGAAATAAGTGTTGATAGAAATTGTATATTTTGGGGTCACAAAATAATAATGCCAGAAAATTTAAAATGTCATGTATTGCAAGAATTGCACAAAAGTCATTTTGGGGTACCTACTAGGATCCGGATGACAGAAGTGGCTAAGTCATACCTACTTTTGGAGGCCTAAATAAAATGAGTGTTTGAGTTACAGCAATAGACCACACAAGGTATCTTTAAAAACATGGCTAGTCCACCATCTCCACCATCACATACATGCAGATTACTTAGCACCTCTTTGTGGAAAAATGTTTATGATAGTTACCAATATAATATCTTTACACTTTTAGTATAAATTATGATTTAGGTAAGTACTTACTTTATTGAAGCATATAGAAGTATTTTCCAGTATCAAAAATGTGGTTGTTGTTACAAATGTTTATGTATGTAATAAATAAATAACCATAAAAATAATCTGCAAAGATGCAAACGTCACAAAATGTCAAAAAAGTAAACAAACGCAATTCAACTCTCGTTTCATATACGATTTACAGATGGTATGACGCATGCGTTAATGCAAGCGTCACAGAGAAAGACAAAAGATATAGATTCTATGTTCATATTCAAATTTGCCTAGATGATAGTTGACAACGTTGTAATTTTAAACTTGAAACTCCTGAATTTTTGGTCGTAACTTGATTTACGTAATTATTATTTTGATATTTCAATAAGCTACCAAAAAACGCAAGACGTTGAATTGAAGGGTAATGGTATAACAGCCCTTAAATAAAATTTAAGAGCTTCTTGATAGATTATGTAAGAGAAAACAGGGGCAAAATAATCCTTTATTTTACCACCCATATTTCCTATTCAATAAAACCAATTAAAAAAATAAAGACGTTGTCACTTAGATATATTCAATAAGTAACTATATGCTAAATTACAGTGACACAGGTGGATTATTTACAGAGAAATACGGCCTAGTTTAGCCCATACGATTACAGGATAGCCTCCTTAAGAGATTTCGATGTCGCAAACTTGGCTGAAATACGCGTGAAATTTTGGATTTTCAAGGCTTCATAAAACTTAGATTAGATTTTGGTTATTTTCTTTCCATGAGAAACTTTATCTTTAAAAATCAATTTTTATTTCGAGCCTAGCACATACAGTTATCGCGTAAAACTGGAAAAACGAAACATCTAATTTGTATGGGACAAAAATCGAGGCGGCCCCTTAAGGAGCTCCCTGTACCAAACGGCCTTGATAATATGAAAAGCATGGGGCTTCAGCCGCTTATGTCGAATAGGTACGCTAAGTGTGAGTAGAGAAGCGATAGTGTAGGTACCGCCCCTCTTTTTGGAATTTCTATATAATTTATAAATTGTTTATTAACTTTATTAGACTATATAATCTATCTCTGTGCCAAATTTCATCCAGATCCGTTCAGCCGTTCTGGCGTGAATGAGTTATAGCGATTCGATAATTTATTGGACGAGAACTGAGAGTTAAATTTCAAGGACGAGTCACGTTTAGGCACATTTCGTTACATGAGAGAGAAGAAAGATACAACGTAGAGAGAAGGAGAAAAAGAAAGCTATACATTGTAATCTAAAGCCTCTTGTACACAGTTGACCATTATGACCCATACTGGTGGCGTAGCCTGGAGGTCTACTCTCTAAGTCCGTCAACGAAGATACGGGCCCGTCCGTAAGTAGCTCGAAACTACGGAGTGAACCCTACTCTCTACTAATTACGGACTGATACGTTTCGATCGGAACAACTTCGTGAACGAATGATTCTTGACGATAGAGTATTTTGATTTTTATAACTTTTTAAACCAAAATTAATATGCTTATCGTTTGAAAATAAACACATTTATTGCAAAATACTTAAATTATGCCATAAAATGTGACATTATACTATTTTTGTTACAGTATCTGGATTTTTTTATCGATACCTTTGCCTCCTTATTTCCTCGGAAAGAAGACTACAAAAAAAACTATTCTCCCTCTACGTTTCTTTATGGAAATTTGAAAATGTAAACATTATAAACATTGTGTTTGAACAGTTAAATTAAAAATTTTAGTAGATAATATATTGTGAAATTATAAAATGCCTACAACAACGGCACCGGCGGCAACCCAAGCCCAAATTGAGGTCCTCCTCAATTTTATGTCTGAGCATAGGGAAATGGCACGCGGGCTGTTGAGAGGGGCTGATGGGAGAATACGGGCCAAACGGCTTCGAAAAGTTCTTTTGTGAGCCTATAATTATTTTTGAATTATAGTCGCCAACCTAAAATTTTGGCGCAGGTACCGTCGGCGTCGCCTAATATCTTCTAGTTCTAGGAATAGAAATGCTGCCATGATACAAAGAAAAAATTTTTCTGTATAAACCAAAGAAATTGAATTTGAGCGCGCAAACGATATCAATATAGTTGTCGTATCAACTGACATAATGCTCCGTCAAAACAAGTGTCAAATTCAATTTTTCGGACGGACGAAAAACCATCAAGAGTAGGGTAAACTGTCAAATCGCGTTGCCATTCATTCTTCGTTCGGGCCCCGTACGAAAATTACGTCCGTAGTAGGAAACATCCGTAACTTAGGCCGTAACTACGGACTTCGTGCTTAGAGAGTAGACCTACTGGCCCCTGCGAGGCCATTGTGTACAAGGGGGGCAGTTCTGTTAGGCTATCCGCGTCTCCCTTTTTTAAGAAGTTTCACATCACGTGTACGGTGCTGCACGCGCAATCAGAATTCCTTTCCGAAATGTGGCTTTTCTTCTTCCTAAAAAACTCAGTTTAAACATATTTTTACCTGTAGTACACCAGAGTCGGCTTCCTTAAAGAACGTCTCAATACCGCGACACAGGTCCATCACTTTAGGATTGTTTGATACCAATTTACCCCACACAGCAATACCTCTTTCCTGAAAAAAGATTTCGGATAAGAAATAAAAAAGTCAACAAAAAATTTATGTATGAAACGACGTATGGAGTAGATGAAGCAAGATACATTACATAAATATCGAGAGAATTGACGCTTCATCCTCTCTGCCTACCCCTTTGGGATACAGGCGTTAATGTGTGGATGTTTCTGCACTGGGCCCAGAGCTAGAGATGCCACTTCATAAAATCATTTTCGTAAAAAGTCCAGCTTTGCGTGCCCTCGAAATGCGAAATTGGGTCTATTTATATTTTGTTAAATAATAAAAAAATCCGAAACCAACCGGGCATAACCTCAAAAAAATCAGCTGATCGACCAAAACCTTCGCCATTTTTTTTCAGCCAGATATGGGCAGACGCTAACTTTGCGTTCAGGAAAGATGCTATAGGCGCATGTTGCGCCTATATTTAAACAGCATATTATTTGGATACGGTTGAATTATGTTACAAATATAAACTAAAGTTCTTTCATTACTGGATTGTTATCTCTGAATATTTGGCATGACATCACTGTCTATCATGTGTCAACTAATAGGTTAAAAGTATGTGGCCAGTAGTATTAATACGCCACATCACCCCCCTACGGAGCTAGGAAACCCGATAGGGGAAAGAAAATTAAAAAAAAAAAAACTAGAGATAAAAAGGGAAATAATGCTCTTCTTCACTCCCTTTCCAAACCAGTGGTCAACAAGTGAGACCTAAATCCACACAGCAAGTTGCGCTATGATGGACCTTGGTTGCCTGCAAAAGTATGACCGTGAGAGCGGGGCTAAGTCAGCCAACTGCACTCTCAGGAGCCATGAAAAAAATCACATGTCGTGATCGAAAGAAAATAAGGGACTTTAGCTTGACAAATCGTCAAGGGAAAGTGGGAGTAAATAGAGAAAGTGGAACAAATTGAGAAAAATAATGAAATGGGTGTGTGACATAGTAGTTATACAAATACTAGTGCCTACTTTTAAAATATTAAATACCTACATGAATGCTAAAATTGTAGTACCTAGTTATGTAAATAGTATATAAAATGTATATAAAATATGAAAGTTACAAAATAAAATATAAAAATTACTTAATGTAAAAGGAATTTAAAAAAAAACTTTTAGTAATAAACACTTCGTCGGAACCAGTGCGCTGTGCTGCGTCGCGTAGGTAGCTTAACGAAGTGTGAGGTACGGGCTGAGCCATGTGTCCAGCCAGGCCGCACGCGCGTGCTGCACGGAGTCCATGGCGCGTGAACGGCGCTGTGTCCAAGGCGCGTGTTAGGACAGCACGAGGCCGGCGCTGTGTCCAAGGTCCGAGTTATGACAGGACAGCACGTGGCGGGCGCTGTGTCCAAGGCACGCGTAAGGACAGCGCATGGCGCATCGATGGCATGACGACACAGGGCGCGTTGCGTTTTACGTCGGGTCACCAATTATATAGGCGTATGTTACGCCTATATTTATAATAATTAAAGCACACGTAAATTCACTTGGTGTATTTCAATAAACATAATATTAAACCTCGTGTTTTACTAAATTAAAATAACATGTCTCTATCCAACATGTCTCTGTCAGACGTCCCTTATTTTCTTTCGATCACGACATGTGATTTCTTTCATTGAATACAAAATGACAATTACGTTTCGTTTTCTACAAGAAGTTTATACTTCAAGGAGTTTGTATACAATAAGTATACAAACGCCTTGGTATCGTCAGAGTGAATGATAGTTTAGTTAGGTCACGTGGTTGTATTTCAGTCGGTCTCATACATTTAAAGTTATCTATTCTACATTCTATTCACCAAGTTGCTGTTGAGATTGGAAAATATTTTCATAACTCTTTCATACCTTATGGCCGTAAAGGTTGTTTCTAATCGTGAACGTTTCTTTCAGTTCACCCAACGTCAAGCGACGCATCGGGCCGCCGCGGTCCAAAAGGGATTCCTGAAAAATAATATTACAATTATGCAAAATGTGTTTATTTGTTTGTTTGTTTTTCATTCACGCAAAGGAAATCTATCCTTCAAAATGCGATTGAAATTATATTGCCTCTCGCTCATCACCTGCCATTATCTGTGTGCAAATTACCCACTACGTTCCTTGAAAGTTTTCAGCCGTTTCGGAACCTATTCTGGGCAAAACATTGGACATTGGACAAAGATAAGATTAGATTTACACCTTTAGATTTTAATATGCCGAAAGACTCTAAACTAAAAGGCATAGGCAGACAGAGACTGACGATAGAAGTATAATTGGAAGCCACTTCACGAATACCAGCCCGGATATTCTCGGGCCGGGCAATCCATGGTCGGCGTACACGAATTCCAGCCCGGACATTCTCGGGCCGAGCAATCCACGGTCTTGTGCCGAAAGCATGTCGCAAATCCAATAATTTCCGCTCTATTGGTGGTTTCGAACATTCTATCGAAACAAGTTACGAAACGAAAATGATGACTTATATAGACACTAACCCTAAACAAATTGGATCCCACATCCAGACACTCGTCCACAATGTCTTCGTTCCACGCGCGCCCTCTTAGCCTCCTCAAGTAGCCGAGAGCGGCGACACAGCAAGCGACACCGGTATAGTATTTGTAGGCTTGATAGCTAAAAAAATATAAAGTTTGTTAAAAATGAGCCTTACATTATCTATCTATCTATCTATCTATCATCACGCCTTTCATCCCAAGAGGGATAGGCAGAGACAATCGAATGTCATTTGTTACGATCCTGACATAGCTCTTTCGCTTCTTTTATATTCATCATACCTTTCATACATGCTCGGCGATTGTGTGTACTTTTAATATTTCCATCGATCAATATATTTTTTATATATGTTCAATAAAAGTACATCTAGGTCGTCCTCTGCCAGCATTTCCTTTCGCTTCCACCATATAAACCTTTTTAGCCAATCTTTCATCCGTCATTCGGATCTTTTCGTCATTTTAGTCACAACCGCATTCTTCTCTAATGACATAGAGACCGCATTTCCACTGGATTTATTTGCAAAAACCCGTCCAATAATATCAATATTCAGATCAGTGGTCATTATCCAGGATACTTACATGGGTCACAGTTTGGCGTAGTTTAAATTATTACAATACTTATCTGCAAAAGATAGCAAAATGCTACTATGGTTTTTTGTAGATAATTTTATTCCACACAATATATCTGACGGATTAGGCTGGCGCTAACTTTTCCTTCGACTTGATTCACTAATTGTTATTGCTCAGCTCCAAGTCCATTTTAATACATTTTAATACTTTTATCTAATAGAGAAAACTGCAACAAAATCCATGGATAAACTACAAATTATTTTTGCGTTAATTAGCCGTTTATTGTGGAAGTTTATAGGCTATATAACATCACGCTATGACCCAAAAGAGCGGAGCAGCAACTAATCAAAAGCTAGTAGTAAAACTCACCGCTGGCTGGCAAAGTGTCTTGTAGATCTCAAAATCCACTTGCCAACATCTAACTGGCGGTACTGCGAGTGGAAGTTCAAGTCGGCCACTTCCACGGGACTGTGCAACACAATCTCGGACTTCGGTCTCGGGAGAAGGTCATCTCTGAAAGTGAAAATATGTTGAAAACTAGCAGTAAGTATTATGTAAAAAGAGGCGGTAGTTGGGAACCTATGAGCTAGGCGAACCATTCATTACAAGAATGAGTCTGTGCTCGATTTCGGTGGATCGTACGACGGCGCGCCGGCGCGATTGGACGAATGAGTGGGCACCTTTAGGAATATACCTTCCAATTTTGATATTTATATCTTCAGTTGTTTTATGCTGTGCGTTGATTGTCAGTCACTCAGCGACACGACAGTTGCATATAATATTTAAATGAATTGCACCTGCTTGGAAAATACTTATTTAAGGCTTAAAAAACGGGACAGAAAATACGCCATTACTGTCTTACAAATGTGAGGGCGGTAAAGTTACGGTTTTTCCATCTAAAGACGAACGCAATTTGCACGCGCCGAAAGAATCGAATTTTAAAATTCGTTGTATGAAATCATATGAAACCTCATCCGTACTGAATACGCAATTATATGCTGTATCCGTATTATGTATCTACATATTTTTATAATGGTCGAGTGGGTAAAACTTCGGCTCACAACTGAGAAGTCGCGGGTTCGATCCCCACATCCGACCATGTACCAATGGACTTTTATAATAAAAATCTTGTACATTATCCGACAACACGTACAAAGAGGCTTTTCCATCTACATACCTCAACAGAGCTGGCCACTCGTTAAAGACTTTGTCTTCCGCTGGGTACCCTGGGGCCGGCAACGGTTCCCGGGAACTGTAAGGTAACCCGTGAAGAAGATATTTTTATAATTATAGAAAACCCATTGGTCGAGATCCGGGATCGATGTGATCGTGGTCTGCCTAGTTGATACCAACCACCACCCACTGACGCACCTATTTTTAAGATCCTGTAAACTGAGCTCGCATGCACTTACCTTCCGTAGGTGTGTCCGTCTGTTTTCGGGCAATATAGAAAGAAGTCTTCGCCTCGATTCTGCATGAATTGTTCTATTGTAGGACCCGCCGGTCCTTTCTCTGGTGGTACGGGCAACGTCACCGGTGGCTGAAAAGGGATGTCAGGATCGTAGCATGTGGAGGTCCTTAGTCTCTGTCTCCCCACTGGGATACAGGCGTGAGTATATGCATGTTAACAAGAGAGGTATGTCTGGGTCGTGGCATGTGGAGGTCCTTAGTCTCTGTCTAGCCCACTGGGATACAGGCGTGAGTATATGTATGTTAACAAGAGAGGTATGTCTGGGTCGTGGCATGTGGAGGTCCTTAGTCTCTGTCTACCCCACTGGGATACAGGCGTTATGTATGTTAACAAGAGAGATATGTCTGGGTCGTGGCATGTGGAGGTCCTTAGTCTCTGTCTACCCCACTGGGATACAGGCGAGAGTATATGTAGGATGTTAACAAGAGAAAAATGTCTGGGTCGTGGCATGTGGAGGTCCTTAGTCTCTGTCTACCCCACTGGGATACAGGCATACTTACATCTTTAGGTGGTGATTGTTGGTAAAATTCGCCCAGTTTCCTGCGTCTTGTGCCACGGGATGTTGCTAAGCTCACCGCACTTAACGAGCAAAGCGGGTATTCGCGCTGAAAAACGACGTAATCTATACAAAATATTATAAAGAGGTAAACTTTGTAAGTTTGAATAGTGGGGAACTACTGAACTGAACCGATTCTGAGTTCTTTCACTAATAGCTATTTTATTTTGTTCGAAAATATCCACGGGCGAATTCGGGGGCGGAAAGCTAGTTTTTGGAACTAATATTTAAAAAAAAACGAGCGAGCCTTACAGTAGTCGCATATGATGTGTAACATCTGACATCGCACCTTGGTACCAAGCACACACTATTGGCTAACAGTACCAACCTCTCGAAAAATTGGTTTGCCTATTTGGCTCATTGGTCAAATCAAATAGTGCGCGCTTCCCCGGCTTCCCGTTACACACTTCCCTCCCTTTTCACGAAATCACTCCCACAGATTGCAGCAAAGCGAGAGAAAAGATGTTACCCATCAAAAACTTGTAGAGACAAAAACTACCGCTATGTTTTTCTATCACATTGCACTTTGTTAACCCCCGACGAAAAAAGAAAGTATAAAGTAAGTTTGAAGCCTTACTAATAGCAAAAATGTGAAAGTGTATTTGTTTCAGAGCAACGGATCGACGTCATTTATTGCACAGAGATAGCTGGAAGGTTGCAGAGTGATATAGGCTTTTTATATATCTAAGTACATGTATTTTATTTAATATTTTTATGTCATGTTCACACAGTAGACAGTGTGGACTGGACACGTTCTGCATACGAACGAAAAAGTTCAGTGAGGTGAGGAAAAAGGTCTTTCCTGCTTCCTACAACCTGGGGTCCTTCAAGCGAAGCGTGAAAAAGCATCTCTATGGGCGCGACTGGCGGACTGCATATGCTCTGCCAGTCGCGCGCATTCATGGATTAACCACCTATGATTAATAAACAGGTGGTGGCAAAGTAGCGTGTCATCTTCTCTATAAAAAAATAGGCTACGTTTTATCCTGGAAACCCTTGGGATAAATACATTTCAAACAGGCAAGTAAAAAAGAATTACATCATACATGATATAGTTTTCTGTCAATAAGGGCATTGTTGTTCATAGACGCCCACGCATTTTCACAGTGGATTGGCAGGGCTTTCAAGTCGAGATGGTAGTCTGGTACGCGAACAAGCGGCTCTCGTTGCACAATCTGAAATTAAATTCACTTCCAGTTAAGGCAACTGCAAGTTTGCAATTTGTCCATACGGGCGAAAAACCATATAAATGCAGTTATTGTGACAGAAGATTTAAGCAACTTAGCCATGTGCAACAGCATACCAGATAAACTGTTAATTATAAGTAGCGATTCACCCCCGGCTTTGCACGTGTACAATATATACACAAATCTGACTGAGAGGACAGCATGCGCGAAGAGAACGCGCTAGAGCCAACATTCCCCGACTGTCCAATACTGTAAAACCTAGTGAATCAACTTATCTTAAATGGCGTCGCAAAAGGGGAGGGGGTCAGGTAGGGACAGGGCAGCTGGCCCCCCTAGACGCCTTAACTTTTCCTGACTGATCTCACAGAATGTGTCAGTGAAGTTTTTTTTTGTATATCATTTTTATATGTTTGTGCAATAAAGAGTTCAATAAATATGTTAATATAGCTTATCCACAAATCTGAATTTTTTACCGTGTTATCGGTCCCAGGGTACCCAGCTGAAAACAAAGTCTCCCTCTTTTAGCGGATGGTATTTGTGAGGCTATACCTAACGACTAGCCAGTTGTTAAGGTATATTTGTATGGTAAAGCCTCTTATTTTCTGAGGATGAATTGAATATATCTTCTAGAAATCTAGACCCAAATACACATTGAATGGGAAATATCTACTCTTCAAAGATGCCCAAAATTTACGAAATCATTATACAAAATGCGCCCGCATTTTGGATACAATTTGTTCAAACCCTTTGCTTTGTGGGTAGTACTGTATATTTACACTATGCGACTATTATTAGATGGTGGAGAGTGGCGCCCTCTGTCATGTGCGGGAGGGGCTACTATGCGGTACTACGCTTTTGTATATAAATCAGTGTGTGAGCTAATAACACAACATCTGGGGCTGATACAGCAGTCACAGATTAAAATTTGAATCTTTGGCTTCAGTAACTCTTCAAAAGGCTTAATAACTTACCCTATGGTAAATTTTTGTACTGCAAGGAAAGGATAAAACCATAAAAATAAAACAAGCAAATCCACAACAATATCATATATTCATTAACTCTATACTATAAGACAAATTGACATCTTCAATCTCATCAATTTTTTTCTTCAACAACTTATCAATAATTGGCAACACTCCATCAATCGCATGCAACTGATCAACCAAACCAACAACGACATTTCTCAACTTCTCCAAAGCCTCCGTAACACATTCATCCTTCGACATCAAATATTGCTGATAAAACGAATCTAAGAGCAATGCGGCCCAATCAAAAAGATTGCTCTCATGCTCAAAGCTTAAATACAATGAATCGTCAACTAAAAAATAAGCCAAATAATTCATAAGGAACACAGAACTGCTTAACGATAGGCCATTCCTCAAATGAGGAATCAAGGATACATCACTAAACGGTATTCTTAAAATACTATTCAACAGCACAAACTTCTGCCCATCCTTTTCCATGTTCGGCGTCACAAATTTTCCATCTGCCCTCAAACTCTGAATGACAAACTCCAAAAGAACAACAATTACAGTTTCCGGTACGTCCCGAAATTCCCTCATCACCGTCCCAAGGGCCACAACGTCCTTCTTTTCCAAGAACTGCGGGACTAATTGGGCACATATGGCCCGCTCAGTCAGTCCCATCTTGAGCAACTCCTTGACATCATCGCTGACGGAAAAAGCTACTTTTCCGAATCCCCAATCGGGGAACACAGTGGTCTCATCATTCATATCGCCATGCGAGCCCAGAAGACTGGACAAATTCTTGCTACACTCCAAAATGTAGGGCAAAAGACCCAAATGATTACCCCCTTCCAATATTATTCGACTATTCATGCAGTATATTTTAGAATCCTCGCAATATATCTTAACGGGATACTGACAGGATCCAACTCCTAAGGCTACGTTGTATGGTACAACCACAGCCCCTTCTCCGTTAAGGTCGCTTCCAAAGAAGACCAAGTGCTTTTCGCCCATCCAGGTGCAAGATACGTTGGTGCTGGTTAACAACCATGGTATACTGCCAACATTCCGCCACGACTGCTTAATCAAATCATAGGAAGTCATTTTCGCATCGCTCCCTGAAACAAATTTAAAATACATTTTTTTTCGTCTATAGACAAACAACATTATTTAAGGACTAGCTTTCCGCCTGCTTCGCCCGTGAACATTTTTGATTGGTTGAATATTATGGTTCTCCTCCGCTCCTTTGGGTCGTAGCGTGGTCTTATAGAACCTTCCTTAATAAATAAAAATAAATAAAATAAAAATAAATTTATTTCTCTCACATCAATTAAAACTTATACAATGACACTTAAAAGTATTTACTAGGTGAGAGCTGGTGCCTGTAGTAGGACAAAAAGCCTGTATCTCAGGCCACCAGGCTCCCTCTCCGGTCTGCAATACGAAGTCATACATATAAGCTAATGACATAGATTAAATAATGTTTACTAATGATTACGAAAACTAGGTTACATATATGGTTAGATTAACAAAGAAATGTGAAATTTGTGAAAATAGCTTGCAAATAAATTCTGCTATAAGGTATCATACAAACTATGTTACTTTACTACACTGATTAGTGACTCTGTTTCATAATAAGTTCTGTTCTGCAGCCACTCCACCACCAAACGTCTACAGCTATGATAATTTAAATTATATATATTAATGTCTTTATTAGCCAAGTTATATAAATGAAAACCAAGAAAGCAGAACTGACGCTGAGCAAATGCTGTATTGAACCTTATGGATGGAGATATTAGTAAAGGAGTTCTTCTAAACATGTTAGTTGTGGGATTATACACTAGTTGGGAGTGCTTCTTAAGTATGGTATTCAATATAAAGAGCTGGCGCACAGTTAACACTTTGTACCTGTTGTACAGCTCTAAAGTAGGAAAGCGGAAAGGAAGAGATGCCCCAACCTTGAGAACTGCTCTTTGAGCTCTCTCCAGTGGAAGCAGATGCGTTTTAGCAGCACCACCCCACACTGTGATGCAGTACGTAAGCAGTGACTGACACAGTGCAAAATATACAATTTTAGTTATATTTGTGTCCGCCACATGTCTGAGGGTTTTAAAGACAAAGATAAGCTTACGGACCCTACAGGTTAAAAGTCTTATGTGCTCCTTAAAATTGAGTCTCTCATCCAAGACCACGCCCAGGTACTTAACAGAACATGCTTTGTCAATAGAGGGACAGTTACAACAGGAATTCACTGGGACAACACAAGAATGAGCAACAATGTTAGCAGATGATGAAATTTTAGGAACGCGCAAAGAAAAGTTAATATACTTGGTTTTTTCTGTGTTTAGAGTGAGAATATTGTTGTGCAGCCAATCAGTCACCTTATTAAACCCCGTCTGGGCAGAGTTGTATACATCCTCCCAACTATCCCCACAAAAGAGGAGAGCAGTATCGTCTGCATAGGCCAAAAGTTTACCATTAAACTCCATGTTATTCATAAGTCAGTCATTGACATAAGTAAGAAAGAGAGTAGGACCTAGGATGCTGCCTTGGGGCACTCCATAGGAAACAGGGAGGGCACGGCTCTGCACATTATCCACCCTAACAAATTGCGTCCTATCCGTTAGATAACTTCGAAACAATTCCAACTGCGCGTCTCTTACACCAAGCCTCTCAAGTTTATATAATAACAGAGGGATCGAGACAGTATCGAAAGCCTTAGCAAGGTCCAGAAAAATGGCTAAACACTTCTTCCCGTTATCTAAATTCTTGCTCACATAATCAGTTAATTCTAAAACAGCATCTGAAGTCGATTTGCCCTTACGAAAGCCATACTGATGTGGAGACAGTAGATCGTAACTTTCTAGATACTTAACCAGTCTGTTGTTCATGAGTTTTTCTAGAATTTTGGACAGCGCAGTGAGTATAGATATGGGCCTATAATTTATGGGTCTATCTCGGTCACCGCCCTTGTGAATAGGTTGTATTTGTGCCTTCTTGAAAGCCAATGGAAACACCCCAGTTGCCATTGCCAAATTACAGATATGGGTTATTGGGGGAATGAACAATTGTTTGTGCTCCTTGAGAAATCTAGCTGATATATGGTCCCAACCTACCGAGCAATTGGTTCTGAGTGAATCAATTAATGTATTAACCTCCCCTTCATCTGTACAGTGCAAGACCAGGGAGTTGCCAATAGATGGAAGGGACTTATGGAATCCAACAATTACATGTTTATTTAAGATATTCTCGGCCAGTTCTCTGCCAACACCAGCAAAATACAAGTTAACTCTGTCAACTGATAACTCAGGGGAATTTGCAATGGACAGTAAGTCCGAGGCTGATCCCTTGGTAACATTCATGTTTGTAATAGTCTTAATAGTTGACCATAATTTACCTGGATTAGAGGAAGACCTCAGAAGTTCAGATGATTCATATACACGTTTTGACCTTTTAAGAAGGTTGTTGCAATAATTACGATACCGCCGATATGTTATTTTGTTGATTTCGTTATCTGGATCTTTCTTATATTTGACATATAATCGATCTCGGTTTCTCATACATTTAAGTAAACCTAAAGTTATCCACGGCTTGATAATTTTTTTACGTCTAGTTAAAGATACAGTCTCAGAATTTGTATCAATGATTTTAGTCAGAGAGCTAATAAAAGTGTTCGTTGCTATATTTACATCGGAGATAAGAAGTATGTCGTTGAAGTTAAAGTTTTGTAGATCTAGGTTTAGAGACTCATAATTTATACGGGTTATATTAGATTCAGTATTATGTTTAGGGGTATTACAAGTAAGGAAATTTGCCACAGAAAATGATCTGTAAGAGAAGATTGGATAACTAGAGTAGTAGAGGGTAGTTTTGTTTTGATCATAATGTGGTCGAGACAGCTATTTTCCCTAGTGGGAAAATTGTGTGCGGCTAGGATGCCATGAAATGCCAGTAAATTCAGATAATCATAGCTGAGGTGATCAGTTTGCTTAACTGAAATGTCAATATTCATGTCACCAATCACCATGACATTGGCAAAACAGCCCAGGTCTTGTAGTGCAGCATCTAAAGATACCAAGAAATTACCTAAACTTCTATTAGAGGGAGGGCGATATATAGCAACAATAGCAGTCACCTTAGAAATTTTGAGAATCAAACAGTTAGCATCCAAGAAACTGGGCTCAGTGACAGAATCAATATGAAGGTCACCACTGTAGTAAATTACCACACCCTCATTTTGACTGCGATTATTGTTTGTCGCCATGTGTCTGTAACCTGGTAGAATAGGGATGTTTCCAACACATGTTAGCCAGCACTCAGTCAGCACAATAATGTCATAGTCAATCTTCATTCTAGTTAATAATGTTAGCAAACTCGGCAAGTTACGATTTATACTTCTAATATTTTGTGTTATGACTCTTAAGCATTTAGATGTGTTCCTGATGTATGACAGACAACTTTCAGGTTCGCAAACAAATGAATCCGACACAGAAACCGCATCTATGCTGTTCACTAAGTGTTTTATGTTATCGTGTGTTACAACAAATGTTAGAGGGTGCAGCAATATATATCATATTTATAAGAAAGAACAGGAGATATTTAAATGTACCAGAGGTCTTTAATGTCGCAAATGTCGGAAAATACACATTTATTAAAAAGTTAACCCTTAAATAATACTTGTTATTTAATAATGTACTAGGATTAGTACAGGGGCAGTAACAAGTAATGGAATTACATGTAAATACCATAAATAGCTTCACATTGTTGTGCAATCTGTAGTACACACATAGTACATCGATAATTAGTCTATAAAGAGGGAAAAAGTTGAGTGTTTGGTAGTTAACAGCAATTGAGGCATTATTATGATAGGAACAACTATCGGCGCACAACTCTCCCTGCCTAGACCACAACAAATTCAGCACAATTGTTTGCTTGTATATAAGTAATAAAATGGTACATGCGATGCATGGAATATTTTCAAATGACAATATTAGACTATATGATCTATATTCATGTCTATTGTTTCCAACTGGTATGAAACAATCAATATTTTTAACAATTAAGGCACAAAACAACTGCAGATAAGTAGAAATACAACAATCAAAACCACAACCACTGACACCAACACAAATAACCCGCAACAAAACATTTTGAAAAAAGGTTAGATAAAAAGTTTTATAGTTCAGTAAGTTTTTTAAATCAACATAGCAAATTATAAGAGTCCTTACAGAATTTATGCAAACTACAACTTCAGTAATCTGTAGCAAGAATATATGTCTGTATATATTTACAGTAAGGGTACATAAAGTAAAGATATAAAAAGTGTTTACACAATGATGATATAGCTGTCACAGCACAATTTTAGTAAGATCCTCTTCGTTATCAATTTTTATAGTAGGGAAGCCATCCGTTTTTCTTAAGTATATATTTCCAAAAGCAGTCCAGCAATATATAAAATTATTTGTTTTGGCAAATTGCCTAGCCAAATAGTGAAGTTTTTTAGCTCCAGGAGTAAGGGCCTCAGATATGTAGATAGGTTTTGATATTCCAGGAAGGTTTAGATGGTAGGTGTTTAGCTTGTTAGTACTATTCTCTTTGTTGAATTTTCTTACCGAAGTTAACAACTGATCCTTCATCAAGGACGACACAAATTCAACCCTTATTGGCTTGTTTGACTCCGATTTGGTCTTGAGACGAAAAACTTCTCTAATATCCGACTTTTGTAAGGGGAGATTTGTGATATCACCAATTTTTTTAACAAGTTCACACAATTTTTGTTGATTCTCATATCCGGATTTCGGTATATTTTTCAGCTCAATTGAGGTTGATAAGGAGTTACGTTCAAGGTACTCAATCTTCGTTTCAAGAGACTTTATTTTTTGTTTATAACTACAATTTTCAGTTTCAAGTTTATCCAGCTTTTTGAGCATATCATCATACTTACTGGACATAAACTCCATTGATTTCTTTATATCAGAGTTCTGCTCCAATATAGTTGCCATAGTGGACATCAACATCTCAAGTTTAGAATCCTGCTGGGATTTAAACTGCATAATTAAAGCTGAAACATCATTTTCAACTGTCTGATAATCGTATGGATTTTTGCGCTTAGATCTTTGAGTAATATGATAACCTTCCAAATTAACATTTTCAGTGTGTAAGTTAGGGTCTGAATGATAGTTACTGGACTGAAGATTAGATGAAATCGGCAGAACCTTGTTAGGAGAACGAGCAAGCGACATTGTAATGTAATAATTCAATATAAGTATCACTGTAGGCCTAAATGAAGCTGTAGCCGTCGCGGCGCCGATGTGTCGCTGCTAAGGTCAAAGTCCGCAGACGTTGTTGTGTGCGTGAAGTTCACGTAGGTTTACTACGGCAGTTGCATGTATGCAAGTAGTGGGCGGAGTAACCGGTCTGTCACCGCACGGGACGCACAATAAGGAAATATATTTGTCTCACCACTTTCCTTGTCTTACTCACTAGGAGGTACTTTTAATACTTTAATATTTTTAAAATTTTATTAAATAAATACAGACGTCTGAACGCCACAGAGCCCGGAAGGCAAGAGGAATAAGCGGGCTTATCGCAAAAATATTTTTTCCAATCGGACAAGTAATAGTTTCTGTTTTTTTTTATTACGGATTGCCTTACAGCTCCTGGGAACCGTTGCCGGCCCCAGTGTACCCAGTGGAATTTCTGAGATTAGCTCGTTCAAATATACAAACTCTTCAGCCCCCTTCATAACGTTTGTCCCATACTAATTACATGCTGCAGCTATATGTAAATTACGCGATAACTATATTTCTTGAGTTCGAAATTAAAATTGCTTTCTAAAGATCGATATATTAAACATGATATAAAGGAAATAAAATTTTCAAAATCAGTTAAACATAAGTTGAAAGTCCTAAATTTTTCGCGTACGTTTAACCGAGTTTGCAAATCAAATTCTTTTAATATGTTTATTAATGTACAAATTTTATTTCGTTTATTTCATATATTTTAAGAAAATATTAACTGCAACTTGCTTTTTCTAAGTTTTTGTATGATACTTATACAGCCGACGTACGTTTCGTGTATTATCGCAAGAAAGGTTTTGTTGAGAAATCGTACTTTCTCATGTTTCTGGTAAGTGAATGTTGGTCTTATAATTTAGCCTATCTTATCTTATCAATTATATTAGCATTCCATCTCGCTTACATCTTTCTAAAGATAAAAATCTATACTAATATATAAAGAGGAAAGATTTGTATTTTTGTGTGTACGTTTGTAATCGATTTCAAAAATTCTTTCACCATTGGAAAGATACATTCACCCTGAGTGACATAGGCTATATTTATTGCTAGAAAAGATTAGGGATCCTTACTAAAACTTAAGTAACATAACCCAAGGTGTAAAAAAAGTACCCTAAAATGTCTTTCGTCGCATGCGCTGCGGAAACTATTGATGATAGAACAAAAGTATGTTCTACAATATTAAAGAACATAATATCAATATCTACAAAAAGTGTAGCGAAAGTCACAATAAGTGTTCTTTTATTTTAAAAAAATAATTAAAAAGCCGCCGCTAGAAAAGTCTCTTTATTTGTACCTTGCTATTAATCCTTATCAAAATAAATTACTTTATATGCACGACTGCTTCAATACCTAGGGTAGGGCTATTATAGGGTATATTTTATCATGTTTGTAAATATCCACGGGCGAAGCCGGGGGCGGAATGCTAGTATATTATAAGAGGCGGTGTGAATCGGTAAAACACCGTTACCACTGTATTTTCCTATTGTTTTATTGTCACAACAGGTTTTTGATTTTATATGGAGATTATGCTAAAGTACCAACAATAATTATAAATAATGATAGGAGACACTATGTTCCCGCAAATTAGACGTCCTAGATCACCTTTCACATTTAAAAACAACACAATTAACCATTTTTCTAGAGCTTGTGTCTCGCGATACAAAACAAAACCAACAAAAGCTAAAGTAACTTATTACTATCCTAATGGTTTTACAGCCATATGAGCAAAAAATTGGCGAAGGGGGAGCCAGTTGTGTGGCCACCTTTAGTCTTAGTAGAGGCCAGGAGTAATAAAAAAAATACTCACAAAGAACATAAACAGTAGGCTGCTCATCCACACAAATCATTTTCCCAACAACAAACACATCTTCAGGCCGTCTAATCTTAACTTTGCCAAACTTCAATCGTTGCATATCACCCAACTCGGGCCTCAAAGGACATATAGCAATATCATACCTATCATTGGTATTTCTAACTATATAGCAAACATAATCCACCCCCTTGTGTGTAAAAGATGCTACATCGGTTATCACATCAGAGCTTTCCAGCATAGACGTGCCTTCAAGGTTCTTCCTATTGTCCAAGCCATAAGATAAAGTTGCACAGTTGCCATTGTCGAGTATGACCAAGGATGAGGCGTTCGGCCTGCATAGCACTTTCATAATTTTCAATGAAAACTGAAAAAAAGAAATACAAATAAATAAAATCAAACTGACTGTCTGTGCCAACACCCTAGACTGCTGCACACTGTGGGAACTGCTCAACACAGGCTGCAACATGCCTCAACAGAGGAACCCAGCTTTAGCGTATGTCTGTCCAATGGATTTTGATGAAAGTTTCAAAGACCATGGTGGGTATGACTTATGATCACTTTTAGTTTCATTTCAATATCTTAAAGGGTTAAAAGATTTCGTTTTTTGGCAACGACACTACCAGCCACACTACTAGTAGTATCGTTTACAATAAAGGACACTACCAAGCCTATTTTGGATAAAATTGTACAGACAACACAGCAAAGTACAGAAATATAACTCTTTATTTATTAGAAACTAAATCATAAAATTAAAGAAAAAAATCATGTGGAAATACAAAAAAAAAATTTAACTTCTCTTTTATAAAAAAAAAACTCAAATATACGATGAAAAGTTATCAGAAGTTCAAAATAGCGGCGTTCATCCCTTTGTAATCAAATTACCTCCGTTTCCTACTGTTTCACGTGTCCTATATGGTGCTCGGCACAAAGCAAATAATGTCCCTAGAACTACATTCACAGATGTAGAAAGCGTTGTAGTGCCATTAAAATTTCGTGAATCCATATTAGCTGACTATTATGATAACGGTAATCGAATTATAGTGTTTTCCTGGATGAATGCATGTAAAAATATAAAAAATGTAAAAGAGATCTTTATGGATGGAACTTTTAGCAGCTGTCCGCTTCCTTTTGTTCAGCTTTACATAATTCATGGCGATGTAGGCAGCTCTATCAAATCAAACAATGTGATACCTCTATTTTTTGCTTTGATGACGGATAAAAAGACTTCTAGTTATTATATTTTATTTAGCCTAATTAAGTCACAGCTACCGGAATTCACGCCCACAAAAGTGCATTGCGATTATGAAATAGCACCAATTAACGCTTTGACGGAAGTTTATCCATACATTGTAGTTAAAGGCTGTTTTTATCACTGGTCGAAAAGTGTCTGGAAAAGGGCAAAACTCTTGGGCCACACAAAATGCAAGGACGAAAAAAGAATTATCGCACTTACGGCTGCACTGCCATTGATTCCACAGACACTTATTAAAGAAGGATGGGAGTACATTAAGTCCGAATGTGGTGAAAAGATGAACATGTCAAAATTCATAATTTATGTAGAAAAATTTTGGATGGAGCCATATTTTAGTTTTCCAGACACTTTTCGACCAGTGATAAAAACAGCCTTTAACTACAATGTATGGATAAACTTCCGTCAAAGCGTTAATTGGTGCTATTTCATAATCGCAATGCACTTTTGTGGGCGTGAATTCCGGTAGCTGTGACTTAATTAGGCTAAATAAAATATAATAACTAGAAGTCTTTTTATCCGTCATCAAAGCAAAAAATAGAGGTATCACATTGTTTGATTTGATAGAGCTGCCTACATCGCCATGAATTATGTAAAGCTGAACAAAAGGAAGCGGACAGCTGCTAGAAGTTCCATCCATAAAGATCTCTTTTACATTTTTTATATTTTTACATGCATTCATCCAGGAAAACACTATAATTCGATTACCGTTATCATAATAGTCAGCTAATATGGATTCACGAAATTTTAATGGCACTACAACGCTTTCTACATCTGTGAATGTAGTTCTAGGGACATTATTTGCTTTGTGCCGAGCACCATATAGGACACGTGAAACAGTAGGAAACGGAGGTAATTTGATTACAAAGGGATGAACGCCGCTATTTTGAACTTCTGATAACTTTTCATTGTATATTTGAGTTTTTTTTTTATAAAAGAGAAGTTAAATTTTTTTTTTGTATTTCCACATGATTTTTTTCTTTAATTTTATGATTTAGTTTCTAATAAATAAAGAGTTATATTTCTGTACTTTGCTGTGTTGTCTGTACAATTTTATCCAAAATAGGCTTGGTAGTGTCGTTTATTGTAAAGATACTACTAGTAGTGTGGCTGGTAGTGTCGTTGCCAAAAAACGAAAGATTTTACATCATATCATGGCAACCAACGCACGCATTCTGTCCGGGAATCCAGTTTAATCCCGCCTATGCTGCGATAGTTGTGTTTAATCTATGTTTAATAAGACATTCAGCGGGATCATCTTAGCTACAGATTAATTGTTATATTGATACTATAAAGGCTATAATACTTCACATTGGCAAATCATTGATTTATATTGGTGGAGCCACAAAGATGTAGAAGGTTCAAGATACGTTGATCCCAGATATACTTCCAAATAAGAAAGCTATATTACCTTATATTTCTTCACTTTTTCTAAGCTCTGCGTGTCATCCTTCCACATCTTTATAGTGTTGTTATTGAACACACCCACATAACTGTCATATTCGTGGTCATAGACCACCATTGAGGTTATATGGTCCTTGGAAGTCCATCCACCGACTTGCTTCTGGTCTGAAAGCTGTGATCCAATTCGTTATTTCAAGGTGTCCAAACCAATGACATTGTATTTTTATTTTATTTATTTTTTATTTTTTTTCAATAGGCATTTGTATTATCACTACATAGTATAAAACAAAGTCGCTTTCTCTGTCCCTATATCCCTATGTATGCTTAAATCTTTAAAACTACGTGACGGATTTTGATGCGGTTTTTTTTAATAGATAGTGATTCAAGAGGAAGGTTTATATGTATATAACATGCATAATATAATAGAGAAACACTGATAATTTTAGCGGTTTCTAATGTAATGTCGTAAATAAACACATTTTTGCACTTACATTGCAAACGCTGGCTGAACCCTACGAGATAGATCAAAATAATATACTACATTATTGTACACCTTAAAAAGGTCTACAAAAAAGTCAGCAATGGTATATGTCTATCTCTTAGGGATAGCCCACAATAACCATTTTTTATCCTGTACTTTTTACGAGAAATAATATAGCCAAAGTTAGTGGTAGGGGTAGGGGTAGTGCAGGCAAGCCAACATTTGGGCAGGACAATGTCTGCCGGGTCTGCTAGTCTTAAATATGTTAATGGGATGGAGTGAGCTGTGACACAGTGATAATATTAATTATAATAGGGTCCACACATTACACATCTTGCTTGGAGCATACACAGATTAACTAATGCTGGATACTTAGCAGACATATTGGCTGCTCTGTGTACGCTCTGACTGCTGGCCTGGGGACCACCTGCGGACACACAGCAATATGTGGAATCTGTAGGGGGTTTAAGTTTTGGTTCAAAACAAATCATAACATAACCTCAAAAAATTACTTTAAAATACTAAAAAACGAAAACTTAATAGATAATCAAAATTAAACGGTTAAAATTAGTAAAAATAAGAATACTTACTCGATATTTGTGAACAACATTGCGTCCTAAAGTGACAATAACACAATCTGAATCTTTATCTGTAGCCACGCCGAGAAAACTCTTCTGGTCAATTAGAGGGCATAATGTATTGTAGCTGTGTAATTTCGCCATTTTAAAACAACTTAAACACTTTTATTAATTGAGAATTTCTAATAAAATACATTTGTTTTCATTATTCGCGCACATGGAAAAAAAATTGACAGTTGACTTGACACTTTACTTTTAACATTAAGTTGCATAGTTTAGGCAAACGAGTCAAAAATTATGATGCCACTGTTTATATTAAGAACATGTAAAACGGCTGCTGCTTTTAAATTCTTAGAAAATTCACGAATAATAAGTTAATAAACAAGCTATGTATAGATAGGATATAATATTTTTATTCGTAAGTACCTCGATATCAGTGAGGGCAATAGGGGGCTTAGGTGTACCACGTTTAGTCGCGTTCAAATCTCCATAGTTCGCCAAAAAGTCCATAACAAATGATCGTATGCCAGCGTAGCGTATGAAGCCGCCGGCACCGTACCTTAGATAAAAAAATATATCAATTAATCAAGACTTACTTGTTCAATATCCGCTTAAGCCCCACGCACACACAAGGAAGTAGAGGCGGCGGAGGAGCGCATGACGCCATTTTTCGTCACGGAATGTGAGTCGGTCTTAACCATGACGCTATAGATGTTTTACATCAAAAAATTCAAAGCTCTTTTTAAAAATATCATGTAGGTAACTGAAAATTGAGAAACGAAGTTATAAAACCGGGACAATTTTTGAAAATTGTTCAGTTACCTCTTTGCTACTGGAAATAGTAGCTTGATTTTTTTGCCAGGGTGCAGTGTTTAGGTTGGCGTTGACCGTTGCCGATCAAATAGATTTAAATTATTCACCCGTGGAGCCATACTAACTAAGACCCCCTTAGATGGTGGAAATAGATCCCTCGTACCAATTTCCATCAAAATCGGTTCAGCGGTTTTCTAATTTATAATTTTAGTTAGGATTTACGTTAATTCTGGGATGAGCCAAAAGGATTCTGGGGTTAGCGTTAGGTAAGCGTACTTACAATTTGTCCGGTTGTCCTTGGTCGTTCAAAGTGTGTGGGTCAAATAGATAACAGACAGTTTTTACTGCGCTGCCAGCTTCTGGCGGATGTCCCCATATCAGGAAATGCTTGTCACCAACCGTCAACACCATATTATAGACTTGACCACCGCGTTTCTCCATTAACCTGAAACATTGAAAAGTCAAATGTGTGCATAGAGCCCACACCAGATAAGTCTGCGAGTGGCTTCTATTTTAGAAGTATCCTAGAGTCAACATTCTTTGATTGTAGTTCGCTTGATCTCCAAATCATACGATCGGATCATGTGATCTGAAGATTTTTTTCACGGGTTGCTTTACGGCTCTCGGAATCGTGTTATCGGTCCCAGTGTACCCAGTGGAAGACCAATTCTGTCAAAATACGGGAAGTAGTGCTGTGGGGAAGTAGTGGAATTAGTGCAGCAAACAATTTATTTGGCCTCCACTATTCTTCCTCTTTTAACCGATGGTAATGTACTATACTTCCTAACCAGTTGGTTTTGCCATTTTGGCTACAAAAGCAAAACCTTAAAAGTGAATAGAACTTAGTCTAGTAGTTACTAAAAAGTTGGCGTGCAGAAGGAAACTGTTTTTTTTAGTCAATTTGAAAAATTGTTTGCAAAATTTTCTCATTTAATACCTATATTAAACGAGTGAAGCTCTTTTCTTGACCAACAAAATTTATTCAAATGGCGAAAGCTGATTTCATACAGTATTAGTATTGTCTGCCCTCCTATTTCCGGTTTCTAGGAGTCGTAGAAATATAAAAAATATACAAACGCCATAAGATCAGGTTCACTATGTAAATTTTCAGGATGTTTGACCAATACTCCCTTCACAATTTCTACCATTTTCACAGTATACTTCGTATCGTGGTAGAAGAACGATGTCTGCAACTGGTTGAGGCCAATCGCCGGTTTTCCTGAAATATCAATACAGTATACAGTCATGGAATCCTACGTTACTTCGCGGTGACGTATCATGAGAAATCCTTTGTTCCTCCTCCATTTAGCAACCGGGTTTCCTCATACCTTCTCAATTAGTGGAGTGCAAACGAACAAAGACGTTTCCTAATACAATACAACCTTGCCAAAGTCATGTGCAAGACTTGTCTTCTGCTGGGTACCCTCGCACACCGCCATACAAAGAATAGGTTTTAGTATGATCCCGCTGACTGTGATATGTCTTATTAATCACAGACTAACCACAACTATCACAGGGCGGGCGGGATTGCACCGGAGTCCCCATCTTATCATGTGCGTCGGTCGCCATGGCATGACGTAGAAAACTACATGATTTTAAGGCCCCTTACCTTTGTAACACTTCAGACAAATCATGCACTGCCTGTAATATTTATCTCCTTGGTCTATGACGTCGTCAACATCTCTCTTCATAAGATCTGATGGTTTCTTCTCTTCCAACATAGCCTTGCACATTACAGCTATGGCACCCGTTTGGGACCCTGAAAGAACCCAGTCAATTAAGTACCCAAGAGGCCTAAATGGCATTTAAAGGCTTGCCAACAATATTTAAGAGGATGTATAGAGCTAAATGCGAGTTTTATGATGCGTAAAAGTACATAATCCACTGCAGTGACCATAATCAAAAAAATATATGATATTCTTGAGGTTATGCGTTATTAAGATACTGTGTTCAAAACATAATACAACTATATTGATTCGATAGAAAAAAATCAAGAATGTACCTCTAAAAAAATATTATACTGTCTAGAAACAGTACTAAAATGCATGCAATGATTCTGATTTTTTGACAGATTTTTTATCTAGCAATATACTATCGTAATACTGTTTTATTTTTTAATTAAATTTTCAGCAAGTTCCTTTATTCTCATTTTCGAGATTTTATGTACGCACTGCACGCGTGTGTGCGTAAGCGCTCGTGTACCGACAGTACCGGCTGCAGCCTGATGCTATATTATTAGTGGCAGCCACGTCGTTTGGTGTGTATGTGTACCCGCGTGGGGGCGGTGCCATCTCTCAAGGTCATTGGCTCTATTCAGCGTCTTAAGGCTCGAATTTTTCCGTGGCCACACTGCATGAACATCGCCATATGATCAGAATTTTTATTGAAGTCAAATTCAAATTTTCCTGGGCTACAGGTACGGGAACGGGACATGCCTTTGAGAAGAATATTTGTGAAGTGCCACAAAGTTATCTTTTCCGGCGACAGTTTTAAAATTAGTTGTAATTTTACATAATTCCTAAAAACCTACTTTTCATGACAAAGAAGGGAAATGCTAGCAGAGATGACCTAGGTGTACTCTCATTGAAGACATAAAAAAATATTCATCGAAAGCAATGTTTACACAATCGCCGTGCATGTATGAAAAGTATGCTGAATATAAAAGAAGCGAAAGAGGTACCTATGCCAGGATCGTAGCAAATGGCATTCGATTGTCTCTGTCTGCTCCTTTTGGGATAAAAATGCGTGATGATAGATAGATAGATAGAAATGAAGTGCTAAGAAATTATTAATAGGGTTTTTAACGAAATAACTAAATGATATGTGACGATGTTGACTGGTGAATGCATGTGAATCATGAAGCAAGTAAGTTTAAAATAAAATCAAATATATACCACAATGAGTAGAGGAATACTTCTTGGAGTTGCAAGAGGTGAAGCCTTGCAGCATCATCTTGTTGATATCTACTTTGGCAAACCCATGCCAAATCTAAATAGAAATAGGATAAAATTAAATTGTATAGTAACTTATTTTCAGATAATTGTTATGGTGCTAAGGTGATTCCCTAGGCCCTAGAGGGTTCCTATTAAAGATCATTTCAGAATTTAGGAATATAACTATCAGACGAACAAAAAAATGGCCTTCATGTACTAAGCCACATACAACTTTAGGCCCTTCAAGCGAAACTTGAAGAAATATCATGGCCTTTTATATCTTGCGACATGACCAGATATATGGTAACAATGTCTATATTTTGCGAGTTGCCAGAAACAGATGATGGTAAGATTGTCAAATTTTCCCCGAAGCACGAGAAACTCCTCCAAGAATTCAAATATCTCCTCCATAAACGAAAGGAATACACTAACCATTTTTAATTTAGCAAAGTCGTACAACGGTTTCGTGATTTCCTCAGCTGGTATTTTCTGCAACTTTGGTCTATGCTTCCGACGCCTCTTGTATGGTGGCACCCACTTCTTTGTCTTCACTTCGGGTACATCGATGAACTAAAAAATTCAAACATAAGGCCGTGATTCGTGAAAGCAACATCGCCAGTCCGAAGTTTGTATGAGCGGCGGTCTGCCACTTTTCGTCGTTCTAATCTAGATGAATGGCTTATTCTTTTAATTTTTGTATCAATTTCTTTTGGTCTATTACATTGGACCTGGAAGTACAGGGTAGTAAATCGCATTATATTTCCGATGGAATAGTTTAGCTCTTGTGACTGCTAAGTACCTAACAAGACCATCAGTCAAATACAATAGGTGTTCAGTGTCATCTGTTCTCGCTTTTAGCCTCAGTAAATACTTAAGGCTATATGAGGATAACTTATGTCTTCCACTGGGTACATTAGAGTCAGTAACAGTTCTCGGCAGCCAGGCTTATAACCTAACTGCCATTTTTCCGTTAGTGATGAAATTTCACAGGCCTGTATTATTATATGAACCGCAAGAGAAATAAGGCGTGGTTCCATCATCGGTTCCATTTGGTTACCTTGTAGTTTGATCAATGGAACCAGTACGTAGTCCCAGATTGAGCATCTATCTATTTATCTATCTATCATCACGCCTTTTATCTCAAGAGGGATAGGCAGAGAAATGTCATTAGACATACCTCTTTCGCTTCTTTTATTCATCATACCTTTCATACATGCTCGGCGATTTTGTGTACCTACTGTTAATATTTTCATTTATGAATAATTTTTTTTGCATTTTTACATTGAGCAATGAAACCAGAAGGAACAAATTACACACACGCCATCGTAGTTTTATAACAAATAAAATACATACCATTCTTGGAAGTTTCTTTGGAGGAGGCGGTGGTCTCCACCTCTTAGTTTTTATTTCAACCTTGGTAATCTCTGGCCATTTCCGTTTGAATCTTTGCTTTCTCAACATAGCCCGGTATTCAGCTTCCCTGTTATCATAAGATATTTTGGTAATTTGACAGAACTAACCTAAAATATTAATTGCTAAAACTGATTCCTGTTGTCTTCCGCTGGGCTGGGTCCTGGGGAGTGGGGTCTGTAACGTGGTGATTGGTGATGGTATATCTTCATGTCTGTCCATTCGTCCGTGCATATGTCACGTTTATAACTTCGCCATCTTGCCATCTGTTTTGATGAAATTTTACAGTTTTTTCAAGTCAGTTTACAACACAAAGTCAATTACTCAGTTATCCTACTGGGTAATACCTAACCTTTGTTTTATATCGATAACTAAAAGGATGGTTGAGTTTCCTATACCGTCTTTTCAATAAAATTAAACACGTTGTTTATGGTTGGATTACTTACTCTTGGGCTATTTGCGATGGTGTTTTTGGCAGCTCCTCTGGTTCAGGTACTTTCACTTCTTTCCCTCCTTTGCCTTTAGGTGGTGGTGGAGGAGGAGGGGCATCACCCCCTCCAGAGGTACCCCTGTAAAATAAAATAATTTTCAACTTCACAAGTTCAAACATTCTAGAACTAAAACAGAGATTCTTTAAATCCTTGTGTGCCAATATTGGATTCGTTTTGGTGGAGCCAAAATAAAATTGGAGGCACACAACATAGTATTGGAAAAATGTAACTTTGCAAGCAAATGAATAATAAATTCGTAAATAGTCTACGAATTCAAACATTTTGGAAACATCGTGCAATAGCACAAGTCACACGATTTTATCAAATGCCTCCGGCTACTCGTTGCACAGCGCCAAATATGGCTTTGGCTATATGCTGAACTTGGGGCCAAAACAGAATAATATAAAGAACCGTGTTTTTAGAATCAAGTCTGGATATACCGATATTACAAATATTAAAAACAAAACAGAAATTAATAAAAACTTACTCCTTATCTTTATATCTTTCGCCGGCATAGCCGCTTTTGAAAGGAGCCATTATTTTTATTTAATTTTTCAACCTTTCACCACAAAGGATTTTAATGTGAAACTCTAAAATTAAAAATTATTTCAATTAGGTAATATTCTGTTTTGTTTTTAATTTATTTTATTTATCTAACATCACACCCTTTATCCCAGGATGGGTAAGTAGAGATAAAAAAGTAGAGATAAGTAATTGAATAGCATTTGCTACGATTTGAAATTTAAGAATAGCCATTGCCCTCATATGTAACATCGAGAAATATGGGGAACTATGAAACTAAGTCCGGCCGCACACCGAAGACACACCGAAGACACACGCCACATTTATCATATCACTGACGCAACTTTTCTTTGCAGCATTCATTTTGTTATAGGCAATTTTCGTCGTACATGTGGCGTGTCTTCGGTGTGCGCCCGGACTAAAAAGATAAAGAAATGTCTTTTTTCTTTTTTAAATTAGACCAACCACACACTCGGCGGATATCTCACCGAAAATTTTCGGTCCGTCCGCCGGATGTCAGTCACAATATCTGTGTAATGCGTGTGTGTAGCGGGATCCGGGATCTGTCCGGCATCGAAATCGACCACAGACACGATGATTTGAAAACGGACAGGAGACCGGTCGTACAAGAATTGAATGGGTCTGCGTTCGATTTCGGTGGACCGGCCGGCGACACACTTGGAATATTTTTTTACCGTTTTGACAGGGATCAGCGACTTAGACGAAGCTCTTTTCATAGTGACCCATTTCCTCCACTCTGACCCATATTATTAGCTAATCTATATAGGTATTACTTACTCTTTTTTCACCATGATATCTTAGTGTTCTTATCCAATAAACATATATCTAAAAAAATAATAACAAATATGTTAGTGTTGTATATAAAACTAGCTGTGCCTTGCGGTTGCACTCGCGTTAAGTAATAGTTACTGCTCCGTCCCTTTGGGTCGTAGCGTGATGTTGTACCTATAGCTTATAACCTTCCTCGAGAATTGGGCTATCAAATGCAAAAATAAATTTACAAATCCGACTGGTAGTTCCAGAGATTTAAAAGGGGAATTGAGCATGGTAAGATGGTTTGGACATGACTAAACAAATATTATAAAGCTATAGTACTGAAGGAACAACAAGGAAAGGACGACCAAGACGAACTTTCATTAATCAAGTATCTGATGTCCTTAAAAAAGGTCAAATACGTAGTATTAAAAATAGACGTGCATGTATGAAACAATGTATGGATGTGGATGAAGCAAGAGAAGTATGCAAAGATCGAGTGAAGTGGCGCTCCTTACTCTCTGCCTACCCCTTTGAGAAACAGTCGTGAAGGTATATATGTATACTATACTAATATTATAAAGAGAAAAGATTTGTATTTCTGTTTGTAATGAATAAACTCAAAACTACTGGACCGATTTAAAAAAATATTTCACCAGTAGAATGCTATTTTATTTTATATAGTATAAGTTTGTTTTTTGTCCTTCTTTTACATCAAAACGGAGCAACGGATCGACGTGATATTTTTCCCAGAGAAGGGGGAGAACGGAATTAGATCTATCCGACCCCAAATGTCATCCTCAACTGCACGCTTGGTACCCTCTGCTAGACAACAAACGAGGCTCTGGCGACCGAGCAATGGCGGTACAACCATACACCTAGCTAGGAAACTGGCTGGAAGAGGCTACAGCGAGCCTGAACACCTAAATAGTCTCAAAATGTCTGGTGCCGAAGGCAAGGGGAAACCGCTGAACTATTCCCAAGAAAGTTAACCATGGCGAGACAATACAAGTTGCGTCGCGCTGTGGACCGCCATGATTGACCACGAATGCTCTGTCAAAAGCACCAAGGCCGGAGAGTGAAATAGGCTAGTTTTTATCCCGGGAAATAGGACGGCTTTTAAGATATCGAAATGGATGCATTAAAGCGCCTACTAAATATTTTGTAGCATTATCAATGGCCAGATACTATAGTTTCCTCTTTTAGCTAGTTGTCCAATGTCCATATAATTTTCAGTAGGTATACATATGCTCACGGCTAGATCCCACTGGGGTATGCAGGAACGAAGGATCTCTATCTTCTAACTAGGAAGAAAAATCACTTACATTTTTAACATTTATATTTTTCAATTTTTTTGTAACATTTATTTTACGTTTTAATTATTTTTTTTCTTTATTTATTTTGTTTAATTTATATTTTTATTACATTTTTTTATACATTATTACACCAAGTTTGACTTTGGGGTTTTGAAATTGTTTTCATTTCAAAATACATTTGTCATTATTAAAAAAAAATAGAAATTCGTATTTGGAATTTCGTATGAAAGGAGGTGAGTTTGTCTATGTTTTGAATTTTCATTTTAGGGTTCTGTAGAAACAGGGGGTCTTAAAAAATGTGTTTAGATAATAAGATAAGTTTAGGCAGAGCATTAGAAGCAGACCTTTTTTTTGAAAACTTGATCCTGTGTCACACTATTATAATTTTTAACAAAAAAAACCGACTTCAAACAGGAAACTAAAAAGTAAAAAAGTCAGTTTTTTCAAAATTACTGAAAAACTAATGAACCAATTTTTATGAGATAAAAATGGGACCAATCCTGAAGAATTCATTAGTATTCATAAACGACGAATTATCCGCGAACACGCATAAAAAAATATATACGGTCGAATTGAGAAAAGCCTTTTTTTTGAAGTCGTTAAAAATAAAAAAAATTGACAAGAGCGAGTCGAACTTCCATGGAGAAGGTTTGGTACCATTTTTTTCCGTGACAACTTTAAGACAGGATTTTTCTCTAATATTTTCTCATATATTTCCTATTCTTTTCAAAATTTTTGCAAAACAAAATTTGCAACTCGTGTTCTCTTAATATATTTACTAATGTATACCTACTTACATTTTTTTTACATATCGAGTAAAAATAATTTCACATACTTTATGGATCCATTAACTAGAACTTGCTATTTCTAATATTTTTTGTACAAATACTTGAATTGCTGAAGTCCGTTTTGTATATTTTATTGTACCGATTTTGTTTGGAAATTTTCTTTCTCTCTCGATTTCTTTTGCTCGGATATTGGGAGAAGTGTGAGACGCTAGGTATTGCCTCATGACAACGCGTTATCCCCTCTACATCAAAATTCCATTAGAATTCAAATTTCTTTCAAATTCCGGTTACATACTTCCGTTCTATTTCACGATATGATTCCCTACTTTATACCACATAGCTAGAGCTCAGATGGTAGCTACAAAAAAAAAGAAAAATTACTTAAACGTTTAACAAGAATAAATCCGTAATGACATCTTGCATTTTTTCTAACATAATGAGACTGTAATTCAGACAAAATGAGTTCAAACCGATTGGGTAAATTAAAACATTTCAAAATTTAATTTAGCGGTCAAAAGGGGTTCTGAGAAGTTGTGTCCCAAAAAACTCACGCGCATCTCGAGTTGACTATAACTGACCAATCGTATGGAGGGTAGTGCAAAAAATTGATAATTAAAAATTCGTGAGATAAATGGTCGCATCGGACAATGAACGAGTTTCCAGTTGAATGTCAGTGGGAATTTTAGGGTTCTATGTTGCATGGGCTTCGTAATTATATCTGTTTTATTACGTGTGAGAGTAGCTTTCGCCATTGGCCTAGGATTGTCTAAATTCTTATACAACTTTTCAAAAATTTATCTAGGGGAAGGCCTCCAGTGATGGACACTTTAACGTCAAATTTTATACATTATTGGAAATTACATAAATATTAATAACAATTTCAGCATATTTTATGTAAAAGTTAAGGCTCCTATATCCATAATTTTTCTGGGATACACTATTCCCAATTTCGAGTCGAGTCGTATGTTGCGGTCCACGTCAAAACGGAGCAACGGATCGATTTGCTTTTTTGCACAGAGATAAACATACTGGAAATACATGTTATTATATACTATAAAGAATGGTATCCTCTCAAATGCTCTAAAAATATATATATAATTTCAGAAGCTATAATTTTAGTTGCTATAAATATTCATTTTCTATAAATTTAGATCCTGTAATTTTAAAAATCTATAAATGTGTTTGATATAATTTTTTAAATCTGTAATATTAATTCCTATAACGTATTTTTTTCTATAATTGCAGTTCCCATAATTTTCCAAATATAAAATTTCAAGTCTTATAATTTTTATAGTCTCTAATTTCAATTGCACTAATGGCTACTTTTCTCTAATTGCAGTTATTATAATTTTCTAAATATATAAATTCATTTTCTATAAATTTATTAATCTATAATATCAGTTGCTCTAATGGATTGTTAAAAGAACTGTAGGTACTATATTTTTAAAAGTATCATTTTTTTACATTTACAAATAGGTATAAACGCATAAAAAATAATTTTCTATACTGAAATCAATTTAAATAAGTAGGTACTATTATTTTGTTAATCTTAACCTGTTGCAGTAATTTTCGATTCCTATTCCGCTAATTTGCAAATAAAAATAGGTTAGCGAGGAGCGAAGCGACTAGGGATTGCTCCCGGGAATTCCCGGTACTGAATTTACCGGGAATTCCCGGGAAATTTCAGCGCCTTCAGTACCGGGAAATGAAACCCATTTCCCGGGAATTCCGGTACTACAAAAAATTATACTAATTTAAATGTTTTAACTATTTTATAAAGCTGTAAATGCTGTAATTATAGTCGCCGGTGATTTGAAACATAAGGACCAACCAATGTGACATGTGACTCTTACTTCTGCTTTTTATTTTATTTTAACTTTTTTCTCGCCCGTTTTGTGTATTGTTTTGCAGCAAAAAGTGGAGGAGATCCAGTACCGAGAAATACCGAGAAATTCGATACTTTCGGTACTAGAGAAAAAAATGAGTTAAATGCTTGTTATGCGTGAAATAAAATGTTGGAAATAGTTTTAAAAAAGTTTAATCACAATACAAATCACTGAAACACTGGATCTCCTCCAGTACCGGGAAATACAAATTCGATTTCAGTACCGGTACTGAAAACCCTAGAAGCGACGAGCGTGGTTCGAATAGTGCTAAAACAGAGCGCAAGCCGAGCGAGCGAAGCGAGCGTTCCGCGGCAGCGGACGGCGAAGCGCCAGAAACTCAAAACTAGCTAAACAACCATCACTTGTTGATAACGGATATGATAACTCTTTGGAAAAAGCTTATGTTAACACTCAGACTAGATTATATGTGCAAAAAAAACATTTATCCGTTGCTCTGTTTTGAGTTGAAAGAATGACATACAGATACATAATTAAATGTTGTATGATTATTTAGATATCTTCAAAATTGTAGAAAACAATTTTAGATAAAACGAAAATTATAGCAAATTGTAAATTAGAACATTTAATGTTATATATTTTGATAATAGTGATTTTAAAAATTTCAGATATCGATTTTAGGGTAAAAAAAATTATAGCAAATGAATAATTATATAATTTAATTTTATATATTTTGATAATAGTGATTTTGAAAATTACAAAAATCGATTTTAGGTTTAAAAAAAATTATAGCAAATGGATAATGGACAACATTTCATTTTTTTAATCACCCATTTTTATTACTTTAATTAAAAATATATTAAAAAATAAGTTACACGTATTTTTGTATTTTATTTTTGGTTGAGTTTTTATATTTTTAATTTAATTATGAATTCTTATAAATTATGAGGACTTATAAACTAAAAACCTTAGCTAGGACTAAAATTAAGAAATATAAACTGTCACCCAAAGAAAGTGACTGATAGTGTCAGTCAAGCCACAGAGTAAATGTTATAGAAATGCAAAGAGTATAATATACCGTGTTCCAAATAGGTGTTGCCGTAGCCGGAACTCAAATCGCCTACAACATTATTCATAATGTATATAATAATACTAGCTTTTGTCCGCGGTTTCACTGGTAAATATATTTCCTGTGATAGCCCATTCGAAACTAGCAAAACTTCCAAAAAATATTATATAAAAGAAGTATTTTTATAATATTATTTAAAGAATAATTATTAATTTAGCTTCAAATGGAATAAAAATGGGTAAAATTAATAGAAGGCAACACCTGAGTTCAATAACTAACAACTCTGCCAACAGACATTAGTATTTTTAAATTAGAGGGTTAGCACAGATTAGGGCACCTATTAATCCTCATTTTTCAATATTTCAGTATTTTTAAAATAACTCGAAAATTAAAGGATATAAAAATAAAAAAAAATAAAAAATAAGCTTTCTAGCATGTAATCTCCAAACGGTTTTCGAATTTTGGTACCTTACGAAAAATGAAATGTTGTCCATTATATAATTTAATTTTATATATTTTTATAATAGTGATTTTGAAAATGAATAATTATAGAACGTATTTTTATATCTTATGTACTTATATATTCTAAAATTATGTCAAAACATTTTAGAGATAATGTAGGAGACCCATAAATAATACCTATTTTTTTTCATAATTTTAGACTTAAGTAGTAGTTTTGGAAATAAGGTGAGGGGGGGGGGGGGGTTGAGATTTCCTATATTTTTTTAAATTATAATTAAAACTATGCATTTCATTTGATAGGTGTATGTCACATAATGCAATTAATTTTTATTATTTTTAATTTTCGCCCAAATCGAAATTTACGTCTGTGATTGGGTCATCAAACTCTACAAATGTACCTTTCAACGGAGTGACAGACAGACACACGAGTGATCCTATAAAATGGTTCCGTTTTTACATCGGATGTACGAAAACCTAAATTCCCCTTCCTCTAAAATCCATTAAAAATGTTGCAATCACCTGAATGTTTGTCACAACTTCTCCTGGCTCAAGCGCGGATCCACAACCCTAATGGACTTGTGACGTCACACTTTCACGGTGTATTGAGGTCGATAGAGGATATTACACATTTACTTTTGTAATTTTCGTTAGCGAACAAAGTAACATTTTACAAGTTTAATAATTTACTAGTGCTCGCCCCACGGCTTTGCCCACGTGGAACTATACACTGTACTGTACAAAATCTTGGTCAGGGCGATATATATTATGTAAACATCTCCTTTGTAGGCCCGCCTTGCATCGTCTTACAAATTCTTAGACTATATCGATCATGAGCGAGTAGAGTTCATACTCCGACTCACACTTGGCCGATTTTCGGTTGGCTGTGACCACAACCTTTTTTGAGGGCTGGATCCGCGCTTGTCCTGGCTAGAAGTGAACCATACGAATGAAGCCGCTGTCCAAATCTAGTCTATCTAGAATATGCTACTGGTGTCTCTGGTCACTCCACAAGGTATAAACGCCGTGAATATGTGTGTTTGTTTATTATGGGTTTGATCGAAGCCTAAGGTGCTTCGCTAAAATTTTTGAAACTTACATATTTTGTCGAAGTATGTATAGGTATTTAATTTATATTTATTTATTTTTAAATATGAAATAATTGTATATTGGTTAACGAAAAGTTGGTAAAGTGACGCCATCTATCGGTAGGAAGTTTGTATTTATTAACTTTTTTAACATTGGAAATGTTTTAGGGTTCACAAAGGGTGCAAATGGAAATCCTAGTACTAATACATATCTACTCTTAAGTAAAACAACAAATAATAAAAATCAGTCAAGTGTAAGTCACGCTATTTTGTTCCTGCGCCATACAGGTGTATTATATTGTATAAATGATTGAGGTGTCAAAGTGTTATCAAGTAAGAAATTTAACCAAGGGAAGAAAGTAGCAGAACAAGTTGGGAATCACTTTCTCCCCAGTGATACATACTATTCATACTAAACCTACGAGGAAAGTACATACAATAAAAAAGTACCTTCTAATGTCATTTAAAAAAGGCATAGGCAGTCATGGGGACTGCCGACAGAAAACTATGAATAACAGTGTTTTTTAATTTATAAGTATATCTACTAGCTGATAGGCTGACTATGCCACATCACAAGGTATAAACGCCGTGAATATGTGTTTGTTTGTTTTTGTATAGATAGATGGATATTATGGGTTTGATCGAAGCCTAAGATGCTTCGCTAAAATTTTTAGAATCCGTTTTGTTTAAGTACATTTAATTTATATTTATTTATTTTTAAATATGAAATAATTGTATCTTGGTTAACGAAAAGTTAGTAAAGTGACGCCATCTATCGGTAGGAAGTTTGTGTTTAATAACTTTTTTTAACATTGGAAATGTTTTTAGGGTTCCGTACCCAAAGGTGCAAACCGAAACCCTAGTACTAATGCTCCGCTGTCCGTCCGTCTGTCACAGAGCTGTATCTTATGAACCGTAATAGGTAGACACTTGAAATTTTCACAGAGTGTGTATTACTATGGCCGCTATAACAACAAAATATACTAAAAATAAAATTAGGGTAGGGGTAGGGGTAGGAGTAGTGCAGGCAAGCGAACGTTTGGGCAGGACAACGTCTGCCGGGTGGCTAGTATTGTATAAATGATTGAGGTATCAAAATGTTTGTATTGACAAGGTGTACAATATATAATCGTGTTACTAATTAAAAAAATTAAGCAAGGGAAGAAAGTAGCCAAACAAATTGGGAATCACACTTTCCCATATATACCCATATATACCTTTTTAGTCAATCTTCCATCCTTCATTTTTTCAACGTGTCCAAACCAGTTCCAACCAAACTACTTCTCTTCATTTTAGTCATAACATCATCTTTCATTCTGCTTTCTTCTTTAATGACATCACGGATGCGGTCAGTACGCTTTATATCACACATTCTATGTAAAGACCGCATTTCCACTGAATTTATATTACTTTCATGCTTAACTCATGCTTCTATAAGTAAGTAATGGGAACTAAAACAGCATGAATAACAGTGGTTTTTAATTTATAAGTATACTAGCGGACCCGGCAGACGTTGTCCTGCCCAAACGTTGGCTTGCCTGCACTACGCCTACCCTACCCCTACCCTACCTACCCCTACTCCTACCCCTTTCCTACCCCTACCCCTACCCCTACCCCTACCCCTACCCCTACCCCTACCCCTACCCCTACCCCTACCCCTACCCCTACTCCTACCCCTACCCCTACTCCTACCCCTACCCCTACCCCTACCCCTACCCCTACCCCTACCCCTACTCCTACCTCTACTCCTACCCCTACCACCCCTGTGTTGTAACGAACAAAACAAAAAAGAATTAGCCAAATCGGTTCAGCCGTTCTCCAGCTTTAGCGAGACTAACGAACAGCAATTCATTTTTATATATATAGACTAGCTGATAGGCTGACTAGGCTACACCACAAGGTATAAAGACCGTGTATATGTGTTTGTTTGTTTTTGTAAATACCTATAGATGAATATTGTGGGTTTGATCGAAGCCTAAGATGCTTCGCTAAAATTTAAAAAACTTTTATATATACATGTCAATTTAGTTTCTATTAAATTTATATTTATTTATTTTTAAATATGAAATTGGTTAACGAAAAGTTGGTAAAGTGACGCCATCTAACGGTAGAAAGTTTGTGTTTATTAACTTGTTTTTAATAGCACGACACGCCGTGACTCTCCTTCCACTTGTTGGAAAGTGGCTATGGAAGTCAATGTTCTACTTATCTTGGCTTGTGCATAACTACTGTGTTAACAATAAGTCGGCATAGTGGAGGCTTTGATTAAATAATATTGCCTGCACTGCCTGCACTACCCCTACCCCTACCACTACCACTAACTTTGGATATAGTTTATACAAAAATACTAAAATCACGATTAAAAAGTTGGGTGGGGGTAGGAGGGTAAAAAATAGTTTACGACCTATTCTCAGACCACCGAATATACACAAAAAAAATCATACAAATCGGTTTAGCCGTTTCGTGACACGATAATTTTATAAGTAAGTAATTAAGTATATATAAAGATTTTTTTTCTCAAAGGTGTTTTTTTTTCGGTATCATCAATGTTAATGTTTGATACGCCATTATAAAGATTATTTTTCCCTCTAATGACGAAAAATATCAAGAAATTATACTTTTTTTTTATTGGAGATCATTTGAACTAACTGTGCGGAATATTCGTTTGGAGTAATCTCTGAAACTACTAATACGATTCTGAAAATTCTTTCACTAATATTATCCCTGGTATATTTAATTTTGTTCAACAATATCCACGGGCAAAACCGGGGACGGATAGCAAGTTTCATTCATAAACGTCATTACCAAGCACACCGTTCGCATCTTTTATTTGCTATTACAAAAGAAACTGCAAGTAATCTTTCAACTATAAATCAACCAATTCTACATATCTACCCCATGTCAGTAGCAGATGTCAATTCTCTAGGTATATCCTTGTTTTTTAGAATACTGCAATGTGTGGGATCAGCTGTCGCAAGCTATTTTTCATCAGTCGATCAACGGAAACCCCTAGCTAGAGGATCACTCATGTGTATGTCTGTCCGTCTGTCACAGTTTATTTTCTCCGAATCTACTGGACTAAAGGTTGAAACTTGGTACATAATATATTTTCATGACCCCAATCACGGACGTACCTATAGCGTAAATAATCGAATTTCAATTTTCAGGCTAAGAAAAAAAATTATGAATTTATTCCATTAAAATTGAGATATCTAACAGAAGGAATAGACGTAGGTATCAAATTTTATCAAATTTGGTTTTAATCTGTAAACCCTAAAATTTTTTTGAAAGACTGGGACGGACGGACTGAACTACTTGTGTATAAACAAGTGGTTCACGAAACCCTAATAACAGTACATATATACTATACCTTCATCACTGTTTCCCAAAAGGGTAGACAGAGAACATGGAGCGCCACTTTCTCGGTCTTTGCATACTTCTCGGTTTCTTCTACTTTACATATAATACCTACATCGTTTCATACATGCACGTCAATTTTTGGTATAAATTTGACCTTTTTAAGGATATCAGATGTTTTGATTGAACGTTCGTCTTGGGCGTGTCTCCCTCTTCGCTAACTCTTCCATTTACGTCAGCTCTATATCTGTGCTTTTATTGACAAAGGGTATAAGTCGAATTGTACGTACCCTTTTAGATTTTTTGCTATTGATGATAAACAATGGTCTAGAAACGTTGAGATATTGTTTAAAATGACGGAGATACGAAACGTGTGAAAGGTTATTTATTTTATTTATTTATTTAATATATACAGAACAAAACAGAATATACAAAATAACAAACAGACTCAACATTAATACCTAATAGATATTTACCAACAAGGTTTCCACACGTTCACAAAACAAATAGGTTCACAAATATATTATAAAAGACATGAAACTTAAAAATACAGGTACCACTCAACTATTATAGGTTACACTCAGGGCTATCTTATGAAGAGTGCTACCGAATAAAAGTGGTGCAAAAAAGGATCCCGGCCATGTATCAATGAGTTTTTTTAAATAAAAACTTATGTACATATAATTCAACAAACCACACTTTATAGAGGCTTTTCCCATCTAAATATACCTCAACTGAACTTGACACTCGTTAGGTATAGCCTCACAAATACCATCGGCTAAACGAGGGAGACTTGGTCTTCTGCTGGAACCATAACACAATTTCGGGAGCTGTGAAGAAAGAAAAAAAGTAATAAGTCCAAATAGCAGTACTTACATCATTTCGGACGGTTTATTTTTGGTGAAAACTTATTCAACTCGACTTATAGGAAATTTTTACGAAATACGTTTGTAATTATTTTTACATTTCGATCATAGAGTGTCGGTGGTCGAGTGGGTAAAACGTCGACTCACAACTGAGAAGTCGCGGGATCGATACCCACATACGACCATGTACGAATGGGTATTTATAAAAAACTATGTACATTTTCCGAAAAACCGTACAAAGAGGCTTTTCCATCTACACACCTCAACAGAGCTGGCCACTCGTTAGGTATAGCCTCACTCAAAGAAATCTTCGGCTAACTGAGGAAGACTTTGCCTTCCGCTGGGTACCCTGGGGCCGGCAACGGTTCCCGGGAGCTGTATGTAAGGCAAGTTAAGGCAACCCGTAAAGAGATTGACCATGGGAAAATTCCAACTATTTAAACAATCTACTATAATTTCAATTTAAATTCGATTATTTAAAAAAAAAAATGGATATATCCAATACAAAAAAAAACTTATGAGTATTGTATCACTACATATTCATAATTAGAGAGCCACTCATGGGGTTCCCTGTGTTTAATTTTTAATTTTTATTATATTTAAACTTTGTATGTAGATATATATTATTTAATAATTCAAAATAAAATAAAATTAATTAATTATACTGAAAAAAAAAATACAAAAAATCTGTTAAATAATAATTTTATAATTAATGTTGAACAAATGTACAAAAATGTACAAAAAATGTTTCTCACTAAAGGCACAGATATTAGGTTTCGTCTCATTCATTCCTTCGTCATCTTATTTTGTAAGGTGCGAATGCATTAACAAAAGTTGTTTCTGTCGCTAAACGCTTTTGAAAGATTAGTAAGCTTTAAAATTAAATCGATTAACGGTTCCGTAGGCATAAAATATGATTTTCAAATAATCATGATTATAAGATACTAATATTATAAAGAGGTTTTGCAATTTAGGCTAATATAGGCTATATTTTATTTTGTTCTAATATATCCACGGGCGAAGCCGGGGGCGGAAATATAATGCATACCAATATTATAAATGCGAAAGTAACTCTGTTTGTCTGTCTATTCCGTATTCATGGCTAAACCACTGAACCGATTTTTGATAAAATTTGATATGGAGAAGGCTACTTTTTTTAGTACCTTATTTATATTTTTATATATAAGCACTTGGTTTCCGCCCGGGCTTTGTTCGTGGAGCCAATTTTTTTTATTTTTTTTTTAAATTCATTCATTCATCATTAAGAACACTTAAGTTCACCCATCTATATATATAAAAGAAAGTCAGTTAGTTACACCATTTATAACTCAAGAACGGCTGTACCGATTTGGCTGAAAATTGGTGGGGAGGTAGCCATGAGACGGACATAGTGGTAGGGGTTGGAGTAGGGGTAGCTAAATAATTATAATTTATAATTGTGAATATGTGGCGTCATCTTGATTTTTACATATGTACTAAATTGTATTTGTAAAACGTCAATAGATGGCGCTGTATTATACTTTTCTTAATATATAAAAGAAAGTCGTGTTAGTTACACTATTATTAACTCAATAACGGATATACCGATTTGGCTGAAAATTGGTGGGGAGGTAGCTTAGAGCCAGGAGACGGACATAGGATAGTAGTGGTAGTGGTTGGAGTAGGGGTAGTGGTAGTGGTAGTGGTAGTGGTAGTGGTAGTGGTAGTGGTAGTGGTAGTGGTAGTGGTAGTGGTAGTGGTAGTGGTAGTGGTAGTGGTAGTGGTAGTGGTAGTGGTAGTGGTAGTGGTAGTGGTAGTGGTAGTTGTTTTCCACGGACGAAGGAAAGACAGATAGTTACTTTCGCATTTATAATAAGTATAGATTTGAGAGTTCATTATTTTTATCTGCCTGCGGATCTCTAAATGTATATTTTTGCTATTTCCTGTCCTTTATAAAAAGGGACCCAGCAGATGTCATTGATTCTTTTACTTCGTGTGACTAATTTGAGATTTATAGCTTGTATTCTCCACCCGGATGCGCTTTATTTAGGTTCTTAAGATTTAGAAAAATAGCGATCGATCGATTTTTTTAGATGTTTCATATCATTATTCGTTAGATTAGATTAGTTTAGTTAGAAGTAATCTTTAAGTTACTTCTTCCGAATTTGCTCAATCCAAACAAATAAAATTCCAAACTCTATTGGCTTTTTAGTAAGTATAGTAGGAACTTATTTGCGTGATAGTCCTCTGTTTCGTATGCAAACCCTTTGATTTTGAGGTAAATTAAAGAGCTACCTATCTATCTATCTATCATCATGCCATTTATCCCAAGAGGGGTAGGTAGGCAGAGACAATCGAATGCCATTTGCTCACATCGATGCATTTGCTACGATCTTGACATACCTCTATCGCTTCTTTTATATTCATCATACCTTTCATACATGCTCGGCGATTGTGTGGAAGTACTTAAGCCTTCAATAATTTTTTTTTATATATGTGTACACCGACACCCCATATATGTTTTTGATTAAAAAACCCATTGGTACATGGCCGGGATCCGGGATCGAACCCGTGGTCTGTCTAGTTAATACCAGACGTCTTAACCACTCGGCCACCGATGCATAATTAAACATCATAGTATATTTTAGTTTTTGTTAAGATTTTTAATTCCCTTTTTCAAACGGAATCTCATTTAGGTCTTATTGTGCTTTCGAATGTGTTTATCACTGACATAATAGTGAAATGGACATTCTGTTTTGTAAGTAGCTTTACATTTTTATAAACAGTCCAAAGAGGCCTGTCGATCTCAAAATACGAAAGTTTTGAAATTACATATTAGAATGTCTTCTTATTCTTCTTTTATTGAGGCTCCACCAATGTTAATCGATGATTTGTCAATGTTAAGTATTATAACCTTCTACAGGTTATAATGCCGATTAAGACGACGAAGGACTCAGAAATTTCTAATCGTAAGCTACGCCCTAAACTCGGGGTTCGGGCGCATGAATGGTTCGAGCGCAATGATCACGTCATGCAAGACAACGACGGCGCTTTGTCCGTTCTTGCTGCAGAAGTGAGAAGGGCATAATGTATAGCTTCTCGGAATAAATGACGTGTACGCATGAGGTTGCGTGGAACACTTTCTAGCCCTCAGTGTCGTGGCAGGTCTCTAATTGGGTCACTCTCCAATAAAAGATAATACTGTTCACTCTACAATATTGACATAGAGCTTGCTAGGCAGTATTATGAATGACCTAGTGAATTACGACGCTATGCATGCGACCTACTGTCGGGAGCGTTTACATGTAACTGGCGTGTGTCGGACAATATACCTGTATGGATATATGTCCGCTACAGACGTAAGCGGCACATTACAAATAATTTATTTATTAAAAAACGATCACATGCAGGGAAAAATCATCTTAATCAATACTAGGTACTGAAATTACCTACATATTCGTATAAAATTTAAACGTAAATCCCTTCAGAGTATGATCGTATGACTAAAAAGGTGTTCTTGAAAAGGTGATTTCAAAAATTTAAGTTATCGAGAAAATGTTCACCAATCATGTTTTCATCCTACACAATACTAGATAAAATCCTTTAGTTTTCGATTTTTGCCCAAATTGTATGTTCATAGCATTCGTAATATTCGGGAATTTCAGTTCAGCAATCAACCAAAATTATTCGTTCCTCCCCTTAATCTGTATCTAAGAAGATCCCGCCGACTGTGATATGTCTTATTAATCACAGACCGGATCATTAAACCGGATTCCCCATCATGTCACGACGGAACAGATTCCACATCATTTACTTTTGTATCCTTAAACTTTATATAGCGATGTATTAACAGAAGTGTGTTATTGGAGTTAACACTGTGTTATTTTTAAATGAGAATAAGTTTAATATTTGTATGCAATGTTATATTATGGAATAATAGTACAATTATTGAAAAATACAAATTTATGCCGTTTAAACTCTAGGTCCGTGGACATCAAATACCAAAAAGTATACCTATACTTATAAAGAGGAAAGATTTGTATTTTTGTATGTTTGTGTGTATGTTTTGTAATGAATAAACTCAAAAACTACTGTGCCGATTTCAAAAATTCTTTCACCATTGGAAAGCTACATTCACCCTGGGTAACATAGGCTATATACCAACACGGCATGACGACGGGAACGGGGTGGGCAGAGGTGAACATGACAAAAGCTATGTATGAAGTGTATGTTTGCCAACATTCTGAAATAGTCACGTACTAGTTAAATATATATCCCCTCGACTGATCATCTCTTCTGGTGACAAGAGGGCTGGCTCCTTCCTCGCTCAACGAAATGCAGTCAGTATTTTTGCCACTATTCCACGCATACCTGGTTCATTTAGTTATTTTTAATATTTAGGTTTAGATTAAAGGTGTTTATATTGTTACGTGTAAATAATTAAAATTAGTAAATTTCCCTAATATCGGAATCCTAAATATCCTTATGTCCGATTTGTTATGGTGACAGTAAAAACATTCGTCAATGTTTGCTTAGGACGGTCGGTCGGTATACCAGTAATTATGACATTGTTGTCACACCTACCCGCCTTAGCTCCTTATTTATTGTATATTGTATATCCTTTGGATAGCTTGGATGTCTTTCAACTTTCTTATACAACGATTGTGACTTCCCGGGACTTCTTCGTCAATCCTGAGACGAGGTAAAGGCTAAATTACGTCTTTGAGGTTATGCGTAGTCAGTAGGTATTTGGTTTAGAAGGGGGGATTCAAGATTAGGAAGGGGAAAGTAAAATTAAATGCTTTTCGTTGGTAAGGTAAGCGCATCACTTGAGAACGGCTGGACCGATTTGGTTAATTTTATTTTTAAATGTTCGTAATAGTCTGAATTGGGGTTTTAGGGTAAGAAAAATTGGAAAAGCTGAAAGTGCTTTTTTCTATAGGATTTTTGTATGAGGTCAAGACCGTAATAGGGAATGAAAGGTAACATGGGCTCCACGGGCGAAGCTGCATTTTATTCTTTTATTTTCCTTACATTTTTCATCAAGCTTTTTCTTTTTTAAATAATTCTACCTATTAGTTTTACAAAATTTGAAATTTGGCATTTGAGCCCCACGAACCTAGAGTTTCTACACCAAACGGCACAAAGTAGTTTTCAATAATTGAACTATATTTGCACCGTTTTTTAGATTCTGCGATTTCTGCTGCAGCTCCGCTTTGATTTTTTTTAGTTATTTATCTTATTTAAATGACTATTTTAAGAAACTTTAATACCTCTCTGAATTTGAATGTTTGATCAAAATTGGCACGGAATTTTCACTTATCAGCGATCAACGTCCAATATTACAGCAGTGAGCTGCTTATTAGAGTGAGCAGTATATAAAAAAAAACACGAGCGAAGTCATGGGCAGTCCCGTCTGGGAACCGAACTTAGAACTTCTGAGGAAAATTACAAAACACAATCAAAATAAAATGACAAATTGAATTTTTTAAAAGGCAACATTTTTGCATGAACTAAAAACGTACCGGAATTCGTTCCCGAAAGAAGTTTGAACAAAAAAACTATCTACAATTATTGTACATACACGTTGTGTATGTTTGTGTGTGTGTGTGTGGGACATTCTGTCTTTTGACGGTCTACGTACGGGGAACGAAGGCAGCCAAAAATTCGAGCCATGCGGATCAACTTGTTTGCTATCAAAGAATAAAAAAATTAAATCAGAACTTACACTTTAAATCACTACAATATTATTATAAAAAAAAGTTTTCACTATCAGATAGGTTGACAGGAACGAGTATTAAACATTGACCTATCATGTTTAACAGCTGAGCATAAACAGAATAACTGAATCAAGTCGAGGGAAAAGTTAGGCCCAGCCCGAGTCTGAGATATAACAAAATCATATAGGGAAGACTTGTGTAGACAAAATTATTTTTAAAATAAACTTAGATATTGTTCAAATTGTTGTAAACTGACCGGAGCAAATCGTCAATAAATCAAAATAAAGGCAAATCTTATAAATAAAAATTAAATTATGTTCGTTGGTAAGCGTATTACTTGTGAAAAGTTGGACCGATTTAGTTAATTTCTTTTTTAAATGTTCGTAATAGTCCGAATCCGAGGGGGGTAAGGGGGAGAACGGAATAAGATCTATCCGACCCCAAATGTCATCCTCACCTGCACGCTTGGTACCCTCTGCTAGACAACAAACGAAGCTCTGGCGACCGAGCAGCTAGGCAACTGGCTGGAAGAGGCTACAGCGAGCCCAAATACTGCACTATGCCAACATCGTCGTTGCAACTGCAATACCGCGAGATTAACACGTGACTAACTTTACAGGGGATAAATATCTCGCGATATTTCTACTCATCATAATGCACGAAAAGCTTCTAGCGGTATTCGAATCACTCTGATTGGATAGAAGCAATATTTTGTCGTTAGAAATGCGACCATCAGTCGTCGCGCGCAAATTTAAGAAAAAATTGATATTAAAATGTCATTTTCATAGAATTTGTCGATCTCGCGGTATTGCAGTTGCAACGACGCTATGCTTCCCAAGAAAGTTAACCATGGCGAGTCAATACAAGGTGTATCGCGCTGTGGACCGCCATGATTGACCACGACTAAGAAGTCCCAATCAGATTTTTAGGGAAAGTTGCCCGGAAATTTGCGGGAAAAACTGAAAGTTCATTTATCTATGCGATTTTTTTTAACTCAGGACCATAATATATGGCAATATGGGCTCCACGGACGAAGTTGGGACTCCGGCATGATCAGAATGTCTCTTCTGTAAAGAATTTCATAATAATCTTTGCCAAAAGAGACAGACATAAGCGACAATTAAGAAAGCACGGAATGTATAGTAACTAAATCATAATTATTCGACAAATGTTGACTCAACCAAAATACAAGTTAATGCACCGCTGATATTTCTTATTGCAGACCATTTTTTTAATTACATCTCTTACATGCGTTTTTAGCAATCCAAGACGTTTATTGCGAACTGGCTCTACCTGTGTGGATAGCGTAGTGGCTTTAAACTGAAGGAACCGGGTTCAGAAAAAAATAGCGCTAAAAAAAATCTTCACGGGTTACCTTATAACTTCCGGGAACCGTTGCCGGCCCCAGGGTACCCAGCGGAAGACAAAGTCTTCCTCACTTAGCCGAACGAGTGGCCAGATCTGTTTAAGGTATATAAATGGAAAAGCCTCTTTGTACGGTTTGTCGGACGGAGGAACGGCGCTGCGGTTTTCTGATTACTGTAACAGCCTAGCGACATTATAATTTACTATTTAATAGACGTAATTAATTATGGTTAATGCATTGCATGGTGCAGTGCCTGCTGGATGTAAGTCATCTAAAATCCACAGAATGACACATGTACACGCACACTGATGTATTAATGTTTTGGTCTCGTCAGTGGCGGACTAAGGGGGGGGCGGCAGGGGCGGCCCGCCCCGGGCCTCTGGTCTAGAGGGGCCTCCAAATCTCGGAAAGTCATCTAGTCAAATTCCAAATAAGACCTAAATATAATAACATTTTCATTTATTATTATGTTCATTAAATTTAAATATAGGTAGCTCTGTAATAAGGGGCATCCTCTCTGCTTTGTCACGAAACATGCGCGAATCAGAATAAATTAGATTAGATTATTATTTTTTTTACAAATTTTACACTTAAAATACAAAACTTAGATTTCTGGGCTGAACTGAGCGGCTGTGTGAAGTTGGCACCCCCAAATGCGAATTTTCAATTTTTTGCTATCCTTTGTCCACCGTTTGTCCACTAAAAATTTTTTTTTGTCTACCTCTCAAAAAATAATTATTCAATAAAAAAAATTGGGGGGTGGAAGTTGGCACCCCCAAATGCGAAATTCCATTTTTTTCATCCCGTTCGTTTATCCATCGTTAGGCCACGTTTGTCCACCAAAATTTTTTTTTCCCCCCCTTCAAAAAAAAAGTTATTTATAAAAACAAAAATTGAGGTGGAAGTTGGCACCCCCAAATGCGAATTTTCATTTTTTTTCATCAGGTTCGTTTGTACATCGTTAGTCCACAATTGTCCACAAAAATTTTTTTTGTCCACCCTTCAAAAAAAAGTTATTCAAATAAACATTTTTTATGAAAAAAAACGATGGAAACTGAATTTCCGGGTACGTTCAAACTACACTAAAGGTTTGAAAATCAAGTTTATAAAGTGGGCAAACGATCCAACCCCTCAGAGAAGAGAATCCACCCCTAGGAAGCTAGAGATCCCCCGTCAAAGTGAAAATACTTAGATATATACTGAATTAACTCACGCATAACTACGTCTCTATGGGTAGACAAACGACAATATGTGGTGGACAAATGAGTTTCTGAAGTGGACAAACAGACCTACCTCTCAGAGAAGCAAATCCACCTCTAGGAAGTTGGAGATCCCACGACAAAGTTAAAATCCTTAGATACATACTTATATAACGCATAACTATATCTCTAAGGGTGGAAAAACGACAATATGTGATGGACAAACGAGTTTCTGAAGTGGACAAACAAACCTACCCCTTAGAAAAGCAAATCCACCCCTAGGAAGCTAGATATAGATATATAATTAACTCGTGTATAACTATATCTCTAAGGGTGGACAAACGACAATATATGGTGGACAAATGAGCTTCTGAGGTGGACGAACAGACCTACCCCTCAGAGAAGCTAATCCACCCCTAGGAAACTAGAAATTCTGCTTCAAAGTTAAAATACTTAGATATATACTTAATTAACTCACGTATAACTATATCTCTAAGGGTGGACAAATGACAGTATGTGGTGGACAAATAAGTTTCCGAGGTGTACAAACAGACCTACCCCTCAAATAAGCAAATCCACCCCTAGGAATTTGGAGATCCCACGACAAAGTTAAAATCGTCAGATATATACTTATCTCACGCATAACTATATCTCTAAGGATGGACAAATGAAAATATGTGGTGGACAAACGAGTTTCTGAAGTGGACAAACAAACCTACCCCTTAGAAAAGCAAATCCACCCCTAGGAAGCTAGATATTCTCCGTCAAAGTTAAATTCATGGCTTTTTTCTTTAAAAATGTTTATTTAAATAACTTTTTTTTTAAGGGTGGTCAAAAAAAAATTTTTGTGGACAAACATGGACTAACGATGTACAAACGAACCTGATGAAAAAAAGTTGAAAATTCGCATTTGGAGGTGCCAACTTCCACCTCAATTTTAGTTTTTTTTAAATAACTTTTTTTGGAGGGTGGACAAAAAAAAATTTTTGATGGACAAACGTGGACTAACGATGGATAAACGAACGTAATGAAAAAAAAATAGAAATTCGCATTTGGGGGTGCCAACTTCCACCCCAATTTTATTTTGCTGAATAATTTTTTTTTTGAGAGGTAAACAAAAAAAATTTTTGGTGGACAAACGTGGACTAACGCTGGACAAACGAACCTGATGAAAAAAAACTGAAAAATCTAATTTGGGGGTGCCAACTTCACTGAGCCGGGGGCACAAAATGGGTGTTGCCGCCCCGGGCCTCCGACGGGCTTAAACCGCCACTGGGTCTCGTTCTAACCGCGGCATTACCAATCTAGTATTAGAGCGCCAGAATTCTACATGTATGGTTCACACTAAAATGCTTTTTGATCTAAGGATTTTTTTATATTTTTTTTCGTTAACACTTCTCATATCTCACCATTCCTCAGGCATTTAATTATTCTTTCCTAAACAAACTTGGACATGTAATTTTTGTTTCTTGTTTGTCCTTCTCTCACGTCAAAACACAGCAACCAATCGACGTGATTTTTTTTATCTTTAATTATGAGCAAGATGGACTACTATTAAAATCGATAAAATAACATAAAATAATGAGATAAGATAGACCAAGATTCACGTACCAGAAACATGAAAAAGTACGATTTCTCAACAAAACCTGTCTTGCGAATACTTGCGATAATACACGAAATGGACTTCGGCTGTATGAGTATTATACAAATACTATTAGAAAAAACAAGTTGTAGTTAATGTTTTCTTAAAATATATGAAATTATCTATCATTAAATTGTAGATTAATAAATATATTAAAAGAAATAATGTCGCAAAGTCGGTTTAAATACGCGAAAAACTGAGAACTTTCAGGGAAGGGCTTATGTGTGTGTGATTTTAAAAAGTTGTCATTATTTGTTATGAAAATAATATTTATTACACATAACAATATAAATTAAAATTAATCTATAACTCATTTTTGGTATTTGAACTCCACGGACCTAGAGTTTCTACACCAAACGGCACAAATTTGTAGTTTTCTACAATTGAAGTAGGTATTTTTGCGCCGTGTGTTGCGATTTCCGCCGCATCATGTAATTAAATTAGTATAGGATAAAAGTTATGAGGTTTCAACAATTTCCACGGACGAAGCTAGGAATTTAATTATTATTTCCTAAACAAACTTGGCTATTGTTAGTTTTGTATTAATAAATATATTAGACAAGGCAGTATTGTTTGTTTATATACGAGATGTGATTTCGGCTGCGTTTACACTGATTATTTGATGACAAATGTCACACCACGCGTCTTGCGTCGTGTTAGCATGAGCCTATGTAAACAGGACGTTAGTATGCCGAGTTGTATAATGTATAGGATGCTTATTTTGGACGTTAATATTCTTGGATAATAAATCTATCATCACGCCTTTTATCCTAAGAGGAGTAGGCAGAGACAATCGAATGCCATTTGCTACGATCTTGACATACCTCTTTCGCTTCTTTTATATTCATCATACATTTCATATATGCTCGGCGATTGTGTGTATCTACTCTTAATATTGCCTTCGATTAATATTTTTTTATAGGTATATTAAATAAAAGTACACCTAGGCCACTTTTGCCATATTTTTTAAAATAGTCAATGGCCTTTATTCATAAACGTTTATTAGCAACGTTTTTGTTAAAATATGTTTTGTCACTCTCTAACAAACCTGTCTTTACTAATAATAGAAAGAAACAAAACACATTTTAACAAAAACGTTGCTAATAAACGTTTATGAATAAGGGGGAATAACTATAGTGATTTAAAAAAGACACTGGTGTCCGCGTTTAGCCCGTGGCAAACTAGGAATTTAAGTTTTCTTTAAACAGATTGTTATGTCAGTCATAAGATTTTATCAATTAGGTACATTATTTTACATTTAATTTAAAGATGGGGACTTGGTCTTCCGCTGGGTACCCTGGGACCGTAACACGGTTTCGGGAGCTGTAAGGCAGCCCGTGCAAATTTTTTTTTTTGTAATTTCAAACACGGAAATCCTCGGCTAAAGAACATGAACACTCTGTATAAGTCTCCGTCTACATTGTGTGGTGGGGTCTGTTTTATTTTTTGTTTTATAGCTTCCAACAATGTCGTGTCACTTTTTATTAGTGTAAACAAGGTCTAACTTTGACTTACTTATTTTCTACTTTACACTGAGATTGTAGCGATCTATCTATATACTTATATACATATATAATGGTAACCTACTCAAGCCTGTATCCCAGTGGGGTAGACAGAGTCTAAGGACCTCCACAGGCCACGACCCAGACATATCTCTCTTGTTAACATACATAATACTCACGTCTGTATCCCAGTGGGGTAGACAGAGACTAAGGACCTCCACATGCCACGACCCAGACATATATATCTTGTTAACATACATATACTCACGTCTGTATCCCAGTGGGGTAGACAGAGACTAAGGATTTCCACATGCCACGACCCAGACATATCTCTCTTGTTAACATACATATACTCACGCCTGTATCCCAGTGGGGTAGACAGAGTCTAAGGACCTCCACAGGCCACGACCCAGACATATCTCTCTTGTTAACATACATATACTCACGTCTGTATCCCAGTGGGGTAGACAGAGTCTAAGGACCTCCACAGGCCACGACCCAGACATATCTCTCTTGTTAACATACATAATACTCACGTCTGTATCCCAGTGGGGTAGACAGAGACTAAGGACCTCCACACCCAACAAACATTTAGGCGACACATAGAGCTTACTTTATAACCTAACGAGAGAAAAAGACGCTACAGTAGGTATATGTATAACTTCTGGTGACTTAAAAGCTTTTGTTAAACAACATTATCACTCATTGATATACTACACGTCTATAAGAGCGATAAGAGCACGAGTTAAAAGGCTAGAAATGTAGAGAAGCGATTTTGGTCGCTACAATGCAGGTAAAGCATCTTGTATTATAGCTTTTGGCGTATCTCATAACTATAAGATCTATATGAGAAATAAGAATTTGGCATTACCTCTTAAAGTTCTATACAGACGATAACAAACTCTTAAGAAACCCTAAATGTTCTACAAAGGCAGCAATTGACGACATTAGTTCTTTAACGGCGCTAATCAGATCTCTACTAACACCAGATACTTAAAGAGTCTTGTATTACTTAAGACCGAACAGTCGCAGTATCAGTCGCTATTGTAGATCATGTAGTCTCAAATATAACCTCTATATTACTTTAGGTAGAGTTGTAGAGATATCTACGACTTTTGTATCCCTAATTAACCACGTGTGTTATTGGGTCAGCGTCACGGCGAGCAATTGCTATTAAAATGAACCGAAACTCTTGGAAGTATCAAAGCAGGACTGGTGGAAATAGACGAAAATTACTGAAATGATACCATAATATTCTAAACCTATAAAGTTTTTGTTGAAGATGCATTTTAACATAAGAAAATATGTGTCAAAGTATTAGTCACTGTATTGTAAGTGGTCAAGCGTGAGTATTCCGCGAAAATATAAATGAGGGTTCCGTGAATGGTGATTGTTATAGAATGATGATAGATATGATAAACTTTAAAGAATATTTATTAAGCAGTGATGATGAGGATGAACCGAGTGAATATTTAAAAACCTCAATGTTCGTAATAAATTGAGAGTTTGGGCTATAGAAAAAAACAGATAGTAACTTTATAAATTTGTTTTATTCTTCAATATTGATAATTTTATCGACACAGATCAGCTTCATTTATCAGCTCGGTTTTTTTGAATCTCCCAAAGGAATGACTTCCGTTTCCTTTCAATTGAAGAGTTTAAAATTAATATTATCCGCTTGGATCGAAATGCTGTCCATCTTTTGCATCATTTTTATTTGAGTCTCCATATTTTTATTTTCATTTTATAAGATTTTATTTAGGTAAGTCAATGTTTTCTTGATTGTTGTTCACCATACAGTAGGTACCTAGGATGTTGTCATTATCAGTAGTCAACATAATTTGAGCCTGCTCGATGGTTTCAATGGGTAAAGTATTTTTCGGCTGGGGTTCTTGATTTGTCACCTGTAAAAAATAATAACATTTATCAATCGCGGCTGTTGTAAATAGGTAGGTACGTTGAAATGCAATATGGATCATGCACTAATAACGCATGATTTTGTTATTCAAATAAGGAAAATAAACATTATGTATTTTAAAAACTCGTGGTACGATGCGCCGAGTGCAAGCGCACGAACTTTAATTTTTAACCTATGTCATAATCTAACAGTTGCACTAAAATTGCTCTATTTTCGACATTTTTAATCGGATAATTTTTTTATTTTATACTCATTCTATTCTTCGCGGGTAACCTGCCGATCCCGGGAACCGTTTCCGGCCTCAGGGTATCCAGTGGAAGACATGGTTAGGCTCTACTAATAATGGTTACCTATAAATCAAATCAATTGTAATTAAGTATTAATATTGCCCCCAAATATGACTAAGTATTCCAATCTCATTATCCCTGTAAAACGCTTGGTTTTTGTACTTCCTAAATTTTATTCGATTTAGGGTTTCGAGCGATAAGTACGGATCCCTAAGATCATGCGATCTTCAAACGCTGTATGTTGTTGTTACGTCTCTTTTAACTGCTAAGTCAATGAATAACTCTGCAATACCAGTATTATAAGTGTATACGTTGTAGAGGAGCGCTCATTACCACCATACTGTATTTAGAGAAGTTACAATATTCTCATTTATGAGCTAAACCTATAACGCCATTTTGAGGTCATTTGCGAGCTGAAAAATTTATAAAATATACCCGAAAACATAACTTTAATGAACTATTTTACTCATTTGTATTCTAATACTTCAAAACTGGTATAGACTTGGTTATGTTAGATATATACAAAAATTATATGGACTCACAAGTTAATAAAATATGTTTCATTTCGACTAATAGGCACCAGACGACAGGCCCTTTAATTATTTGTTAATAATACATATACATATTCACAGTGTACTTACCTTGGCAAACAAAATTCCACGTGTTGTTATTAAAACCACAAGAAAACTTCGCAAAATTATTTATCCGTCTTCACTATAATGCACCACAATTTTAATGACATTTATTTATATGACATAATAGTTTGATTTTTTCCTTACGAATATATAAAAAATATACAACCTAAATACTTAAGCACGTATAAAGTTGTCTCCCTAAGTGCTGTAAAGTATCATCAAGGAGGTAATATACCCCCTTTAACAAATTTTATCGTCTTTGTAGACCAATACTGTCACTCAAAGTGTTAATATTTACCCAATTGGCACCTTCTTAGCGCTCAAAGATTTGACTAGCGCTATTTTAGCTCTACTATAGCCCTCCTAAAGCCCTTATTTAATTTTATAACTGTATTGTATCGCGATTGAAGAGCCTTACGAGGTAAAAAGTTGTGCCCAATTCGGGGGTATATTAGGGATATAGCGCGCTATAACTCCTAAATATTAGAACTTATTTATGACCTTAAGATTTGGTTAGGGCTTCTATATATGTCTTATAACTCTTGAAATAGCGCCTAAATGTTAGTTGGGCAGGCCACGACTCAGACATATCTCTCTTGTTAACATACATAATACTCACGTCTGTATCCCAGTGGGGTAGACAGAGACTAAGGATTTCCACATGCCACGACCCAGACATATCTCTCTTGTTAACATACATATACTTACGTCTGTATCCCAGTGGGGTAGACAGAGACTAAGGATTTCCACATGCCACGACCCAGACATATCTCTCTTGTTAACATACATATACTTACGTCTGTATCCCAGTGGGGTAGACAGAGACTAAGGATTTCCACATGCCACGACCCAGACATATCTCTCTTGTTAACATACATATACTTACGTCTGTATCCCAGTGGGGTTGACAGAGACTAAGGACCTCCACATGCCACGACCCAGACATATATATCTTGTTAACATACATATACTCACGTCTGTATCCCAGTGGGGTAGACAGAGACTAAGGACCTCCACAGGCCACGACTCAGACATATCTCTCTTGTTAACATACATATACTCACGTCTGTATCCCAGTGGGGTAGACAGAGACTAAGGACCTCCACATGCCACGACCCAGACATATATATCTTGTTAACATACATATACTCACGTCTGTATCCCAGTGGGGTAGACAGAGACTAAGGACCTCCACATGCCACGACCCAGACATATATATCTTGTTAACATACATATACTCACGTCTGTATCCCAGTGGGGTAGACAGAGACTAAGGACCTCCACAGGCCACGACTCAGACATATCTCTCTTGTTAACATACATAATACTCACGTCTGTATCCCAGTGGGGTAGACAGAGACTAAGGACCTCCACAGGCCACGACTCAGACATATCTCTCTTGTTAACATACATAATACTCACGTCTGTATCCCAGTGGGGTAGACAGAGACTAAGGACCTCCACAGGCCACGACCCAGACATATCTCTCTTGTTAACATACATATACTCACGTCTGTATCCCAGTGGGGTAGACAGAGTCTAAGGACCTCCACAGGCCACGACCCAGACATATCTCTCTTGTTAACATACATAATACTCACGTCTGTATCCCAGTGGGGTAGACAGAGACTAAGGATTTCCACATGCCACGACCCAGACATATCTCTCTTGTTAACATACATATACTCACGCCTGTATCCCAGTGGGGTAGACAGAGACTAAGGACCTCCACAGGCCACGACTCAGACATATCTCTCTTGTTAACATACATAATACTCACGTCTGTATCCCAGTGGGGTAGACAGAGACTAAGGACCTCCACAGGCCACGACCCAGACATATCTCTCTTGTTAACATACATATACTCACGCCTGTATCCCAGTGGGGTAGACAGAGACTAAGGACCTCCACAGGCCACGACTCAGACATATCTCTCTTGTTAACATACATAATACTCACGTCTGTATCCCAGTGGGGTAGACAGAGACTAAGGATTTTCACATGCCACGACCCAGACATATCTCTCTTGTTAACATACATATACTCACGCCTGTATCCCAGTGGGGTAGACAGAGACTAAGGACCTCCACAGGCCACGACTCAGACATATCTCTCTTGTTAACATACATAATACTCACGCCTGTATCCCAGTGGGGTAGACAGAGACTAAGGACCTCCACAGGCCACGACTCAGACATATCTCTCTTGTTAACATACATATACTCACGTCTGTATCCCAGTGGGGTAGACAGAGACTAAGGATTTCCACATGCCACGACCCAGACATATCTCTCTTGTTAACATACATATACTCACGCCTGTATCCCAGTGGGGTAGACAGAGACTAAGGACCTCCACAGGCCACGACTCAGACATATCTCTCTTGTTAACATACATAATACTCACGCCTGTATCCCAGTGGGGTAGACAGAGACTAAGGACCTCCACAGGCCACGACTCAGACATATCTCTCTTGTTAACATACATAATACTCACGTCTGTATCCCAGTGGGGTAGACAGAGACTAAGGACCTCCACAGGCCACGACCCAGACATATCTCTCTTGTTAACATACATATACTCACGTCTGTATCCCAGTGGGGTAGACAGAGTCTAAGGACCTCCACAGGCCACGACCCAGACATATCTCTCTTGTTAACATACATAATACTCACGTCTGTATCCCAGTGGGGTAGACAGAGACTAAGGATTTCCACATGCCACGACCCAGACATATCTCTCTTGTTAACATACATATACTCACGCCTGTATCCCAGTGGGGTAGACAGAGACTAAGGACCTCCACATGCCACGACTCAGACATATCTCTCTTGTTAACATACATAATACTCACGTCTGTATCCCAGTGGGGTAGACAGTGACTAAGGACCTCCACAGGCCACGACTCAGACATATCTCTCTTGTTAACATACATAATACTCACGTCTGTATCCCAGTGGGGTAGACAGAGACTAAGGATTTCCACATGCCACGACCCAGACATATCTCTCTTGTTAACATACATATACTCACGCCTGTATCCCAGTGGGGTAGACAGAGTCTAAGGACCTCCACAGGCCACGACCCAGACATATCTCTCTTGTTAACATACATATACTCACGTCTGTATCCCAGTGGGGTAGACAGAGACTAAGGACCTCCACATGCCACGATCCTGACATATCTCTCTTGTTACATACATATGCTCACGTCTGTATCCCAGTGGGGTAGACAGAGACTAAGGATTTCCACATGCCACGACCCAGACATATCTCTCTTGTTAACATACATATACTCACGCCTGTATCCCAGTGGGGTAGACAGAGACTAAGGACCTCCACAGGCCACGACTCAGACATATCTCTCTTGTTAACATACATATACTCACGCCTGTATCCCAGTGGGGTAGACAGAGACTAAGGACCTCCACAGGCCACGACTCAGACATATCTCTCTAGTTAACATACATAATACTCACGCCTGTATCCCAGTGGGGTAGACAGAGACTAAGGACCTCCACAGGCCACGACTCAGACATATCTCTCTTGTTAACATACATATACTCACGTCTGTATCCCAGTGGGGTAGACAGAGACTAAGGACCTCCACAGGCCACGACTCAGACATATCTCTCTTGTTAACATACATAATACTCACGTCTGTATCCCAGTGGGGTAGACATAGACTAAGGACCTCCACAGGCCACGACTCAGACATATCTCTCTTGTTAACATACATAATACTCACGTCTGTATCCCAGTGGGGTAGACAGAGACTAAGGACCTCCACAGGCCACGACTCAGACATATCTCTCTTGTTAACATACATAATACTCACGTCTGTATCCCAGTGGGGTAGACAGAGACTAAGGACCTCCACAGGCCACGACCCAGACATATCTCTCTTGTTAACATACATATACTCACGTCTGTATCCCAGTGGGGTAGACAGAGTCTAAGGACCTCCACAGGCCACGACCCAGACATATCTCTCTTGTTAACATACATAATACTCACGTCTGTATCCCAGTGGGGTAGACAGAGACTAAGGATTTCCACATGCCACGACCCAGACATATCTCTCTTGTTAACATACATATACTCACGCCTGTATCCCAGTGGGGTAGACAGAGACTAAGGACCTCCACAGGCCACGACTCAGACATATCTCTCTTGTTAACATACATAATACTCACGTCTGTATCCCAGTGGGGTAGACAGAGACTAAGGACCTCCACAGGCCACGACCCAGACATATCTCTCTTGTTAACATACATATACTCACGCCTGTATCCCAGTGGGGTAGACAGAGACTAAGGACCTCCACAGGCCACGACTCAGACATATCTCTCTTGTTAACATACATAATACTCACGTCTGTATCCCAGTGGGGTAGACAGAGACTAAGGATTTTCACATGCCACGACCCAGACATATCTCTCTTGTTAACATACATATACTCACGCCTGTATCCCAGTGGGGTAGACAGAGACTAAGGACCTCCACAGGCCACGACTCAGACATATCTCTCTTGTTAACATACATAATACTCACGCCTGTATCCCAGTGGGGTAGACAGAGACTAAGGACCTCCACAGGCCACGACTCAGACATATCTCTCTTGTTAACATACATATACTCACGTCTGTATCCCAGTGGGGTAGACAGAGACTAAGGATTTCCACATGCCACGACCCAGACATATCTCTCTTGTTAACATACATATACTCACGCCTGTATCCCAGTGGGGTAGACAGAGACTAAGGACCTCCACAGGCCACGACTCAGACATATCTCTCTTGTTAACATACATAATACTCACGCCTGTATCCCAGTGGGGTAGACAGAGACTAAGGACCTCCACAGGCCACGACTCAGACATATCTCTCTTGTTAACATACATAATACTCACGTCTGTATCCCAGTGGGGTAGACAGAGACTAAGGACCTCCACAGGCCACGACCCAGACATATCTCTCTTGTTAACATACATATACTCACGTCTGTATCCCAGTGGGGTAGACAGAGTCTAAGGACCTCCACAGGCCACGACCCAGACATATCTCTCTTGTTAACATACATAATACTCACGTCTGTATCCCAGTGGGGTAGACAGAGACTAAGGATTTCCACATGCCACGACCCAGACATATCTCTCTTGTTAACATACATATACTCACGCCTGTATCCCAGTGGGGTAGACAGAGACTAAGGACCTCCACATGCCACGACTCAGACATATCTCTCTTGTTAACATACATAATACTCACGTCTGTATCCCAGTGGGGTAGACAGTGACTAAGGACCTCCACAGGCCACGACTCAGACATATCTCTCTTGTTAACATACATAATACTCACGTCTGTATCCCAGTGGGGTAGACAGAGACTAAGGATTTCCACATGCCACGACCCAGACATATCTCTCTTGTTAACATACATATACTCACGCCTGTATCCCAGTGGGGTAGACAGAGTCTAAGGACCTCCACAGGCCACGACCCAGACATATCTCTCTTGTTAACATACATATACTCACGTCTGTATCCCAGTGGGGTAGACAGAGACTAAGGACCTCCACATGCCACGATCCTGACATATCTCTCTTGTTACATACATATGCTCATGTCTGTATCCCAGTGGGGTAGACAGAGACTAAGGATTTCCACATGCCACGACCCAGACATATCTCTCTTGTTAACATACATATACTCACGCCTGTATCCCAGTGGGGTAGACAGAGACTAAGGACCTCCACAGGCCACGACTCAGACATATCTCTCTTGTTAACATACATATACTCACGCCTGTATCCCAGTGGGGTAGACAGAGACTAAGGACCTCCACAGGCCACGACTCAGACATATCTCTCTAGTTAACATACATAATACTCACGCCTGTATCCCAGTGGGGTAGACAGAGACTAAGGACCTCCACAGGCCACGACTCAGACATATCTTTCTTGTTAACATACATATACTCACGTCTGTATCCCAGTGGGGTAGACAGAGACTAAGGACCTCCACAGGCCACGACTCAGACATATCTCTCTTGTTAACATACATAATACTCACGTCTGTATCCCAGTGGGGTAGACATAGACTAAGGACCTCCACAGGCCACGACTCAGACATATCTCTCTTGTTAACATACATAATACTCACGTCTGTATCCCAGTGGGGTAGACAGAGACTAAGGACCTCCACAGGCCACGACTTAGACATATCTCTCTTGTTAACATACATAATACTCACGTCTGTATCCCAGTGGGGTAGACAGAGACTAAGGACCTCCACAGGCCACGACCCAGACATATCTCTCTTGTTAACATACATATACTCACGTCTGTATCCCAGTGGGGTAGACAGAGTCTAAGGACCTCCACAGGCCACGACCCAGACATATCTCTCTTGTTAACATACATAATACTCACGTCTGTATCCCAGTGGGGTAGACAGAGACTAAGGATTTCCACATGCCACGACCCAGACATATCTCTCTTGTTAACATACATATACTCACGCCTGTATCCCAGTGGGGTAGACAGAGTCTAAGGACCTCCACAGGCCACGACCCAGACATATCTCTCTTGTTAACATACATATACTCACGTCTGTATCCCAGTGGGGTAGACAGAGACTAAGGACCTCCACATGCCACGATCCTGACATATCTCTCTTGTTAACATACATATGCTCACGCCTGTATCCCAGTGGGGTAGACAGAGACTAAGGACCTCCACATGCCACGATCCTGACATTTCTTGCATCTCCTATTTCTCAGATAAAAGGCAGCTTTTGGCACATGGGCATTGTATTACAATAAGCAGACGTGCGAATATTTCGTGTATACAATTGGAAAAATTTCTCGCGTGGAAGAATGTTTTGTGGTGAAAAAAAATCTATTGTAAAAGGATTATCTTTGTAACTCATAGAAGGGGCAAAAACCTTTACGGAGTTTGTGGTATAATAGAAAAAGGTCTGGAGCAAATAATATGTCTGTCTGTATGTAAAATATCCTTTTTTAGAGTTCCGCAGTCAAATGAAAAAAATACGGACCCCTTATGTGACGGGAATATTTCTTTTTCTTTCTTAACGGGTTGCCTTACAGCTCCCGAAACCGTGTTATGGTTCCAGGGTACCCAGCGGAAGACCAAGTCTTCCTCGTTTAGTCGATGATATCTGTGAGGTTATCTAACGAGTGGCCAGTTCTGTTGAGGTATATTTAGATGGTAAAGCCTCTAAGTGTGGTTTGTCGGATTATGTACATAAGTTTTTATTAAAAAAACCAAAAAGTCCATCCGGGATCGAACCCGTGGTCTGCCTAGTTAAAACCAGACGTCTTAACCACTCGGCCACCGACGGAAGGAATATTTCTCAATGACTATTTTCTTTTTTTTTCTTTTAAAAATACGAAATTAAAAAAAATACGTCGGTGGCCGAGTGGGCGGACCGCGGTTTGATCCCGGCCATGTACTAATGGTTTTTGGTATAGCCTCACAAAATACCATCGACAAATAGAGGGAGACTTGTTCTTCGGCTGGGTAGATTACTGATAAAAATGTATAAGATAAATCGTGCGTTTTGACCGCATCCGGAACGATGTCATTAGAAAAGAATGCGGAGTGAAAGATGTTGTGACTAAAATTAAGAAAAGTGGCTTACGCTGGTTTGGACACAATCGCCGAGCATGTATGAAAGGTAAGATGAATATAAAAGAAGCAAAAGAGATATGTCAGAATCGTAACAAATGGCATTCGATTGTCTCTGCCTACCCCTCTTGGGATGAAAGGCGTGATGATAGATAGATGGAGACGTTCAAAATCAAATTTAAATATATTTATTGTTTCACATATACATTAATTACATTACATGTGCTGCCTATTAAGGCGTACAATAATTTATCTCATGTCACAATTATAATAATAATAAAAAAAAACAATTAAAATTATATAAATACTCACACCCACCACTAATAATCAAAGAAATTACAATATTATTCATTTATAACTTACACACACACAGCGTCTAATCTTCTTTTATTGAATAGAAGCAACCTTCAACAAGTTGCTTTAGTCTTTTTTAAACAAATTAAGTGGCAAATCTTTAAATGTTCTTGGCAAATCATTATATATTTTTCTACACATTTTTGGGGAATTATTTGCAAGTTTGCAACCAATGATGAACCAACCGTTGAAAGAATGAAGGATGAAAGATTGACTAAAAAGGTTTATATGGCTGAAGTGAAAGGAAATGCTGGCAGAAGACGACCTAGGTGTACTTTTAATGAACATGTAAAAAACGTATTGATCGATGGCAATATTAAAAGTACACACAATCGCCGAGCATGTATATCGTAACAAATAGCATTCGGTTGTCTCTGCCTACCTCTCTTGGGATAATTGGCTTGATGATAGATAAATCTGTTATTTTTACAGAACCTCCAGTGTGCCATTCGACTCACACTTGGCAATTATTTTATTTATAGCACTGTGACGTAACTTCGCCACACAACGATAAAAAAATCGCAGAAGGTACCCAATAGAAAACCGAGCAGAGCCGCGGGTTAAACCTTGTTAACATGACAGCACCTACCTACATTCTTAAAAGAGATTCGACACGGATTACAAAAAAAAAATTTGGTTTCCTCCCGTCAAACTCAACGAATAAATAGCACAAAAGATTTTGTTGTGAGATACAAAATGAAATCGTTTATCTATCCATCGCATATAAAGCGACGAAACGCCGGTAACAACGTGTACATTTAGCGAGTTAAATAAGTAAGTACTATGCTATATTATAGGCTCCTTCGCAGACCTTTCTAAGCCTCCGCTGTCTGTCCGTCTGTCACTGGGCTGTATCTTTTGAACTGTAATAGGTAGACACTTGAAATTTTCACAGAGTGTGTATTACTATGGCCGCTATAACATTAAATAATAAAAATAAAATAAAGTTAAAAATTAAAGTGGGTCCCCATTACTCCCCATACAAGAAAGGTGTTTTTATTGCTCCATCTTTGGCAATAATTGCAATACATACAAACGTCTAACTAGTATAACTCAACAAATTGGTTTGGTACAATTTCCCAGCTTCCTGTTACACACTTCCGTCCCTTTTCACGAAATCACTCCCACAGATTGCAGGAAAGCGAGAGGCAAGATATCTCGCGTTATGCTCGCGTTATTGTATTGCCTAAATTTAAAATAGTAGCAACTCGCTTGAAGTGTTTTTGACTACGAAATACATTTGATGATGCGTTTTGTTATCTACTATAGCATTCCGTCCCGGCTTCGCCCGTGGTTTTTTAAATGTGACATAAGAATGTATCCAGAAGAATTTCCGGGATATAACATAGCCTATGTCACTCAAAAAAAATCACGTTGCTCTGTTTTGATGTGACAGAACAACAAACAAATTTTGAGAAAAGAGGCAAAATATTTTTAAAGCAAGCCCACATCTTTCGTTTTTTCAAAAACCAAAAACGACGGTCCGAGAATGTGCAACCCTAGAATGTCATGGCAAATCCGTATACTGTCTTTACCTGGTATTCTAGAGTTTTACATTCTCGGGGCGGGCATTCCTTGGCTGGAAAGAAGTAGCAGTCCTAACCCGCTAACCCCATTGAGTCGCAGTTAATATTTACTTAAAACACAATGATTATGCACAAACCTCGGCACACCTTGTCGGTGAAATTCAACATGTAACATAAATAATTACCTATCAAAGTTTCTAAAAAGACGTATAGTTCCCAAAATAGAAATCAAGAAATCAAATGAAAAAACCACTCTGCGACTTTATTCAAGCTGACATTGAATGCATAAAAAGAAGACGATAAAAAATAATACGTGTGACTGGCCTTAACTAACCGAATTCAAACGCTTTGTTGCGGGTAAATATAAAAAACCAAGAATCTGTTCTTAATTTGAAAAGTTGGTTCAATTCGTTCATTCTTGAATTGCATTCCGTGAGATACGCACGTACGTCGCATTAAACAAATCATGCATTTAAGGGTGAACGTCTCGTACTAGAGTCGTTTTTTTTGGTTTCTATTTTATTACGCGAAATTTTATAAAACACTAGTATAGAAGTTACCCGCGACTTCGCGTTGTATTGGGAATACAAAGTCTACACCCCATTTAACCACCTTAGAGGTGATTCTCAAAAATCATATTTATATCTTCAGTGTATTAGGCTGTGGGTTGATTGTCAGTCAGTGAAAATGAAAAGTAAATAAATAAAAATATCTATAGAATATTATTTTATTCGTAAATTAGTTAGTAACTTGAAAAATAGGCAAAATAATAAAAATGTGGACAACATACAAAACATATAATACATATGTTACTCACAAAATTTCTATAAATAAATCTACTTAACTATATCATCACGCCTTTTATCCCAAGAGGAAAAGACAGAGACAATCGAAGCCTTTTGTTACGATCCTGACCACCTATCCTGACTCTGACATACCTATTTCGCTTCTTTTATATTCATCATAACTTTCATACTATAGTTTCATACATGCTCGGCGATTGTGTGTACTTTTAATATTTCCATTGATCAATACTTTTTTAATATGTTGAATAAAAGTATACTTAGGTCGTCCTCTGCCAGCATTTCCTTTCACTACAGCCATATAAACCTTTTTACTCGTAAAAATATAAAAACCAAAATATTACACTATATTGGTAGCTAGGCCTAAGACGCTCCCCCTTAAAGAAACCATGCATTTAACCTTTTTTTTATTAAATAAAGGAGATGTGTCGACACACGCTAAATAGCACAGTGGGGTATATCCGGGTCTAATTTTGTCTAAAATTTAGTTTTTTTAAATCTAGCTTTACGTACAATTCGTTTCAGTTGCTAACAAGATACTGTACGTGACAAAAAAATACTCGTGCGCTGAGGCTTCCGTGCCATATTTTCGGTCAGAACTTTAAGACAGGATTTTCGTTTAGGTATTCCCAATTTATGGGTTCGATTCTGGATCCCAGCCATGGTACCAATGGGTTTTTTAATTAAAAACTTATGTACATAATCCAACAAACCACATTTAGAAGCTTTTCCATCTAAATATACCTCAACAGAACTAGCCACTCGTTAGGTAGAGCCTCACAAATGCCATCGGCTAAACGAGGGTTTCGGGAGCTGTAAGGCAACCAGTGAAGAAAGGAAAAAAAAAATTTATAATCAGTATTAGTTTCAGAGATAAGGGGGGAATGGTAAATTTTCGTATATTTTCATAGCGAATGCTGTCTAATCCGTCAGAGATATAATAAAAATGATGCAGGACATATTTGTATAGAATAAGATAGATATAATAAATAGATCCACTAAAAATATCTGTCTTTAATATATTAATAGTAATAATAATTTAATTCAGACACGTTGAAAGAATGAAGGATTAAAGATTGACTAAAAAGGTTTATATGGCTGAAGTGAAAGGAAATGCTGGCACAGGACGACCTAGGTGTACTTTTATTAAACATATAAAAAAAGGCAATAATTAAAAGTGTGTATAATCGCCGAGCATGTATGAAAGGTATGATGAATATAAAAGAAGCGAAAGAGATATGTCAGGATCGTAGCAAATGGCATTCGATTGTCTCTACCTACCCCTCTTGGGATGAAAGGCGTGATGATAGATAGATATAATTTAATTACGTATTACGTAAAACGATATTATAGTACCCGTGCGAAGCCGGGGGCGAGTTTCTAGTATTATAATATTTATGTCCATCTAAGCAACAATAATGGCGCGTCTCCGATGCCCGCTGCGTCGGTTTAAGTGATTTTTGTTATTATATTAACTCTATCTAATTAATCAAAATAAATAATCGTTGTTTGTATAGCTATTTTGTAGAACTGCTGGATGGTTTTGATACTTTAATTGGCTATGCGGCAATACGGCGGCGGTATTCCACACGCAGATCCGTAGATCAAAAGGAAGTATGGGAAGTAGATGAAAGGAAATAAAATGCAGTCGGTCCCGGATTTAAATTCCAGGTAGACCGGTACTAGCTGTGCCTTGCGGTTACACCCTTTGGGTCGTAGCGTGATGTTATATAGCCATAACCATTCTCAAGAATTTGGTTCTTCTCCTAAAGGTGGGAGGATGTTACAACCTCTATGGTGTAGACAGTGACATATTTTTTGTATTGTGTGTTTCTATCATTTTTTTTCTTTTTATCATTGTCACTCTAAAATATGTAAATAGCAAAAGATTATAGTTGGTATTTTCTTTACGTGAATCTCTCACAGTAGTTCTTTCATCGCTATCAAATGCAAAAATATTGGTAGTTTCAGAGATTAGCGCGTTCAAACAATCAAACAAACAAACTTTTCAGCTTTATTTGTACCTACTTATATTAAAGTGAAAGTATGTATGTATACATTTTTGGGCGACATAAATGCAGTGCGTCTGCTTAGTGATGGATATTATTTTGTATGACAATATTAATTTGCATTCCCATTTTCCATACTTTCTGAACGCTATGTAATCTTTTTTTTTTACTTTTTTTTACTTACTATAAAATTATATATATCTAGTGCTAGACATTTACTAAGAATTAATCTGTTAATTTTACAGACACTTAACGGCTCGCACTTGATCGTTTTATTTACATATTTTTATCTCAAAATACTAGCGACCCGAGATTTCATTATTAGACTATTCTAATTATATTTCAACAAAAACAATCAAGACTTCTTAATCGCAATTCCAACTAAAAAAGCATTTCAACTTTTTGCTCAAAAAACACCGGATACATTTAATTAAAGTATCAAAACCATCACATCAAACTACATCCACATGTCAGATTATTGAAGCATGGAGAATAACATTCGGATGGTCGGTCGAGTACACTCCGCATACATACATAATGACCCTGGTATGTCTTCAAAATTGTGGGGTAGCCATGATTTATAGATTTTTTAAGGAGAAATGAAAAACCGGTCAAGGACGAGTCGAACTCGAACACGGTGATTCCGTACTGGTCGATGGGAAAATGAGCAGAACGCAAATATCTAGAATGGCGCGCACGCGAGCAGGATAGAAACAGTAAGCGATTCAATGTAAGCGATAATTTTTGTTTAAAACACAATTTTTAAAAAAATCTTATAAGTACAACATAGAAATAATTTTACTATGAAACGATAGATAATTACCAAAAAAATATTCATGTTAATTTTTTTAATGGTACCATTTATATAATAGTCATAAAATTTGATAAATAAAGTTTTCAGAGGTGTATTTAGGATTTTTTTCTACCGAGTAAAATGTTTCTAATCATATTTTCAAAACAATATTTGTAATTTTTTTTTTTTATTAATATATAAAAACCTTAAATCTAAAGATTAAAAATAACTAAATAGACCAGGTCCGCGTGGAATAGTGGCAAGAATACTGGCTGCATTTCCCCGCTGGATCGCGATGCTGATTCGTTAAGCGAGGAAGGAGCCAGCCCTCTTGTCACCAGAAGATATGATCAGTCGAGGGGATACATCTTTAATAAAATTTTTGGCATTTGAACCCCACGGACCTAGAGTTTCTACACCAAACGGCACAAATTTGTAGTTTTCAATAATTGAACTATATTTGCGCCGTTTGTTAGACTCTGCGATTTCCGCCGCAGCTCCCGCTATGATTGCTGTTTCCCTGAGATGAGACGGGGCTAATGTGTCCACGCACGTAGCATCCCATACAAGGGCCCTACCTCGCTCCCAGGGAATCAGAGTCATTCCGTCGGGTCTCTTGCCGTCTTCCCGGATTATTCCCGTTGGCTCTAGGAGAGCAGGGACGTCTATTGACGCAAGAGCCCTTTTGATGGTATTTGTCATATCCTTAAAATTAATATATATATATTTTTCAGTTTCGTAAATAGATCAGGTTTTCTGAAAAATTTGATAAAAAATTGGATTTTGATGACTGACTTCCCCTTTTAGCGCTAGTTCGACTCACATGTTGCCGGGAGTATGCATTAGTAAACTAAGCATTATAGACGTTTCTTGTTTGGGGAGGGGATCCTTTTAATTTTTAATTTTATTTTATTTTTATAACTTGTTGTTATAGCGACCATAGTAATACACACTCTGTGAAAATTTTAAGTGGCTACCTATTACGGTTGAAAAGATACAGCCCTACAGACGGACGGATGGCTGAGCCGTAGTTTCCTTTCCGTTTGCACTGTACCCAAAGCAAGCTGAGTTTTTCGTGTTATGGGTCAATCATTGCCTGGCAATATTATTGTAAAAAACCAAATTATATTTTCACATACCTAAATCTATACAAAAAAATAAAATGTGATGTGATATTCCAAATTTTTAAAGGTTTTTAATATCTGCCTACCTCAATAGAACAAAGTGACACATCCTAAGTAATGTTATAAATATAGAGAAACGGATCAATGTAATTTGTTTGATGTGTAACATCTTTCCTCTCGCTTTCCTGAAATGTGTGGGAGTGATTTCGTGAAAAGGGAAGCCGGGGAAGCGCGCGTTATTTGATTTGACCAATGAGCGCGCGCGATGGTAGAGTTAGCCATTTTCCGAGAGGTTGGTACTGTCAGACAACAGTGTGTGCGTGTGTATGACGAGAAGAGAAACGGAAATAGAGAAGGAGAACGCATCATCTGAAGGGTCCTATACTGGGAATTTGTATGGAGATATTACTATTCCCAATTTCTCTGTAAATACTCCACCTGTGTCACTGTAATTTAGCATATAGTTACTTATTCAATATATCTAAGTGAAAAAGTCGTTTTTTTTTCAATTGGTTTTATATAATAGGAAATATGGGTGGTAGAATAAAGGATTATCCTGCCCCTTCTGTCTCTTTCATAATCTATCACAAAACTCTAAATTTTTTTTAAAGCGCTCTTATACCATTATTCTTTAATTATATAAATCGCTTTTTTTTTGTAGCTTATTGAAAATTCAAACAAAAAATATTTTATGATTTTTTAATTTGGCAAAAATAATAAAATAATTATTATTTTAAATTTTCAATAAGCTACCAAAAAATTCGACATATATAATTGAAGGGTAATGGTATAGAGGCGCTTTAAAAAAAAATTAGAGTTTTGTGATAGATTATGAAAGAGACAGAAGGGGCAAAGTTAAACTACCCATATTTCCTATTCAATAAAACCCATTGAAAAAATAAGAGCTATTTCACTTAGATATATTCAATAAGTAACTATATGCTAAATTACAGTGACACAGGTGGATTATTTACAGAGAAATTGGGAATAGTTTATCCCAGAAAAATTCCCAATATAGGACCCTTAAGGATTTTCAGGATATAACGTTAATGTTGCTTATTATCAAAGTGAGATGTCAGATGTTACACATCATATGCGACCGTAAGGATAGCTCGTTTCTTTTTATCCCGGAAAAAAATTCCACGCTAGAATTATTGTATTTTTTTAAAGTTACAAAATGATTGTCACTCTACAATCATAAAACTGGGAACTGACAAAGAAATATTAAGATGTCGTACGGACTACCTGTGAGTTTATATAAAATCGACGGGTATATCTGTTTGTTCGAGCTAATTTTTTTTTTATCCCCATATTAATACTTATCTATTAGATATAGATATATATGCTACCGCGGACTTTTTTGCAGATCATTTTATTCTAAACAATTCTTTCCTACATCATTTTGCTATATCTCTGACGGATTAGACAGCATACGCCATAAAAACTCGCTGCGGCTAACTTTTTCCCAGACTTGTTTCACTTATACTGTTAATGCTCAGCTCATAAACATGATAGGTCCATGTTTAATAATTGTAAATCTTCGTCTTGAATCAATCTATCTGTGAAAATTGCAACAAAATCGGTTCTGTAGTTTTGGAGTGAATCAGACACAGACAAAATAAATGGTCACTCACAAACCGTGAGGTCAATAGTACTTGATAAATTGCAATAAGATATATTCTCCGTGTATTTTACTAGAAAATTATTCAAATGAAGTAAAAAAATGAAATTTATTAGCAAAATCGACATAGATACTACGGGACAAACTTGTGTGTTTTAAAATGGATGGTATTATGCAGTTAATTGTATATTTTTTAATTTTAACTGAACCAATGACCACCCAAAGAATGCCTGCCCCGAGAAAGTCCAACCCAGCAATTTACTTGGCATTCTAGGTTTACAGTGGTTATTCTCGGGCCGGGCATTCCTTGGCTGGCCATTGGCGCGAACCCGACGTTTTTGGCCTTAGAGTCAAAGTAATAATGTCGCGGTCCTAACCACTGCTTACCCCATTGACGAAAGCAGTGTGTCTTTTTTTACGTGTACAAAATGGCTGAAAAAAAATTGTAAAATTAAATTAAATTAATTACTGAAACTGAAACTTGTGGACTGGATTAGGTGAACTCAAGCTAGAACATAACAGAACATAACAGAAAAATTGGGTATGGAATAAGAATCATGAAAGTAAAATAAATACAGTGGAAATGCGGTCTTTACATAGAATGTGTGATATCATCGATAAAACGTATTGACTGCATCCGGAATTATGTCATTAGAGAAGAATGCAGAGTGAAAGATGATGTGACTAAAATGAAGAAAAGTAGTTTACGCTGGTTTGGAGACGTTGTAAGACTGAAGTGAAAGGAAATACTGGCAGAGGACGACCTACGTGTACTTTTATAAAAAATGTATTGATCGATGGAAATATTAAAATACACACAATCGCCGAACATGTATGAAAGATATCATAAATATAAAAGAAGCTAAGGTATGTCAGGATCGTAACAAATGACATTCAATTATCTCCTCTTGGGATTTGTTGACCCATTCCCCACCCCCCTTAACGTGTGACATAATTTAGTAGGAATTAATGTTTCATCTTGCATAAACACTGCACAATTTAAATGACTCTGCGACAGACCAATCCATAATAAATTATAAATTTTACAATATTTATTTTTTATATGACAAATAGCAATAGAAGCACCATATTATGGATTTAAGCTATAAAAATTAATATCTATTAAGAAAATCACACCTTTTGGGTGATCTTTTGCCATGAACTAAAATTATAATTAGCTAGACTTTCCGCCCCCGGCTCCGCCCGTGGATATGTTCGAACAATGAAAAATATAGCCTATGTCACTCAGGAATATCGTAGCTTTCTATTAGTTAAAGAATTTTTAGAATCGGTTCAGTAGTTTTTGAGTTTATTCATTACAAATAAACATACAAAAAATCTAATTTTACCTTTTTATAATATTAGTATAGTTTGTTTTTCGCGGAATCGACATGATTTTTTGCATAGTGGAAAAGAAATAATCCCGTGGCTGTAATTTGCCCCTCCCCCGCTCGCTTTCGCGTTTAAAAAAGTAGTATATGTCATTCTCTGACCCCTAAACTACCACTATGCAAAAAATCATGTTGAAAACAAAAACAAATCTATCCCACAATGCATGCATTTTCCGGGATAAAAAGTAGCCTATGTGCTATTCCAGACTATAATCTATCTCTGTACCAAATTTCATCCAGATCCGTTCAGCCGTTCTGGCGTGATTGAGTAACAAACACACATCCATACAAACTTTCAAGTTTATAATATTAGTGGGATAGACTAACATTCATCCCCTAATCTACCCCTTCAGGAGAAAGTAGTCTATATCCTTCCCTTAGGGTTCAAGCTCTCTCCGTATCAATGTCATCAAAATCGGTTCATTGGTTTAGCCGTGAAAACGTAACAGACAGACAGCATTACTTTCGCATTTATAGTATTATTAGGATCCGGCCTGGATTTACACTAGGAGCCACATGGGCCAGTGCCCAGGGCGGCAAATTTCCAGGGGCGGCAAAATTCAGAGAGAAAAAAATTTTTTTTTCGCGTAATTGAAAATGCTTTAAAAAGTGTAATTTAAGTGTAAAGTGTAAGTGTATTTATTAAAAAAAATGTAGGATTTATGCAATTTTTCACGGTGCCCCAGGGTAAATCCGGCCCTGATTAGGATGGTCTTCTAGATCTTGTAGTGTGGTAACAGTAACAGTGTACACTTTTTGTTAATAGTCAAGGTGGCAAGCTTGTAGATTTTGTCTTCGTTATTTTAGAAGTGCGTTAGCTTTAGGTACCTACCCTTTGAAGCACGAGAAGGTGCTTAGTGGGATTTGAATCCGGGTCTTCCCTAATTTTAGGGCTAAAAAAGTACTTTTTGGACGGAACCCTGACTTTGTTTAATAAAAAACATGTGACCTACAACAATTTGAATACCTCATAAATACCGCTGACTTTCTTGTAGATCATATTATTCTACACAATTTTTTCCTACATCATCTTGTAATGTCTCCGACGGATTAGACCACGCCATGAAAACTCGCTGGGTCTAAATTTATTCCCGAATTGATTCACTAATACTGTTAATGCTCAGCTCCTAAACATGATAGGTCCATGTTTAATACTCGTACACCTTCGCGGTGAATCAACCTATCCAATAGTGTAAACCTCAACAAAATCTGTTCAGTACTTTTTGCGTAAAAAAGGTCACAAACAGACAGATTAACTAAAAAGAGACAAAATTTGTATGTAGGGGGTAACATCTCAAACTTCTGAACCGATTATAAAAAATATTGGTAGTTTCTGATACAAGAAAGATGTGTGCTTCGAAGGATGAGACTTCGTTCCAGTGTCTTTGACCACATCGCAAATCGCAAAGTATAAAATGCCGTAATAGGGTATTATAATTTGCCGTTTTGACAGTTTTTTTGTGAGGTGATCATTTATAAATTCACTAAACCGGAATTTGTCGTGTGATAATATAATATTATCAAACTTATTTACATTTTTAGCGCCGAATTAATAATTACTAGACAAATCTCTGGGATTTTTTTAATTTATTACACACTAGACTAGAGATTGTCGCCGCGTAAATCATCACTACACATTTTATATAACAAAGTCCCCACCCAGCCGCGTTTGTCTGTTTGTGCCCTTCTCACGCAAAAACTACTCAACCGATTTAGTTACGGTTTCAAATATTATAAAGGTTGATTCAAGAGAAAGTTTCACCAGTATTCAACATGGATCGATCATGTTTAGGAGCTGAGCACTAACAGTATTAGTGAATCAAGTCGGGGAAAAGTAAACCCCAGCGCGTTTTCATGGCGATTGCGTTTAATCCGTTAGAGATATAACAAAATGATGTACGAATGAAGTGTGTAGAATTAAATGATCTACAATAAAGTCCGCGGTAGCATATATCTATCTCTAATAGATAAGTAGTTATAAGCGTATTTATGTAGGTATTCAAATTGTTGTAAACCCATTTAAGGAGACGCCTCATTGAGTCATAACTTTTGTCCCATACAAATTACATGCATCACGACTTCTTAAATTACGCTATAACTATATGTCTTAGTTTCGAAACTAAAATAGCTTTCTAAAGGTAAATATATTTGACACAGTATGAATTTTAAAAAAACAAGAAAATCAGTTACACTTAAGTTTTATAAAGCCCTGAAATTCATCAATTTCACGCGTATTTTCAACCGATTTTGCGACTCGAGCTCTCTTAATATATTTACTAAAGTACCATTTTCTCGTATTTATCCTATATATAATTTCACATACTTTATGAACACTTTAACTACAACTTGCTATTTCTAGTCATTTTTGTATAATACTGGAAGAGCATTATGTCCGTTTTGGGTATTTTCTCAAAACCGATTTTTTGTAAAATCGTTCTTTCTCATGTTTCTGGTACGTGAATCTTGCCTATTTTATCTGATCCTTGGTTCTTCTATTGATTCAGTGTATCTCTCTAACAACTTTTTAAAGAGATATCTACAAAATAAGCCGCGCGGTTTACTGAGTTCATTGCGCTAACAAGCTTGCTCTTAAGGGCCGTTGGTCAAGGTCATCTTATAACTGTCATAAATATGGCAAATCTCATTCTAAATAGCCATATAGTTTTCAAAACGAACATTGCTATTGCATTTTGGAAACTATGGCTAGAAAATATGGCTTAATCCAATTTAAAATAACAATTATCAAATGTTGTATAAATAACTCAATTTTCCAGAATTAATAACTGAGATTTGCCATATTTTTGACAGATACAAGATGACTGAGAGCACAAGCCAATACTTGCAATGGGGGTTACAATATTTTTTTATTGTTAATTTAAGTGGAACTCAAATGACCTTTTCGGTGTAAATGTTTAACAAATTTAGTAATCGGCCAATGTAGTGTGGCCAGACTCATGTCAGTGATCATTCGAGACCGCCCATAATGACCGACAATCCTTTTTGTCAAAGAGTAAATAATCATAATTGAAATATAGATAAGACATTTCTATTGACTGTGACCCTTCTATAGTTTAGGACTTCGAAAACCAGAAAGGAACCCTATGGTTGTACCTACGATGTTCGTATGTCTGTCTGTCACAGATCTTTAGCTTCCAAACGAAACAGATTCTTCTTTTTCTTAGTCGTACACTCTTGACAGTGTGGTCGTGATTATGAATCACTTTGGAACACTGCCACCGCTCATACGATTTTCCTCATGGGTTCCCATCATTCATTGATGGAATACTTCGTGACTGGTCTAATCAGGTCAGTCCATCTGGTAGGCGACTCGACCTTGTACCACTATGCTCCATTGAGTCGTCATTGCGAACCATATCAGGCTGAAGAACTTTAGTACCTATTCGCGTCTGTACCACAGATGAGAGTATCTGCTTTATATGAAGGTCTTTCAATATGGAGACTCTGGTACAATGTGCGGTCTAGCTTATTCTCAGAAGACGCCGCCAACACCACATCTCCAAGGCATCATCTTCAAAACGAAACAAATAGCGACTTGAAATTCGGACATTATAATATACCTAAGATATAAGACGGAAAGTCGAAAAGAGTAACAAGATAGGTATTTAAAAAGTTAATCTTGAATTTTGAGGTACATTTTTTCATTATTAAACATTCTAAATAGCCATAATTTCCAAAACGCAAAGGCACTGCTCGTATTGAAAACTACGGCTCTATAGAACCTTAAATGATAAAAACATGGATCAAGCCAATTTCAAATAATAACTATCGTTGTGTGGTAAGGAAATGTTGTATAAATAAACTCACCTTTCCAGGATTAACTGAGATTTGCCATATTTTTGACAGTTATAAGATGACCTTGACCACGATGGACTACGAAATTCAAAATAATTAAAAGGCTTGTCTCATCTTTTTGTTAGTTAATCTTGGACCACCCTGCGAAGTTATCGCGTACATTAAACAGTAGATAGTGCATGATTCATGGTGTGCTTTTAGCATTTTTTTTAAATCTACCTTCCATTAGCATTTGCTAGGTATTTATATTGTACCATATTTACCAGAACATTGTTATCAGTTCATATGTAACTTTGAGTACACTTATATTTGACTCAGAACATACTTCATATTTGTATAACGTCTGGCGGACTACGGTTCGATCCCGCCCATGTACCAATCGGTCTTTTTACCTAATTAAAAGCTTATGTACATAATCCGACAAACCACACTTAGAGGCTTTTTCATATATACCTCAACAGAACTGGCCACTTGTTAGGTCTTCTTCTTAGTCATACTGCTCTTGACAGAGCAGTCGTGGTCAATCATGGCGGTCCACAGCGCGACGCACCTTGTTTTGACTCGCTATGGTTAACTTTCTTGGGAAGAATAGTGCAGTGGTTTCCCCTTGCCTTCCGCACCAGACATTTTGAGACTATTTAGGTCTTCATGCTCACTGTAGCCTCGTTTAGCCCAGGTGAGCCTCATTTTTTAAATTCCACTTGTGTTTTAATTACCCCTATTATGATCCCGTATCATAAACTACTATTGTATAACAATCTATTTATCTATCATCAGGCATTTAATCCCAAGAGAGGTAGGCAGAGACAATAGAATGCCATTTGTTACGATCCTGATATACCTCTTTCGCTTCTTTTATACTTGTGTGTACTTTTGATATTTCCATCGATCAATACATTTTTTATATATGTTCAATAAAAAGTACACCTAGGTCGTCCTCTGCAAGCATTTAAATTCCTTTCACTTCAGCCATATAAACCATTTTAGTCAATCTTTCATCCTTCATTCTTCTCTAATTATGACATCGTTCCGGATGCGGTGAATACGCTTTATATCACACATTCTACGTAAAGACTTTTTTTATTAAGTAGCTAATCAACCGTCCTAAACAATCTCAAATTGTCAATTATTCAGTACTTGAGCCTTACTATTCGGCCACTATCATAGTCGGTAGATCACTAATAACTAGCTTAACTAGACCGGGAGGACCAGGGGATTCGGAGGGCACGAAAAGCCGTCCTCACTTCTACAATGACAGATATTTACAAACGAGTGCAGCAACTGTTCTGTATAATATAGACAACTGGTTAAAAGTGGACATTGTTACTGATGTCTCTGGCCACACCGCAAAGTATAAGGCCGTGAGTGTGTTTGTAACCGGGCGAAGTTAAAATATTTTATGAATCATATCCTCACAGCATGATATTTATCATTGATTCAATGTCATTAAAGACACCTTGTAAAAATTCATACTTTCGAAAATAACTCCGTCGGTCTGTCTGTTATGCTTTCACGGCTAAACCACTGAACCGATTTTCATGACATTTGATACGGAGAAAGCTACACTAGTCAAACACTGTCAGAACTTTGATAATTTTCCTGTATATTTAGAGAAAAATATATTTTATAGCAAAATTTTTCTTGTGCAATGTGGGTAGCACTTCTTCATATATTTACCTACAAAACAGTGTCACTATACAACATAACAAACACTAGCATCATGGCCCCATCATCCCATCTGAGAGGATCTGTCTCAAGAGCTGGGACGGCTGCCTTATCTCCCGAAAATACCATACGGCGCAAATATGAAAGTCTCATAAGAGATTACATATGCACCGCTTGCAGTAGAAACCTTTGGCCCATGGAGTCCATCAGCAAAAGACTTTATAAAAACTCTAACACCAAAATTAATTGTCGCTTGAAAATAAGTATAGCAATCCGTTCTTGGCACTATGCCTTTAGGGCGAGACCTTTTCGACCTTTAGCTCCTAGATATTTTAGTTGGTTTTTATTTTAAGTTTTTTATATAATATGATTATGTAAACTATGAATATAATAAATAAATAGTAAATGAAAAAAAAACAGTGACTAATTCATTGTTGTATGAATATCGGTTCTCAACTTACAGCTTTGTTCAATGCTCTAAAAGTAGACACTGTTACTGGCGTCTCTGTGGGTAATTGTTTTATACTTTTACCATTCTTGTAAAAATATTCAAATGTATGTAAAATATATGAAGATATGCCCGTTTAGAGATCCTTAGTCTACTAATGACTATTTCAATGGCATATCTCTTTGTTATTCTTGGAGGCGTGGTAGGACTGCCTACCGCATGTTTTGGAATAGCATTGTAGTGGTAATTAAAATACACTTGTTTTGTGAACGTGGCTTAGCTCGTCGTCGTAGCTGACTGAAATATTTTTGAAGTGATTTTTGATAGGGGAAAATATTATGGATTCGCGTCACGACATGCTCTCCGCAAAAAGGCCGGCCATGGATTGCCCGGTCCGAGAACATGCGGGCAGGAATTCGTGTACTGTATTCGTATTGGAAGTGAAAAATGCATGTTAGCGTAATTACGTATAATTATACCTACGTTAAGAATATAAGTAAAAGATTTACCGGTAAAACCTAAGATTTACCAACATGGGTTTTTAAGTACCATAACCTAACCTAAAATTTACTGATTGAATATTGGTAAAAGTTCGAAATTAATGATGATCACATAACATTTCGGACTTTTACCATTAAAATTGGTAAATCTTAGGTTTTACCGGTAAATCTTAGAATTTACCGTATTTCGTGCTTTTACAGTAACATATATAAATTATAAAATTCTTTATTTATTTTTCTTCACGGGTTGTCTAAAAATATACGAGATTTTCTGCAGCCGACTTCTCGCCACGATTTACCAATTTTGGGATAATTTCCTATTATCAATAGATAGGATAATATTAATATAAAATAACACCTATTCTTTCTTATATTAGTTAGTGACAGAAAGTGGTTGTAAGCACTTGCCGGCGAAAACCTCTTTTTCGTGTAGCCTCTACAGATTCTTGTAGATGAGTAGGGGTCCAGCGCTTGTCGGTACGCCGCTAAGCCCATTTAGAAACATTTAAAAGCTGGCAGAAAATAAGTGAACAGCATTTGTGGGGACCTCTCGGTTGTAAGAAAAATATTTTCTGCCAAATTACTCCCTGCAGTTTTTTTTATAAATATATTTTTGGTTTTTTTGAAAGAAATTTGCAAGTCCCTGCAGGGTAGTCTTCTAAATCGGCTCAGCGGCGTACCGACAAGCGCTGGACCCCTACTCATCTACAATAATTTGTAGAGGGGTGCTCCGACTACACGAAAAAGAGGTTTTCGCCGCCAAGTGCTTACAACCACTTTCTGTCTCCATCTCTCTTATATTTGTCTACCCTACTTTAATGTAGGTACTATTATTACCTTCAATTTGAAGAAGTTATGGAGATTCTGCTTAATTCTGTGTTTTGTTAGTAGGTATCCATCAAGTCACATTTAGTAGATTTTAATAATTTTGTAATTTAAATAATTTATTGTAGGGCCGGAGAGTGACATAATGCCACTTTTTGTCCAGGAAAAGTAGCTCAATCCCACGGGAAAATGGAGTCACTATAGTTGTTCCAACGAGAGAATACCATTTTGACGTTTAACATGCGAAGTAACTTTGGAATGGCGCTCAAATTACGGTAAATTTTTTCGGCGTAAAAAAGCTCTAACAATAGAAGTGTTATTTGCAAATAATACGTTTCGGGACTATACATTAAATGTTATAATTAAACTTTTTAATGCTCTTAAGGAATAAAGAAAAAACCATTCTTTATTTCGGGCTGCGCTTTTACAAGGTTACATCGTATGGACATCGCAGGACACCTTTTGTTTTTTAAATTTTAGTGATGTAACACGAAATACTAGGAGTACGATTTTACTGGCGATTCTGAGTAAAATACTATACGTGTTTTTTATTTTACAATTATTTTTGACATGAAACATGGAATTAACTATACAGAAACACGTAAAAAGTGACATGACCGCACACCGCACGTGGATATCCAGGTAGAGTAATTATATTGTATAAAAAACAAACCAATTACGGCAGGGAAAAACAATTACCTTGGTAGGTATAAATAATATTGTTAATAACTTACTGTTGTTACATGCATTGTATTAGTTATTTCAGGGATCACAGTCAAAAATACCAGGTAATAATTACAAAAGTATTTAGGTATTAGCAAGTATGCAATAACTGTCTATGGTCACATCACTAGTTAACAAACGTCAAAGTGGTATTCTCTCGTTGGACATTAGTTGAGATTCCACATCCGGTCATGGCGACATACGCACGCGTTTTCGTCGTGGCGTGATGTGGAATCCAGTTTAATCCTGTTCGCGCTGTGATGGTTGTGATTAATCAGTGATTAATAAGACATATCACGGTCGGCGGGATTATCTTAAATACCGATTTATCGGCTATAAACACTATAAAGGCTATAATACTTGACATTGGCAAATCACCGATGAACATTGGTGGAGCCATAATAAAAAAGAAGAAGAAGAAGACATAGTATAGTTGTAAAACAAACAATTGGTCAAGTGCGAGTACGACTCGCGCTCTGAGGGTTCCGGACCATGTTTTCAGGATTATCGTTTAGGTTTTCCTGTAAACTACATACTAAGAAAGGTCCTATTTCCTATTTTTTCTAAAATTTACACTCAGTAGTTCCAGATATATGGGGCGGTCAATTTGTGTATAGGTATTCACTTGATTTTAGTTGATATGTCACAAAATTGACCCCCAAAATCGAAATTCGATTATTTAAGCTATATGTCCGTGATTGGGTCATCAATTTCAAAAGTTTCAACTTTTTTGGTCCAGTAGATTTGGAGAAAATAAACTGTGACAGACGGACAGACAGACACCTATAAGGGTATCCGGTTTTTCATCCCCTAAAAATTAAACAACAATAATTCTTCTACACACATATTTTAATATTAATTTAAATAGTTATTTAAGATTAAATATGACAATAAATTCTTAATTGAAAAATTAAAATTATTATACATTATTTACAATATATCACTTGAAAATAAAACTGGCACAATACACAATACAATACATAATCACACCATCACGGTCTCTACACCTTGCGGCGTAGCCAGGTAACAATGTTTACATACCATCCTACTTAGGTAAATAATTAAAAATAATTGTATGGAATATGGAACTGTATAGTGATGACAGGTGTTCTACTTTCGGATGATGATGATGATGATGATGATGATGATGATGATGATGAATACGTATTATGGAAACTTGGAGACTTGGAAGATCTGATGATGGAGTCTAAGGTTCTACCTGAATTAGTAGTCCTTCTTTGGTCGATAGAATTTGCACATATAGAAATCCTTTGAGATAAATTCTTATGTCAAATTATAGATAAAAAGGCTAAATCTTTTGTATATGTTCATATTTTATAGTTCATACTTATAAACTAAGTTGACTATTTATTTTTACATCATCACGTTTATATATACACTTGTGGGGTATAGAGAGCCAGAATGTAGGACTTTGAAAAAAAATTGATCAAAACAATGTTATGAAAGAATGACAGAATTAAAGAAAACCTAGAAGATTTGTCACAAATCTTATTGAATATTTGATATACACAAAAGTACATGCTAACTGAACATTTTGGTACATCCAATTTTAATGAAACTATTCAGAAAAGTCACTTGTGAAAAAATAAAAGCAATGGCACTTGTAAAAAGAATATAGCAAATTACCCCTAAGATAAATTCTACGTCACAATGCATTGATAGACGGTCGTCTTCAGGCCAGCGTGACGCAGAATTCATTCCTACTACATTAATTAATAATAATATAGGTACGTACTTAAACTCTAATGAAGCCAAATCTAAAGAATAAGAAGAAATGTAACATACAAAACCATAATAATAATCTAAAGATTTTTTAAATAAATTAGAAATTTTTGGTCTCATTTCAAATAAATGCTAACAGAATATCACCTTTTTTTAGAAAACAATTTTTTTAGTGCTCTATAAGAGAACCGTCGTGACCATTGCACTGAACTATAACGGAATCCAATAATTCATAGCAACTACCAAGATTTTACAGTCGAGCTATAGTAATTCACAGAATATAATACCATCGGGCTTTAAAAGAGACTTTGATTTTGTATTTGTATGGATCGCATCCGCAACGATGTCATTAGAGAAGATTGCGGAGTGAACGATCATGTTGTGACTAAAATCATGAAAAGCTGATTTGGACACGTTGAAAGAATGAAAGATTGACTAAAAATGTAAGTATGCTGACAAAGTATGGCCTAAGTGTACTTTTATTGAACATAATTAAAAATTGATTGATCGAACACACAAAGGCCGAGCATGTATGAAAGGTATGATGAATATAAAAGAAGCGAAAGAGGATCTTAGCAAATGGCATACGATTGTCTCTGCCTACCCCTCTTGGGATAAAAGATAGATCTATTTTGTAGTGTCGCCTCGTTCGTTTCGTTCTACAAAACCAAAGTCTTTTTCTAAATTCCGATGGGTACCATTAGGCGCCGCCGGTTCTCTTTTCGCACAGTAACATCAAACTCTAGCTATCCTTACACTCTGTGAATTGACTGAAAAGTGTGCTAACTCTATCATGCAGAACTTTTTTATTTTTCTCCGGCATCGGAGGCAAAATATCCCTAGTAACCGCATCATTTTTTGTTTGATACATATGGTCTAAACGTGCACTGAGTGTTTCAAAATTTGTCAATTCCTTTATAGAACTAATTGTAGATTTTCTGAATACACACAAACTATCTAACATCATTCTATGATACAGTTCGTATTTTTTTAATAATCTATATCCATGTAATAAGCCAGATTCATTATCTAAAAACAACAAGAGACCTGTGTCAGCCTTTTTGGCTAAGTTATGAGCTGGTCCGTCCATTATATTAGCATTCCATTGGAAATTAAATAAATTGTTAACAATTCTGTCTAAGTTTGCTGTTAAATAATCAAAAACTATAAGATCACTCCATTGAGCCAATTCTACTAGTTCCCGTATAGTTTTATTACTAATTTTTATATCTATATAATCATTATTATCTTTTGCAATTTTCATTTCTTCACTTCGGCGAATGAGATTTACAACATCAAATTTACTAAGCCGTCTATTTCTCGGTTTGAAAATATTAGGAATATTAGCAGATTCAAGACTAGGCACGTATTGCGTTAAAACAACAGCACGATTTGCATTCCATTGAGCAGCTATTATACCATCTGTGACATTTGCCCAGAGCTTATCTTTAAAATCAACAATTTTTATAACAGATGGTACTAAATTTCTTAATTGCAATATTTTTCCGAGATAAAAACTGAAAATTTCGCCTTGAATCTGATCTGTATTTTGTCTATATCTAACGCAAGCTTGCGTACCATCTTGAAAGGTGACTAGTCTGTTTTGCATTCTGCCACAGCCCGATTCCATTTTAACAATGACTGATTCTTCAACATATCTCTCCCATGTATCTACAGATGCTAAGTCGAAACCTTGAGGCATTGCTTTCTCAACTTGCGGCCCCCAATACCGATTATCATATACAATCGTATTATCACTTACAATAAATGTATTAGGAACTTCTTTAATATCATTAACTTCTTTGATATCATTAACTTCTTTATCTTTATCAATGACTGGTGCTTCTACACGGTCGTAAGCTGTTAAATATTTTCGAAATTCTTCACTATTATTTAATGATAAGTACCCATCCAAACTGTTACCGATGCCATAATTTGAATTATAATCTTTTACAAATGTTACTGTTGGAAAATTCGGAAGTATGGATACTGGACTTCCATTCGGGTTAAATATATATGGTATTAAATAACACGCACAGGTTCCAAAAACAGCAGATAAGAGAATAATAACTAAAAAACACTTAAAAGTGATGTGATTTCTTTCCTCGTTGTACATCCAATGAGGAATAACATTGTTTGCCTTTTTATAAGCATTTAAATCTACTCTTTTTGCTGTTCCTCTCATTATCGTATGAAGGAGTAGTTTGTTATATCTATGATATTCATATGGTTTCATGACTTTTTGTGCCATTATTAATTGCTCTATTATATCTAAATTAGGCATTATAACAGATATTTCATCCTTTGGAGGAGATTTAATGGATTCTTGTGTTTTTCCTTTTTCTTTATCCATGTTTCTTGGTCCTTATGAATTGGCTTCCATTTGAGATGTCGATCAAACCTGTAACAAAAGAAAAGGTAATGTTAAAATTAAAGTTTAGTTAATGAATTGGTTGAGATACAAGGTGTCACATAATCTATGATACCATAACCTATTATTAAAATGCTGTAATAATGTAGATTCACATTATTATTATTATCAGATTTTGTTCCCGTTTTCATGATTAGTTTCAGCTTTATTAAAGAATAAATAACATTGGAAATACAAATCTTAACTAACTAAAAGTTAAAAATATCTACATCGTTGTCCAGCGGCATTGCTCCCATCACGCTGGCAGCATGCCTATACATTGAGCAAAATAGCTGCCAGCGCGAAAGACGATTAGCCTTTGGGGCAATTAATTGTAAAATTACTTTGTCTCTGGGCCCCACTGACTTAAAGTCTCTACGGCAAAAGGCACATATATGTGGTCTCTACTGACTTCATATTTATGCCTTTTGCCATTTTCAGCTGATTCCGCCGCCGTTCCTACTTCTAGCCATCGCTACCATCGACTGTCCTAATTTTCATAGCACCACAGTCATTCCATCCGCCGTCTGATCATTAACTGACATAAAAATTATGAATATCGGTGAATTATTGTGAAGAACAACGTATCTCTTCAAAAACATACTTATTTTGTACTTGTACAAGATGTGTTTCCTATATTCAACTGGACAGTGTTAAAGAGACACAATTGCAAAATTACACACACTATTTTTTTTTTTACTTTCTCACGGGTTTCCTTACAGCTCCCGAAACCGTGTTACGGTTCCAGGGTACCCAGCGGAAGACCAAGTCTCCCTCGTTTAGCCGATGGTGTTTGTGAGGCTATACCTAACGAGTGGCTAGTTCTGTTGAGGTACATTTAGATGGAAAAGCCTTTAAGTATGGTTTGTCGGATTATGTACATAAGTTTTTAATTAAAAAACACATTGGTATTGTAAGTATAGAAATAGAAAATAAGGTTATCACAAGTAAAAATCCCGGTCATGTTCAATGGGTTTTTTATAATGAAAACTTATGTACGTTACATAATCCGACAAACCACACTTAGAGCCTTTCTCATCTAAATATACCTCAACAGAACTGTCCACTCGTTAGGTATAGCCTCACAAATACCATCGGCTAAAAGAGGGAGACGTGGGACCGATAACACGGTTCCGGTAACCTTTACTAATGAGGCCAGTTGAGGACGCTATACAGCCCCCAAAATTAAAAAGAGTTAATTTTAAACAAATAAATAGATAATAACGGAGTGTAAACGAAACCTACAATTATTCAGTTAGTTCATAATTCACTAATAATAATTCAATTAACACGCCCCGAAGTAATGTGTATAATTATTTTACAAGCAGACCTGCGCACGCCCATTTTGTACCTCAATTTGTGGAACTATATAGAGCTGTAAGTAACACATTTTATTTTTTGGTATGATTTCTACTATTTTTGGGGGATATTTCTAAAATAATCGCATTTTTTTATTATCTAGCTTTTTAATCTCTTTTTAAGATCGACAGAAAAACAAGTATGACCTCTGAACGTTTTATTAAAATTCATTCCATCGTTTTAGCCTTTTTTGAACATAAATTAAAAAATAATTAATTAGGTATGCTTTTAAATGTTGTAAAAATAGCATACCAAACTTAGGTATTGGCATTAAAGATGCAATGAGATAGACAAATACTAAAAACCTCCATTACAACATTTAGTATAATCTATCATCACGCCTTTTATCCCACGAGAGGTAGGTTCTACGATCCTGACATATCTCTTTTGGCCTCTCTATATTTGTCACACCTCTAATACATAGTAGGTAATACAGCTCCTAAGAAATCCATCTAAGTCAACTAACAAGACCTTTTTGTAGTCATCGAAGCGAAGCAGCCGATTTTTTTTCTTATTTTTAATTTTATTCTTGAGACCATAAGAATTTTGTTCTACACAACTTTTATGTTGGTTCTAACTTCTTTATTTGTGTCCTCTTTTTTTGTTTACACGTCTTATTCGGTTCATTATTTTTGACTTTATTAAACCAACCTATCTATATTTATAAAAAAAATTTACTCTTGGTTTATCCTGTACAGACTAAAAACTACTGGACAGATTTTATTACTGTTTGCACGATCAGATACTCACGAGGAAGGTATAGGTGTATAAATTTAAGGAGCTATAAGCAGTAATCAGTATTATCAAAGTCAATGAAAATCTAGTAATATTATAAAATACAAGCTTCTGTACGCGGTTTCACGTAAATAAATCAAAAAAGAAATAATTCCGTGGCTGTAATTTGCCCCTCCCCCGCCCGCTTACGCGGTATATAAAGTAGTATGTCATTATCTGACCCCTAAACTACCACTATGCAAAAAATCATGTCGATCCCGTGAAAAACAAAAAAAAACTATCCCACGGGAACCATACATTTTCCAGAATAAAAAGTAGCCTATGTGCTATTCCAGACTATAGTCTATCTCTGTGTCATATTTCATCCAGATCCGTTCAGCCGTTTTGGCGTGATTAAGTAACAAACATACATACATACATCCATACAAACTTTCGCGTTTTATGTTCGTTTCTAAGAAGTATGCTGGAAAATTACTGGACCAATTTGGAAAATTATTTCACTGTTAAAAATCTACTCTATCTATAATGACACTTTTTATCAAAATAGGCAGAGACAATCGTATGCCATTTGCTACGATCTTTCGCTTCTTTTGTATTCATCATACCTTTTACCATCGGCGATTGTTTCACTTCTGCCATATAAACCTTTGGTTTTCCGCTGGGTACCCTAGGGCCGTAACACGGTTTCGGGAGCAACCCGTGAAGAAATAAAAATTATCCAGGCACAATATTTCATTCCTTCTTTGATAAAAAAGGACTCCCACATGAAGCGACGGGCAGTTTTGTAGTCATCATAAATAAACAAAATCATTTACGACGTAAATAGGGAATGTCCTACAAAGAATTATGACACACCCATAAAACGATATCGATCAATATAGTGATGTCCTGTTGGATTAAATAAAATATATCGATATTTTACGACTACACTTAAGGATCCGTGGCTGTTAGTCATCTTGTATCTGTCAAAAATATGGCAAATCTCAGTTAATTCTGGAAACGTGAGTTTATTTATACAACATTTCCTCACCACAGAATGAAAGTTATTATTTGAAATTGGATTGAGCCATATTTTTATTATTTAGGGTTCTAAAGAGCCGTAGTTTTCGATACGAGCAGTGCCTTTGCGTTTTGGTAATTATGGCTATTTAAAACTCTTAATAATGAAAATATGGTTCAATCCTATTTAAAATAATAACTATCAACTGTGTGGTAAGGAAATGTTGTATAAATAAACTCACGTTTCCAGGATTAACTGAGATTTGCCATATTTTTGACAGATACAAGATGACTGACAGCCACGGATCCTTAAAGTCTTGTTTTGTTGCCATGTGCCTAGTCTGTTCAACGAAGGGGTTGGAGAACTTCATCACTACATATTCTAGCCCCTTTCACACAAAAACTACTAAACGGATTTTGTTGCAGTTTTAGATAGGTTCACATGGACCTAACATGCCCTAGCGAGTTTTCATGGCGTGTGCTGTCTAATCCGTCAGAGTTATAATTAATTTCTCTAAAAAACTAATTTAAAATTTCAGAAGCTATATAATTCATTTTTAAAATCTACAATTAATAACTTATAATTTTTAAATTTTGTTTTTTATTCTTCACGGGTTGTCTTTCAGTTCCCGGGAACCGTTGCCGGCCCCAGGGTACCCAGTGGAACACAAAGTCTTTCTCATTTAACCAATTTGAAAATAAAACTTTCCTGGAAAACTAGAAGCAATTTTTCATAAGTATTTACTTTTCGTTAAAATGCCAAGACAATATGTAAATGTAATCGATCACACATGACGGTTTAATGCCTGTTTGATACAAGTTTTTTTTGTGACAAAATTATCAATAAAATAATGTCTAGATGTCACTAACTGTGACAAGTTGTTAATGTACTGGTTAATAATATACACAAAAAAAAATTTTTTATACATAATATACCTCAAGAAAACTCGCTAGGTATAGCCTCACAAATACCATCGGTTAAACGAGGGAGACTTGGTCTTCCGCTGAGTACCCTGGAACTGTAACACGATTTCGGGAGCCGCAAGGCAACCCTTGAAGAAAGAAAAAAAATGGTACAATACCGGTTTAAAAAAATCTAATACCTACACAAATACTTAAATTACTACTTATCTATTACAGATAGATATATGCTACCGCGGACTTTTTTGTAGATCGTTTTATTCTACACAATTCTTTCCTACATCTTTTTTTTATATCTCTGAAGGATTAGACAGCATACGCCATGAAAACTCGCTGGGACTAAATTTTTTCCCGACTTTGTTCACATTTACTGGTAATACCCTCTCTACTCCTAAACATTATAGGTCCATGTTTAATACCCGTAAACCTTCCCGGTGAATCAACCTATGTAATAGTTTTTTTTTTTTTTTATTTATCACAAAACAGTCATTACATATAAATTACTATGAACTTAGTGATGATAGTGATGAGGATGATGATGATGATGATATAAAATAATCTCTAGGTCTGTAGGGTTCAACTGTCAAAAGACTATCTTTCCGCAGGCTACATTATTATTCATGCTACACTTTTCTCGTATCGAAAAAGATCTTCGAAATTTTGTCGGAATGTATTTTAAAATGTTACAAATATTTGATTGATCGGTCCGTGCGTGCGTGATATACGATTTTTTTTTCTTTTTTGTCTTTTTTTGCGAACCTTACCTACCAAGTCCGACATTCAGCCCTATGCTGTATCATAAACTTTAAATAAAGCATACGTTAAATAAAGTATGGCGATAAAGGTAACAACAACGTTAACTTTATAAATTGGCATGTTGTATCTTGCTTACTCTATGACAACCTTTAAAATTCGTTAAAGTGTATTAAAACTCTATGGTATAACGTTTCAAATTTGCCTAATGAGTAACAGGGACAGTTCTATAGCGTTTTAAGCAAAGTTAGACAAGGATAAAGTTTTGTGACAGTTTACGTAAGTTGACGTTTGTGTTTGTATTATTGTTTTGTTTTGCTGTCCAACATAATTAAATTAGCTAATTTATTTTGATTGCGATGGCTAAACGGCAAGCTAAAACCACAAGTCGCGAATACGATTCTTTATTAAATTTTGTGGAAAAGCATCGAATGGTTTTGAGTGGCAAGACAAAGCCATCCGATAACCTCAAACTGCAAAAATTGTGGCAAGAATTTGCGCTTGAAATGTCGTCAAGTGGTCTGGGGCCGCCAAGAACGGGTGATAAATGGAGAAAAGTGAGTAAATATTTATCTAAACTAAAATAACACGCCTCACCTCTGCATAGTTACTTGTAAGTACAAGTGAGATATTTTTTATTGTTCCAGATATGGAATGAATGGAAAGTTAATGTGCGCAGAAAAACACGAGATGTACATGTGGCTCAAACTCAAACAGGAGGTGGACCCAACCACAAAACGAGTCTCACAGAACTGGAAGAAAGGTTGCTGTCACTCATATCAACAATTCATCTGGGGGATACAAATGTTCCAGACACATTTGGTGACATTGTTGAAGTCAGCACTGGTGAACTGTATGTAACCTCTCTCTGTATATGATTGAATTATCTAAATGTAATTAAGTGGTAGCTAAATGTTTTTCTTTGTTTTTCAGAGCATTCACTAGTCAAGTTACTCAAGTACAACAAATACCACTAGAAAGCAGTGTAGTGGATTTTACGCCACAATGGTAAATAATGATCTCTGTTTTTATAATAAACTCATGACACACTGGCTTCACTCGGATAGCACTCAGTATCTACCGGCTAGACAACCTGTCTTTTATACACCTAACATAGTGAAAAATGAATGAAAATCCCCACAGGGAACTTAAATGTATATATACAGGTACCGGAACGGTTCTTGAGCACTCGACGAAAAAGTGGGGGAATGTTTGAGCATATGTAGTTCGAGTACAATATAACTTGTATATTTATTATAATTGATTTATTGGTGTTTGTTTAATCGATTGCATTTTACTGCTGGTAAAATTAAAATTAATACCTCATACGGTCAAGCAGACCCAAAAACTATGTTCTGCGCATCTAATGACCTATACTAGCAACCTAGCTTTGCCCATGAGAAATTTTAATATTACATGCTCACCTGATTCAAATAAGGAACATTGACTATTGGTTACTGCTCCGCTTCCAATTTTTATATATTAAATGTAATTTGACTAAATTGTCTTTTCAGTTTATTACAATTATTTATTATATTTTTAGGATAATTGATAAACCTGCAGAAGAAACACAGGAGACACTGAAAGATTTAGTTTCTCCAGACTATAAAAAAAGAAAAATAACAGAAATAAAAAGGTAATTACTTTATTTCAATCTTTTTCTTTCTATTACATATTATTGAATATAAAACAATTACATACAAAACAAAATAATATAAAAAATATTAATATTATTCTTAAACAAGATTATCTGTAGGTAGGTAGTGTTTACATTTGTTGATGATAGCACTTATAATACCATCATGCCTTTTTCCCAGAGTGGTAGGTAGAGAGTAGGTAATATATTTATTATAATTATATACCTTATATGATCCATACACATCACTCTGTCTTCCTTCACAAAATTTTTTTTTTAAATAATAGTCACAAATTATTTCTTAAATTTTTTCAGTACACCAAATCAACAAAAACGGCGGTATACCAGTAATGTATTAGAGACAGCCACTGAAACATTTAAAGAAGCCCAACAAATTAACTCTGAAACTGCACAGAATCAAGTGGAAGCCATCAAGAGTTTATGTAATGTTCTCCAGGAACGCAATGACATTGAAAAAGAAAGGTTGCTCTTATACAAAGAGGACTTAAAAATAAAACGTGCTTTAGCTAAAGCCAAATACTTTAAAGTATTTAATACCTTAGAGGGGTTTGAGGATGATTAAAAAGACTTATGATGTATTGTCACATTATTTATTGTTTCATTAATTCCTTGTGTATGTTACCTAATTTAAAATCTAGTCTGCCAGTGCGCATTGTCCTAAAGTAAATATAAATGAACCTCAAATAGAAATAATTTATTTATTTATTTAAAACAAGGTTCACAAGTACAGAGTTAAACAGATATTCCAGTTAGTAGTGAACACAACATGGCTATACGTTTACATGATAAAAAGTACATGGGTAATTATAAAATAAAGAAAGGAATAAAAACAAATTAAAAGCAAAATCAAAATTAAAAATTGAAATCAAATTAAAATAAAAAGATCAAAAGTTTAAACTATAATTAAAACTAGAATCAAAATTAATAATCCAAATCAAATTCAAAATAATTAAATTAAAACCAGAATCAAAATTAAAATTAAACACACCCAAAACAAATCCACCATTCTGAAATACACAATTACATAATACATAAATCCTAATTAACTAACTTTGTTTAAACAAAATGATTTCTTATTAAATTTTGCCTTATTTTTCTTCCTTCTGCAAGCCAATTAACATCAACTTCATCACATGGTGGGACACCGAAATCATTAGTAGGATCATTTCCATTATTCTCAACATCAAGTTCACCTAATCTATAATGAATTGCCATATTGTGTAAAACAACACAAGATAACACTATCTTTGCTGCCTTTACTGGGTCATAATGTAGAACACGATGTGATAGCAAACAACGGAACCTTTGCTTCAAGACACCATTGCACCTTTCAATTGTATTTCTTGCAGATATATGGGCTTTAGTATACATGGCTTCTGGTGTGTTATCATCTGCATCTGTTATAGGTGTAAGTAACCATGGTTGCAGACCATAACCTGAATCCCCAATCAGCCAGCTATTACCTAGCTGCCTGTTTATGTATAACTGCTGCAAATGAGTTTTGATGGGAGATAGCGTCCAAATTGCAGAGTCATGTACTGAACCAGGGAATTTAGCACAACAATTTAATATTCTCAGGTCACTATCACAAATGAGCTGGACGTTTAAACTATAATAACCTTTTCTGTTATAATATGCTATCCCAGGGCGAACAGGATCTTCTGTTCTTGGAGCAATTATAGCCACATGTGTACAGTCAATTGCACCAATTATTCCAGGAAAATGGTACTTTTCCTGAAAACTTAATTTAACTCTTGCTCTATCTGCTTCAACTTGAGGGAATTTTACCCATTCCAGCAACATATGATCCACCATTGCCTGCGACACTTTTGATACAATTCTGCTTACAGTGGTTTGATTCATGCAATGTTTAGCATTGCTACCAACACATTTTTGGTAACTCCCATGGGCAAAGAAACTCAATGCAGTGAGTATTTTAATTTCTATTGGAATACCTGTGCTTCTTTTTCTGTCCGGGATATGAGGTTTCAAACTGTCAATTAACACTTTTGTAATTTCTTTAGACAGCCGGAAGTGTTTCCGAAATTCTGCATCAGGTATCGTAAAAGGATCGGAGATATCCCTTAGCATCCTAGTTTGAATTTTATTACGATTTCTGCAAAAAATATAACAACATACCTTAGTTAGAAATAGAACAATAGTCTGATGAGTTTCATCAAAGACAACAGTAGGTAAAATTCTTAACTTACCTTTCAGTCTGTTCAGCAAGTTCTACTAACATTGCCAAATTAATTAAATTTGCAAATTCCATATTTTGTGTATAATATACAACACAACGTGGGCTATTTCGGTGGCGCTATTTAAAGTACTAAAGTCTCCTTTAAGTAAAGTAAACAGTTGTCAAAATAAAGGTTAAGCTGTGATACAACATGCGAATTTGACAGTGACGTTTAGATAAAGTTTAATAGGCTCCTTTATGTAAAGTACCAGTTGTCAAAATAAAGGTTAGGTTCAGCTACAACATACGAAATTAATTATAAAGGATAATACGTCACTAACGTTTGCGTTATTCATAAAGTACAGTGATACAGCATAGGGCTGAATATTAATATCATTTTTGACGGATATCGAAAATTATGAAGTTTTATTTTGCACCTTTGTGTAGAATAATTTTATACCTATATTCACGCATTTTTTGCATAAAAGCAGACAGAGATCATACTTTTCTTTCTTCATCTGCATTCATACAACTTTAATACATTTTCGTCCAAGATTTTTTTGGATGAAAGGAATGTATACAACATACATATCTGTATAAATAAAAATTAAATGCGCATCACTTGAGAACGGCTGGACCGGAACCTATGTCAGTTTTTTTAATATTCGTAATAGTCTGAAAATTATGAAATTCAGGCACAACTGAAAATTATTTTGTCCATGAGATTTTTGTATGAACTCAAGACCATAATAGGGACGAAATTAATACAGACTCCACTTCGCTCGGGGTGTTCTTTACGTTTCATATTTTTTTTACAAAACAAAACTACTAAGTGACTAATTATCTAATCTATGGTAATATGGTCTATGTTTTTTTATCTACTCTTATAACGTAAAATCTCTATAACAAAATCGAATTTATACTTCATAATGATATGTCTTACATACACGCGTCTCTAATATGTCAAACTTCGATACTATAATGTATTATACTCAGATCATTGATCTGAGGTATTATAGTACCGAAATTTTCATACAAAAAGGAAATCGTAATGTTTTGTTTTTTTTTAAATGCAGAAAAAGCAAAGGATATGTGTTATGCAGCCACATTAAACTCTATGAAAATATCGTCTCTCCCATGTAGGAGTCACTTGACAGTTAACGCGCATGCGTAGTAGGTAGGTAACCGCGTTTACCGCCAATTTATCGATTAAGAAAAATATCTTGGTTCAATTTGTTTTGTACTATTGCATGGGATTAGATAAAGTAGTGTATGAACGGGCACAGAACTTGGAATCTCGTGGATGCTATTAAAAAATTCCACTTGTGTTTAATTACCCCTATTATGATCCCGTATCATAAACTACTATTAATAGCAATTTCAATTTTATACTGTATTATAATATAGATAATTATATGAATTGGATAATTATATAAAACGACCTGACTTTGGAGTGATGGACTGATGGCTCAAACAAACGTTACCCAATGCCCACTCTTTTCTTTGACTCAAACAAACGTTACTGTCACATTGAAAATTGCTTCTGACAGCATTAATGAATAAATTTGGACTTATTTATTGAAATTACGCGATATCTTAGTATAATTGCCAATCAATAAAAAAAAAAATTACGCGATTTGCGGATATTATGATCCTAACCCAGAATTGTTTAATTTTTTTTTCTTAACAATTTAATATGGTTATAATTAAGTATATATTATATTATATTACGCTGTAAAGCTTTTAAAGCCATACTGAAATTTTATGTCTCACTTAAGGCGTATTGACCCCATCAGAAACAAGGTCATTAGAGAAGAACGCGGAATGAAAGATGACGTTGAGACTAAAATAAAGAAAAGTCGTTTACGCTGCTTTGAAAGGCTGGCAGAAGACGGCCTAGGTATACTTTAATTGAACATATAAAAAAATATTGATTACAATCGCCGAGCCTGTATGAAAGGTATGATGAATATAAAAGAAGCGTAAGAGGTATGTCAGGATCGTAGCAAATGGTATTGTCTCTGCCTACCTTGGGATAAAAGGCGTGATGATAAGACTTATTTCTAAAATTAAATTGTCCTGCTCTCCTAATATTATAAATGCGAAAATGTGTTTGTCAACAACGTGTTTTAGCATAGAGAATGGACATAGGCTACTTTTTACCCGGGAAATTTTCCGGGATAAATTATTTGTCATATTTTTAAAAAATCCACAGACAAAGCCGGGGAAGAGAGCTATTTTGTAAATATATGTCCAATAATTTTATTAATAGTCTAAGAAGGCTCGATCAAGAAAAAAAATCAACACGCAAAAGAGCACAGGTATGAAGTGGGCATGAATGGTGACCGCCACTGGTGTATGGATAGCAAATAAAACTATATAAATATCCCACTATACTAATATTATAAAGAGGAAAGATTTGTATTTTTGTGTGTATGTTTGTAATGAATAAACTCAAAAATACTGTGCCGATTTCAAAAATTCTTTCACCATTGGAAAGCTACATTCACCCTGAGTGACATAGGCTATATTCTATTTTAAAAAAATTAGGGATCCTTACTAAAACTCCAATAATGTAACCCAAGGTGTAAAAAAATGACCTAATAAATTCCTTACATCGCGTGCGCTGCGAAAACTATTGATGATAGAACAACATAATGTACTACGACTTTGCAGAACACATCATTATCTACAAAAAGTGTCGCGATAGCATATGTCTAACTATTATAGTTAAATCACAATAAGTGTTCTTTTATTTTAAAAATTTAATTAAAAAGCCGCCGCTAGAAAAGGCTCTATATTTGTACCTTGCTATTAATCCTTATAGGGGTAGGTATAGGGTAGGTATATTTTATTTTGTTCGTAAATATCCACGGGCGAAGCCGGGGGCGGAATGCTAGTATTATATAAAATTCCCGTGTCACAAATTACTTGCCATACTCCTCCGAAACCGATTTTTTATTTTTGTGCGTATTCGGTAGGGCCCATGATCGGTCGTAATTAGGGGTGCAGTAGGAGTAGTGCAGGCAAGCCAACGTTTGGGCAGGAGAACGTCTGCCAGGTCCGCTATGTTTGTTACTCAATCACGCCAGAACGGCTGAACGGATCTGGATGAAATTTGGCACAGAGATAGATTATAGTCTGGAATAGCACATAGGCTACTTTTTATCCCAAAAAATTGTATGCTTCCCGTGGGATAGATTTGTATTGTTTTCACGGGATCGACATGATTTTTTGTATAGTGGTAGTTCAAGGGTCATAAAATGACAAAGGCTACTTTTTAAACCGCGAAAGCGGGCGGGGTATATACTAAGTACACATCTGAAAACTTTATTTATCTATAACTATAATATAGATGGTATCATTCCAAAAAAATTACACGAATATTTTATTGATAATCTATCTTTTCATTATAAAATTATTTTAATGTTGTATAAGATTTTTTTAAATTGCGTTTTAAACAGATTGTCGCTTACGTTGAATTTAATATGACTCACACGTGTACTGTGTATATCCTGCTCGCGTGCGCACGATTCTAGATAAATGCGTCCTGCTTGCTAGTCCTGGGGAGAACTCATTTTCCTAAGCTAGCTAAAAGTGGACACGACACCGCAAGGTATAAATGCCATAATCGTGCGTTGCAAAAAAAACTAAATAAATCTGATGGTACATGAAAATTGTTTGCCAACCGTACCCTATCTCTTGTAGGAATTTTTGAAATACCGTCCGCTGCGCTTGAGCCGCCCCGGGCCTGATGTTATCGGTCCTTCGCCCAAATTCTTGTCTAAGGGTGTCCAACCAACCGAGCATATGTAATACATATACTCACGCCTGTATCCCAGTGGGGTAGACAGAGACTTAGGGCCTCCACATGCCACGACCCAGACATATCTCTCTGGTTAACATACATATACTCACGCCTGTATCCCAGTGGGATAGACAGACACTAAGGACCTCTACATGCCACGACCCAGACATATCTCTCTGGTTAACATACATATACTCACGCCTGTATCCCAGTGGGATAGACAGAGACTAAGGACCTCCACATGCCACGACCCAGACATATCTCTCTGGTTAACATACATATACTCACGCCTGTATCCCAGTGGGATAGACAGAGACTAAGGACCTCTACATGCCACGACCCAGACATATCTCTCTGGTTAACATACATATACTCACGCCTGTATCCCAGTGGGATAGACAGAGACTAAGGACCTCCACATGCCACGACCCAGACATATCTCTCTGGTTAACATACATATACTCACGCCTGTATCCCAGTGGGATAGACAGAGACTAAGGACCTCTACATGCCACGACCCAGACATATCTCTCTGGTTAACATACATATACTCACGCCTGTATCCCAGTGGGATAGACAGAGACTAAGGACCTCCACATGCCACGACCCAGACATATCTCTCTGGTTAACATACATATACTCACGCCTGTATCCCAGTGGGATAGACAGAGACTAAGGACCTCTACTTGCCACGACCCAGACATATCTCTCTGGTTAACATACATATACTCACGCCTGTATCCCAGTGGGATAGACAGAGACTAAGGACCTCCACATGCCACGACCCAGACATCTCTCTTGTTAACATACATATACTCACGCCTGTATCCCAGTGGGGTAGATAGAGACTAAGGACCTCCACATGCCACGACCCACACATATCTCTCTTGTTAACATACATATACTCACGCCTGTATCCCAGTGGGGTAGACAGAGACTAAGGAACTCCACATGCCACGAACCAGACCATTTTATCCATCCAATAGAGTACGGTAATATTATTATGCCATAAAAATATATCAAAAACGATCTCGATTTTTTTTTTGGAAAAACAACGCGATTAAATAATGTTCGCAAGTTTGCAGTAAGTGGAAATTATGCGCTTGCTTCCCAAAAAATAATGTACGGTTACCAAAAAAATCTTAAAAACTCGGAAATGAGATAAGTTTAGCACATCACGGCTTTATACATCTTACAGAGTGGCCACACATATACCATGTACCTACATTTTTAGCATATTATTAACTTTTTTATTTTTCTTTCATACGAGTCCAGGGTACCCAGCGGAAGACCAAGTCTCCCTCGTTTAGCCGATGGTATTTGTGAGGCTATACCTAACGAGTGGCTAGTTCTGTTGAGGTATATTTAGATGGAAAAGCCTCTAAGTGTGGTTTGTTGGATTATGTACATAAGTTTTTAATTAAAAAACCCATTGGTATATGGCCGGGATCCGGGATCGAACCCTCAGATCAGGGAGGAGCATAGCAGTCGTAAAACTTTCAAAGTTATCCATCTATCATCACGCCTCTTATCCCAAGAGAGGTAGGCACTGTAGGCAGAGACAATCGAATGCCATTTCCTACGATACTGACATAACTTACGCTTTTTTATATTCATCATACCTTTCATACATGCTCGGCGATTGTGTGTACTTTTAATAGTCTCGTTACCCATTCGTCAGATTTTTGTTTCGACATAATGTCATTTAATTGTCTTAGAAGAACAGTGATACACAATCAATAGCAAATCTTATTTATTTTTATATTAACAGAACTTAAAAAATGTAAAAATATTATATCCATCGATCAATTTTTTTTTGTTCTGTAAAAGTACACCTAGGTCGTCCTCCGACAGCATTTCCTTTCACCTTCATTCTTTCAACGTGTCCAAACCAGCGTAAACTACTATCACATAAATATATGATATAAAAATATGAAATTGCTTATAATTAAAATTTTAATATTTAGTTACCAATTGCTTATATTATAAAACAAATTGCTTATATTATTATATATATATTATAAAACAAAGTCACGCAAAAACTACTGAACATATTTTATTGCGGCTTTTGCTATTAGATAGGTTGATCCACAACGAAGGTTTACACGTATTAAGCATGGACCTATCATGTTTAGGAGCTGAGCATTAACAGTATAAGTGAATCAAGTCGGGGGAAAAGTATGCTCCAGTTTTCATGACGTATGCTGTCTAATCCGTCATAGATACAATAAAATGATATAGGAAAGAATTGTGTAGAATAAAATTATCTACAAAAACGTCCGCGGTATCATATATCTATCTCTAATAGATTAGTAGTTATGCGTGTAGGTATCAAATTTTAAATTTTAAAATCCCCCGAGTTAGTGAGCAGTTGGGTATCCTGCTTATTCCAGATGATGCTGCAGCATCAGGTCAAGGTTACCGTGTTATTGTAATATCATTGAAGTCCCACTAGGATACTAAATTTCGAATCGATCAGACCAAAGTTGTTCACATCCTTTCAACAACTAGAAAACGGCTAAACCGATTTTCTTGAATCCTAATGATAAGAACACTCTCGATCAAGTCACCTTTCAAACAAAAATAAACTAAATCAAAATCGGTTCATCCGTTTAGGAGCTACGATGCCACAGACACACAGATATACACGTTAAACTCATAACACCCTTCTTTTTGCGTTCGGGGGTAAAAAAATCAGGCACAATTTTAAACCCAGCCGTGCGAAGTCGCTGGTAACTTAGTTAAAAGACTATATAAATCTTTTTGAGACATAATTGAGGACAATTTAAGGCAAACATGAGGCGTTTTGAATTCCAATCTTGTTAACAAAGAAACAAACACGCTCATTTGAAGGAACCGTGTTTTTACATTTTCAAATTCTATACAAGACCAGTGGCTCTCAAACTTTTCTTTATGCTTTATAGACCCGTTATACAATGTTTTTTCTTTCTCTATTTCCACTTATATTGATTGTTATGAAGTGCCTAAGCATATCTTACTAGTGTTGGGCATTCTCGGGTCGGCCATTAGTGGATTTTTAACATTATATGTACACTCGACCACGTTAATTCAAAAAGAACTACGTCATGTCATGACGGACAATGCACGCGCTCTGCCGTGACATGGCGAATCCGGTTTCATCCCGGCCGCGCTGTGATGCTTGTGATTAGTCCAGTGATTCATCATCATCATCATCAACCTTTTAAGATCCACTGCTTGGTCATGGTCTCCCCTAGGTGCACCATTTTTAGTGGTGCTCATTGAGAGGAATTGCCATAGTCACCACGCTTGGCAGGCGGGTTGGTGAGCACCGGAGCACGAGAAGAAAATTGGTGCTTAGCATTTTTGGCAAGGGGTAGGATTCGAACCCGGGACCTCCGGTTTCAAGTCCACCGTCCTACCAATTAGGCTATCGACTACCTTTCCATATTAGGTATACTTGACATTGGCAAATCATAAAATAAGAAGAAAAGAAGAAAAAATAACGTTGATATTATTAGTCACTGCTCCGCTCCCAAAAGACGTAGCGTGATGTGCGTGTACACAGAAACCTTCCTTGTGAATCAGTCTATTTATTAGTGAAAACCGTATTAAAATCGGTTTAGCAGTTTCGGAGTAAATGGGGCATTTATAATTTTAAATTTGTGTTTTTTTTTAGTTCTAGATTCTAGTTTAGGTCGTTTAGTAAAAGGTGGTGAGAACTATCAATCGTCTCCTCGTGCTTCGAAAGGCAAGTAAAGCCGGCTCCAACTTTTTCTTTATCTAAAGTGATAATCTAGCAGCAGCCTCTGGCCACACCTCGAGGTATTTGTACATGAAGATGTGTTTTGTTTGTTTGTTTTTAAGCTATTACCTAGTGAAAGATAGACCTTTAACAAAGACGATATAAATTATGTTTACATAGAATAACATAAATTTCTTTAAGATTTATTATAATCCATAAAAATCGTAACTAGCAGTTAATAGAGAATATAATGTGCGAAATACAATGTAATCTAACTTGGCACAATATTGTCATCTATCTATCTATCATCACGGCTTTTATCCCAAAAGAGATAGGCAGAGATAATCGAATGTAATTTGTTAATTACGATCCTGACATACCTCTTTCGCTTCTTTTATATTCATCATACCTTTCGTACATGCTCGACGATTATCTGTACTTTTAATATTGCCATCGATCAATACATTTTTTATATGTTCAATAAAAGTACGTCTATGTCGTCCTCTGCCAGCATTTACTTTCACTTCAGCCATATAAACTTTTTTAGTCAATCTTTCATCCTTCATTCTTTCAACGTGTACCAAAAAAACCATTTTCGTCGCGGTCCTTAAATGTTATCAAAACTTTTTCAAAACGCGGTGGTCCAAACGATTGCTTTTTAAAGAATTTTTCAATGGGAATATCTGGTATTCTTTGCAAGAAAAAAAACTTTTAGCAATGTTTGAAATTTTTAACTGCCTGTTATTAAGAAAAGGCTTTGCCTGTGTTCAAATGGTTTCAAAAATTTCAAGTGGTTTTTCAGGAATTTTGAAAAAAACTGATTGCTTTATCATATTTTCGGGAATATTTTTATCTATCCATTCATCACGTCTCTTAACATACCTCTTTCGATTCTTTTATATTCATCATAACTTTCATACATGCTCGGCGATTGAGTGTACTTTTAATATTTCCATCGATCAATACAATTTTTATATGTTACTCATATATATACTCAAGCCTGTATTCCATTGGGGTAGGCAGTCTTTATTTACTAACTTATAATATCTGTGTCATTCTAGAGTTGCAAAATTTCAAACCATCCATTCCGATGCCGCAACAATACCTAGTCTCAAATCTGGTTTTCGCAGACATAATAAATTACTTACTTAGATAAGGTTTGAATGGTGGGCATCTGTGGAATAAATACTGAGAATTGTAGGTCCTTAGTCTCTGTCAACCCCACTGAGATACAGGCGTGAGTATATGTACGTTAACAAGAGAGATGTCAGGATCGTGGCATGTGGAGGTCCTTAGTCTCTGTCTACCCCACTGGGATACAGGCGTGAGTATATGTATGTTAACAAGAGAGATGTCAGGATCGTGGCATGTGGAGGTCCTTAGTCTCTGTCTACCCCACTGGGATACAGGCGTGAGTATATGTATGTTAACAAGAGAGATGTCAGGATCGTGGCATGTGGAGGTCCTTAGTCTCTGTCTACCCCACTGGGATACAGGCGTGAGTATATGTACGTTAACAAGAGAGATGTCAGGATCGTGGCATGTGGAGGTCCTTAGTCTCTGTCTACCCCACTGGGATACAGGCGTGAGTATATGTATGTTAACAAGAGAGATGTCAGGATCGTGGCATGTGGAGGTCCTTAGTCTCTGTCTACCCCACTGGGATACAGGCGTGAGTATATGTATGTTAACAAGAGAGATGTCAGGATCGTGGCATGTGGAGGTCCTTAGTCTCTGTCTACCCCACTGGGATACAGGCGTGAGTATATGTATGTTAACAAGAGAGATGTCAGGATCGTGGCATGTGGAGGTCCTTAGTCTCTGTCTACCCCACTGGGATACAGGCGTGAGTATATGTATGTTAACAAGAGAGATATGTCAGGATTGTGGCATGTGTAGGTCCTTAGTCTCTGTCTACCCCACTGGGATACAGGCGTGAGTATATGTATGTTAACAAGAGAGATGTCAGGATCGTGGCATGTGGAGGTCCTTAGTCTCTGTCTACCCCACTGGGATACAGGCGTGAGTATATGTATGCTAACAAGAGAGATATGTCAGGATTGTGGCATGTGTAGGTCCTTAGTCTCTGTCTACCCCACGGGATACAGGCGTGAGTATATGCAATGTATGTTATCAAGAGAGATATGTCAGGATTGTGGCATGTGGAGGTCCTTAGTCTCTGTCTACCCCACTGGGATACAGGCGTGAGTATATGTATGTTATCAAGAGAGATATGTCAGGATTGTGGCATGTGGAGGTCCTTAGTCTCTGTCTACCCCACTGGAGTCTATCTTCAACTATGGGTGATCAATGAAAGAATTTCATTGAACTTTAGAATGCTCTCTTAATTTTTTTAAACATTTCGTGACATCTCTAAAGTCACGAGTCAAAAGTCTTTTCAATGGGGTCACTGATTTTAAGTCTATTGACAAAAAAAGTTTTTTTAATTTTATTTAAGAAATTCCCGTGGGATTTTTCATGGGTACATATGGATACCTACTCAAGAGTATGGATTTGGCCGACTAGCTGACTAATCGGCCCCAAAATGACAAACTTAGTCACCGACTATAAAAGTGGCCAAATAGTCGACTTTACCGACTAAACAAATATTTAGAAAACATCTATACCACAGAAGATAGATATACTTACCTAGGTAGATAGACTAAAAAAAGATTGATTAAAAAGGTTTATATGGCAGAAGTTAAAGAAAATACTGGCAGAGGACGACCTAGTTGTACTTTTATTGAACATTTAGAAATATATTAATCGAAGGCAATATTAAAATTACACACAATCGCCGAGCATAGAAAGCGAAAGAGGTAGGTATGTAAGGATCGTAACAAATGGCATTCGATTGTCTCTGCCTATCCCTCTTGGGTTAAAAGGCGTGATGATAGACAGAAGCAATTTGGCTTATTGTACCAGGATAGAATAATATGTCATTCGGAAGCAAGTTATTTATGGATTAAACCGTCCACTTACACTAGCGTTTCGCCCCCGACTATGCACTTAAAATCGGTTCTTACAACTTATTTATTAAAGATAGACATATGCTACCGAAGACTTTTTTGTAGATAATTTAATTCCACTCAATTCTCTCCTAAATTATTTTGCTATATCACTGACGGATTAGACGGTATACGCAATGAAAGCGCAGTGGCGCTAACTTTTAGACTTCATTCACTAATACTGTTAATGCTCAACTCCTAAACATGATAGGTTCATGTTTAATGCTGCTAAACCTTCCTCGTGAATGAACCTATATAATCTTGAAAACTGAAACGAAATTCTTTCAGTAGTTTTGGAACAGACAGACAGACAAAGGATTTTGTTTTATATTATTATTGTTTTTTGTTTTATATTTTATATATTATTAGAGATTTTAAACTAATTCTAGATGTATAATTTCTTCAAAAGACTAAGTAGGTATTAGTTATTTTTAGAAGAATTACGGACGGAAAGCTTTACGTGGCCTCCAAAGCGTCGGTTAGATACTGTCAATTCATAGTGTGAGTGAAAATTAATAGATTTAAAAAAAAAAAAAGAAAGTTTACAAACCTTTAAAAGTGGAAATCCAATTTTTGTGATTAATTTCTGAAGACACAATCGCAATTCAGTTAATATTATTACGTAACACAAAAAAAACTATGATTAAAAAAATCAATAACTTTGCAGAAAAGGGCGTAATTTTATGAAAAAAAAATGTCTGAAACTCCCTTTTTGTCACTATTTTAACACTTTCTGTCACTTATTTGGTGTTCATTAAGCAATACCTAATATTTTAAGTAAGCTCAATAATTATTTTACTGAAATTTTTTCAGCAGTAAACGCGACCTTTCACTTCGAAGTTCGCAACAAAACTGAGGAGCGAAACTCCGTCAAAGCCTTCGTTCAATAAGTTATATTCCATCTCTTTCTAGCTTTTTAATTTATAATGCGTTTGACAAGGACAGATGACAAAGGCATGCATTATGGCTGAGTAGTTGGGTTTTTTTTTTAAAAGGTTTTGTGTGAATTATGCCCAATGATTCATTGATATATTATGATAGAAATTTTAGGGTGGAAGTGTTTGCTATAATTATGTATGTTAACAAGAGAGATATGTCAGGATCGTGTCATGTGAAGGTCCTTAGTCTCTGTCTACCCCACTGAGATACAGGCGTGAGTATATGTATGTTAACAAGAGAGATATGTCAGGATCGTGGCTTGTAGAGGTCCTTAGTCCCTGTCTACCCCACTGGGATACAATCGTGTTATATTAGCATGCTTGCGGTTGATTTATGCGGGTTATCAATTGAAAAATATTACAGCCCAATAAAAATGTCCTTTGCAATTTTATTATTTATTATGTGTACCTATAAATAAAGTGTATTTTATATTTGGTCCCAAACTAGTATAGGTACCCAAGAACTACAATATAAGCCAACATAGGACTCAATATAAAATCGATCGTCACGAGACGGAAGCAATACGCAATGTTTAAAAATCATGGAAATAAAAATGATACCACTAATGCTTCAAAAAGTTTTTTTTTTTTATTTAGTTTCAAAAACAAACCAGCGGCCTGCGACTTCGTACGCGTTGTATTAGAAATACACCCCATTTCAGCCCCTTAGCGCTTAGGGGTTGATGTTCGAAAAATCCCTCTACACCCCCTAATATATATTTCGATAAACCTATCTAATTGTAGAAACCGCAACAAAATCGGTTCTGTAGTTACTAAGAAAACACATAGAGACGCGAATTATTTCACAACATTATTGTAACTAATTCATGCCACATTTCTGCTTCAAATTATTAATTATCAAGTAATTGCTAGTATATAATTTAAAATTGACATTTCTAAATAAATAATATGTAAAAAATGTGAAAACCACCCCGGAATAATCGGCCGAGGTATGTCGTGGGTCAAAAAAATCCCGGGAATGAATCACGCGGTACAAAAAAGAGACCTCACTAAATAGATAACCAGTTATTTTTGACAAACAAACAAAAGGAAGCTATTCAGGTTAAGGCTCAATGATTTACATGTTTTTGGTTCCGTAGAATTAATATTAAATTACGGATGCATTATTAAAAAAAAAAACCTACATTAAATACGCTCATAACTACTTATCTATTAAAGATAGATATATATGCTACCGCGGACTTTTTTGTAGATCATTTTATTCTAAACATTTCTTCCCTAAATCATTTTGTAATAAGTCTCTGACGGTTTAGACAGCATACGCCATGAAAACTTGCTGGGGCTAACTTTTCTACATACTTGATTTACTTATACTGTTAATTAATGCTCAGCTCCTAAACATGATAGGTCCATGTTTAATACTCGTAAACCTTCCCCTTTTGTAATAATTATATAGTGCTGAAAAACAATTGGGTTTTTTTAGTTATTAAAGTAATTATATAGAGTTATTTATTTAATATTTATCTATGTTTAAACACATCAGACAGAGAGGTAGACAAAGCATTCGAATGCCATTTGTTACGATCTTGACATACCTCTTTCGCTTCTTTTATATTCATCATACCTTTCATACATGCTCGGCGATTTCCATCTATCAATACATTTTTTAAATGTTCACTTCAGCCATATAAACCTTTATAGTCAATCTTTCATCCTTCATTCTTTCAACGTTGGACGAGCGTAAGCTTTCTTCTTTATTTTAGTCACAACATCATCTTTCACCCCGATCATTTCGTTACTTATTATAATTACGTGTAATTTATTTTTGTTATTTTTAAAAGTGCGGTAATCAGCTTTACGTGCCTTCCGAAGCACGAGAAGCCAGATGGGCAAGGTTACTCAAATTTACTACAATCCTGACAAATCCCTTCTGTCTTTTATATATTAAAATTTATGACAGCTCACATACGTGCTTAAATACAAGTTTAAAACATCCAACCATAAATCAGGATACAAGATTGACACAGGGTCATAACTTGAAATTGTACTGCGGATCCCTAAAATAACTTAACCGGACAATGGCAACCCGCATTGATGTCTTCCTGGGTTATAAATTATAAATCAAGAATATGAACACAAAAGGGGTCCAAGAAATCCTCAGCTTTTGTCAGTTGAAATGTCCCTAGGGCCTAGACCTCTTAAATTCGTAAAAACGACCTTATCTATTAGAGAGATATAGATATGCTACCGCGAACTTTTAAGTAGATAATTTTATTCTACAAAATTCTTTCCTACATCATTTTGTTATATCTCTAACGGATTAGACAGCATACGCCATGAAAACTCGCTGAGGCTAACTTTTTACCCGACTTGATTCACTTATACTATTATTGCTCAGCTCCTAAACATGATAGGTCTATGTTTGATACTCGTATACCATCCCAGTGAATTAATCTATCTAAAAGTGAAAATTGCAACATATTGCCCGTGGATATTTTCAAACAAAATAAAATATAATGTATATAATATTGGTGAAAGAATTTTCAGAATCGGATCGATAATTTCAGAGACATCTTTATGATATCATTATAAACAGTACAAATTAAACTACTGAATAGATCAAAATGAATTTTTGAAAAGAAATTGATAAGTATTCATTAACAAATTAATATTTAATATTTATTATTAATTAACAAATAAGGTAGGCTCATTTGATCCATTGTTAATATAGAAGGAGATAAAAAAAGGAGCTACCGTCTTTGTTTAAATTTTACAATAGACTCAAACTGAATTGTAAAAGAATATTGACAATAAAAAAATTGTTGATGTGACAATGAGATTTTTACAAACAGTATGTATTTTTTATACAGCAATTAAAATTTTAACTGTAAAACTGTTAAAGGAAAAATTTACAACTTTACTGAAAAAAACTTTCTATTTTATTAGTGGCAATAGAAGTAGTGATATTTATCTATCTACCTATCTATCATCACGCCTTTTATACTAAGAGGGATAGGCACTGTAGGCAGAGACAATCTAATGACATTTGCTACGATCCTGACATACCTCTTTCGCTTCTTTTATATTCATCATACCTTTCATACATGCTCGGCGATTGTGTCTACTTTTAATATTTTTTTATTTCTTCACGGGTTGCCATATAACTCCCGAAACCGTGTTACGGTTCCAGGGTACCCAGCGGAAGACCAAGTCTCCCTCGTTTAGCCGATGGTATTTGTGAGGCTATACCTAACGAGTGGTCAGTTCTGTTGAGGTATATTTAGATAAGAAAGCCTCTAATTGTGGTTTGTAGGATTATGTACATAAGTTTTTAATTAAAAAACCCATTGGTATATGGCCGGGATCCGGGATCGAATAATTATTTTATTATTTTCAATAAAAGTAGGTACACCTAGGTCATCCTCTGCCAGCATTCCTTTTCACTTCTGCCATATAAACCTTTCAGCTAATCTTTCATCCTTCATTCTTTCAACCCAGGGATGCTATAGGTATTTGTATTATATAAATTTGCAGGAAATACCAACGATAGAAGTTCGTTACCACTTTTTAATGGTACTAACATACGTCGGCATAACAAAGAATGGTTTAAAGTTTAAAGATGATTTTTTTTAAATAGAAAAAAAGGAATACCATATCAATGCAGCCGATCTCTAAAACTCGGAATGCAAGGATACTGAATGCCTCTGTATGAGTGATTGTTTGTGGTTATAAGCCTCACATATTTAAAAATGGATGGAAGCAAGAGAGTTATGTCAGGATCGTGGCATGTGGAGGTCCTTAGTCTCTGTCTACCCCACTGGGATACAGGCGTGAGTATATGTATGTTAAAAAGAGAGATATGTCAGGATCGTGGCATGTGGAGGTCCTTAGTCTCTGTCTACCCCACTGGGATACAGGCGTGAGTATATGTATGTTAACAAGAGAGATATGTCAGGATCGTGGCATGTGGAGGTCCTTAGTCTCTGTCTACCCCACTGGGATACAGGCGTGAGTATATGTATGTTAACAAGAGAGATATGTCAGGGTCGTGGCATATGGAGGTTCTTAGTCTCTGTCTACCCCACTGGGATACAGGCGTGAGTACATGTATGTTAACAAGAGAGATATGTCAGGATCGTGGCATGTGGAGGTCCTTAGTCTCTGTCTACCCCACTGGGATACAGGCGTGTGTATATGTATGTTAACAAGAGAGATATGTCAGGGTCGTGGCATATGGAGGTCCTTAGTCTCTGTCTACCCCACTGGGATACAGGCGTGAGTATATGTATGTTAACAAGAGAGATATGTCAGGATCGTGGCATGTGGAGGTCCTTAGTCTCTGTCTACCCCACTGGGATACAGGCGTGAGTATATGTATGTTAACAAGAGAGATATGTCAGGGTCGTGGCATATGGAGGTCCTTAGTCTCTGTCTACCCCACTGGGATACAGGCGTGAGTATATGTATGTTAACAAGAGAGATATGTCAGGGTCGTGGCATATGGAGGTCCTAAGCTCTGTCTACCCCACTGGGATACAGGCGTGAGTATATGTATGTTAACAAGAGAGATATGTCAGGGTCGTGGCATATGGAGGTTCTTAGTCTCTGTCTACCCCACTGGGATACAGGCGTGAGTACATGTATGTTAACAAGAGAGATATGTCAGGGTCGTGGCATATGGAGGTCCTTAGTATCTGTCTACCCCACTGGGATACAGGCGTGAGTATATGTATATTAACAAGAGAGATATGTCTGGGTCGTGGCATGTGGAGGTCCTTAGTCTCTGTCTACCCCACTGGGATACAGGCGTGAGTATATCGTGACAAGCTCCATCGCACGTAATATGATACATAAAGAGTTACAGATATTATAGAGCTGTAAGGTCATAACCAATAAGGCCTGCAGGTCTTTTGTCCAAATGAACATATTTCAACTCCGCTGTGACAACTGTGTCGTGTAGTGATGTCTTGTATATCGAAAACATAAAGTATCGATAGATCGATAAATCTTTTACTAACGTTAGTACTAGTGGAACGCAAAGCGTGATCCAATAAAATAAAGTTAATAAAATGTTTAGAAAATTAAAAATATTTCATAAATTTGTTTATCAAAGTGAAAATTCTTCAAACATTATTTTGCATTTTTTTTACTTACTAACGTCTTGTTTAAACATTTAGTCTAGTCGGGTATTCGTTTGTTAGTTTTTTTATTATACTAATTCAAATCTATACTTAATAAATATATATAAATGTTCCTATTATAAAAAATCTAATATAGGAAAACATCTTAACCTCGTCTCTATAACATCTTAAGTAAAAAAATCTTTAATATATTCTCAGATTTCTTAATGAAATACTAAAAAAAAAACTAATATATTTTTTATACTGTTGTTGAACCCTTCTCCACGGACAAGAGAATCGCGGCGATAGTCTCGTCGTGCCATACAAACTCTATAGGCGATAGTATCACCCTGTGGAGATTGGCCCATAGAGTTTGTATCGAATTTGGTGGCACGGACGAGACTATCGCCGCGATTCTCTCGTCCGTGGAGATGGCGCCTTAATGTCTTATTATTATTGTTCAATTATTTTTTTATTTAATTATGGCGCATGATGTGATTGCCTATAATTACATATACAATTACACCACTTAATTTTAATGTAATAGAATAGGTCTAGGGTCGCTGGTGCCACTGAGTGCCAAGAATCATAAAAACGCAATCAGGACTCCTCAACCAATTTGAGTTCATGGCCTTTGCTGTTGAGTGAGACTATGGGTAGGTATGTGGTTACCAGACGCAAACATATTTGACGAAAAAATTGGAAAACTCTTAATCGATGCATCTGGTTATCGCACATCTGAGGCCTTCTTTGTACGACGCGTTGGGCTAGAAATCCAAAGAGGTAACGCAACTAATGTTCTCGGCCATCTAGGGCAGTTGTTCAGCTCTAGTTTGTAGCTGTAGAGTGGACTGTATATTTTGAAATAAAACTCCGATTTGTTTTTACTTACAACTGCCGACTTTAGGAAGGAATCGTAGCTATTTCAATGGCCACGTGTTCAGCACTAGGACTGATAGACTGAGGACACCGCCGCCATGTCAAACTATCGCCGCACGTGGACGAGAAGTTTGTAGTGAACGTGATTGATCCGCCAAAACAACATGTTTCGGCCAGATGTTCATGACTCATCTGTCGACCGAAATTCCTACGTTTCTTTCATTGTTTAATGACTAGCTAATTATCTTATCTATTGGCGGCACCTGCAAAGAGTGTTTGCAGCGTGAGAACGGCCTTTCCCAAAATTTTTTCATTTATTAATACAAAAATAGAAAAACACACAAAATAATACGACATACAAATTATGATACAAATTCGCGAGTCAAGCTCGGAGGGCAGGCTCGACGGCCGTAACATCAGAGGTTCTCAATTCGTCGGACTCTTTTATATTTTTTACTTGACGTCTGGAGTTCTGGACCATTTGGATTTTTTTGTTTTGAATGGGTATACTTTCCAGGTCCCATGATCATCACGTCAGGATCTGATAATTTGATCCTGGAGAAATCGAGAACTCTTAAAATTTTATAGGCACACTTGAAGCGATTTTTAATAGTGACTTGTGCAATTTGCTTTTCAGTGCATTTTTTTTTCAAAGGCAATTATTATACATAGGTATTGTTTTCCTCAAAAATACTTTTTACTGAGAATTTATTAATTGTCATTGTTACGGCCAAAACCGTGCGGTGTGGACTGTATTTAAGTTATGACGTTAATACCACTGACTGCTTAGATATGTGCCGTAGGAATGTGATTAAGAGATGATAACCCTGACGCCAGCTCCTGACTCGCAACTATCGAGCAAACAGGACTCTGTATGATGATGCATGAATGATAGCGGCTAAACTGCTACGGTTGCGGGTAGGTGATATGCGCGGCTGACACTGGGGTCAGAACGATGTACGTAGCGAGCTCGACCCGTCACTCCACGTAATGATAACACAATCAAATCATGCGGAGCTCTGCCCACCACGGTTGCGGGCGCGGGGGGGCCGGTACGCGAAAGATAGCGAGCCTACCCGCCAGACAATCGCGACAGCAGAAACTGGCGCGAACAATCATTTATTTATTATTGAGACAAGAAGAGAGATTGTATCGATAACTTTGAGTTTTAGCACATCCCTAAATCTCACTGACCGGACCACATGCGAACACATTTGTCGCTCGGCGCGGGCGCGGCCACAACAAACAGAAAATACAAAAAAACAATCAAAATCGGAGCAGAAAAATAAAGAAATCTTTATTCCTCGATACCTTGTTGAACAACTTTGGGACAAATAAGCTCAAATATATGTAATGTGTGCAACTTTTGACGTTTTTTGGCATCATCTACTGATTGTTTTTTTTTAATAACACTTTTATTAGCTAGCTTTCCGCCGCCGGCTGCGCTTTTGGATATTTTCGAACAAAATAAATTTTAGCCTCGGGGATAATGTAGCTTCAATTAATCAAAGAATGTTCAGAATCGGATCAATAGTTTGAAAGATGTAGGGGACATCAAAGGGGACATCCAAACTTACATTCCTTTCGGCTTCCCTTTAGGAATTTGTAAAAAAAATATAGACTAACGACATTTTATAAAATAATAATAAACGTATTTTCTCAATCCAAACTTACTCTATAAGTCAATTTTTCTAAACGCCTCTCGATATTCATTAGCAACATAAGTAAATAAGCCGATACTATACCGGCTTGCTCGCCCATTCAACCTTACTTCAAACTAAGCAACTGTCTCTTTCATTTGTATTGAAATCCGCGCACGTTCCCTCTCGTTTTAGCACGCGCAAATAGACCACCAAATAAGCCGATGAATTCCGGGTTATTACGAATGTAACCGGTAGGAAAATTGTCTCCTAAACAGCGAGTTTAGATAGTTGCATGTTTACTTGCGTGTTTATTTTATTTTTAGAATTATAGTTTTGAATACAAGAGACTACTTAAATAAAAAAGAGTTTAGGTAATTTAAATCTCTTTACGATAAATTGCTATTGTCATTGGTCATTTCGGGTTATAGAAGAAAATTTTAGATCTTGTAGCATTAGTTGAGTGAGCTATTTTACGGCTTCCCTTCTGAAAATATTTAACCTTCGCCACTGTAAACAAACTTTAGATGAAAAAGCAGTGGAACGGATAAGAAGAATTGAGGAATTATGAAATATAGCTACCTCTCTCCCGGTATATATGTAGGTAGTTTTATGAATACAAATTATTATTTTGTTGAAAATGGGTTGTAATCGAAGACTTTTGAAATAAAGAATTATATGAATTTGGAATATATTACAAAAATATTCAAATTGTAGGTTTCATCCAGCCAGGAAAACTACCATGAAGTTTTATTCTATTTGGGCAGTTAAAATTCACAAATGAACAAGCACACGCATTTCAGGATTTATAGAGCCCTACCCCTATCTCTCCTTGTCACAGGTGGTCACGTTACCACCCCCTCCCCTTGTGTTGACTTGGTTGACCCCCCCTCCCTCCTCCTTAACGTGTGACGTAATTGTACCCCGAAGATTTTTTGAGGTCATACCTAACGAGTGCCCAGTTCTGTTGAGGTATGTAGATGGAAAAGCCTCTTTGTACGGTTTGTCGGATAATAGATTATTTCAAAAATTGTTTGTACTTCTTTGACGTCAAAATAGAACATGATCAAGGTACTTTTTATAGTTGGAAAATATGTCATTCCCCAATTTTTATAAATGTGTAATTAATTAGTACATCGCATGAGTCGCAAGCAATACCTCACAAAAATAAACAAGCAGGCACCGTGCGGGGTCGGTTATAAAAATAAAAATATCGATATTTTTTTTCAACTTCTTTTTTATACAGTCAGCCTTAACTCATATTTCGGATCTGAATATTGCCATTTCTTTGCGCGTTGGACAAATATATGTCCAATAAGAATCTTTTGTGAGAATAATATGGATAAGTAAGCAGACTCGGGGACTGCCGACAGAAGTGCAAACTTAAAGTAACTACAAATTTGTGCCGTTTGGTGTAGAAACTCTAGGTCCGTGGGGTTCAAATGCCAAAAACTTTATTAAAGATGTATCCCCTGGACTGATCATCTCTTCTGGTGACAAGAGGGCTGGCTCCTTTCTCGCTCAACGAATCAGCATCGCGATTCAGCGGGGAAATGCAGCCAGTATTCTTGCCACTGTTCCACGCGGACCTGGTTTATTTAGTAATTTTTAATCTTTAGTTTTGATTTAAGGTTTTTATGTTAATATAAAAGTATATAACGTATAATAACGCCATCTAGCGATAATTTCACATATAAATGTATCTGTGTCGGGATCGAAGAATTGCCGGTAAGAAATGAACGACCCAGGCGACCACGTATCCATGGTCTTGTGCCGAAAACATGTCAGGAACACAGGTCGCGAAACCGTAAGATTTTCCCCTACCAAAAATCGCTCAATAGTTTTCATTTCAAAAAGTTTGGTTAGTCCATCATCTTTTCATCAGTCTTGTGTAAAATTATGAAAATATTTTCAGTGAAGTTTTTGCAAGATTTGAATATAGTGCCTGCCCTAAAGTAAACTCTTATTTTCATAAGAATATAAAAGAAACGAAAGAATTATGTCAGCATCGTAGCAAATTACATTCGACTGTCACTGTCTACCCCTGTTATAAAATTTGATGCATTTCTGTCTTACACATGACCTACGGGCACAGAGATAGCTACGGGCTTGCTATTTCAATCTGTGGAAGCGATTTCGTCAAAAGGGACGGAAGTGTGTAACAAGCCGGGAAAGCGTGCGCTATTTGATTTGACCAATGAGCGCGCGCGGTGGTAGAGTTGGCCGTCAGATGGGACCAACCCATTTTCCAAGAGGTTGGTACTGTCAGCGAACAGTTTGTGCGTGTACCAAGGCGAGATGTATCATATTTATGTATCAGGATGGGTCAAGATATCCATACTATTCTTTTGATTTTTAAGTCATTCGCTAAAATAAAGGGCGATTCACACAGAATGATATAATTGAAATCATTTTCCACAGAAATATAAATAACGTGTTTGTTGCACGCACAATCAAATGAGCTGAGCGCGTACTGCGAGTTTGAACTTACACTACGGTCTCTGATTGTCCTAACCTTCCTCCCCGGCTTCGCCCGTGGATATTCTTGTGATGTGCATGTCACTCTCCGGCTGTCCAAACTTGGTGCAAAAAAATCACGTCGATCCGTTGCTCTGTTTAGATGTGAAGGAAGGACAAACAAACAAACACTTCCGCATTTATAATGTTAACAAGCAAGCACGAGTCAAGCGAGCTAGGATATTGACCTATTGCAGAAAAGATGTAATAAAAGGTAAAGTCGTACTTTGTGTTTTATTTTTTCAAAATAATGGCTTGGTTGGTGGTTGGACCCCCCGCCTCGACGGAAAATCCTGGCTACGTGCTTGTAAAGGATTAGGATAGTGTGAGTTCGTTATATTAAGCTCAAAAACTACTGTGGATCTAACTTCCACGGACTTTATACCTTGCGGTGTGGCCAGAGACACCAGTAACAGTGTCCACTTGTCGCCAGTTGTCCATATTAAACAGAACAGGTGGCAAGCTTGTTGCTGCACTTAATGGAACTACATGTGTCACTTCTTTAACAGACGTAAATAATTATCTGTTAATTTTAAAGTGCCTTTCGAAAGCTATTTTTTCCAAACTAAGACATATAGTTATCGCGTAATTTAAGAAGTCGTGAAGCATGTAATTTGCAAGAGTGTGCACCAAAACTTCTCGGCGAGTGTTGTGCCTCATCGCACCTATTTTTAGCGCGCGTTCAATAGTTTAACCAAAAATGTCTAAAGTACCAATTTATGTTATATTCCTCGCACCACCAAAGCAGTAAACTCGACATTTGTATGAAACAATGTTGGCTAAAACACCTCAATGTAATAAAATAAATATAATCAATTTGAAAGGAATGTGCGTAGGTGTTAACAAAACGATTTTGTGGGGTAGACAGGAGAAATGTACTAGTCGCAGATTAGTCGGTAAAAATGCCGACTAATCGGTTCTAATTGATGATAGTACAGGAAATGGAAACTTACTATATTTTCTACTTTTTAACCGAACTTCAAAAGAAGGAGGAGGTTCTCAATTCGTCGGATTTTTTAATGTTTTTTTTAAGTATGTTCCCCGATTACTTGAAGACGCCTGAACCGATTTGGATTTTTATATTTGAAAGGGTATACTTCCCAGGTCAGGATCTGATGATGGGATCCTGGAGAAATCGAGAACTCTTCAATTTTTATAGGCACACTTCAAGCGATTTGGGTATTTTTTTATAGTGACTTGTGCTTTTGCTTGAAGTCCGTACACTTTTTTTTAAAAGGCAATTATAGGCTCGGGAAGTTGCTGTCATACAAATATGCAAAAAGGAAATTTATTTGAAAATACTTTCCTCCCTCAGCAACGACTTTCGTCCCGCTTTTGACATAAGAAGGTACTTTTTCTGTAGATCCTGTTCTAAAAAGAAAAAATTACTTGCGTGTTGTTTTTTGTGAAACTGTTATTTTCTTGTATTTTAAAGTGCCGTTCCCAACTTGTTACTCTAAATTACTTACTAAGTTGGTAATCATCCACTTTCTTCCCTTGGTGAACAATCTAGATATACTAATAATATAAACGCGAAAGTTTGTATGGATGTATGTTTGTTACTCAATCACGCCAGAACGGCTGAACGGATCTGGATGAAATTTGGCACAGAGATAGATCCCGGAAAAATGTATGGTTCCCGTGGGATTGATTTGTTTTTCACAGGTTTTTTTTTCATAATGGTAGTTTAGGGGTCAGAGAATGAAATATACTACTTTTATACCGCGAAAGCGGGCGGGGGAGGGGCAAATTACAGCCACGGGATTATTTATTTTTGGATTTATTTCCACGCGGGTGAAACCGCGGACAGAAGCTTTTTCTACCCATGTGAACTTAAATTTAAAAACAAATAATATTATATACATTCTTTAACATCTAAATACATACGAGATTATGAATTGCTGACATTTGTCTCACCCCATGCGCCCGCGCATTATATTTATCGGTTCCCAAAAAAAGGACAAAGCGACTGGTTGCACTTATGAAAATAAAAAACATAATATTGGATGGACATGTTGTTTCACTCATATGTATCGAATTGAAATGAGATGGATACATTCTTTTTAATGTTTTAGGGATCATTGGGCATTTTTTTCGGAGATAAAATATTAAGTATTATAAAAAAAATCCCACGCCACGTTTGTCTGTCAGTCTTTTCAAGCAAAAACCACTAAACGGATTTTGTTGCTGTTTTCAATGTTCTATAGATTGATTCACCTGGAAGGTTTACGAGTATTAAACATGTTTAGGAGCTGAGCATTAACAGTATAAGTGAATCAAGTCGGGGAAAAAGTTTTGACGGCGAGTTTTCATGGCGCATGCTGTATAATCTAAACATAAAAGTTTTCAGTAGCATATATATAAGTAAGCATATTTATGTATTTATTCAAATTGATGTAAAAACCTTAAGGGGTGGTGGTCAAGGTCATCTTGTATCTATCAAAAATATGGCAAATCTCAGTGAATCCTGGAAACGTGAGTTTATTTATACAACATTTCCTCAGCACACAGTTGATAGTTATTATTTTAAATTGGATTGAGTCATATCCATAATTTCCAAAACGCAAAGGCACTGCTCGTATCGAAAACTACGGCTCTTTAGAACCCTAAATAATAAAAATATGGCTCAATCCAATTTCAAATAATAACTATCAACTGTGTGCTGAGGAAATGTTGTATAAATAAACTCACGTTTCCAGGATTAACTGAGATTTGCCATATCTTTGACAGATACAAGATGACTGAGAGCGACTGATCAGGTCCTCGTGGAATAGTGACAATGCTGATTCGTTGAGTGAGGAAGGAGCCAGTCATCTTGTCACCAGAGGAGATGATCAGTCGTAGGAATATATCTTCTATAGTAATCTAAACTAAACTTGTTTGAACGCGCTAATCTCGTGGAGTTGAAAAAATATTTTTTGTCATTTGAGCCTCACGGTCTTCGGTTCTTCACAAAGTAGTTTTCTATAATTGAAGTATATTTTGTTTTCTTTCTTCACGGGCTTTATCAGCTCCTGGGAACCGGTGACGGCGCTAGGGTACCAAGCGGAAGATTAAGCCTTCCTCATTTAGCCGACTTTTTTTGAGGCTATACCTAACGAGAGCTCTGTTTAGGTATGTAAATGGAAAAGTCTCTTGGTGTCGAATAATGTACTTAGATTTTTTTATTATAAAAACCCATGTTATCGGATGTTAGGATCAAAAATTTTCCACTTTACTACAGTAAATATATTTTTTTCACAAGTCAATATTTTCTGCAGGCAAAGATCTCTGGATCTACTGAACTGATTTTTAAAATTATTTTACCAATAGAAAGCTACGATATCATTGAGTGACATAGGGTATATTTTATTTTGTTGGAAAATATCCACGGGCGAAGCCGGGGGCGGACAGGTAGTATGATATATATACGGAACCACAACGAAGGTTAGCTAGATTGTCTTGTTCAAGTTTTTTTTTTCCAAAAATATCTTAAGGACCCGCGTTTCGTTCATAAAGAATTCTTAAATAAATACACACGCCTAGATTCCAGACGGATGCCAGAAATATTTACTGGATGTCTATTAATGATGTTTCTGTGCCTGCTGGTCATTTTTCATTTTACGTACCATTGCGGCGTTTATACCTTGTGACGTAGTTTGGTAACTATGGCCTCAATTAGCGAGTTGCTCTAATCTATAAACGCGAAAGTTTGTATGGATGTATGTATGTTTGTTACTCAACCACGCCAGAACAGCTGAACGGATCTGGATGAAATTTGGCACAGAGATAGATTATAGTCTGGAATAGCACATAGGCTACTTTTTATACGGGAAAAATGTATGGTTCCCGTGGGATAGATTTGTTTTTGGTTTTTCACGGGATCGACATGATTTTTTGCATAGTGGTAGTTTAGGGGCCAGAGAATGACATATACTACTTTTTATACAGCGAAAGCGGGCGGGGGAGGGACAAATTACAGCCACGGGATTATTTCTTTTAATCTTTTTGGATTTATTTCCACGCGGGTGAAACAGCGGACAGAAGCTTGTAATATTATAAATGCTAAACCACTTAACCGATTTTAATGTAATTTGATACACAGTAAGCTTGAACCCTGGAGAAGTGTCTAGGCTACTCCTACTCCGGGCTCCACGATCAAAACCCGGTTCGGAAAGTGGGCACCGTTAGCCTGTAACTTTTGCAATCTTAATGATGATCTAGCTAGGCGAACAAGAATTGGACGAGTCTGTGGTCGGTTTCGGTGGACAAAATGGCGACGCGCCGGGGATTGGACGAATGTGTGGTCACCTTCTGTAACAGACAGACAGACAGAGTTCCTCATTTACAATATTAGTATGAGTTTTATGATTTTACTTAATGACTTTATGATTTTATTTTTGAATAATAAATAATTAAATATTTATTTTTGCGTCCCTCATTTGAGAGGTTCATGCGATTTGCCATGTTAAGTCAACAGGGGGTAACATAATGTAAATTCTTGCAAATATTTATATTTCTAAATATATCCTGGCAGTTGAGTCAAGTATAATTTTAACAAAGGATTGAGGCTTTGAGACCGATAACAACTGTTAAGTAGCACTAAGAGTGGTATTTGATCTCAAAAGCATCTCAAATAATATTAGAGTTTATTTTTTGTTCGACATGAAAACTATCAGGGGAGTCAGTGGACAACTGAGAAGTCACGGGTTCGATCCCCACATCAGACCATGTACCAATGGATTTTTATAATAAAAAATATATGTACATTATCCGACAAACCGTACAAAGAGGCTTTTCCATCTACATACCTCAACAGAGCTGGCCACTCGTTAGGTATTAGCCTCAAAAAATCATTGGCTAAATGAGGAAGACTTTGTCTTCCACTGGGTACCCTGGCGCCGGAAACGGTTCCCGGAAAAATTATTTACCTTTTCATGTAGCACTAGCAGTTACCTGCGACTTCGTATGCTTTGTTTTAGGATATATCCATGCTATTTGTTAGGATCATACCTTTCATACATACTCGGCGATTGTGTGTACTTTTAATATTGCCATCGATGAAAACATTTTTTACATGTTCAATAAAAGTACACCTACGTCGTCCTCTGCCAGCATTTCCTTTCACATCAGCTATATTAACCTTTTTTTTTCTTTTTTAACTGGATGGAGCCATAAGACCAAGCATAAACAACAACACATCTTCACGGCGTTCATACCTTGCGGTGTGGCCAGAGACACCAGTAGGTAACAGTGTCCACTTGACGACAGTTGTCCATAACAGAACAGGTGGCAAGCCTGTTGCTGCACTTTGGACCTAGTGTCACTTCTTTTACAGACGTCTGTTGCAAATATCTGTTATTTTTACGTGCATAGAATAGAATTGAGTACATTGCTTTCCATAGATTTCAAATATAATCCCTAATGTGACAAACACACTGACAACGGAAGATGCAATAACCCAACCACTGATACCAGAGGATATTTTCAATATAATAAAATACACTTCCGTCATGCAAGGTGCATTAAAAGTTTAAAAAAACTACATGCAAGCTTGGTCGCATATCTTGTTTTGGCATCTGGTTTTCATAGATTAAGCATCCATCGCGCAGAAGAGAAATTTCTTTGTAGATAATGATAATGCCATAATATACATCATAATGGTAATCTCCCATACAATTATCAACAAAAAGCCATTTTTATCATCATTACCTACATATTATAAAACGGATGTACTAATGATGATGACGGATGACGGATGAAAAACTAGTGAACGGATTTTCTTGCGGTTATCACTATACGATAGGATTTATCGGGAAGGCTTACAGGTATTAAACATGTTTACGAGTATTATCATGTTAGGAGCTGAGCACGAACAGTATAAATTAATCAATTAGTCTCGCAAAAAAATATCCCCAGCGAGTTTTCATGGCGTATGCTGTCTAATCCGTCAGAGATATAAGAAAATAATGTAGGAAAAAAATGTGTAGAATAAAATGATCTACAAAAAAGTCCGCGGTAGCATATATCTATCTATAATATGTAAGCGTATTTATGTAGGTTTTCAAAGTGTTGTAAGTAAACTCATATAGTATCTGTGCGAAGCCAAGAGCGGGGTAGCTAGAAACCAAAAAATACTGAACAGATTATCTGCTACTCAAAATTCTAAATTGCATAAGCCATGCATGTTATAAGCAATATTATATTATAATAAGCATGATATTTACAGGTGAACTTAATTGACGTAGATGTGTCACTTCTTTAACAGACGTAAGTAACTGTTACCTTTAAAAGAAGGGCTTGTGTTTAAGCGGCGCCCAAAAATGTATCTATTTTGTACCAAAAAAATTCTAAACGGTTACCAAAATGGATGAATGGTCACCAAATTACGTTTCCTAAAATATTATGAAATAGATCCATTTTTGGTATTATTGACTGCCATAAAAATATATAGACGCCTTTAAAATACACTTTATACTTAATAAATTTTATACTAACCTAACCTAACCTACCTACCTTACTTGGTGACCATTTATCCATTACTTGGTGACCATTTAGAAACCAAATAAAATATTAGTACAAGGCGTGCGATTTTTCTGATGTTTTTTCTATTATTTTGGATCATAATATGATATACTTTAGGACACTTTTAATAGTGTCAATTATTTTATTTGGAGTTGTTTATTTTATTTGGTGCCTAAGCTTAGAGTCTTAAAAATATTTTTGGTGTCCGCGTAAATTATACTCTAAAAGAAGTGCAGACACCGGTTTAACGTGCTCTTTGAAGCACGAGAAGTTGTTAAAATACGTATTCTTAAAGAAATTGAATGCTTAGAAATTTTGGAAAGAGTGAGATTTGCTTTGAAAAAGTATAAACAAATATGTTCTTGTCTCACAATTCGGTGACGGCCATATCAAGAAGCCTCTCAGAGCTTATATACGATTAGGCAAAATTTATTTAAACAAAAATCTTAAAAATACCATTACTCTTTGATCATTTGCACAAAAACCATGACACAATGACCAAAAACAGCACTGCAAGTAGGCTGGACAAAAATAAGGCACTCCTTTTTGACTCCGCCTATCTACTGTACAGTATGTATGTTAACAAGAGATATATGTCTGGGTCGTGGCATGTGGAGGTCCTTAGTCTCTGTCTACCCCACTGGGATACAGGCGTGAGTATATGTATGTTAACAAGAGATATATGTCTGGGTCGTGGCATGTGAAGGTCCTTAGTCTCTGTCTACCCACTGGGATACAGGCGTGAGTATATGTATGTTAACAAGAGATATATGTCTGGGTCGTGGCATGTGGAGGTCCTTAGTCTCTGTCTACCCACTGGGATACAGGCGTGAGTATATGTATGTTAACAAGAGATATATGTCTGGGTCGTGGCATGTGGAGGTCCTTAGTCTCTGTCTACCCACTGGGATACAGGCGTGAGTATATGTATGTTAACAAGAGATATATGTCTGGGTCGTGGCATGTGGAGGTCCTTAGTCTCTGTCTACCCACTGGGATACAGGCGTGAGTATATGTATGTTAACAAGAGATATATGTCTGGGTCGTGGCATGTGGAGGTCCTTAGTCTCTCTCTACCCACTGGGATACAGGCGTGAGTATATGTATGTTAACAAGAGATATATGTCTGGGTCGTGGCATGTGGTGGTCCTTAGTCTCTGTCTACCCCACTGCGATACAGGCGTGAGTATATGTATGTTAACAAGAGAGATATGTCAGGATCGTGGCATGTGGAGGTCCTTAGTTTCTGTCTACCCCGCTGGGATACAGGCGTGAGTATATGTATGTTAACAAGAGATATATGTCTGGGTCGTGGCATGTGGAGGTCCTTAGTCTCTGTCTACCCCACTGCGATACAGGCGTGAGTATATGTATGTTAACAAGAGAGATATGTCAGGATCGTGGCATGTGGAGGTCCTTAGTTTCTGTCTACCCCGCTGGGATACAGGCGTGAGTATATTCATAGTTATGATATGGAGTTATGGACTATATCCGGTTTATATCAGATCATTATACAGGACGTTCTATTTTAACTCCTACTTACTAGATGCTACCCATGTCCACTAGTATTATTTTATACCATGTGTATCTTGCGGTTGCAACCACGTTAATGGTTACTGCTCGGCTCCTATGGGTCGTAGCGTGATGTTATATAGCTTAGAATCTTCTTTAAGAATTGGGCTATCAAATGCAATGCAATATTTTTTCAAATCCTAGTGGTATTTCCAGAGAAACAAACAAACAATTCAGTCTCGTATATTGGGAAACTATTTATTTAAATTCTATGTTCACTGGAAAAATGACCGGTCCTTGCATGGGTACATAGGTCCAACACGTAGAGGCCCTTTAGACCATGTAAAACTCAAAGTCACTGGTGGGCCGCAAAACCTAATTTTAATTGAAACAAAATACTGAAAATCTTAACAAAAAGAAGTAGGTACCTATAATTAATCTCCTAATAATACTTATTATACGTATATTTATTAAATTTCAATAAAAATGACACTTGTTTGCTGCGCGTGCGTTTTCAAGTACCTCGCGGGCCTCATAATTATTTTATTATTTTTTTATTTTATTATTTTAAGAAACAAACAGTCACACACAATTAATATTACAATAAGAAAATAATATAATCTGGCTGTTTTAAAAATTGATTCGGGCTGCAGGAAAACGCTCAGTGGGCCGCATGCGCATGTTTGGCATGGCTGCTTTAGAGTGTTTAAGGGTCCTATATTGGGAATTTTTCTGGGATAAACTATTCCCAATTTCTCTGTAAATAATCCACCTGTGTCACTGTAATTTAGCATATAGTTACTTATTGAATATATCTAAGTGAAATAGCTCTTATTTTTTCAATGGGTTTTATTGAATAGGAAATATGGGTAGTTTAACTTTGCCCCTGCTGTCTCTTTCATAATCTATCACAAAACTCAAATTTTTTTTAAAAGCGCTGTTATACCATTACCCTTCAATTATATATGTCGAATTTTTTGGTAGCTTATTGAAAATTTAAAATAATAATAATTTTATTATTTTTGCCAAATTAAAAAATCATAATTTTTTTTTTTTAATTTTCAATAAGCTACAATAAAAAGCGATATATATATAATTGAAGAATAATGGTATATGAGCGCTTTAAAAAAAATTTAGAGTTTTGTGATAGATTATGAAAGAGACAGAAGGGGCAGAATAATCCTTTATTCTACCACCCATATTTCCTATTAAATAAAACCAATTGAAAAAATAACGACTATTTCACTTAGATATATTGAATAAGTAACTATATGCTAAATTACAGTGACACAGGTGGAGTATTTACAGAGAAATTGGGAATAGTAATATCTCCATACAAATTCCCAGTATAGGACCCTTAATCTAAATTGTTATGATGACTATCACCCGTCGGGACCTATCTGTGAAAGCATCAGACAGAATGCGCTCACAGACAGGCCCCATCAGGTGCCTAGACTATTGCAGAGATTAAATTAAATTAAAATTGAGCTATTCTTTTGTCCCATACAAAAAAAATAACAAATTTTAGTTAATATATCCTTAAAGTATAAATAAAATTATCTATACTCAATATGCAAAAAATATGTCAATATCAGCTATACCTAGGTTTCATGAAGCCCTGAACGTCATCAATTTCACGCATATTTTTAACCGACTTTGCGATCAAGTTCTCTTAATATATTTACTAATGTATTTTTTGTTTACATATCAAGTAAGAATAATTTCACATACTTTATGGATCCATTAACTAGAACTTGCTATTTCTAATATTTTTGGTACAATACTTGAATTGCTGAAGTACGTTTTGTGTATTTTATTGTACCGATTTTGTTTGGAAATTTTCTTTCTCTATTTATTTCTATCGCTTGGATATTGGGTGAAAGAGATGCAATATTTTCGAACACGTGCGTTTTTTAGTTTGTTACGCGACCGAGAGAGCTCATCCCATTAATAATATAAACGCGAAAGTTTGTATGAATGTATGTATGTTTGTAACTCAATCACGCCAGAACAGCTGAACGGATCTGGATGAAATTTGGCACAGAGATAGATTATAGTCTGGAATAGCACATAGGCTACTTTTTATCTCGGAAAAATGTATGGTTCCCGTGGAATAGATTTGTTTTTGTTTTTCACGGGATCCACATGATTTTTTGCATAGTGGTAGTTTAGGGGTCAGAGAATCACATATGCTACTTTTTATACCGCGAAAGCGGGCGGGGGAGGGGCAAATTCCAGGCACGGGATTATTTCTATTTGGATCTAAGCTTGTAGTATAAATAAAACATACTGTATATAATGTCAGATGATATCAATGAAGAGACAAGTATATTAGAAGTAATCCGCTTACTTATGAGTTGGTTTAAAATAATAAAATGAAACCGTACCATTACGGCCTTCATATTTTGTGACGTGGCCAGACTCTGGTAACAAAAAAATCTTCACATGTTGCCTTACAGCTCCCGGGAACCGTTACTGGCCCCAGGGTATCCAGCTGAAGACAAAGTCTTCCTCAATTAGCTGAAGATTTTTTGAGGTTATACCTAACGAGTGGCCAGCTCTGTTGAGGTATGTAGATGGAAAAGCCTCTTTGTACGGTTTGTCGGATAATGTATAGGTACCGGGACGGTTCTTGAGCGGTGGTCATTAGATGCGCAAAACACAATTTTTGGGTCTGCTTGACGGTATGAGGTATTAATTTTAATTTTACCAGCAGTAAAAAGCAATCCTAATAACAAACACCAATAAATCAATTATAATAAATATTCAAGTCATATTGCACTCGAATTACATATGCGCAAACATTCTCCCACTTTTTCGTCGAGCACTCAAGAACCGTCCCGGTACCTATAAGGGGTAGGGGTAGGGGTAGGGGCAGGGGTAGTGTAGGCAAGCCATTATCTATGAGTGCTGTAGGGTATATTACGTAGATTAATGTTGCTTATTACCAAGGTGAGATGTATGATGTTACACATCATATGCGACTACTGTAAGGCTCGCTCGTTTTTTTTTATCACGGGAAGATGAGGAAATTAAAATATTTTTGCAAAACTCTAATTTTTTTATTTTTTTTTAATCTAAGTCTACATTAGACAAATCCTCAGTTATTTTCTTTATTTCTTCGTGTGATCTTTGACCTTCTTTTGAGTTTTTGACAAAATTTGAAATTTCATCTTTCTCCCCCGTTTCATTGCCGTTAAATAACTTCTTCAATTGGTTCAGCGCTTTTGGTGGAATGTTTGGTGAAGGTTGGTGAATTTCGTAGTGTCCTTTCTGATTTTTCACCAATTCTACTACAGAATCTTCTAAGTTAGGCACTTCGCCTGGTTTTGGCTGTTTACTATCGGTTTTCGTTCGTACATAAGGTGATTTCATGTTCTGTGCCCAGCCTGATAAATATTGTCCCGCGTCTGATTGGAGAAACTACAAAAAAAGATTTTTATTACATTTGTTATTCCAAATTCTTTTCTTATGCTTCCCCATCCTAACTTCAAAGTACAAGAGAGGAAGTCCGACACCAAGTAATGAGATTAGGCAAATAGAAGAATTTAATTGAGTAGACTAGTTTTCCGCCTATGAAAAAAACCTACAACCCGATTGCAGCGCCACCTACCGGGTCCAATTGTGAATCTAAAACACAAAAAAAACATGAAACTCGGTCGAACCATTTTCAAGTTTTTGTGAGACTAAAGTAGGCCACACATTGGTCCGGCATCGCACTGAAAATTTCCCATTCCGGCCGCCGAATGATCTAGGCGGACCGTTCGTGAACGAGTTTGTGGTCTATTTCGGTGGACCGTGCGACGCGCCGGGGATTGGACGAATGAGTGCCTACCTCGTGGTCTACCCATTATCACCCACCAGTGCTCCTGTAATATAATATGTTGGGTTCGTGGTCCCACGCTATAGTTCGTGGTCACATCGCTCCTCGCTAACCTATTTTTAACTTATATATAAGTTTTTAGAGACGAGATAATAGTGGGACTAAGAACCCTATGTGTTAAGGTATTGTCCCAATAATAGGTCAAATTAGTGGGACCATATTTTTATTTACGGAAACTGGTAAAATGTTGTGTTTTGAGGTAAATTTTACGTTAATTCTGTAAAAGTTTCTTAAATGTTAGGAGTACATATATGATTAAAGATTTTTTCAAATATATAATTGGCATGCAATAAACTGAAAACAATGAAATCAGTAACATGATGCAGTAAATATATTCAATATTTTATGTTCTTGATAAAATACTTGGAATCTTTTTCAATAATTTCGTAAGTATTTCTTTTCTCTAATTTACGTAACGCTTAATGTATATGTAATAAGGTTTAAATTACTTTGATAATTTTGTCAGCTGTGTCTGTGAACTGTTGTACTTTTAGTAGTTTAGTATGAAAAAGCGTTCTTGCGTATAAAGCGCTGTGATGATACGACCTTATTTTACTGGCAGTTTATAAGCTGGCCATCATAAATAACAGGATTTCAGTTTATTTTAATATTAGAACAAGGTATTGTTCATTTTTATTCAATAGAATATTTCATTATTTTGAACCCAATTTGAATGTTGCTCATTCATTCAGGCTGGCGCAACTTAGAACAAACAATTAGGGATAGGAAAAATGAGCCAATACTAATGGCGTCGTATCGCCATCTCTTTCACGCCATATACAGATGACAGAGATAGCAAATATTTCTATACCAATCCACAGTACGATGTTGTTAGGTTGGCAGTACCTTTCAGCCCTAAGTTTTTTTCATTTCAATGTATGGCAGTCCCGACTCTTATTAAAGAACATAGTGATTGCTACTTACTCTATGAGCATAGCTATACAGCGAGGAAATGCAGCCAGCGTTTTTGCCAATAAGCCACGCGGACCAAATATTTTTGATTATTAATATTATTTTAGATTAAAAACTGTATATTTAAAAAAAATGTAAAATTTATTAATTTTTTTTTTACCAACTACGTCAACTACTAAATTGTAACTATGTATTGAATCTGTATTTTATAACAAACATCTACGGCTATAGAAGGAGCGCAAATATTATTGTAAGTATTTTAATCATATTTTATATTGTGTTCTTTCATAGCTCAACGCCCTACAGTGCGCTCCTTCAGCTCCTTTCTTCAGTTCCTTCGCTCCTTGGTCATCCTTTCTTACTACCTACTTGGAATTCACAATAAATGACTGGTGAAAGTTGACTATCGAGTTTTCCTGCTATTCCTGCCTACCTACCCAAGACACCGAAGCCTGTGTACCCATCTAACCGCACTGGTTACCCACGACACCACAGCGCCTACTAAATATATCACTGTCATTAAACTTTGCTAATGTTTTTTTCTCAGGCGTTACGGGATCCTAACTATATTATCTCAACAAATCGACATGATTTTTGCAAAGAGATAGTTGGAAGGCCTACTTCTGTGCAAAAAATCCCGTCAATACACTTTTGCTTTTAAAATATTAATTAGGATTATTATATACCTTTTCTCTATTTTGGTTGATTTTATCTGGTGGCGCCACTTGTCTTTTAGTATTTGTTGCGAATGGTTGACCTGGAAATTAAAAAAAAAATTGAGATATTTCTCTAGCCACCCTCTTATTTGTGTGTATGCGTGATGTTCTATCACTTATAAATCATTCTCAATAAACACGCAAAAATATCACTGAGATCGGTATTGTGATTAAGGAGATACATGGACATGAAAGATGATGTCGTGACTAAAATGAATGAAATAATATGAATAATAAATAATAATATAAATTGACTTAAGATGTTTATATGGCTGAAGTGAAAGGAAATACTGACAGAGTACGACCTAGGTGTACTTTTTTGTACATATAAAATTTTTATTGTTAGATATAAATATTAAAAGTACACACAATTGCCGAGCATATATGAAAGGTATGATGAATATAAAAGAAGGGAAGTATGTCAGGATCGTAACAATTGCCATTCGATTGTCTCTGCCTACCCCTCTAGGTATAAAATGCCCTAAAAGTACTTACTTATTGGATTAGTATTTGTTTGCGGTCCCAACTCAAACAAAACTTGGAAGTCCGCATGGTTACCGAAGGCAAAACCAAAGCCAACTCTGGAGTCCGTTCCTGAAATTAAAAAGAAAAAAGTCAGTGGGAATTAATTCGATTGTCATGGCGACCAAGTTACGCATCTGTACGTGACATGATGGGGAATACAGTTTAATCCCGCCAGCGCTGTGATAGTTGTAATTAATAAGACATATCACAATCGGCGGGATAATATTTAGATACCGATTAATCGCATATTGAAACTATACCTATAGGCTATAATACTATTGACAATGGCAAATCATCGATTGACATTGGTGAAGCCACAATAGAAGAAGAACATTATAAGTTTGTAAGTTTGAATGTAAACTACTGTACCGATTCTAAAAATTCTTTCACGAATAGAAAGCTACGGTGTTCCTGAGTAGATAATATAGGCAGTGGCGGCGCTAGGCCTCGCGCCTGTAGGGGCGTCGCAAAAATGTTTAACAATATTATTAAAAGTTTAGTTATCGTAGAGGTATATATGTCCGTACGCGTGAGAAGTATTTATCCCAGAGTTCTTTATGTTTATTCATGGTTTACAAAAATCGCACTGTTGCTTTCTTTCACAGACAACAAAGTAATCCTTCGTGGTAAAATAGTCATTGACGATTTTGACTTGGGAGTCATAAGAATAAAAGTTCAGGAATTTTCTGCTATAAAAAAGGACGATTCGCAAACTTTGCCTATTTTAAGAGTAGAAATAGATTTTCAAGGGTGTAGAGAGATCCTTCGCAAAGCTCTGCACAAAATTGGCTTTCGATTAAAAAAACAAAAACCTTTTTTTCACACCCGACTGGGAAATGAAAGAGGACTCGCAAAGCTGATGTCGCCGACGTCTACATTTGGTCTAGCGCCGCCACTGAATATAGGCTATATATATTTCATTTTGTTCGAAAATATCTACGGGCGATGCCGGGGGCGAAAAAAAATGTAATGTTTCTTTTAAAATTAGACTAATTTATTTATATTGCAAAATCAGCCAACTACTGGAGATCAGTTGAACTATGACAACAATATTTACACCACTAACGGTGCCAAGTAAAAAGAGGGGTGTTATAAGTAGGTATTGATGTGTGTCTGTCTGTGACATCGTAGCTCCTAAACGGATGAACCGATTTTGATTTAGTTTATTTTGTTTGAAAGGTGACTTGACCGAGAGTGTTCTCAGCTATGATTCAAGAAAATCTCTTCTTCAGTTTGAAGATCATTAGCTTTTTTCTAGTCGCTGAAGGGATGCGACTGGTCTGATCGATTCGAAATTTAGTATCCTGTGACTTCAATGATATTACAACGTCATGGTAACCTTGACCTGATGCTGCAGCATCATCAGGAAGCAGCCAAACAACTACTGCAAGTCTCATCAAAATGTATTTTGGACAAAAATTTGCATACCTTTTTTTATTGGTGGTATATTTGAATACGCTACGGACAGTAGAGATGGCAATTCTTCTGGTATTATCACAGAACTGAAACCTGAAATACATAGTTTGATTTTAAATTATTAATTACAATATGAAAAACTTTAAAAATAAATCTAAAATATGAACCAGGTCCGCGTGAAATAGTGGCAAGAATACTGGCTGCATTTCCCCGCTGAAACGCGATGGTGATTCGTTGAGCGAGGTGGGAGCCAGCCCTCTTGTTAGGTACCAGAAGAGATGATCAGTCGTGGTGATATACCTTTTTTCTTATTTTTTTTAAATGTATTTTGAATGGAAGATGAATGGAAGTAAAATATTCACCAAAAAAAAATTTAATTAATAAAAATAATTTTTTTTTGTTTTTTTTTTTAATTTGAAATTGAGCACAGTGATAGGGGGTAAAATATAAATGTAAGTAGTATTTTTATTCTATAATTTCAGGGGGTAAATCCATATAAATATAATATACATTGTATACATTGTTCACGAAAAGCTAGCAATAATTAAATATTTCATTTTGCCGTTGAATTTGAAGACGGTTGGTGCCAAATTAGGCTACAAAATTAAAATAGATTCTATAGAAAATCTGTTCAATGTTATGTTTGTAATTAATTGTCTAGATTAGTGAAATTTAGAGCTAGGTAATTTCTAATTTGCCACTCTTCAAATTCGACGGCGAAACGAAATAATTATTGAATTATTTCGGTATAGTTTTTTTTTAGTGTTAATAACATCATAATATAATATCATTACATTCTGTTTATAAATGACGGAGTTCTGAGGTAACAAACATTAAAAAAAATACAACCGAATTGAGAAACCACTCCTTTTTTTAAAGTCGGTTGAAAAAAAAATTACCTATGTCACTTATAGCCTTCCAACTATCGCTGTTGTACTTAGGTACCTATATATATTTAAAAAAAAACAAGGGCGGCATTTTCAGGGAGGCGGCAAAAACAGATAGGTATCGAAACGAAAACAAAATATTCTCATAATTTTGTGTCTTACATAATTTTTATGATGTACTAATAACGACATGTATTGGTCAGTTTAGAAAAATAAGCTTAATTTTTTACGATATAACACATTACTTAACCTGTGTTAACGCTTTCAATAGAATAACTAGCATACAGCACAATATGTAATCCAAGTAAAATTGCGAAGTAATCTTGCTAAACCATTGACTAAGCCATCGAGGTCTATTGGTCAAAAGGTCAACAAAATATTACCTAACAACTGTTTGCGCGCGACTTCGTTTGCTTGTCCTACTACTCCTACTACCTACTAACTCTACTAAAACTAGTAAAAAAGGAAATAAACTATCTATCTATCTATCATTACACATTTCATCCCAAGAGGGGTAGGCAGAGACAATCGAATGCCATAATTAGCTACGATCCTGACATACCCCTTTCGCTTCTTTTATATTCATCATACCTTTCATACATACTCGGCGATTGTGTGTACTTTTAATATTGCCTTTGATCAATATATTTTTTATATGTTCAATAAAAGTACACCTAGGTCGTCCATTGCCAGCATTTCCTTTCACTTCTGCTATATAAATCTTTTTAGTCAATCCTTTATCCTTCATTCTTTCAACGTGTCCAAACCAGCCAGCGTAAACTACTTTTCTTCATTTTAGTCACAACATCATCTTTCACTCCGTAAAGACCGCACTTCCAAAGTCCTTTTCGTGTTTTTCTTTTTGTCCTGACCAAACGTTGGCTTGCCTGCATTACCCCTACCCTTACCCCAACCCCTACCCCCTACCCCCTGCCCCTACCCCCTACCGCTACCACTACCACAAACACAAATAGATAGAACATTCGTGTTAGATTTCTATCGGGCACCATTATGGTCGTAGCTGGGAATCGAATGACGTTGTTTACTTAATAAAACGGTTCACACTTTCTAAAATCACAAAGAAACCGGTTCGTGTTCATATGCAATACTGAACTTAATTAGGTAATGATTATTCGTTTACTAACAATTTTAAAACAAATGTTACATCATACGAATATCTACATAAATACGCTTATAACTACTTATCTATTAGAGATAGATAAATGCTACCGCGGACTTTTTTGTAGATCATTTTATTCTACATAATTCTTTCCTACATCATTTTGTTATATCTCTGACAGATTAGACAGCAAACGCCATAATAACTCGTTGTTGCTAACTTTTACCCCGATTTCATCACTTATACTGTTAATGTCCAGCTCCTAAACATGATAGGTCTATGTTTAATACTTGTAAACCTTCTTATTGAATCAACCTATCTAATAGTGAAACGCTGTTTTTGCGTAGGACTTTGTTTTATAATATGTAGTGATATATATTTTGGTTTGACTCCAAGTTACGGTCCAGGGGGGAGCAGCTGCCCCTACCGCCCCCTGCTTAAAATAAGCTATAGCTTAAAAATAAAATATATTTTGCTGTATTTCAGATAAGTTATTATGTTTTGTTTGATAGATTTCCTCGTGCTACGGAGAGCACGTAAATATAACAGATATTGATTCTGTGACACATAGAAGTGACACATCTAGGTCCATTATGTGCAGCAAAAGTTTTGCCACCTTTTTATCATTTTTTCTTTCTTCGCGGGTTGCCTTACAGCTCCCGAAACCGTGTTACGGTTCCAGGGTACCCAGCGGAAGACCAAGTCTCACTCGTTTAGCCGATGGTATTTGTGAGGCTATACCTAACGAGTGGCTAGTTCTGTTGAGGTATATTAAGATGGAAAAGCCTCTAAGTGTGGTTTGTCGGATTAAAAAACCCATTGGTACATGGCCGGGATTCGGAATCGAACTCGGAGTCTGCCTAGTTAATACCAGACGTCTTAACCACTCGGCCACCGACGCACCCTTCTGTTTGCTTGCCACCTATTCTGTTCAATATAACTGGCGTCAAGTGGACACTGTTACCCAGGCCTGGATATACACTAGGGGCCACAGGGGCCAGTGCCCAGGGCGGCAAATTTCAAGGGGGCGGCAAAATTCTGAGAGAGAGAAAATTTTTTTTTCGCGTTATCGAAACTGCTTTAAAAAGTGTGATTGTGTTGAAAATATTTGTACAATTAACGTTTATTTATCCCATTTATAATATAAAAAGAATAAATGTTTGTATTTTATTTATTTAAATTTTTTTATGTAGGATTTAAGTAACTTTTCACAGTGCCCCAGGGCGGCACTAAGGGTAAATCCGGCCCTTCTATTACTTACTGGTGTCTCTGGCCACACTGTGAAGGTAGATTTTATGATTTATGTTTTCATGAGTTGATCGTCTATTAAATACTAAGAATAAAATTAGAGAATGGTGCAGTCCTTATTAAGTCCTGCTTTAGGAGATTGTGGTGGTAACCATAGATTTAATCTTATTATATAATATAAGTCTTGTAGTGAACGTGTCATGGCCACTGGCCACTGGACATACGTGATTCAAAGACCTTCAAACAACTAAGTACTACTAAATTATTGTTAATTGAGATTATTAAATTGTTTGGGAAATCGGGTCAGTAATTTTAAAGATGTATGAATTTGGATGGAGTAAAATCCTGACTTCTCAATTTTCTTGATCCATTTGTAGTTCAAAGGGCTCTTCTTTTGAATATATCTATCTATCTATCATCACGCCTTTCATCCCAAGAGGGGTACTCAGAGACAATCGAATGCGATTTGCTACCATCCTGACATATCTCTTTCGCTTCTTTTATATTCATCATACTTTTCAGATATGCTCGGCGATTGTGTGGACTTTTTTATATTTCGATCAACATTTTTTATATGTTCACTAAAAGTACACCTAGGTCGTCCTCTGCCAGCATTCCCTTTTAATCTTTCATCATTCATAATAGATATAAAAATACACAATAGCCCTGTCCCATCTCAGGGAAACAGTAATCAAAGCGGGAGCTGCGGCGGAAATCGCAGAGTCTAACAAATAGCGCAAATATAGTTCAATTATTGAAAATGTGTGCCGTTTGGTGTAGAAACTCTAGGTCCGTGGGGTTCAAATACCAAAAATGATTCATGATTCATCAAACTGATCATCTTCTCTGGTGACAAGAGGTATGGCCCTTCCTCGCTCAACGAATCATCATCGCATATCAGCGGAGACCTGGTTTATTTAGTTAGGTATTTTTAATGTTTAGATTTGATGAAAACATTGTTAAAAAATACCCATTTATATACAAAAATAAATTTATGCTTACCATAACTGAAACAAAGTAAAACTGAAATATATTGCAAGAATCCCATTGTGTAAATAATAAATTAAATCTTAGTTCAATAACACTGTCATGATATCACAAAATATGGCAAATTTTATTTTGGTACAAAAAATATTTTGAACCGAACCTTAATTAAAAAAATAACACTTCTATCACTATGAAGTTTTGCCGCCAAACTGAATGTATGAAACCTCTTTGGTAATGTTTTTGTATTTTTTAAATGTATTAAATGGGAATAAGACATTGGATTTTAAACCTTATGGCATGTATAATAAATCTCAAATTAAATTAACTAGATTACACTAATGACATTCTAGAATTCAAATTCAGAACCTTCCTTCCAATACTATTTTAAATAAAGAAAAAAGTTTTAAAATTACTTTAAGCTCTAACGCATAGAAATAAGGTTTAATTTCAATAAAATAAACTCTCATATATTTCAAGAACCAGTCCATTCACTAGTACAAACATTATAAAATAATTTCATATACAAAAGAAAATTGTTATTCAAACTTCAACTTTGCCGTAGCTTAATAAAGTCTAAATTCGTAACGCAATTTATACACTTACGACTTTTAATTACATGTAGGTAAGTTTCCACTTTCATATTTTGTGAAACCGACAGTACTCTCAAGAAGTAAACTTCCGCCACAGGTTTTGCTTGGACTATTAAATAATAATAAATTTAAACACACGCCTGTATCCCAGTGGGATAGACAGAGACTAAGGACCTCCACATGCCACGATCCTGACATACCTATCTCTCTTGTGAACATACATAAATACTCACGCCTGTATCCCAGTGGGGTAGACAGAGACTAAGAACCTCCACATGCCACGATCCTGACATATCTCTCTTGTTAACATACATATACTCACGCCTGTATCCCAGTGGGGTAGACAGAGACTAAGGACCTCCACATGCCACGATCCTGACATATCTCTCTTGTTAACATACATATACTCACGCCTGTATCCCAGTGGGATAGACAGAGACTAAGGACCTCCACATGCCACGATCCTGACATATCTCTCTTGTTAACATACATATACTCACGCCTGTATCCCAGTGGGGTAGACAGAGACTAAGGACCTCCACATGCCACGATCCTGACATATCTCTCTTGTTAACATACATATACTCACGCCTGTATCCCAGTGGGGTAGACAGAGACTAAGGACCTCCACATGCCACGACCCAGACATATCTCTCTTGTTAACATACATATACTCACGCCTGTATCCCAGTGGGGTAGACAGAGACTAAGGACCTCCACATGCCACGATCCTGACATATCTCTCTTGTTAACATACATATACTCACGCCTGTATCCCAGTGGGATAGACAGAGACTAAGGACCTCCACATGCCACGATCCTGACATATCCCTCTTGTTAACATACATATACTCACGCCTGTATCTCAGTGGGGTAGACAGAGACTAAGGACCTCCACATGCCACGATCCTGACATATCTCTCTTGTTAACATACATATACTCACGCCTGTATCCCAGTGGGGTAGACAGAGACTAAGGACCTCCACATGCCACGATCCTGACATATCCCTCTTGTTAACATACATATACTCACGCCTGTATCCCAGTGGGGTAGACAGAGACTAAGGACCTCCACATGCCACGATCCTGACATATCCCTCTTGTTAACATACATATACTCACGCCTGTATCTCAGTGGGGTAGACAGAGACTAAGGACCTCCACATGCCACGATCCTGACATATCTCTCTTGTTAACATACATATACTCACGCCTGTATCCCAGTGGGGTAGACAGAGACTAAGGACCTCCACATGCCACGATCCTGACATATCTCTCTTGTTAACATACATATACTCACGCCTGTATCCCAGTGGGGTAGACAGAGACTAAGGACCTCCACATGCCACGATCCTGACATATCTCTCTTGTTAACATACATATACTCACGCCTGTATCCCAGTGGGGTAGACAGAGACTAAGGACCTCCACATGCCACGATCCTGACATATCTCTCTTGTTAACATACATATACTCACGCCTGTATCCCAGTGGGGTAGACAGAGACTAAGGACCTCCACATGCCACGATCCTGACATATCTCTCATGTTAACATACATATACTCACGCCTGTATCCCAGTGGGGTAGACAGAGACTAAGGACCTCCACATGCCACGATCCTGACATATCTGTCTATGCTGCTTAACAGCTGTCAACGATTTTACAGTCACTAAAACAACGCTGTGAACCATCATGGTTCCAATCTGACTATCTAAAGGTACTATTATCTAACGCCGTGGGATAAATCCTAGATATAAAACAATAGCTTAAGTTTTTTTTAAATAGTCAAATAGTGATATATTGCATTCCTATACAACCTTTCGCGAAATTAACCTGTGTGGTTAAAATTAAAAAAATAATAATAAATAATAATTTGCTGTGTAATTTTAAAGTGAAAAATGAAAATAAAAATTGTTTTAATTTTCATAATTATTTTTAACTGTAAGTATTGTTATGTTTTTGAAAAACAACAAATATATGTCTGGATCGTGGCATGTGGAGGTCCTTAGTCTCTGTCTACCCCGCTGGGATACAGGCGTGAGATATGTATGTTAACAAGAGAGATATGTCTGGGTCGTGGCATGTGGAGGTCCTTAGTCTCTGTCTACCCCGCTGGGATACAGGCGTGAGATATGTATGTTAACAAGAGAGATATGTCTGGGTCGTGGCATGTGGAGGTCCTTAGTCTCTGTCTACCCCGCTGGGATACAGGCGTGAGATATGTATGTTAACAAGAGAGATATGTCTGGGTCGTGGCATGTGGAGGTCCTTAGTCTCTGTCTACCCCGCTGGGATACAGGCGTGAGATATGTATGTTAACAAGAGAGATATGTCTGGGTCGTGGCATGTGGAGGTCCTTAGTCTCTGTCTACCCCGCTGGGATACAGGCGTGAGATATGTATGTTAACAAGAGAGATATGTCAGGGTCGTGGCATGTGGAGGTCCTTAGTCTCTGTCTACCCCACTGAGATACAGGCGTGAGTATATGTATGTTAACAAGAGAGATATGTCTGGGTCGTGGCATGTGGAGGTCCTTAGTATCTGTCTACCCCGCTGGGATACAGGCGTGAGATATGTATGTTAACAAGAGAGATATGTCTGGGTCGTGGCATGTGGAGGTCCTTAGTCTCTGTCTACCCCGCTGGGATACAGGCGTGAGATATGTATGTTAACAAGAGAGATATGTCTGGGTCGTGGCATGTGGAGGTCCTTAGTCTCTGTCTACCCCGCTGGGATACAGGCGTGAGATATGTATGTTAACAAGAGAGATATGTCTGGGTCGTGGCATGTGGAGGTCCTTAGTCTCTGTCTACCCCGCTGGGATACAGGCGTGAGATATGTATGTTAACAAGAGAGATATGTCTGGGTCGTGGCATGTGGAGGTCCTTAGTCTCTGTCTACCCCGCTGGGATACAGGCGTGAGATATGTATGTTAACAAGAGAGATATGTCTGGGTCGTGGCATGTGGAGGTCCTTAGTCTCTGTCTACCCCACTGAGATACAGGCGTGAGTATATGTATGTTAACAAGAGAGATATGTCTGGGTCGTGGCATGTGGAGGTCCTTAGTATCTGTCTACCCCACTGGGATACAGGCGTGAGTATATGTATGCATTATTAATTTTTTTTATAATATTTTCTTCCAGGGTTTACGACATACGCATTCCTATTTGTTGTACCAGAAGATGTTCCTACTGGATTAGTTGGTATATATGGATTTGCTCCAAGAATTGTCAAAGGTAAGCAAATCTATGATAGCAGAAAAGGACGTCCAAGACGTTTTAAAATTAAATAGGTCCTCAAAATATCGATTAGTTGCTCCGTTTTGACGTGTAAGAAAGACAAACAAACGCTTTCTCGTAAATTTATAATATTTGTTTATTTTCTAGGAACAGATTCGAGAGTTGGTTTCGGTTTTAGACTAGGTAACCATGCTGACTTTCAAGTTTTATATGAATTTGGACCTCAAGGACGCACCAGACCACTGAGTGAGTTACAACGCCTTATTCTTCTTTGTCCGTCTACTGTTAGAAAAAAAAGTGATACAAAAATGACTTGATTCTATCTTTATTCAAAACGGTCAAAATGTCAAGAAACTGTATAGGAATGGCTGTTACGGTTTATAATAAACTGCCAAAGAATATTGAGGGAGTAACATTTAAACGAGTTTTGCGTGAATGGCTGGTGGGACATTGTTTCTACACTGTGAATAATACTCGAAAAAAAATGTAGAATCCGTCTAGTTATTCAAGTTTAATATTCAACACACAACAACACACACCTTCAGGGCCCCTATACCTTGCGGTGTGACCAGAGACATCAGTAACAGTGTCCACTTGTCGCCAGTTGTCCATATTGATCATAACAAGACGTAGGTAAATATCTGTTACTAACGGGCCCGGCAGACGTTGTCCTGCCCAAACGTTGGCTTGCCTGCTATTAACTTTCTTTCGTCCATGAAAAACAACTACCACTACCACTACTATTACCCCTACCCTTACTCATTGGAGTAGGGGTAGGGGTAATACAGGGGGTGGTTAAGAAGAAAAAAAAAGTCGGAAAAACATTTTGTATGGGAAATGTTACTTAATCTCGCTAAAAGTAGCGGTAGTGGTAGGGATTTCCCATACAAAATGTTTTTCCGACTTTTTTTTTCTTCTTAACCACCCCCTGTATTATAACGAACAAAACATTATTTTTTATGATTTTCTTACTTTTCCATTGCGCGAGGAAACATCATGACCTATTTGCTCTTTAGTAATAATGGTGCCTTTTTCAACATGTTTGAACGCAATAGAATGCGAATCTTGTATTCTTACTCTCATTATTTTCATAGACATGTATAACAAATGCTGAGGGGTAACTCCTCGTCTGTCAGATCGTCTAAGTTCACTTGTTGCCATCATAAAAGGTGTGACAGTAAGGTCATCTCGAAAAGTTCTAAATTGGCCCATGTATATTTGGGAAAAGATAATTCTTCTGCATGTTCATCGAATAATAGACTAATGGGAACATTATCTTCTCCAGGAGCAATTCTTAAGTACATTTCGTCGTTACACATAAATGTTTGTTGCTGTGCTATTAAGCTTTCGTCTATTGATATTCGTTCTGAAATGTCATTGTCACCATCTTCATCGTAGATGATTTCATTTTGTACATCATCTTGGCCGTTTAAATAGCTACGAGTCAACCGTAAAGAGGTGTATCTTTCAAGTATCGCAACCACGCTTTTATTTTTCTTTTGTTGATAATACCATAAACGCAGCTGGATTTGAGTATTTTTCTTCTCTTTATGTGGACCGTAATGCTATGATCGTCATCTATATTTCTTGGCAATGTACGTACCATTGTATTTACTTCTATTGGAACATTTATCACCTGCCCATAGATTCCAACTTCTCAGCTAGCAAAATAATGATAAAAGAAAATTTATTAACACTAAATAGTGTTATAAAAGTCATTTAAAAACAACACGGTGACTGCTTTTCTAAGCGTTGCTCCATATTGGTGTTCATAACAGTATCTAGCTGTTTTAGCTTTAACAGCCAAATCGTGATAATAAATGATGACATAAACGTTTACTCGACCGCTTGCACATATAACAAAAATATAAAAAGGTTCTCATAACAGCGATTTAGAGCAAACATGTTGTACAACAGGTTTAAATGGTACATTTGTACTTTCAATATTGTAGTTTCAAAGTTGCTTAATTATCGCTGGTGATATATCTGGCACGCATGGATCTAATCTGTGATATAAAAGAACACTCCGTAACTAATAAGCATCAAATATCGTATAACTATAAACGTGATAATGGATCTACAATAACACTAAGAAGTTGTAAATATGCTTCTGCAAGACCCTTATATCACCACGCAGTTACATATACATATTTTTTGCTACGATATAACGCTAAAAAGGCGTATAATAGCTGAAATAACTCTTTTGGGGAAAGTTTATGCTCGCTGATTTCGCGAGGAACCCTAAACTTTGGTCATGGCGGGTCTCGTGGCGGCCATAGCTGGTCAGTGATGATATATCAGTAACCGAAACACTTATTGGATATATTGTGGTGACTTCAAAATAACTCAATATTTTAAATTATTTTTAATTAATCAAATAATATAAATTCGAGGGGGGCATGAAATAAATACCTATAATGTGATATTAATTCACCAATAAAGTTGTGAGCGCAAGAGAAATTCACCGCACATAATAATATACCTTCAGCGAAATGAAAAATAATTACTTTCCAATATTTTGTACTTATTTTCTTTGTTTTTATTAATGTTTCGTCTGAAATTAATATTAATTTAAAGAACGCACGCTTAGTCAAGCACGTACGCGATTCGAAGTTATGTTATGTAATACAAGAGAATCGCAATCACCAAAATAACAACAAATAGCTGAATATAAGCGTCGCGGTAGCTTTTATATCATCATTTATTGATATTCTGATCAAGATTATCACGGATATGTAACAAAATAGTAATAACCGGTGCTAAAATACACACAATATATCATCGAACAGCTGTAAAACTGGGGCCACTTTGCAATGATAGAAACGTTTCTATCATGGATATATGACTGCTCATATCACTAATATACAACTGCCTCATTCTTTTATTTGCTAGCTGGGTTGACCATGAATATGTCGAATTCTGCGAATTTGCATGAACGGAATTCTCGGATACGCAAGTCTTTCTGTTACTATGTTAGATGACCGACTGATCTGGAATGATTAAAACCAATCAATTTGACAGTTGAATTTTTGTCATCAATCCGTTCTGATATCAAAAAAGTCGTTCCATAGAAAATGTATGAGAAATGTTTTTTCTTTATAATTTTTTTTCGTGCATTTTTTGAATGTTTAATAGTTATTCTGCTATTCGGGACGGAGACAAATACAACATATCAAAAGCCATGAAAATCGGTCCAGCCGTTCAATTTAAGTGTTCAAACAACTTGGCATTAACCTCGCCCTCCGAAGCACGAGGAGTCGATTAAAGCACATATTCTTAAAGAAAATTGGTGCTTAGCATTTTCTTTGGAACGAGTGGGAATTGGGAATCGAACCAAGGACCTTTCAAGACACAATTTTTTTTTATTTTTAATAATAAATAAGTACAAGGTACTTTTATTTCAGGGACTAGATCTGTACCTTATAGACAGCGGGCAGTACGCCGTGGACCTATCATACAGTTTCTAGTGAACGCTGGATTCTTGAGAATTTCTTCTGGAGACCTGGATTATGAAGACCAACCTCGTTGAAATAAATTAATAAATATTATCACGAAAAAAAATTTAGTTTTTCTTTCGTCCTTCACCCAGGCTACCCAGCGGAAGACCAAGTCTCCCTCTTTTAGCCGATGGTATTTGTGAGGCTATACCTAACGAGTGGCCAGTTCTGTTGAGGTATATTTTGATAGAAAAGTCTCTAAGTGTGGTTTGTCGGATTATGTACATAAGTTTTTAATTACAAAAAAACCCATTGGTACATGGCCGGGATCAAACTATGGTCTACTTGATATTCTACTAAAATAAGTGAACATATACAATTACAAATGGCATTCATAATTTAGTCGAATAATTAAAACAACACAAAATAATTGTTAATTTATTTTATTATAAATTAGAAATTGCTAGGGTATGTAATTTAAACGAAAAAATATGACACAAACTTTTTTAAACATAAGTGGCCAAAATCTTAGTTGTTTTTTATTTCATAGATACAAATAAAAATAATAATAAGACTTAAAAAGATAAATTATCAAATTGCAACCTCCTTTAAACATAAAAGAATAATAATATAATATTAAAAACATAATTGTTATATAATAATTAACAAAAAAAACTCTCACGTCTTTTTAAAAATGGCATAAAAATTTTGAACATTTCTTAGTTGAAAGATTAATTTTTACAATTTTAAGGCTGCCATTAGGGAGTTGCGACTTGCATAGGATAGGTAGGTACATTAAAAGAAAAATTTTAAATTAAGAATTCATTAAGAGTTGAAGTTTAAAGTTTTTATATCACTTTCCCCCCCCCCCCCCTTTCCTTAACGTGTGACGTGACGGGATTCGTCTGGATTCGACAAAATACTTTCCCGACAAACAGTTTCTTGTAAAGTTATTAACAAAAACACATAAAACAGAAATTTAAAATATCCGCGCGGTTTAAAAACCACTTCACTCATTCCGGAATGCGCTCGGAAAAGTTAAGTTTTATTTTAATTTTAATAATAAAAAGTATGTAACATTTTTAGTTGCAATATTTATTTGACCCGACAACAATCCCAAAATCGCAACGTAATGTAATTTTGCAGAGATGTTTTAGTGTTCCCATCTGGCAATGAAAGGCGTGATTATAGATAAAAGGAAGATATTATAGATATGAAGGAATAGAATGATGAAGGATGAGTATGTATAAAAAAAGACAATTATTTTTATATATAAAATGGCAGCCCTAACTGTCATTTGTAATTTTTTTTTCTCTTGTACCATCAAGTCTCATTTCTTGATAAAAGGTAGCTAGAGGTACAAAATTAAATTCAAATTTATATTATTAGGGGTTCTTCAATATGTATGCAGCAAAAATCCATACTAATAAATGCGAAAGTAACTCTGTCTGTTACGCTTTCACGGCTAAACCACTGAACCGATTTTGATTAAACTTGATACGGAGATAGCTTGAACAAACCCTAGGGAATACTTTTTTAAATCCTCATCTCTAAAGGGGGATAAACTTAATATGGACCCCACGGGCGAAACCAGGGCGAACAACTAGTCTACAATATATATGAAATTAAGCAAACCGCTTCCGGCTTCTTATCTTATCTATTAGAGATAGATATGCTACCTCTGACTTTTTTGTAGAAATTTTTTTCTACACAATTCTTTCCTACATCATTTTGTTATATCTCTGACGGAACAGACAGCATACGCCATTAAAACGCGCTGGAGCTAATATATTTCTCGACTTCTCTAATATTGTTAATGCTCAGCTCCTAAACATGATAGGTCCACGTTTAATACTCATAAACCTTCCTCGTGAATTAACCTATCCAATCGTGAAAACCGCAACAAAATCCGTTCAGCAGTTTTTGCGTGAAAAGGGGACAGACAGACAGACCGATATTTTTTGGAAGATAAAAATGTGTATTTATGGATGGCAACAAATAAAAAAAATCCATTTTTCTAATAATTACACATGACAGCTCCTTAACATCTTTCAAAACACCAAGCTCATTCGTTCTTACTTAAATTACACTTATTATTAATATAATTATTTTTAAAAAATAATGAATAAAAATTGTGACAGAGAAAAGACCTAATTAAAAAACACTTACTTAATAACCGCTACTTAATGGACGATCAGTTATTTACAAACGACTGTATATCGAAATAGACTTTTTACACTTACGTTTTACGCGTAAAATTACCGTTTACGCGTAAATTAGACCGTAATATCATTGGTGATTGTGCTGTTTTACCGCGTAAAGGAGTTGTTCCAATGTTTCAAGGGGCCAGAAAAAAGGTTTAATATACTTTCATCAATAATAAAAATGTCACTGTCAAAATTCAAAATGGCGGCACGAAACTCATAAAGAATAATATCTACTTCTTTTTAATTGAAAGAATAAAGAATGAAAGATTGACTAAAAAGGTTTATATGACAGAAGTGAAAGAGACTGCTGGCAGAGGACGACCTAGGTGTACTTTTATTAAACATATAAACCATTTGTTAAAAGTATACACAATCGCCGAGAATTTGAATTTCATTGCTCCCTGCAAATTTATACCATATAGTGAGAACTAAGATGTTACAAATCGTAAAAAAATTGTACTAGAAATGTTCTAGGTTCATCATGTTAAAAAATTCCTTTTATTATTTTAATTTTTTCCTAATATCGTTTTTCTAGAGCATTGTTTCAGTCATTCGTACACACAAGCCCAAACATTGGCAATTGAAAAGAGAAAGCGCATAGGTACACGTATGTTAAAGCGAGACAGATACACGAGAGCGATTTTTGAATACCGTAACAGCCTGTAACAGCCTAGCGTCAGTAGTAATATCTCTTTAGTAAAATATCCTGTTTTAAAGTATAATTACCACAGAATTACACATTTATCACGCACACTGATGTATTATTTTTTTGGTCTCGTTCTAATCGCGCCATTACCCGTATCGTAAGTGCGTAGTGGAAGAACGGCCTTTATTTCTTCTTCACGGATTGCCATATAGCTTAGGCCACACATATCATTACAAAAAAAGAGAAGTCGCTAATAAAGTGCAACATTTAAAGCACCTCTAAAATTATAAAATTCAAATGATACATCTAAAGAACCTCAAAATTCTATTCGAAATTTGAATTTCTTTACTTCCGTTCCATTTGACAACATTGAGGGTAAAATAGTAAAACCACTCCCGAAGTAAATTCCTGGATACGGACTTCCTTCATAGGGTTTGCATACAGGCCATAGAGTAAGTAGCAATTACTATGTTAATAAGAGTCGGGACTGCCATACCTACATTGAAATGAATCAAACTTAGGGCCGAAAGGTACTACCAACCTAACAACATTAAGGATTACTTGACTGTGGATTGGTACAGAAATATTTGCTATCTCTGTCATCTGTATATGGAGTGAAAGAGATGGCGATACGACGCCATTAGTATTGGTTCATTTTTCCTAGCCCAAATTTTTTGTTCGGAGTTGCGCCAGCCTGATACAGGCATCGGATATCGATGCACATGTGTACGAATGACTGGAACGTGCGTCTCTTTCTAAAGCACGATTATTCTCTGCCGTGGCTCATGAAACATCTCCTTCACCTTACCCGTAATATTAAATATTACTCTCACTTCGATATAACCAAAATGTCAATTCAGATGCATGTCAATATACCTACAAAATATTAATTTTCACCTAATTAGTGCGGAATGCAAGTTAAATGCATTAATTTACATATTTTAATTCTATTATAATTCCATCCATCTATATTAAATGGCAGTTATTTATTAAATACCGGCAATTTTTGTGTAAACTTTTTTTAGGGTATCCTTATTTTAAAGATTGGGTTCTTTTAAGCAACTTGATTTGACTTGATTTAATTTATACTTATTTCATGGCTGTGTGAAGTGAAAGGAAATGCTGGGCAGAGGATGAGCTAGGTGTACTTTTATTGATCATATAAAAAATGTATTGATCGATGGAAATATTAAAAGTACACACAATCGCCGAGCTAGTATGAAAGGTATGATGAATATAAAAGAAGTGAAAGAGGCATGTACGGATAGTAACAAATGGCATTCGATTGTCTCTGGCTACCCCTCTTGGGATAAAGGTGTCATGATAGATAGATAGATATATAGATGTTTTTCAATTCATTTAATTAAATTGACTGAAGTTGTAAATAAATTGAAATTGTATGTTTTATGAAGACAAAACTTTGTACCTCTTTTCAACCAGTTTTATAATAATTCTTGAAAATTGTATCGTCTACGTAAGTCTTTCTGTCCCATATCTGAAATTGTTCTAGTGGAAGTACCACGATACCACGTGTGCTTTTACGTAAATTTAGACATCACTATATAGTTTGTTGGTAACTTAAAAAAACTATTATATGTATATTTAAATTAGTTGATTAAAATAACCCAATCTTTAATAAGAACTTAAAAAAAACTATATATACGAAACTTTTTTTTTACTAATTGTTTTATTATAATATGTTTTGTTTCTATACGACAAACTCCATACATTGTGCTGTGGCCAGATTTAGCCAGTTGCTCATCATAAATAGAACAGGTGGCAAGCCTTTCGCAAAACTTAACGGATCTATGGTTGTGTGTAGCCTTCATGTGGCTTGCGAAGCACTAGAAGGCGTTTAAAACAGATATTTTTATAACTTTTTAACCGAACCGACCAGGTGGTCCCATAGTCATCAGGTCAGGATATGATGATGGGATCCTGGAGAAATTTATAGTTGAAGCGATTTGGGTATTTTTTTATAGTGACTTGTGCATTTGCTTTCGGAAAGCACATTTTGGTTTTGATGGCGGTTTTTTCTTCATCTGAAGTAAAACTTCTCTAGAGAAAATACAGATTAACAATAAATTCATATTATTTATATTATATAATTAAAGTAAAATAGATAAATTTAGTATATTTAATTCTTAATTACAATAAGCCAACTGACTAACACGAACCGATTTTTTTGTTACAACTGAGGTTTGAACCTAAGCCCTCCGGTTTCAATTCCAATTGCGCTATAAACGCTCTTATATTCGATAATGTGAGACAAAACATATTATAATAAATCAACAATAATTTTAGTATTTAATTGTAATGAAGAGAAAACAATACGATGGATTCTCAAAATTAAAATTAATTAAACTTCGGTCCCAAATTAACATGAGTTCGAAAGGGACCAAGAATAACGGATGTCATATACATTTAAAACAAATTAGTAATGTCACGAAATCGAGTAAATATCCGTTAAAAAACCTGAACGACACAGATTTCCTTTTCAATATGTAAAAAACAAAATGGCGTCGTGCCCGCCATCTTTTTTACCCGGTCATGTATATCACAAATATTTTGGTTTGACATAATATTTTACACTCCCCACAAGCTAATACTAGCTATGCGGCCCGGGTTCTCTCGTGGGATTGGCGGGCAAACTTTGCGGACTTTGCGAGAACTGGTTCATCATTTTGTTCTGCATCATGTTCAGCAAGATGTCAGAGTACTCGTCGATTATTTTGTTGATGTTGCCGGACTTGGCCGCTTCTGTAATAAAAATAATAAGTTAGTTAGCGCGACTTATTTTGTCCATATCTCATGATAAAGATGTGAGTGAGATGCACTGCGATAAGAATCGATAAGATAAGATAAGATAAGATTACTACTGTTGACAGAATTCTGTCGCTAGGTTGCGCCACGGAGTAACAGTGTCCACTTTTAGCCAGTTCACATATAAATAATTACCTCCGGCCCCTTTAGAGGCGAGCTCCTCCAGTTTCTGTCTCGTCGTATCGACGCTGGACAGTCCACGACCGTTCTGTTCGCCATCTATAGATGACAGGCTGCTCAAGCCGTCGTTACCGTTGGTGCGACTGTTGACAGAGTTCTGTCGCGAGGTGGCGCCACGGAGCACCTTCTGGGTCTCCCTGATGGCCGCTTCTAGACCTGTAATTTTTTTTATTGTTGCTATTAGGAAATTGTACAATTGGATAAATTGGAATGAATAAAAAAAATAACAACAACAACAACACACCTTCACGGCCTTTATACCTTGCGGTGTGGCCAGAGACACCAGTAACAGTGTCCACTTTTTGCCAGTTATCCATATTGAACAGAACAGGTGGCAAACCCGTTGCTGCACTTAATGGACCTAGATGTATCACTTATTTTACACACGTAAATATCTGTTATTTTTAGAAGTGTGGACGCCGGCTTTACTTACCCTCCGAAGCACGAGGAGTCGATTAAAGCACATATTCTTAAAGATTGACAAGTCGTTAAAGAAAATGGAGCTCACGCGTGAAAATTTCTGTGCCATAATTTAACTCAACTTTCGCCGAGGGTTATCTCTCAAGAAGAATGTCTCCATAAGCTTGTTTCTATTAATGATGTTGAAGCACTTAGCCAAACGACAATATATCGCTAGTTAATTATTATTGAAATTCTTAAGGCGACGCATCACAGCGACTTATTTTGGCCATATCTCTTTAGAAAGATGTGAGCGAGATGGAACGCTATTAAAATCGATAAGGTAGCCAAGGATAAGATAAGATAGACCAAGATTCACGTACCAGAAACATGAGAAAGTGCGATTTCTCAACAAAACATGTCTTGCGATAATACACGAAACGGACTTCGGCTGTATGAGTATTATTCAAAAACTATTAGAAAAAGGAAGTTATAGTTAATGTTTCTTTAAAATATATGAAATAAACGAAATAAAATTGTACATTAATACATGTAATAAAAGAATTCACAGAAAGAGTCACAAAATTGTCTAAAAGTACGCGAAAATTTGAGGTTTTTTTAATTTCATTTCGACTTCAACACATATAGTTATAGCGTAATTTACATATAACTGCAGCATGTAATTAGTATGGGACAATGAGGCGGGTTCTTAAGAGCCGTCTTCGAGAACGCAATTACATGCACTAAATATATGTAATTCGGTATCTAAGTAAAGTAAAAACTAAGGTATATTTTCATTTCAAAGATTTAGGTAAAACTAGTAGGCTCGTGCGAATAGTTCGCATGATTGTCAACAGATGGCGCTTTTAACAATAGCGTATTTTCAATAGAGATTGTCTTTGAAATAAAAATATTAAAAATAGGTAACCTCAGTTTATACTTAACATATGAATTTATTTTGAATTACCCACCGCTGATCAGTGTCGCAGTATCAGAATTATCAGCAGACACATGGCCCGGCTCTTCTTGCAACGACCTATATAGCTGCACCACCTTATTAGCTGTCTTCGTCAATTGCTCTGTGAGAGAAGCGCAAAGTTGTGACGACATAGCTGAAAAAAAATTAAACAAGATATAATCACGCCTGTATCCCAGTGGGGTAGACAGAGACTAAGGACCTCCACATGCCACGATCCTGACACATCTCTCTTGTTAACATACATATACTCACGCCTGTATCCCAGTGGGGTAGACAGAGACTAAGGACCTCCACATGCCACGATCCTGACATATCTCTCTTGTTAACATACCTTGGTCGCTATGTCCAGCTACATCATTCTTGACGTCGTGTGATGTACGACTTCGTGTTGGGGCCGTTAGTCTAGCGGTCACTTCACGGGCTTTCGCGGATAGATCGCGTTCACTGCCACTTCGTCCTGATAAAACAAAATTAAGAGGTCATTATTAGATATTATTATAGTGTAACGACGTCGCTTTGTCGTCTGTGGGCAAAACTTTGAAACTTTATGATAAAAAACCGGCCAAGTGCGAGTCGGACTCTATCTATCTATCTATAAATCCGGCAAAAAAAAAACCAACTGTCTAACTACTTCATGAGATACGGCCTGGTGACAGACGGACAGACAGACCGACGGACAGCGGAGTCTTAGTAATAGGTAGGTTTAGGTTTTCACCCTTTGGGTACGACACCCTAAAAAACTACTGCACAAAAAACAAATATATTCCAATTCGTTTCTTAAAACACCTTAATCTATACTAATAATAAATCTGAAGAATTTGTTTGTTTGAACGCGCTAAAATTTTTGAGGTAGGTTATAGGCAAGCACGTAGGCAGGGGGAGGGTCCAGTGGGTCCGGACCCCCCCCCCCTCTCGAAATCCGTCACCGACACAATTTTGAAATTGAGAATTTTAAAAAGTAGGTAATTATTACTATCAGTTCAGCTGAGCTGATGAGGTCGAGTCAAGCGAGCTAGGATATTGACCTATTGCAGAAAAGATGTAATAAAAGGTAAAGTCGTACTTTGTGTTATATTTTTTCAAAATAATAGCTTGGTCCAAACCCCCCCCCCCCCCCCCCCCGGAAAATCCTGGCTAATATATAAATAATACGCCTCTGCCAAATTGGATGATATTTAATATTTAGATTAATTTTTTTATTCTTCACGGGTTACCTTACAGCTCCCGGGAACCGTTGCCGGCCCCAGGGTATCTAGTGGAAGACAAAGACTTCCTCATTTAGCCAATGATTTTTTGAGGTCATACCTAACATACAACATGGCCACTCGCCAGCTCTGTTGAGGTATGTAGATGGAAAAGCCTCTTTGTACGGTTTGTCGGATAATGTACATAGATTTTTTATTATAAAAACCCATTGGTAATGGTCGGATGTAGGAATCGAACCCGCAACTTTTCAGTTGCGAGCCGACGTCTTACCCACTCGACCACTGTTTTACTGTCCAATTTTATCTAGATAGACGTTATCCCTGAAAAAAAACCTTTTGTCCAGGTACTTTGATTTGACTCTTGTATTTGAAAATGGCCAATAACTCACCCATCCTGTGATCAACAGAGACAGCCCTCGGTCTCGGTGGTACAGCCGGCTTATTGGGAGCCACTGGCCTTTCCCGATCCTCAGCTTCCGATGAAGAGCCATCTTGCCCGCCAGTCGATAGGCTTACTAAAAAGTTAGTTGTGCAAAATGTTAATAGCAGTATTAACTGTGCGCTACTCTCTAGTCTACATGTGGTTGTGCCGTTAACGGCGGTTAAGTAGGTGTACTGCAAAATCTTACTAAGGATAGGTGACTACTTGTACTAACAAGTGAAGGTTTCGAAGAGGAACTATCACACCCGTATCTCTAATACCATGTCCAATTTCTCACAGTTGTTACTGAACTGACGGAAATTGAATGGCATTCGATTGTCTCTGCCTACCCCTCTTGGGATAAAACGGGTGATGATAGCTAGTAATTAAGTAAAGTTAGAGAAAATTATGCTTTTTTTTCGCAAACAATCATCTGAAGCAATGTGATAATAATTCATTAAGCCTCCTATATCCATAATTTTTCTGCGATAAACTATTCCCAATTTCTCTGTAAATAATCCACCTGTGTCACTGTCATTTAGCATATAGTTACTTATTCAATATATCTAAGTGAAATAACTGAATAGGAAATATGGATAGCTAAATTTTACCACCCATTTTCCTATTCAATAAAACCAATTGAAAAAATAACTGCTTTTTCACTTAAATATATTCAATAAGTATCTATATATATATGCTAAATTACAGTGACACAGGTGGATTATTTACAGAGAAATTGGGAATACTTTATCCCCATACAAATTATGGATATAGGGCTCTTAATAATATGCCACATATAACTATGTTAATGGATTTGGTGTGCAGTGCCATCAAAATATTACGGACGAAACCGTGTCCGAAACTTGGTATTACCTGCACTATACGCCGATGTAAGACCTCTTCTTCGAACAACGCTGGCGGCCGCTTTGTTCATGGAGCTAATGGTCGGTCTCATGAGACCGGATCGGTTTTGGGTGGATCGGGACGTGGGCTGCGGATCCGATTCGGAGTCGCTCTGAAAATGTACTTTGGTTGTAATTTAGACGCGCCCACTAAATCGCGGTCAGAGAGGAAAAGTACTTCACAGAAAACAGTCGCTGCTTGAATCAAGAGTAATAACACCGTACACGTGATAGAAGTGAACTTCCTAAAAATTTGAACAAACTCGACAATGTATAGCTCTCTCTTTCTCCTTCTCTCTACGTTATATCTTTCTTCTCTCTCATGTAACGAAATGTGCCTAAAAGTGACGCGTCCTTGAAATTTCACTCTCAATTCTCGTCCAATTATCGAATCGCCGCTGGTATCGGGAGTCAACAGTGATAAAATAATTCATTAATATCTAATTTATTAAACAAAACACATCTTCACGACTTTCATACCTTGCGGTGTGGCCAGCCAGAGACACCAGTAACAGTGTCCACATTCTGCCAGTTGTCTAAAAGATTAAATTTGTACCTGATTAAGTACACCGACACTGGAACTTCTCGTCATATTCGATTTGCTGCTATACCGCGGCGCTGGCCTGACGAACCCGCTCGGTGACTTATTCGGCAATACATTAGGGCTATTGGATTTAGAGACTGTAAAGTTAAAGAAAAAACCATTAGTTTCTTGTTATCTTTGTCTTTCGCGACTGAACTAGTCTGTGAGGTTATCCTATCCTAATCTTACGTTTTCGGGTCGGGCAAAGAAAGCCGGATTTGTCGGGACATTGTAGGGTTGTACATTCTCGGACCGTGCATTCCTTGGCTGGCCATTATAACCTAACCCCACTGGATGAAATTTGAAACAAGCCGATTTACACCGAAATAGCTTATTATGTTAATTTCAAAACATAGATAATATAAACGGCTGCACTGTTTTCAATGATTTTCGTGTCAAACGACCTTTGTGAAATTAAAAATATAGCTAAAAATATTGTTACGATAAGTGGCAAAACAACATTTTTCTATATATAATAATATATAAAGCTTTTTTTTTCATGCGAGAAAAACATGCATTTCAAATTCTAAACACATATAATATAAAGATATAAAAATACATACTCGTTAAATAGCCGACGTGAATTGGTTTTTACACATATGTTAATCTCTTTTTACTAAAAAAAACTCGACAATGTGAGAAGGTATATTATGTAGGTATAGTGAGCGGCAATAGGTAAAATCATTTTTTTTCCCTTCACGGTTTGCCTTACAGCTCCCGAAATCGTGTTACGGTTTCAGGGGGTACCCAGCGGAAGACCAAGTCTCCCTCGTTTAGCCGATGGTATTTGTGATGCTATAGATTGAGGTATGTAGATGGAAAAGTGGAGGAATGTGGGGATCGAACCCGCGACTTCTCAGTTTTACCCACTCGACCACCGACGACTAATAATATAAATGCGAAATGTCACGTGTTACGATTTCACGGCTAAACCACAGAATTTTGATGAAATTTGATACGGAGTAAGCTTGAGGTACATGTGCTACTTTTTTAGGGAGAATAATAGGGGGTGAAAGTATGAGCCTACCTATAATTAAAAAAAACATCAAATCGCTTTCTCTTTTATCGATTGTCTCAGCCTACCCCTCTTGGGATGAAAGTTGTGATGATATATGGATAGATCAAGTCGCTGCCTGCTGGGAGAGTGCCCAGCCCATGCTATGAAATGTGTTTGAATAAAGTTTAGAATTGCCGAAAGTGGGAAAGCAGAATCATAAAATAATAAATAAAGAACAAGCCGCATTATAAAATTAACTTTTGCAACTTTGATCTTTATTAAATCACTTTTAAGGACCGTTACAATTGGCAAATCTGCTACGCTATCCCTTAAATGACACCCAAAAAGCAGTTTTACTTATTTGCCAGTTACATACTATACCTACTCGTAAGCTTCCTAAAACCACCACCACCACCAACGATCACCAGCAACATCTGTCAATACTTATCCCACTTCTGAATATTAGTATCCCACTTCTTAAAGTCGGTATGCAAAGTTTTTTTTTAATATTTAGAATAAGAAATTATTATTTTCAATAACTAATTTGAATATCTTAGTTACAAAATTCAAAGTTTTGTCATCAAATTATAGCATTTTTGCCCCGTGGTACTACCGTTTGTTATACCAATAGCACCATGGCTCATGACGAGGCCATCTACTGTTTAAAAAACAAAAATATTTAAATGAGTTACTTAAAATAACTCATTTTTTAATAAATGCAAAAGTGTATTTATCTGTTTGTCCTTCTTTAAAGTCAAAACGACGTGTATTTTTTTTTCACAGGGATAGTTGGAGCACCGGAGAGTGACATTATGCTATTATTTATCTCAGAAATCTTTCAGGGCAGATTTTTAAGTCACATTTCAAAATAGTCCATGGACGAAAAAATACCCATAAAACTTTACACACAAATTAACTATCCGACTTCTGATATAACACCTACCTTGTCCAGGCGTCCTCGGTGCCGGCATCGGTTTCGCCGCGAGATCAGAGAGAGATATAGCCCTGCGCATCCCAGAACTGTCATCTTCCATGTTGTACGAAGACAGATGCGTCCGACCGGCTGTTTGAGGCAAGCAAAACATAAAACAATACATGCAAAAGCCATGAACACAAATCATTCCACAAGTCAGTTTGTCTGATTTGTCTTTGGGTAACGGCAGAACAGTTGGTATTTGATGTGTCACTTATTTGAATAGGAAGTGTGGACACCTAGTTATGTGCCCCCTGAAATACGAGAAGTCTATCTAACTTAAAAATTCTTAGAGAAAATTGGTGCTTAGTTTTTTTTTATTTAATTGTATTTACAAATATATATTAAGAGCCCTATTTCTATGACTGAGCGACATTTCAGGTGACAAGAGGGCTGGAGCATACCTTGGACAACGTATTAGCATAGCTATACAGCGAGGAAACGCTGCTAGCCTTCTTGGCACTTTACCGCAGGACAGTGATTTCGAGAAAGTTTTCTACTTATGAGTATGTATCCTACATATTCATGATTAGAGAGCCACTCATGGGGTTCCCTGTGTTTAATTTTTATTATATTTAAACTTTGTATGTAGATATATATTATTTAATATTGTTTTAATAAAGTATTCCAGAGAGCCCTATATCCATAATTTATATGGGGATAAACTTTTCCCAATTTCTCTGTAAATAATCCACCTGTGTCACTGTAATTTAGCATATAGTTACTTATTCAATATATCTAAGTGAAATAGCCGTTATTTTTTCAATGGGTTTTATTGAATAGGAAATATGGGTGGTTAAACTTTGCCCCCGTTTTCGCTTTCATAATCTATCACAAAGCTCTTAATTTTTTTTAAAGCGCTGTTATACCATTACCCTTGTAGCTTAATATTATTGTTAACTTATTAATTACCGTTGTAGCTTATGGAAAATTCAAAATATACATTATTTTATGATTTTATAATTGGTCAAAAATAATAAAATATAAAGAAAAATATATCCCAGAAAAATTATGGATATAGGAGCCTTAAATAAATAAATAAATATTTATAAGTTTATGTTTCAACAGAATTATCAATAAATTGTAATTGTTACAGATAAATAAATTACCTAGGTTTAACATAATCAATTGCAAAACCAGTTATACCTACTTTTAGCCGTTTTCGGCTTTTAGGTCCCTAAACCCTACTGGTTTGCTTTCTTTGGTTGCTATTATAGCCAATAAACGCGGCTGATCGTAGACCAAGTATGATATCCATAATCAGGTGTCAATATTATTTGTCCCTTTGATAAGTATCTATTATTTAAGCCATAAAAAATCAAATCATGCGCATCAAAGCAGATTCACTACTTTAAAATAACAAACTCTTAAAATGTATTCTTGATTGCACGTCACACAATTAACTAAATGCCCCGTGCATGTGCGAAAAGGTGATATGAGGTGTACTTGTGTTTTTGAAGCTTATAAGTAGGAATCAATTTTAGAAACTAGATAAGGTTTTATAATTATTACATAGTCGAAATATGTGGCAAAATTTAAAAGACGTCGCACAAAACTATGCCTTCCCCAAGTCCCTAATCTAGTCGCGAAATCTTAAAATTCTCACATCTTTTTAATTGGCTAATCCGAAAACTCTACAACACCGGTTCAGTAGTGCTACAATGTGGATTCGGGATTTGGAAAAACCGATTCGGATATTTTCCGATAAGAGTGTGACGTACATTCAAAAATCTATAATAAAAAAAATGGTAGATAAAAAAATTCGACATATACGACATCTATTGCATGCTATTACCCGACCTGGTATCGGTGAGCATTTCTGTGGTACCGTTGATTGGCTCGGAACCCTTGAGCTATTCACAAATGATCTAATTCCGGGTACAAAAGGTCTAAATTTAGCGGAAAAAATCCTACTTTCCATACAAAATCTTGGCGTAGGCACTCTTATTAACCCCCGTTTTAGTACTGGGATTTTATTTCTGCTCAGCAGACGTTTAGGAGAATTTGTACAGCTGGAACTGGTGGTTGATGATTCATAATTTTCACTATCTATATGAACGTCTGTTTTTGGTATGACCATTTCGTTGTAAACTCTGGATTTTAACAACTTTGGACGGGCGTGTGGCGTTGCAGCATCTATAGCATTATTTAAAATTTCATCATCATTGGATTTCACGTTTCCACATTCGTTAGTGGATTCTACTTCATCCGATTCCGTTACTAAACCGCTTATTTGATCAGAGTCTAATATGTCAGGTAGACTAAGATTGCGTTTAATTTCTTTGTTTTCCGAATTATTTTCTGTGTCTGTATCGACTTCTTCCAACGTTAGTGATGCGAAGTTCGGAGGCAAGGCCGATTTGTTCGCTAATTTCTCGAATTTTCTTGATAACACCTTCACTACGCCTGTTCCGTCGTTAAGGTTCGCTTTAAAAGGTCTCATTCGCCATTCCTTCAAAAACTTCTCCTGTAATATCTTCCTCTCTTCCATTTCAACTAGTTTGTTAATTATTTCAATTTTTCTCTCTATATATTTGTATTTTTTGATTTCGTCGTTAATGTCTTTTGGGTCTATGTTTTCTTTTGACATTTGGCAACCGCTGTACGACGCTTGGTTGTAATCGTTCTTTAAATTTGAATTCATTTGCTCTTTTCTAGATTTCGGGTAAGTAGATATATTATTATCTTGTTCGGCGTAGTAATCTAATGAGTCTTTTGTGAAATTGTCATGGTGATCTTCTAAAACGTCGAGAGAATCTAAGCTAGCTCGGTTACGATTTCTCATATGCAGAGCGAACACTTCCAAACTATCCATGTCCATTTCTGATTTGTTTTCATTCACGTCTTTCTCTTTTACAAAAACATCAAAAGTTTTTTCACTATCATCTGAAACGTTCTCTACTTTATTAGAATTGTTATCTCGCTTCTTATTAGCTAAATAGTTTTTGTTATGTAAACCATCGAGTTTTGCTTTGTATTGTGACGATATTGGGGAACTCAAACCACTCTTGTCTGTTCCACTTTTTAGCCTATTATTGAGCTTGACTGATGACGTTCTTTTCATTGGTTTCGGCGGTTTATGTGGCACAAACTCCATAGTCATTTTACCGTTATTTTTGGCCCCTGAACCTCGCTCTAAGCTTTTCGTTGTGCTCTTATGTTTACCGCCACTCGCTTTTTCTTTATTTTCTTGACTTTTAGCAAATTTCACCTGTGAACTTCTGCGGATTTGCTCCTCGAATTTCTCCAAGTTCTTTTGGACATGAGAACTTTTCTTTTCCATAATATTCTTCAAGGCTTTTGGCTTTGTAGCCGGCTCTAATACAACTTCGAAACTGCAACTCTTAGACTTAACCATAGTGTTAGGTTCGCATCCTTCCATTTCACTGTTATACTTATATTTATTTGGACATTTTTGTTGCAGGGATTTGGTAGTGCTCGCCATATATCCTGTAGCGTGGCGAGGAATTTGGTCCAATTGTTTACGATCTTTACTGTACTGCTGAACGTTATTTCCATCGAAATAATACGCAATATTTTTAGGTGGAAGCGGAGGTGCTTGCTTGGAAGAAGCATCATAAAGACTTTTAGATCTCGGTACAGTTTTCGGAACTGCGCTTTCAGTTTGGTTAACATTAAAACCATGAACGATATTGGTAGGTTTGGAAATATTAGCATGTGTCGTAAGCGTTTCTCTACATTTAGGGCTGACTGTATCACCTACATAATTATTATACATATAGTTTCCAAAATATGGAGCATTGTTAGGACTAGATCCGTAGCTTTTGGACGCGTTGTCAAATTCGTAGCAGCTTTTACTGCTTCTCGGTATACCGATTCCCTGATCTTTCTGAATAGAATGTTGACGTTTAAGTTTGGATCCCCCAAAAAGCATTTCGAGCGGCGCACTCTTTGTATATTCGGAATCGTCAGAAAGGACACTTTCTAGAGAATTACAATTAGTACGAGAGAGTTGATTATCGTTCTCCAATGATTCGTCAGTCAATATCGATTCTTGGCTGCAACTGGTTTTCATGTACTTTTTCTGATTAAGAAAGAAACTAGCACTACTGTGCCTGTGATTATCCAACTGGTCATCGATTTCATTCATGTTTTCAAAAGAACAATTCTGAGAATCGTTCAAATTATACCTTTTATCATTTATCTTAGCTTGCTGAAACCCACTTTCATTTCCAAATTTCATAAATATTTCATTCGATACACTAGAACAGCTTGAATTATCGCTCAGGACAGATTCGTTCGAGTTGGTGACACATCTTTTCGTTAAAACGCTTTGGCATCTGTACATATTGTTATAATTCATATCCATGGAGTATTCCTCGTCCATTATATCATCAAAATTGGAAGGCATGTTTCTAGGCAGCGTAGAACTCTTTTGACCTGCTATGTAAGATGGTTTTGCTGGTATTACTGGCTTCTCCACATAATCTCCATGTATTTCATAGTTGGATATGGCTCGACGTGGCAACATTCTAGTTCTGTTGTGTTTCCTACAAACTTTCTTGGAGTAGAGTTTATTTTTGCAACTCGCGTCTTGACTTAAACTACAGTCTTCTAAAGAATCTGATGAGAAGTTTCCATCATCTTTTTCTAATTTTTGCACCTCTTTGGAAGGTTGTAGGTCTAAGTCACTATCTATTGTTCTTTTAGGCTCATACTCATCCAGATCCCCATATTTTTTCGTTATTTCCGCTATCATCTTTTCAGTATCGCTTTTAATAGTCTCCATGATACTTCTACCGCGGTCAGGCAGCATAGCATTGACAGAAAAGCCAAGAGAATTTCTTTTCTTAGGGTCCAAATTGTTCGAATTTTGGCCCCCGTGTTTTTGCTTCTGTAGAACATCAGCCCATTTACACTCCTCGGACACCGGAGAGACGGGGCACGATTTGTAATTTTTAAATATACTTCTCGAGTTTGGTTGTTTAGTTAATTTAGCTTGCGGTTTTGTGTTAGAATCGAAAGCTTTATTCAAATCTAAATGGAAGTTTCTTGTCTGAGCTTCTTTCGGTTTATCAGTAACTTCGCTTGTTGGAAAAAGACGATTAAATACTTTGGAATTAACAGATTTATTAGAAGCTGCCATATCTACAGTAAAAGCAGTACTCTGTTTAATATTTTGCGCAGATTGCTCTTTAAACACCATAGGTCTGACGCCGTAAGAGTTGAAATTCATATTGGGTTTTCTGTCACTTAAAGACGATGTTAAATTAGAGTGTGGCGGAAAGTAGGGTTTGATCTCACTCGCGAAATACGGAATGACTTTATGATTCAAGTTGGCTGGTATCGCGTATGGATTTTTGTTGCGATAATCTAAGTTCATGTTTTGAAAAGGATTGAGACTGTCGAAGTAATTATCGAGACTGTCTAAGGGTTCCTCAGAGTATGTATTATAAGGTCCTGGGGTAGCATGGTAAATGGGAAAAAATCATTTATATTATTATGAATACAGTATAAAGGAGATGTTTCAAAAAGTTTAATAATTTTAGCCAGTTTTCAGATATAAAATTATTTTATAATCATTTTTTTCTTTATAAAATGAACAATAAGAATGAAGTAGATTTAAAGATGACGACAATATAGCCATAGACTAATACTTTTTTTTAAACTTAAGTATCAAAATGGAATACCTCCTTTAAAATTATGACATCGTTAGTTAGTTCAATATAAAAATAATGCAAACTTTTCATTGATGTACAAAACCTTGCACTAGCAATTAGTTTTTGATTGTGCTCAATCTCTCTATGAATTAGTAGCATACAAACGCAGAACATATAAAGTGTGTGCAGGAGAAAACAGAAATTTTACAAATATTCAGGTGCTTGCAACTTTTTTTATGAATTTTAGTGGACAAAGGCCACTTGTAAACTTTTTTATCTATATAGAACGTATCAAAGGACATGAAATTTAAATGTTGACAACTTCTGTCATCAATACAATACATTTCCAATAATTAGCTATAAGTATAAACCGGCCAAATTCAATAGTTGGCAAGTTCTGAATAACTTATTTTAAATTGTTTACTAAGCATTGATATATTTATAAAATTTCTACATTCTCCTGATTTTAACTATAGGTTTTTAAAAGTTATTTTCAAATTCTTACCGTAATGTCTAGAATTGCTTGGCACCGCCATAGATATAGGTCGACCGCGAGAGTTTAGAGCTGGTGACCTGGTGTTTGGATCCTTCTCGGGTATGTAGGATAGATCTGTTGTGGATTGACTGGATTTCAGATTTGATCTTACGCCGACCTATATAAGAAAATTTTGGTTTTAAATTGTTTTTTAAGGCGAAATTTATTTATTAAATCAAATTTAATTTACCATCAATTTATAATGGCAATGTAATACACAATGTTTTATTCGAAAATTAGTTTTCGCGTAAAAAATGCGTTGGTGGGTATGTAAAGTAAAAACTAAGGTACGATTTTTATTTCAAAGATTAAGTTTTTGATAAACTAATTTGAATATTTTTGTTTTCTATGCAGTAATTTTATTTATTTTTTCTTTACGGGTTGCCATACAGCTCCCGAAACCGTGTTACGGTTCCAGTGTACTCAGCAGAAGACGAAGTCTCCCTCGTTTAGCCGATGGTATTTGTGAGGTTATACCTAACGAGTGGCTAGTTCTGTTGAGATATATTTAGATGGAAAAGCCTCTAAGTGCGGTTTGTCGGATTATGTACATAAGTTTGTGGCGGCACATCGCGTCGCGTCGATAGATGTCGCACCGTTACTAACTTATTGAAACCTGTATCGCACCATTGAAAATATTTAATAGATTGGCATATATGCAACTTTCCAACGATGTGCGTTGGGGAGTATTCCTTTTACTCATTATCGTTGGATTGTTGTATGTAGCCATTTCTATATTGGTGACCCCGTATGAACACGCCTGTATTCCTGACCCCGCAATGCCCCGCATCCTACTTCCACTTCCCACTGACCAGACCGCCGGCCCGACATGACGACAGGTCATACATCACGACAGGTGATTCAGCCGCGATACAGTCCACCACACAGTCCATCACTGCTGACAAAGCTAAAATGGATGTTGGTTTTCATACTGTATCGACCTCTGGTCTGGGAAGAGAGTCATGTGGCGGCACATCGCGTCGCGTCGATAGATGTCGCACCGTTACTAACTTATTGAAACCTGTATCGCACCATTGAAAATATTTAATAGATTGGCATATATGCAACTTTCCAACGATGTGCGTTGGGGAGTATTCCTTTTACTCATTATCGTTGGATTGTTGTATGTAGCCATTTCTATAAGTTTTTAATTAAAAATGGCCGGGATCCGGGATCGAACCCGGGGTCTGCCTAGTTAATACCAGACGTCTTAACCACTCGGCCACCGACGCACCTAATTATTTTTTATAATTAATAGTTCAATACCTTTGAGATGTTGGTACAGAAAAAAGAATATCTGTGTTCTTTGACTTTGACATTTAACAAACAATAGTGTTGCCGTCTCTAATGTAGTTTTTCCTACAAAATCTAATAAAACCTACCACTTCTACATAAAACATATTAAAACAACAACAAACAAACACATCTTTACGGCTTTTATACCGTAGTCTGCATAGTTGTTATGATACAAAATATATACAAAGGTCAAAGAATATCCTACCAATAATAAACTAGATTAAGTTATAAATACTGAAATTGTAGTATAGCTACCAACAGGGTAACATTGATTGATTTCCTTTTTTTAAATATGAATAGCACCAATCTAGCCTTTATTTAGCCGATATAATGACGTCATTCATAGGTGAAATGAAGGTTATGTAAATTATTTGGTTTAGAAAAAATAAAGACAATCTCACGATTTTAAGAGAAATGTTTATTTATTTATATATGTATATTTTTATTAAACCAATACCTCGAAACGGTTTTGGATTTAGCATACCTTACTTTTACTTTACATACCGAATTCTTCTGTACGTGCGCATGTCACTGAAATCCTCCTAAACGGCTGAACCGATTTTGATGAAATGTGTGTGATTTTGTGTGTGTTTAAGTGGGTCCCTGGATGGATTAGATTCATAATTGGACCGGTAGGTGGCGCTGCAATTGGGTTCTAGTAATCCACGGGCGACGCCGGGGGGCGGAAAGCACACAATACTAACACTTTCCAACTGCCTCTTAGTTTCCAAAATTCGCCTGTTGAGTTCTTCGCGTCGCCGCGCCGCTTCAGGGTCCAGAGGGGAAGAGCGGGGTGCGGCGCGGGGAGCCGGGGACGGTCTACCCCTCTCCATTGAAGGGCGTGATGATAAATGTTGTGCTGACAGTGATGTATTACCAACTGAAAGTAATGTTACAATGTTAGTTATACATAGCTCGAATGATCAGACACTCCGCTTACACCATTCAGTTAGGATTTTGTGAAGCAGGCATTTTCAGGCAGGGTAGAAAAAAAAATTTCGTTACGCTTAATTATTTGTAGAAAATATAGATGGCGATTCTATTAACAATAAATTAATATTTATTTATTATTTAATTATGTTAAATAGATAATTTAGTATATGATAATAAGCCAAAGAAGTTTCACATCATATGTCAAAATCGGTACATATTTCATCGAGATATTACGAGAAATTTACTTATAAAGTCAGTATTTTCAAAATTCCTGAAAAACCAGTTAACCAATTTTCATGAGAAAAAATTCGGACCAAACCGGAAGAATTATTTGTCGAATTAAATAGAAATTATGAAAATCGGTTCACAACTGGCGGAGTAATCGGTGTACATACACAAGAACCTTCTACTTCTTTTTTTCGAAGTCTGTTAAAAAGAATATAGTTTGCACTAACACTGACATCCGACCATTAACCAAAAACTACACCTAATTCGTGTACTTTTGACGCCAAAGAGTATATATAATATTCCTTTTTTTCTTTCTTCACATGTTGCCTTACAGCTTCCGAAACCGTGTTATCGGTCCCACCGGAAGACCAAGTCTCCCTCGTTTAGCCGATGGTATTTGTGAGGCTATACCTAACAAGTGGCCAGTTCTGTTGAGGTATATTTAGACGTTATTTGTAATTGTTAACTTTAACAAGACAGTTCTTACCACCAGTAATACTATTATCCATTTCAGCGCCGCTCAAGCTTTCGTAAGCCGATTTCAGAAATTTTTCACGTCGACCTGCCGTGTCAATAGATTCGCAAGACCCCGACAGAGGATTGCGATCGGCATTGTCGCCGGAAGGCGTCGATACCTGTAATGTTAACCAAAATATATCTGAAATTATTTCAATTGTACCAAATAAGCAAGTGCTCGATAAACAAAACATTCAGGTGGATCAAAGACCATTTTTAATTATTTTTAAGTTAAAACTTCTTTAGGCGCATTGAACATTTTTGAGCAAGACCGTGGATTGTCGGCCCAAGAATATCCGGGTGTGTACTGGTTTCCACGTATACTGGGTCGGGCATTTTTGGCCGCGCATCTCTGGCCAGGACTGAGATTTTTTTTAAATTAAAAACTTCTTTAGACGCGCGCTAGATTTATTATACGTTATATACTAATAAATTAAAAACACTGTTATTCATAGTTTTAAATGCTGCCTTTTTGACAATATAGAACGTAACAAAGAACATGAAATTCAAATGTTGACAATTTCTGTCATCGTTACAATTCGTATCCATAATTACCGTAGACAGAGAAACCAATAGACAACTGGTAGGCGTGGCCACATGAGATAGAACGATAGTAGGATGACTAGCTGTCAAAAGGATGACTAGCTGTCAAAACTCAAAGTTGTTTAGCACCTAGCCTTAGTGCTTGCTAAGTGCTAAACAACAAAAACCGGCACGCTACATGAGACAAAAAATTACATCGTCCTGTCTCCCTTCTTTACAAGTCGTATGCATAAGTTGTTCTTTTTCTTGCGTGAAGGAGATGGAAGCTAACAATTTGTCTATTAGTTTCTCTGTCTACGATAATTACCTATAAGTTTAAATCGACCAAATTGAATTGAAGTTCTGAATAACTTGTTTTAATTTGTCTACTAAGTTATTTAGCCGTGTTTCTATGATTAGATGTTTACCAAATTTCCATGTACAGGAAAAAATTTTTAAAAAAGCCTTCGGGATTTCCTTGAAAACATACTTAAAGATAACCTTTGAAAAGGTTATTGTTGTTGGTTTTTGCGATTTTATGTGCTTAATCGACTTCTCGTGCTTCGGAAGGTACATAAAACCGGTGTCCGCATTTCTTCTAAAAATAACAGATATTTACGCCTGTTAAAAGAAGTCACACATCTATGTGCATTAAGTGCAGCAACAGAATTGCCACCTGTTCCGTTCAATATGGACAACTGTCATCAAGTGGACACTGTTACACGTGTCTCTGGCCACACCGAAGGCCATAAAGGCCGTGAAGATGTGTTTTTTAAATCCGATATCGAGATAACTCCGAGTTACCATTAAATTTTCACTCGGTCCGACAGCGGTTTTGTGGAACTGGTTTATGGAGCTTCATACCGTACCTCATCATCGTCCGACTCCTGCCCGGACCCACTTAGCGAGGTTCCCGCGGCGCTCGTCAAAGGCAACTCTAGCCGCGTCGCCTCCGACTTCCACCGCTTAGATCTCCTCTGGGACTGACGCAGCTCTTCGACATCCATGGCGTTTACCATGAACTCTCTGAAAATACAGAAAAAATGGGTTTAGTGACCACACGACTTAAAAGGAAAAACTTAACTTATATTTTTCGAAAACTATATAAAGTAGGAATTTGACTTATACTAATCACCTTGTTTTTTTTACGGGTTGCCTTACAGCTCCCGGTCTCCCTCTTTTAGCCTCCTGTATTTGTGAGGCTATACCTAACGAGTGGCCAGTTCTGTTGAGATATATTTAGATGGAAAAGCCTCTTAAATTATTTTAAACAAACCAATTGGTACATGGCCGGAATCCGGGATAGGACTGTGTTCCGTCTAGTTCAGGGATCACCAAGGTCCGTCTAGTTCAGGGATCACCAATATAAAATACTCTCGCGGTCCGGTTGGAAGTTTAAAAATTTCAAATTCATACTAATATCATAACTAACTCTACTAACTAACTAACTCTGCCTATGATCTGTCTGCTTGGTTTTTACAGCTAAACCGATTTTGATGAGTTTAGTATGGGGATTCCTTGAACACTGAAGAAGAATATAATTATGCTACTGTTAAAAGGTCAGTATTTAACTGCAAATACTTTATACTTTTTGTATATCAAAAATACCAATTGCACACAAATTATTCACTATCATATAGCACTATCCCTATGTGAAAGGACGTACGGGCTCTGGCCAAGGTGAGTTTATTTGCGTTTATGAAAAATCCCCTAACCTACCTCTAGTACCAATAGGGTACAGGGCTATTAGTATTTTCTGATGTGCAATTAAAAATATTTAATTTTAAAAATGTATTGTTCTAGTCAGGTCCGCACAACATTTGGTGACCCCTGCTCTAGATGACTTGTGCAATCGTGTCAATATTGTTGTCATAGTTCAACTGATCTGCAATAGATGGCGTCGTTTACAAAATAAATAATTTTTCCAATTTTAAAAGAAACATTTAATTTTGATTTGTTTGTTTATTTTTCGTCATTAGAGAGAAATGGTATATAGAGATGTCATACCCGGGCGTGTCGTCATTGTTATTTCCCGGATAGTATGTTGGTCTGTTTCCTCTCTCCGACGAAGACGTTCTCTCCCCGTCAGATATATCTTCAATATCGCCATCGTGTTCCGTCGACTCGTGGTCCTGGAAAGAAACAAAACTAAATTTTAAAAAACACATTCATAATCTACTTAAGCCCTTTTTAATGATACCACACAATAGAAAAAAAAATTAGGCAGGGGAGAGAAAAATATACGTTACGCGTAAGGTGTAACTCTTTCTAATAAATACAGATGGCGTTAGTGTACTACTTACAACAATATATTAAATTTGCATTCATTTCCCAGGTCACATAGAATATTGCTTGGGTTCGGGCATGGAGGATGGGGCATGCGTGTATTATGGTGTTTAATAAATAATAAGCAAAAGCATTTTTTTTTATTCTTTATTCAATTTATTCAAATTATACTTTTATTTGCGATTCTTCGTATACCAAATTAATTGTTTATTTAAAAAAAATAGCATGAAGATTGTAGGTATTCAAATGGTCAGTAGAAGTCAGTATTTATATATATATCATAACGCCTTTTATCCCAAGAGGGGTAGGCAGAGACAATCGAATGTCATTTGCTAAGATCCTAGCATACCTCTTTCTTTTCTTTTATATTCATCATACCTTTCATTCATGCTCGGCGACTGTGTGTACTTTAAAAAAAATACACCTATATCGTCCTCTGCCAGCATTCCCTTTTACCTCAGCCATATAAACCTTTTTAGTCAATCTTTCATCCTTCGTTCTTTCAACGTGTCCAAACCAGCGTAAACTACTATTCTTCATTTTAGTCACAACATCATCTTTCATTCCGCATTCTTCTCTAATGACATCGTTTCGGATGCGGTCAATACGCCTTACATCACGCATTCTACGTAAAGACCGCATTTCCACTGCATTTATCTTACTTTCGTGCTTCTTATTCCATACTCAAGTCCCAAGGACTACTGACCTACAAGTTAAAAAAAAACGTCTTTTTAATAAAAAAAATTAACGTAAAAAAAACACACACCTCGTACTTAAAGCTGCCAAGGGAAGAGTCGTCAGTATGGTGTCTAGTGCGACCGTCTGGTGTTCGTGGTTTGCTCACATGCAATGTAACCTAATAAAAAAAAATAAAAAAAAAAAAGAAATAAAAATTCAGGATTTAAAATTGTTATAGAATTACAAGGGATGTAGGTGGCCGAGTGGTTAAGACGTCTGGTATTAACTAGACGGATCACGGCTCGAGCCCAGCCATGCACCAATGGGTTTTTTACAATTAAGAAAAACCAGAGGCTTTTCCATATAAATATACAACGGAACTGGCCACTCGTTAGGTATAGCCTCACAAATACCATAGGCTAAAATTGGAGATTTGGTCTGCCGCCGGGTACCCTGGGACCGACAGCTTTCGAACCCGTGAAGAAAAAAAGTGTGTTTGTTTGTCTTTCACGTCAATACAGAGGAACAGATCGACGTTATAGTCGTACATAGGATACTCTTTATCACTGAAATCCTAAATTCACATCTCAAAAAAATCCACGGGCCAATCCGGGGAAAAATGCTAGTAAAAAAAAATTAAAAAAAAAGTTAAAAATAAAACATTAGTTTCGCACTTAAGTCGCTTATAAAATTATAGATTTGATAAAAATAAATACCGTTGCGTCTTTCTTGCTTTGCTTGCATGACCTGATATATCTGAACATAGGTGATTTTACTAAATTTACAATAACTGTTTTCAGGATAGAAAGCCAATTTAAATCTCATCCGAATCCATGAAGCCATTAAGGCGTGTCTAGCTAATTAAAACTACAGTAAAACATGCAACTGATGCATGTACTTAAAACAATCAGTATATTTACAATATTAATGAAAGGCAAAAAAGGTGTGCCAGGATCGTGGCGAGTGGATATCTTTGGTGTCTGCCTACCCTAAGGTAATGAAAATGAGCATATGTATTGTACTTTATATTCGGTACTATTAGATTGGGATATTTCAAGCAATTCATTTAATTATATTTGTTTTCCAATCAGTACCTAGCTATTTTTATAATAATGTTTTAAAGATTTGCTGTCATAAAAATAAAAAAAACCGGCCAAGTGTGAGTCGGACTTGCGCACGAAGGGTTCCGTACCATACGGACAGACAGACAGACAGACAGACAGACAGACAGACAGACAGACAGACAGACAGACAGACGGACAGACAGACGAGACGGACGGACAGCGGAGTCTTAGTAATAGGGTTAATAAAAAATACTAGCGCCATCTATCTAGCTAGGTGTGAGATAAAGTATCCTCATAGAATATATGAAATGTGATGAAACAAGAGATTAATTATATGCAAAGATCGACAGAAGTGATGCATCCTGTCTGCCTACCCCTTTGGGAAACAGGCGTGAAGGTATGTTAAACATCTTTGTCATCAATATGATACGTGATTATAAAACTTAAATTTAAAGTGTTAATAAATGCAAACGAAAGCTGTTAATTTATCATGCAACAAAACAAAAATACAATTAATAAAATCTACAGAATTAGCGATTACAACCCCCAACGAGAGTAAAATATCGGCAAAGAGACCGACTTATGTACATAATCCGACAAACCACACTTATAGGCTTTTCCATCTAAATATACCTCAACAGAACTGGCCACCCGTTAGGTATAGCCTCACAAATACCATCGGCTAAAAGAGGGAGACTTACGTCTTCAGCTGGGTACCCTGGGACCGTAACACGGTTTCTAGAATAAATGGTACTGAAACGCCAGTACTTAGTTTATGTTCTACTTTTTTATTAAAGTAATAAATCAAGCAGTCTAAAACTATCTCAAATTGACAATTAATCAATACCTTGTTAAGGGGATCTATCGAATACTAATATTATAAATGTAGGGGGCAATCTGTCAAACTACTGAACCGATTCTAAAAGTTCTTTCACTAATAGAAAAATACGATATATCTGAGTGACATAGGCTGTATTTTATATTGTTCGTATATATCCACGGGCTAAAAGTCTGGTATGAAATAAAACCATACTTTTGTTTTTTATTTGCAGTGTTATTTTTTTCAAAAACCCATTGTTTTGGCGCCCAACTACTAAAAGTTAATGAAAAAATAATCTATTACCTACTACAAATGCAAAATATTTTCTAAACACACAAGCCAAAATGCAATAACAAAACAAAAACAAACAAAAAAAACAAAATTTAAAAAAAAACCTTCTCAACCCTCGGCGATATTGTAAGTATGTCATACGTCTTTTTGATTGTCGCATCGAAATTCCTGAACAGAGCTTCGACTCTGGGCAACTGTGAAAAGTTGAGCGAGCGCGGCCTCTGTTTCTTTTGACGGAGAAGGCGAAAAAAAATAAACCAAAACCAAAAATACATATAAAAATTAAAGAAAAAAACAGAACAGTACTTTCGATCAACTATGCACTAGGTTTTGTATCAGTTATAAAAAGTGTGATACTTGTTAATAGTTATTTATGCAACTGTTACATAATGGAGGTTTTTTAAACACAAGTGTCATAATAGGATCACACGAATATTTTAATAACTAATTATGCTCAATACAATATTTTATCTATTATTTAAAAACATTACAGCATAACATTAAGCCCGCTGCTAGTATATAGTTGATCGAAGTATACAATTTGAAGTGGATTCTCTTTAAATAATTAATTTCGAAAATATAAATTAGTCCAAATCCACATACATTTCTATTGTTTCCTTAGAACAAAGTAAATCCACTTCAAATCACGCATCAAAAATAAGAATTGTAAAAATTAGATAAACCTTAACCAAAAGCAAAAATTAAAAAAAAAGTAGTGACAAAGGGGGGTTGCTTTTAATAATTTAAAAGAAAAATAAAACTAAGGCAAAAAGTTTTCAAGTAATAAAAAAAAACAAATTTAAATGCCCAAGTCCTCTCCGATTATAAATGCGAAAACGGAGGCACGAATTTTTTGCACACAGATAGTTACCGTCGGCTAAAAGAGGGAGAGAATTCCGCTGGGTACCCTGGGTTAACACGGTTTCGGGAGCTGTAAGGCTACCCGTGAATTAAAAAATACTAGATGACCCCTGCGAATACTTCGCACCGTTAGTGGTGTCAATATTGCTATCATAGTTCAACTGATCTCTTTTACAAAATAAATAAATTAGTCTAATTTTAAAAGAAACATTTAATTTTGATTTGTTTTTTAATTTTCATCATTTGAGGGAAAATAATCTTCAAACATTAACTTTGATACAGTATTAAGGGAGATATCTGATACCGACAAAAACGACTTTGAGAAATAATATATAAAGATGATTGACTGATGCAAAACAATGATTTACACACAAATGAATTAATATTTGAAAACTTTTTGCGTTAAAAAAATATTAACCACTTCCCTACAGTGTTATACCGTCTACCAACAAAAATAAACGTTAAAAAATACGTACATGCTTGGTCGTTTGCTCCCTCATATATCTCGTATCCGTGCCGCTGTCTAATGAACTGTCCTTTGACCCATCCGAATCGACGCGTTTATCTGAAAATTACATATACAAAATTTAGACCGTAGAAATTACATGTTTCTCAAGGTATTCGCAATCTGTTCAGAAATTTATATACTTAAAGCTTTGAAAACCTCAGACGTATGACCAGTGTGGAAAATATATTATATATATTTTTTTGACACATAATAATGGCTCTTTATACTGTATATACTATTCATCATTCTGAGATGAAAACGATTTAAATGTTATGGTGAGGTATTTTTTGCAATTTAAGGGGTAGGTGCATTAAAAAAGTTGAGAAATGATTCTAAAGTAAGCATCTAGATAATAATATTTCTTTTAAATATGTCAATGCGCTCCAAATACAATTTATATGTTAGGAATAATAGAAATACGTCTAAATAACTTAGTAGACAAATTAAAAGCGAGTTCAATTTGGCCGGTTAATAGTTTAAAATATAGAAATGTACTGTAATAATGGCAGTAGTTGTCAATTTGTTGTTATTGTCAACTCAATTTCATGCTAAAATCCATTAAAAATGTTGCAACTGTGGCGACCTTATTATATTAATTAATAAATTTAATATAATATCGAGGCCACATCCTTACGCACCCAAGTGCCTACCGCGCGCTGCCCGCCAGCGCCGACCGACACAGCGGAGTCGTCCATTGTTAACGTTGAGTGTCGCGCGCATCATTCTAATTTATTCATTTCATTTCATTTCACTTAACTAAACTTCACTAAAACAGTAAATCAATTTCTCTGAATTTTTGTTTCGTTAATAATAACAGTCGGGCTTGAATCCCGACAAATGTGGCACATCCACCATGTTTGTCTAAAACATGTACAAAATTGGATTAATATAACAAAATCATACCGGTGGTATGAGGTTGGTTGATCCGTCGAGCCCATTTTCCCCGCGCGGGAGGCTCCGGCGCCGGTGTTTCCCCGCTGGGCAGATCGTCACCGAGACTCTTCTTTGCCCACGAGGGAAGCCGTCCTATTCTTAAGCTGAAAATTATAAAAAACATATCTATACTAATACTAGCATTCCGCCCTTGGCTTCGCCCGTGGATATTTACGAACAAAATAAAATATACACTACCTTTACCCCAACCACTACCCTTATCCCTACGCCTACCTCTACCCTACCCCTACCCTCTACCACTACCACTATATTATCAATAGTTTTCGCAGCGCACGCGATGTAAGGAATTTCTTAGGTCATTTTTTTACACCTTGGGTTACATTATTGGAGTTTTAGTAAGGATCCCTAATTTTTTTGAAAATAGATTAATATAGTCTATGTCACTCAGGGTGAATGTAGCTTTCCAATGGTGAAAGAATTTTTGAAATCGGCACAGTAGTTTTTGAGTTTATTCATTACAAACATACACACACACAAAAATACAAATCTTTCCTCTTTATAATATTAGTATAGATTATAAAGAGGTAAAGTTTGTATGTTTGGATGTCTAAAACTACTGAACCGATTCCAAAAAAATATTTCACAAATAGAAAGCTACGATATCCGTGACATAGGCTATATTTGATTTTGTTCGAAAATGTCCACGGGCGAAGCCGAGGGCGGAAAGCTTGTGTTTAATAAAAGTACACCTAGGTTGTCATCTGCCGGCATTTCATTTCGTTTCTTCCATATATACCTTTTTAGTCAATCTTTCATCCTTCATTCTTTCAACGTGTATAAACCACTTTTTTATTTCTTAAATAACATGCATCACAATCACTTATGTTTATTTCTTTGCACGGATAGAAAAATCCTTTTTTCGGAATATATTTGTGCAAAAAAATCACGTCGATCCGTTTGAGGTATTGACGTGAAATAAGGACAAGACAATTAAGTCTTTAACACTCACGTATAATCAGGTACAACCGGGGTCGCGAACTTGTTCTCTTCAAACGCCAGTTCCCGCGGCGGTGACCCCAGATGGGAGTCCGTCTCGCTGTCCAGACCTGAAAGGCCGTTGGAAGGGGGCCCCACTCTCCTGAAAAAGTTTTAGGGATTCATTGAGCAATTAATATAAATAAATAAAATAAAAAAGCCTTTTAATTTCTATAAACTTATTACATTATAGTAGATTATGATACAAGTGAGAAACTTATTACATTATAGTAGATTATGATACAAGTGTGCTATGTTGATCATTACGTTCGAGGCGGTATTATCAGCGCGAGCCAGGAGGCGAGCGCGGTAAGAAAGCTGAGTATATAATGACCAATGCACACGTGTTTCATGCGTTTTTCAACACACTTGCGAGGAAAAAACAAACTTCGTGGAGTCAAATTTACGTATTCTTCGCCACTTGAAGTCGACATTTTTGATAATTAACCGGGGAAAATGTTAAATTTTGTTTCTTCCCGTGTGACAGATAAAGCACGGATAACTTCGCCAAACAGCAAACAAAGTCGTGGTTAAATAATAAAAACTGTATTATGCGGTTAAATTAAGAATGCTTCTGAGACACACATACAATTTGAAATTTTGTACGAATTTAACTTCATTGGGTTTTATTATATCTCCTGTGACCAATCTACCTCATATATCCATAATTTTTCTGGAATAAACTATTTCCAATTTCTCTGTAAATAATCCACATGTGTCACTGTAATTTAGCATATAGTTACTTATTCAATATATCTAAGTCAAACAGCTGTTATTTTTTCAATGGGTTTTATTGAATAGGAAATATGGGTGGTAAAACTTTACCCCCGAAAATAGGGGCAAAATAATCATTTATTTTACCACTCATATTTCCTATTCATTAACCCAATTGAAAAAAACGGATATTTCACATAGACATATTGAATAAGTAACTACACTGACGCGCAATATAAAAAAGGCACTAACTTATCATGAAATATTTCCGAAACCACGCCAGATAGCTTTAAGAAGTAAAAAGCAACATTAAAAAACACCTAATGGAAACAATAATTAAATGTGTTAAACAATGTAATAACAAAATAGCGCATATTTTTGCAAGTGGCTTATTTATAAGTGGCTTTTTTATATTGCTCGTCAGTGTATATTCTAAATTACAGTGACACAGGTGGATTATTTACAGAGCATTCGGAAATAGTTTATCTCCATACAAATTATGGATATATAAGATTATATAACTCTTAAAAAAGGCCCTCCCTCCTTGCCTGGCCTGGAAACAAATTATAGTAAAAAAAAGTACTAACTTTCCCTGCCGTATGGCCTGTTGTGCTAATCTAGCCCGCATCGTAACAACCATGTCGTGCGGGACTCGCCAAACGAAAATACACCCATCACCTGAAGCCGATATCAAGTGTTGGCAGTCCGGAGTGAATCTGTGGAAAGGAAATGCAACTTGAAGACATTGTTACCAATTTGATAATAACCAAACATAATTCTGAATTCATATGTATCTATCATCACGCCTTTTATCCCAAGAGGGGTGGGCAGAGATCGAATGCCATTTGCTACAATCCTGACATACCTTTTATACATGCTCGACGATTGTGTGTACTTTTAATATTTCCATCGATCAATACATTTTTTATATGTTTAATAAACGTACACATAGGTCGTCCTCTGCCAGCATTTCCTTTCACTTCAGCCATATAAACCTTTTTAGTCAATCTTTCATCTTTCATTCTTTCAACGTGTTCAAACTGCATTCATAGATTATCAAAAAAAACTATGAGTATGAATAATAATATGAACTGAAAATATATAAATTCACGCCTGTTTCCCAGAGAGTATGGAGCGATTCTCTTGCTTTATTCACATACATACATCTATTATGTGTAGCTCAGGAACTAATAAGCGCGACCAATATATTTGTTAAGATGGAGCAAAAAACGTCGAATATAACACGTTTCTTGTATGGAGACCCCCTTTAATTTTATCTTTATTTTATTTTTATTAATTGTTGTTACAGCAGCCAAAAATTTCAATTACGGTTCAAAAGATACAGCCCTGTGACAGACGGACAGACGGACGGAGCCTTAGTAATAGGGTTTCCGTTGTCACCCTTTGAGTACGGAACCTTAAAAATAGATTAGATTACCTGAGACCAGTTACAATTTCCGAATGCCCATACATAGTGGCCATACATTCGCCGGAGTAGTAATCGTACACACTCAGTATTTTGTCAGTAGAGGACGTCGCCAAGTATATACCGCTGCTGTCCAGTGCCACCTAAAATTAAAAAAAAGCCAATTGCAGATGTGAATATTAGGATGCATCCTTGATTGACAAAAGAAAAAATACGTGTCCAATATTTTTTGATAATCTAAATGACGGACTAAATAGAATAATATTTTGTTTACCCTGTCATCTACCCTATTGCCGAGCATGTATGAAACGATTGTCTCTCCCTACCCCTCTTAGGATAAAAGGCGTGATGATACTTAGAAAAATGGTCTCGTGAGGTGCGGTATCGATATGTGGAAAAACGGTCCATACACCGTATTGTGTCGTGTCGTATCGTGTAGTGGGAAAACGGCCGCAAAGTGTCGTAGGTTACTTTTTATCCCGGAACTAATATAAATCCCGGGATAAATTCTTATATCAAAGCCAGTCTATTATACTAATATTATAAAGAGGTAAAATTTGTTTTTTTGCATGTTTGTTTGTAACGAACAAACTCAAAAACTACAGAACCGATTCTAAAAATTCTGTCACTGATAGAAAGCTACAACACCCCCGAGTGACATAGGCTATATTTTATCCCGGAACTAATATAAATCCCGGGATAAATTCTTATATCAAAGCCAGTCTATTATACTAATATTATAAAGAGGTAAAATTTGTTTTTTTGCATGTTTGTTTGTAACGAACAAACTCAAAAACTACAGAACCGATTCTAAAAATTCTGTCACTGATAGAAAGCTACAACACCCCCGAGTGACATAGGCTATATTTTATACCGGAACTAATATAAATCCCGGGATAAATTCTTATATCAACGCCAGTCTATTATACTAATATTATAAAGAGGTAAAATTTGTTTTTTTGCATGTTTGTTTGTAACGAACAAACACAAAAACTACTGAACCGATTCTAAAAATTCTGTCACTGATAGAAAGCTACAACACCCCCGAGTGACATAGGCTATATTTTATCCCGGAACTAATATAAATCCCGGGATAAATTCTTATATCAAAGCCAGTCTATTATACTAATATTATAAAGAGGTAAAATTTGTTTTTTTGCATGTTTGTTTGTAACGAACAAACTCAAAAACTACTGAACCGATTCTAAAAATTCTGTCACTGATAGAAAGCTACAACACCCCCGAGTGACATAGCCATTTAGATAGCCTATTAAATTTTTAATATACATAACAATATAAAAACCTTAAATCTAATCTAAACATTAAAAATAACTAAATAAACCAGGTCTGCATGGAATAGTGGCAAGAATACTGGCTGCATTTCCCCGCTGAATTACTGATTACCGCGATACTGATTCGTTGAGCGAGGAAGGAGCCAGCCCACTTGTCATCAGAAGAGATGATCTGTCGAGGGGATATATCTTTAATAAACTTTTTGGCATTTGAACCCCACGGACCTAGAGGTTCTACTTTATATTGTTCGAATATATCCACTATACCTTAATGAGAGTCCCGTCCTCTGCCACAGTCCCCCTGAACGTTTTGGTGTGTTTCCCCTGCGACGAGCTATACACACGCACGTTGCGGTCCTGACACGCCGTCAATATATGTCGGCCGCCCGTATCGATCTCCATATCGTATAAAGTCGTTCGGCCCGATACGTTGACGCCGCGCGCGAATTGGTAGCCGCCATCTTGACTCTGTAATTATTATTAATCTTATTGACATCGGTGGCCGAGTGGGTAAGGCGTGTGGATATACGGTCATGTACCAGCAACTGTCAAAACCATACATGAAGGATCACTAATTAATTTTTCACCTTTATAGCACGAAAAGGGCTAATAAAGCGATTTTGCTGAGAGTGTAAATGTGATTCGAATCTCAAACACCACCTTTTAGAATTAGAAAAAAAAATTAGGCGATAGTTCGTTCAGAAACTCAATTTAACTCATAGGCACATCTGTTACTTTTAATCTGCAAAATTGCAGTAATTTTACTTTCAACTTTAATATTGTTATTTTGTTTATGTTTTATAAGGGTTTGTTAGCTATGTAACTTAAGTAGAGATATCAGCGGCCGTGCGACCGCTAGATATATAAAGTTAACTTGACAGGTATCCTATGTGGTTACTATCAATTAAAAACAGCACTGTTGTCTATCAATATAATGCCAACCTATACCGACCTGCTTGCTTCGTCAGTGCCACTGTACTTAATACTAGCTAAAACTATCCTAGCGAGTTATGGTGTGACGTATTACACGGACTATGCAAACGTCCTGCCTCCACGAGTGCTATATCGTAACTGGTCGCCAGCCTTCGCGAGTGTTCGCCGCGCCCGTTGACCTAATTTATTACCCTGTACGGCCTAGCCGTTACAGCTATAATAAATATACTTATTGTTAAATATTGTTTTTCTAACATATAACCTATAAGACTTTCTCGCTGGTAGAATCAAAAAAATTACTTTGCTCACTTGTTGAACAAATAACTATTAATGGTCCGGTTGAAAGGTATATACTGACTGGCGACCAAGTTTTAAAATGTCAAATTCTTACTAATATCTTAAATGCGAAACTATGTATTTACGGCTAAACGGCTGAACCGATTTTGATGAGTTTGGTACGGGGACGCCTTGAACACAGAGGAAGAATACTGTTTCAAAATTTGGAGCCCTTGTGTCATACATGATAAACGATTAGTAAATATAACAGGGGTAGGGGTAGTGCAGGCAAGCCAACGTTCGGGCAGGACGTCTGCCGGGTCCGCTAGTAAAGTGTAATATTATGTTTAATAAACGTGATTAATTTATCGCTAATGCAGTGTATGGATGTAAGTCATTTAAGATGAAAAATCCACATAATTACACATTTGTCACGCACAATGATGTATTAGTTTTTTGGTCTCGTTCTAATCGCGACATTACCAATCTAGTAGAGCGCCAGCATACTACATCTATGGTTTTGACAGTTGTTTAACTAATCTCTGATTAACTTTGTAGATTTCATATCAGTTGGTAGTTTTTCTTTGGGGCACCCCTATATAAACCAATCAACAAATACTCACACTGACTAGCTGTCTGAACAGTATAGTCTTGTCAGCGCCACAAGACACCATCTGAAGCCCACCACTTGGTGACAGAAACCGGACGGCCGTTATAGACGATGAATGGTCGTCCAAAGTCTGAAGGATTTGGTAGCCCTGGAAAAATAAAACAATCATCACTACATATTATAAAACAAAGTCCCCCACCTAGTTACGTGTTCCCCAATCCCCATATATTTCCGGCACGATCCCCATATGTTAGAGAATCGATGATACAATATTAAATGTTCTCTTTACGCTTTCAACTTGAAACACATGTATAAATCTATTTTAAGATGCGATCCCAACTAGCTTTGTCCCCATGTTTCCGACACGATCCCTGCTAAAAAGTTACGTGTTCCCCATATGTTGGAGAATCGATCCCCACTACACAATATTAAATGTTCTCCTTACCCTTTCCACTTGAAACACATGTATAAGTCTATCTCGAGACGCGGACGCCAACAACTTAGGTCTGGCCGCGTACTCCAAACAGAGAACTTCAGCGTCGTGAGCTTCCAACGTATGTAGCAACTTGCCGGTCCCTGAGTGCACCCATATGTTGCCTGCACGATCCCCACTGGCTATGTGTTCCCCGTCCGGGGACACTCGTACGCAGCTGAAATACATTTTTTATTGATAAAAATAATTGTACCAATGGGTTTTTTAATTAAAAACTTATGTACATAATCCGACAAACCACACTTATAGAGGATTTTCCATCTAAATATATCTCAACAGAACTAGCCACTCGTTAGATATAGCCTCACAAATACCATCGGCTAAACGAGGGAGACTAGGTCTTCCGCTGGGTACCCTGGAACCGTAACACGGTTTCGGGAGCTGTAAGGCAACCCGTGAAGAAAGAAAAAAAAATGTAAATTGTATAATAGCTAAAATAATGAAAGGTATAATGAATATAAATGAAGCGAAAGAGGTATGTCAGGATCGTAGCAAATGGCATTCGATTGTATCTGCCTACCCCTCTTGGGATGAAAAGCGTATTAAGAGGCTGTATAGAGCTAAATGCGAGTTTTATGATGCGTAAAAGTACATGATCCACTGCAGTGACCATAATCAAAAAAATATATGATATTCTTGAGGTTATGCGTTATTAAGATACTGTGTTCAAAACATAATACAACTATATTGATTCGATAGAAAAAAATCACGAATGTACCTCTAAAAAAATATTATACTGTCTAGAAACAGTACTAAAATGCATGCAATGATTCTGATTTTTTGACAGATTTTTTATCTAGCAATAAATATACTATCGTAATACTGTTCTATTTTTTAACCAAATTTTCAGCAAGTCCCTTTATTCTCATTTTTGAGATTTTATGTACGCACTGCACGCGTGTGTGCGTAAGCGCTCGTGTACCGACAGTACCGGCTGCAGCCTGATGCTATATTATTAGTGGCAGCCACGTCGTTTGGTGTGTATGTGTACCCGCGTGGGGGCGGTGCCATCTCTCAAGGTCATTGGCTCTATTCAGCGTCTTAACAAGAATCCATATAGTCCTATGTCTGTCACCTTCACTATGCCGGCTTATTGATAACACAGTGGTTATACACGAGCCAAGACAAGTGGACTGTGTTTGGTGAGAACTTACCGCACGCCAGTTTTGTCGTCATACGATTTCGACTTGTCTTTATCGTTGGTAGCCGTCAAGTCGACGTCCTTCAGGAACTTCAGCTCCTGATCTATGTACAGTACTTTGGATAATTCCTGAAAAACCCAAAAAAAACAAATGTAGGTATATACTCAATAACCTGTTGCATTCTTCACGGCTTTTATGCCTTGCGGTGTGGGCAACGGCACTAGTTGCAGTGTCCACAATTTGCCAGTTGTCCATATAAAACAGAACTGGTGGCAAATGTTTTTGGCTGATCTTTTTATTTTTATTTTTATTTGATTTCAATTTTTTATTTTGATCTTGTTTTTGCTTTTAATTTGTTATAATTCCTTTCTTTATATTATAATTACCTATGTACTTTTTCTCATGTATGTTAACTTGTAGTCAATAACGTGTAAAAGTATAGCCATGTAGCCTAAGTGTTCTATCCTGTTAAGTAATATTGTGATATTTGCAGTTATTCTGTACTTGTGAACCATGCTTAAATAAATAAATAAATAAAATCTGTTGATATATTTAATGTACTTAGATGTGTCACTTCTTTATCAGACGTATCTGTTATTTTTAGAAGGGCGGACGGCCGGCTTTACCTGCCATCCGAAGCACGACAAGTCGAATAAAGCACACTCGTAAGGAAAATTGGTCACGAGTGGGATTCGAACCTGGGTTAAAAGTCATATGCTCTACCAATTAGGCTATCGATCCCTTGTTAGGGTTCCGTATTCAATTACTATGTTATAAGTACATTGAATTAAAAAACCTGTTTTTTGCTCGATCTTAATAATGGCAATAATTAAAAAACCGACCAAATGCGAGTGAACTAATTTTTTTTAATGTAGTGTTAAATATTGTACGGTAGTTTTATTCTTCGATACTCACATTACTATAAATATTATTAGAGCCTCCTTGTTGTTTCAAGTGCCACAACCTGACAGTGTCGTCGCTGGAACACGTAAGGAAAGAACCGGACGGCAGGGGACTGTCAGAGACCACCATATCCATACCCCAAATGCAGGCCGAGTGAAATAAGGCGGAGTGAGATTTGCCAACCTGAAATTTACAAAAATAAACCGGTTCCAGGGTACCCAGCGGAAGACCAAGTCTCCCTCGTTTAGCCGTTGGTATTTGTGATGCTATATCTAACGAGTGGCTAGTTCTGTTGAGGTATATTTAGATGGAAAAGCCTCTAAGTGTGGTTTTTACAGATTATGTACTTAAGTTTTTAATTAAAAAACCCATTGGTACATGGTCGGGATCCGGGATCGAACCCGCGGTCTGCCTAGTTAATACCAGACGTCTTAACCACTCGGCCACCGACGCAGTTTTTATAGAGCGACTGCGTTTAGAACAGAGATAGTTAGGGCTGGATGGATATTGACATAGCCTACTTTTTATGTTGGAAATCCTTCGGGATAAATTCTATCTATCTATCATCACGCCTTTCATCCCAAGAGGGGTAGGCAGAGACAATCGAATGCCATTTGTTACGATCCTGACATACCTCTTTCGCTTCTTTTTTATTCATCATACCTTTCATACATGTACTTTTAATATTGCCTTCGATCAACTAGGTATGACAACAATATTGACACCACTAACGTGCGAAGTAATTTGTATGAGCTTTTGATTTTTGTTTGTATGAATCTTGTCCATTGCCCCGTCCTGTTCACGGGCGACTAAAAGCGGACACTGTTACTCACCCTCTTAATGTCCCTAACATCCCAAACGTAAAAGCTATGGTCGTTATACACGCAAGTCAACTTGTGATTCCTTTCGTCGTAGGTCAGGGCGACAGCGTCTGGATACCTTGCGTTCTGTGGCTGGGTAAACATGTGGCTGAAACGTAAATTAGCGCCATAAGTTTTTTGTTTATAGACAAGACGACACGTGACCTTGCCACCGCCTCTTGCGGTGGTCAAGATCATCTTGTATCTGTCAAAAATATGGCAAATGTCAGTGAATCCTGGAAACGTGAGTTTATTTATACAACATTTCTTCAGCACACGGTTGATAGTTATTATTTTAAATTGGATTGAGCCATCTTTTCATTATTAAGAGTTCTAAATAGCCATAATTTCCAAAACGCAAAGGCACTGCTCGTATCGAAAACTACGGCTCTTTAAACCACTAAATAATAAAAATATGGCTCAATCCAATTTCAAATAATAACAATCATTTTGTGGTGAGGAAATGTTGTATAAATAAACTCACGTTTCCAGGATTCACTGAGATTTGCCGTATTTTTGACAGATACAAGATGACTGAGAGCCACGGATCCTTAAGGGGTCGTCCACTTTTTTACAACCCCTGCCCCCCTCCCCTAGTGATACGTGGTGAGGTTCTAAGCTACCCCACCCTCCACCTATCTAACATCACGTGTATTTTTTTGTTAAAAAACTCGCATATTTTCCGAATTGTTTAATGAAAATATTTTATATTTATTACATCCTTGGGCTCTTCTTCAATGCGTTGCTTGCTTTAGTCGGCCTTTTGAACAGAACAGGTGTGAAGCTTTTTTATAGTTTGGACTTGCCCTCCGAAGCACGAGAAGTCGATTAAAACACATATTCTTAAAGAAAATTGGTGCTTAGATTTTTTTTGGAACGAGTGGACTTTAAACCGTTTCAAGACCAATTAGGCAGGCTATCGACTCCTTAGCTATGTTTTACTTAACCACTGTCAACTTACTTTATATTAACGCCCTGACTCACGTCCACTCCGAGGTAGTGGGTTCTAGGCAGTGTAGTGACATATTCCAAAGTTTGTGGCGAGAAACATCTCACTATACCTTCAGCGCACCCTACGAATATATAGCGGGAACCGATTGACATGCAGTTGGCTGACGTTGTCTGGAAAGAGAGGAAAAAACATTGGTAAAAAAGTATTTACATGAAATTGTCACTTTTAGGTGAAAAATCTGTTTACTATGGCCAAATGTTATAAATTTTTAAAATTATTTAAATATTGTTATAGTGCTGTAAGGACAAAACTACATGATAATCAATCGGTTCAGCCGTTTCAACACTGTTTGTACGTACGCCTGTCAGTTCATGAAGTGGTTATAATTATACTATCTATCTATCTAGGTTACTCATACTCACCCTTAACTCCACCCACTTGTCGAGTAGTCTCCTACTATTAAACTCGCACAGCAACCCGCCGCGGGTAATAGCGTACGTACTGGATGCCGCGTCCCCCCTCCCGCACACCACGTCACAAAACTCATTGTCTTTCTGCTCGCCCAAGATGGCCGACCTACCCATCAGTGGGACCGGCTCTTTGAACTGGAAAATATAATAATAAATAATTAGAGAACCGTACTAAAACACACAGTCCTAGATTCGAATCCCAGTTTGAGCAAAATATTTGTTCTTATTGTAGATGACGGCGTCACATGAAAGAGACTGGCTCTTTGGAGTTCAGCTTAGTAATAACTAGGGATCTGATTCCACATCCGGTCATGGCGCCGACCGCACGCGTTTTCGTCATGGCGCGCTGTGATGATTGTGATTAGTCTGTGATTAATAGGACATATCACAGTCGGCGGGATAATCTTAGCTACCGATTTATCGGCTTACTATTGCACAAGATTGTGCTAATAGTGCTAATCCGCGTTGCTTGTTTGCTACTGGTCGGTGTCGAACCCTGGCTGGCGAGCGCGCGCCTCTGCGCCGATTGGTACACTGTTATAATGAACAGTTTCTTAATGTCGATATTGTCAACATGTCTGCGCGAGCGTACAGGGGTTCCCTTCTGGAAATTCTAAATTCAAATTAATAATCTCATCGATAGATATAGATATTATTAAGTAAATTTAGGTTTTGTAATTGGTCACTATTTAAGTTTGATTTGTTTTATATATAAACTTGTATTTGTAACTTACAATGTCTCCATTTTATAATATAGTGTGTGTTATTAGTAAGCAGTAAACAACATTATATAGGTTTCATTTATATAGTATTTTATTATTATATACTTATTTAATTTAGCTTCTAAGAATGTAACTGTTGTTGTTTTTAATAAAATAAAATAAAATAAAATAAAATAAAATAAAAAAGATTAAACACTGGAGACTGGCAGAATTGCGACGAAAGTCAGCACTGTTGCCATATATCAAAAGAAGAAGAACTAGGGATCTATCGACTAGTAGGCTTTACATTTTTATAGTGGGCGATTTGTCGGCAGCACTTATGATGGTACAGGAAACGGAAAATCAATGGTACTAAATCTCAAATTGTCAATTTATCAGTACTTGTAAAGAGGATCTATCAACCGAACAGTCGGCAAATAGTTGGTCATTTTAGGACCGACTAGTCGTTAGTCGGCTTGTCGGCCAAGTCCATAGTCGTCAGTGCGTCATGGCGTATGCTGTCTAATCCGTCAGAGATACAACAAAATGGTGTAAGGAAAGAATTGCGTAGAATAAAATTATCTACAAAAAAGTCAGCGGTAGCATATCTAATAGATAAGTAGTTATAAGCGTGTTTATATAGGTATTCAAATTGCTATTTCCGCTAGTTTGTATGTATTTGTATAACCAACCTTAGCATTTCTGGAATATTCTAGATACCAAAACTTGACATGTCTGAAGCCGACAGTCACGAAGTAGTTCCCGTTCTCTGAGAAGCTGACTGCTTTTACACGGGACGACACCTGAAATCATTTTACATTTTTTTTAAAACCCGAGACGTAAACTCCCCCCCCCCCCCCCATATATTTACGTATATCTACGCTTGTAAACAAAAAATGCACTGCAGTACATGCATGGCTGTAACGTACTATAGAAAAAGTGTCGTGACGGTCGAAGTCTTACACTTTTTTCGGCCTAGCTCTCATTCGCCAAGTGTTTGGAGTGTAAATTTCTATAAAACAATATTACCTTATTTGATGCCAACTTGAGGTTAGATCGCCAGTCCCACACATTGACTATCATGTCATGTTGCGACCCAACCGAGACTAGATACTTGGACGATGTGGAGAAAGCCTGGAAATATACAACATTCAAATTAAAAATGAAGCGAATCTACTTTCTTACTACCAATCTGTATTCAATTAATTACATCTACGACTCTGTTACTAAAGTAAATACCACGATATGATAATACCTAAATGTCTGGTAAGACTTCACGCCAGTCTCGTGTCGTTCGCTTTTTCTATGTTGACTTCCCATCCCAGAGCCAACGATAAGAAATTTTGATTCAAAACCCAAACTCACTACACGCCCAACTCCTTGCGTGTGCCGTGTGGCCATTGTATTGCGCTCGGGTCCTGGAGGTCTCAAATTGTGGCCATATTCCTCCGTGGCAGAAAATCTACTTTTGCCTGTTGACGCATGACCTAAGATCAGCGACTCTAGAAGTATATTTCTCAAATGTCGAGAGAGTTTGTCCGCTAGTGACATGATGGCGAATCCGGTTTAATCCCGTCCGCGTTATGATTAGTCAGTGAGTAATACGGCATATCACGGTCGGCGGGATCATCAGATACCGATTAATCGGCATATTGAAACTATAAAGGCTATAATACTTGACATTGACAAATCATCGATTAACATTGGTGGAGTCCCAATAAAAGAAGAAGAAATAAAGTAATTTTGCTTGTGCCCTACGCAAACTACTTCGGCCGACGCGTAACCAACTAAAAAACGCACGTGTTCGAAAATTTTGCATCTCTTTCACCATTCGCACTTAGACTACGCATAAATAGAGAAAGAAAATTTCAAAACTAAATCGGTACAAAAAAATACACAGTACTTCAGAAAATCAATGTACAAAAAAAATTAGAAATAGCAAGTTCTAGTTATTGGTGATCCATAAAATTCTAAATGTTAAAAAAATATACATTAGTAAATATATTAAGAGAACGGAAAGGACGGACACACACGGACGGAAAGTCGGTTGAAAATACGAGTGAAATAGATAACTTTCAGGGCTTCATAAAACCTAGGTGTAGGTTGATATTGTCATATTTTTTACATTTTCACTCTTATTAATAAACTCGAAGTAGCGACGTAGTAATTAAACTGTGTTTCGTCTCCGTCTATCATAATGAATTGCAGATTTGTTAGGCAGAGACGAAATACAGTTTAGTTAATATGTCGCTAATTCGTGTTTATTAACGTGTATATTATTATGTGTTAGAGTATAGATAATTTCACATAATATGTATAGGTACCGGGACGGTTCTTGAGCGGTGGTCGTTAGATGCGCAGAACACTATTTTTGGGTCTGCTTGACGGTATGAGGTATTAATTTTAATTTTACCAGCAGTAAAAAGCAATCGTAAAAACAAACACCAATAAATCAATTATAATAAATATACAAGTTATATTGCACTCGAATTACATAAATGCGCAAACATTCCCCCACTTTTTCCTCGAGCGCTCAAGAACCGTCCCGGTACCTATACCCTACATTAACTAGAACTTGCTATTTTTAGTAACTTTAATAATAATACTTGAATCGCTGAAGTCCGTTTTTGTACGAGACAAAAGTTACGAGGCGTCTCCTTAAAATCGATTTTTTTGTCGGTCTTATGTATTGTGCCTATACAACATTAAAAAAACCCAAACTCACCACACAACCAACTCCGTGCGTGTGGCCATTATACTCCCCAATTTGCACCGCGCCCGACGCGCTCGGGTCCTGGAGGTCCCAAACCCTGACGGCGGGTGAGTGGCCACATTCCCCGGTGGCCAAGTACCGCCCATCCGGACTGAAGGCGACGCACGTGACGCTCTTGCGTGATGCGTTCAGCACGTGCGTCTGGCGGCTCTTGCGTGCGTTGTATAACACCACGGTGCATCTGAAACGAGGGTAGATAGTCGATATAATATTTCCCTTAGACAAAAAAACCACACACCTTAACTGCCTTTATGCTTGTAACAGTGTCCACTTGACGCCAGTTGTCCATATTGAACAGAACAGGTGGCAATGTGTGCGGGCGCCGGCTTTACATGTCCTCCGAAGCAGCACATATTCTTGGCACGAGTGTGAATTGAACCCGGGGCCTCCTGGTTTCAAGTTAACACTTTACCAATTAATCTATTCATTCCTACAGATACCCAAGATATCTAGACCAGTTCTGTTGAGGTTTTTGATTTGAAAAGTTAGACTAGGGTAAAACCAAGACGTCTAAAAATTCAAGAGACGCTTGGTTTTGGCCTACGCCGTCTGCGCCTACCGCTGTGCGCACGTAGAGGGGATAACGCGTTGTCATAAGACAATACCAAGAGTCTCGCACTTCGGAGACGATTGGTTTTGACCTACGCGACGTGCGTCTAGTCGTGTATTTCTTCGTCTAACAAAATTTATATACTAATTTTGATGTTTCACATCTACCGGGTGTCCCCTGTTTGACATCGAAAAAGCTGTTGCAGTTAAAATCAATGCAAAACTAGGCTAAAGATGGGTCAGGCTTCACTGTCGTTGACTGTACATATAGAAGTAAACAGGCCACGTTTTCAATGTCAAACGTGTAGGCGATTTGTTTAGTTACTTAGCGGTATCGGGCGCATACATCATGTATTTGCGTTTTGGGTAAAGTTCATGTGGGAGAAGCGTAAAGCGATGTACTTACAAGCGTTTCTAATTAATAAACTGTATTTGTAGAGATAAACTTTAACGCTCTTATTAATAAACTCGAAGTAGTTTCGTCTCCGTCTATCACAATGAATTGCAGATTTGTTAGACGGAGACGAAATACAGTTTAGTTACTACGTCGCTACTTCGAGTTTATTAATAAGAATGTGAGTGATTCGAAAATTGAGAATACAATATCTAAGTGGGATTATCAGATACGCCTCTTTGGAGGTTTGACAGAATAAGCTTCAGTCACTGGAGTAAACGCTAACGCAAAGGGGTCGAAAGTACGTAATGGCGGTCATAAAAGAAAATTCATATGGTCTATTCTATTCTATTTTTATAGAATCAATGTTCCCGCCGACTGTGATATTATTATGTCTTATTAATCATATAAACTATCGTCTATCAAAGCTACGGTATTAAACTGGATTTCCCATCATGTCAAGACGGAACGCGTGCGTTGGTCGCCATGACATGACGTAGAATCTCATATGGTCCGGTAATGGAATTTGACGTGCTATTGACGTTTTTTGATCTATAAATAAATTCTACTATACTATCTTCCCTTGGTGAATAATCCTATTTTACAATCTTCTTTTTGTTTGATGTCGATATCAGAGTTAGAATATAAATACTTGTTTTATTTATTTTAATGTTTATTTGGTACTTACAGTAAAGTTGGGTAAAAAGTTAAAATAGACGCAAACGCAAATCCCAAAATAATAAGATAATTTGTTCAATAATATAGCACAAAAAATATATAGGTTTTTTTGTTAATTTTGAAAACTAATCAAAGTTGAATTAGCAATTTTGCAGATTAAAACCATGCATTTGATTGAAAAATAATCGCTTCCGTTACAGTACGACGTGAATTCAGCAAAAAAAAAGTGATCAAAGATGTGATGAAGGTCAGCCGTGCGAGCATAACTAACGCGTGTAGAAATAATACGTAGAAAAAATACGTAGACAAAAGTTCAGTTAGAAAGAGAAAGATATAATTTCCCGTAGTGACAAAGCAGGACAAAGTAGCGCCGCTGAAACCGGTCCTTTTGTCTTACTTTATCTCTATGGGGTATTCAGTTCAGAGTTCCCGACTATGTGTCTAGACTGCAACAATTATTTGCGAAAGACACGCACCACAGCGTGCTCCGCTTACCAAAATTTGTGACAATTACAACAATAATTACCTCTCGGTCGACATTTTTTGTAATAATAAGAGACTTTTTAAAACATCTGTAAAAAGTATATTAAGTGATAGCTAGATTAGATTAATTTTGTTTATATTTATTATTTACTGTATTTCTTTTTCTGTTTTTGTTGTTGAAAATGTAAAACTTTGAGAGAATGTAGAGGTGGTGGGCATAAGTTAATTTATTTTTATTACTTAAGTACTCTGTATTTTAACTGTTTTTTTTTATGTATGTAATATAATTATGTCTGTCTACTGTTGTTATTTCTCCTTAATAAATAAATGATATATTTCTCTTTCGAACGGAATCTACACGATCATAATCGCACGGCAGAATAAAAACAGGTGCAAGTGACCTCACATAAAAATCGCGACGCTAACCGCCCCGCTTGTCACATAAACACAGCGCAACATTCGTATGCGCGACATCGCACAACAGAATAGTCGTTTCTCACGGAATTCTTTATATGGATGTGCTAAGTACCGAGCCATACAAAGTTACGAGGAAATGTATATATTTTGTAACGAAGATGTCAATAATATTACTTAAATACACACAATTATGAAATTCAAACATGTTTATTATGTCAGTATGCATATGTATTGTATATTCACTATCTATTCTATTTTTTAAGGTTCCGTACCCCAAAGTGTAAAACCGGAAACCTAAGACTAAAAACTAAGACTCCGCTGTCCGGCCGTCTGTCTGTCTGTCCTGTCCGTCTGTCACCAGGCTGTATCTCATGAACCGTGATAGTTAGACAGTTGAAATTTTCACAGATGATGTATTTCTGTTGCCGCTATAACAACAAATACTAAAAAACAGAATAAAATAAATATTTAAGGGGGCTCCCATACAACAAACGTGTTTTTTGCCGTTTTTATAGATAATGGTTTTATTATGGCTCTATCAGGGTTTTGATGATTCCGCCAATGTCAAGTATTATAGACGTTACAGTAACAATATGCCGATTAATCGGTAGCTAAGATGACCCCGCCGAGTGTGATATGCCATATTAATCACTAGCTAATCACAACTATCACAGCGCGGACGGGATTATACTGGATTCCTCATCATGTCACGGTGGGACGCGTGCGTTGGTCGCCATGACATGACGTAGAATCTTATATTCACTAGTGAGCTACCGACTTTAGTTTGACTATGGGTTTGGTCCGACTAAGGATCAATCGGCCCCAAACTGACCGACTATAAAAAGGAGAACATAATAGTAATGTATTGAAATTTTAGTACCATTTATTTCTATTTCTATATTAATATTATAAAGAGTTAAGACTCCTATATCAATAATTTTTCTGGGATAAACTATTTCCAATAATCCACCTATGTCACTGTAATTTTGCAAATAGTTACTTATTCAATATATCTAAGTGAAATAGCTGTTATTTTTTCAATGAGTATTATTGAATAGGAAATATGGGTGGTTAAACTTGCCCCCGTTTTCTCTTTCATAATCTATTACAAAGCTCTTAAATTTTTTTAAAGCTGTTATACCATTACCCTTCAATTATTATAAAAAATGTAAGAGCTTTGTGATAGATTATGGTGACACAGGTGGATTATTTACAGAGAAATTGGGAATAGTTTATCCCCATACAAATTAAGGATTCTAAGTTTGGAAGTATTTAGGTGCTCAGAGATTACTGTAAGACTAACTCTTTATTAATCAAATTCTCGTGCTTCGGAGGACACGTAAAAACCCGGAACTTATTCCAAAAATAACAGATATTTACATCAGTTAAAAGAAGTGACACATACAGGTCAATTAAGTGCAGCAATAGGCCACCTGTTCTGTTCAATATGGACAACTGGCAAAAAGTGGACATTGTTAGAGGTCTCTGGCGGCACCGCAAAAGGCCGTGAAGATTTGTTTAGAATATTCTTCCGGATAGATACAAATTTTTTTTTTAATCCGAGATGAAAATCATTCATGAAAGAGGTTAGGTACTACACTATAATAGACTGCGACGGTTCTAAACACCTCCCGTTACCGATGACGTTTAGCTACGTGACGACAATTGCTAGGCTGGGTCGTCGAACCGCGATTTAATTGTGCAACTGTACACCAGTTTCCGTTTCCGCGACAATAAAAATTACCGCGCGCCCGTGACCTTAAGAATCTTCGGACACGCAATTGTGCTATTGACTTATAAATTGGATCGTCACTGTCTACCCCACTGGGATACAGGCGTGAGTATATGTATGTCAACAAGAGAGATATGGCAGGATCGTGACATGTGGTGGTCTTTAGTCTCTGTCTACCCCACTGGGATAATGTATGTTAACAAGAGAGATATGGCAGGATCGTGACATGTGGTGGTCTTTAGTCTCTGTCTACCCCACTGGGATACAGGCGTGAGTATATGTATGTTAACAAGAGAGATATGGCAGGATCGTGACATGTGGTGGTCTTTAGTCTCTGTCTACCCCACTGGGATACAGGTGTGAGTATATGTATGTTAACAAGAGAGATATGGCACGATCGTGACATGTGGTGGTCTTTAGTCTCTGTCTACCCCACTGGGATACAGGCGTGAGTATATGTATGTTAACAAGAGAGATATGGCACGATCGTGACATGTGGTGGTCTTTAGTCTCTGTCTACCCCACTGGGATACAGGCGTGAGTATATGCATGTTAACAAGAGAGATATGGCAGGATCGTGACATGTGGTGGTCTTTAGTCTCTGTCTACCCCATTGGGATACAGGCGTGAGTATATGTATGTTAACAAGAGAGATATGGCACGATCGTGACATGTGGTGGTCTTTAGTCTCTGTCTACCCCACTGGGATACAGGCGTGAGTATATGCATGTTAACAAGAGAGATATGGCAGGATCGTGACATGTGGTGGTCTTTAGTCTCTGTCTACCCCATTGGGATACAGGCGTGAGTATATGTATGTTAACAAGAGAGATATGGCACGATCGTGACATGTGGTGGTCTTTAGTCTCTGTTTACCCCACTGGGATACAGGCGTGAGTATATGTATCTTAACAAGAGAGATATGGCACGATCGTGACATGTGGTGGTCTTTAGTCTCTGTCTACCCCACTGGGATACAGGCGTGAGTATATGTATGTTAACAAGAGAGATATGGCAGGATCGTGACATGTGGTGGTCTTTAGTCTCTGTCTACCCCATTGGGATACAGGCGTGAGTATATGTATGTTAACAAGAGAGATATGGCAGGATCGTGACATGTGGTGGTCTTTAGTCTCTGTCTACCCCACTGGGATACAGGCGTGAGTATGTATGAACATAACAATTTTCTCAAGAAATACCGCAAAGCCACGGGCGGTCGTTATTTACCAAACAAGCCTGTACGAAGACTTACACTACTACCACGTACAAAATTTGTTAGAAAGTGCTAGGGGGTCAATTCACTACCTCTACGTTTAAAAGACAAACGAAAAGTGACACATCTAGGTCCATTAAGTGCAGTGTTGTCAACTGGCAAAAAATGGATGCTTACTAATTATCTCAGGCCATATCGGAAGGTATTAAGGCCGTGAAGATGTGTTTGTTTGTGTTTTTTTTTTCACGGGTTGCCTTATAGCTCCCGAAACCGATTTACGGTCCCAGGGTACCCAGCGGAAGACCAAGTCTCCCTCGTTTAGCCGATGGTATTTGTGAGGCTATATCTAACGAGTGGCTAGTTCTGTTGAGATATATTTTTGTCGGATAAGTTTAAAATTACATAAGTTTTTAATTAAAAAACCCATTGGTACATGGCCGGGATCCGGGATCGAACCCGTGGTCTGCCTAGTTAATACTAGACGTTTTAACCACTCGGCCACCGACGCATCGTGTTTTTAATTAAACGTCATTCAATATTATTTAGAAATAATCAATAGTAGATTACTGACCCGAGCTGGTGTTGCACAGGGTGCTAGTTTGGGAGCCCGGCTTTAAAAATATACGAATGCAACAAGAAGCCACTACTATTATAATAAAAACTACTACAATAAAATAAATATAAATCTAACTTTGTGTATATAATTTTCCGCGAAGCCCGACAAAACGTCTTTCGTTGTCATTTTTATACACTTCTCCATTTTGACGGAAGGCAAAGGGGCTAGCTATACAGCCCAACCCACTGTCGGAATTATCTGTCACAAAAAACTATCGTAAAGTTAATGAATTGAGCCCCTAGTTACAGACTTGTCTTGTGCGAACAGTAACATTGTGTCGTTTTACACACATACTCGTTTAAACAAACTAACATAGATTTCCATATAAACAGAGGTGCGTCGGTGGCCGAGTGGTTAAGACGTCTGGTATTAACTAGGCAGACCGCGGGTTTGATCCCGGATCTCGACCATGTACATAATCCGGCAAACCACACTAAATATTCGTCAACAGAACTGGCCGCTCGTTAGGTATAACCTCACAAATACTAAGCCTTCAGAGGAGACTTGGTCTTCCGCTGGGTACCCTGGAACCGTAACACGGTTTCGGGAGCTGTAAGGCAAGAAGAAAGAAAAAAAGGTTGTGCTCAGTGCTTAGGAATCCATCCATGAAGGTGACGATCCCCGTCTGGCGAAATACTACCGCTAATAGTTGAAAATGGCATCAAGCTATACATAGTATAGTGGAGGTGACAAGTGGATTCATGGACCCTCATAGCCACTTTCCACCAAGTAGATGGCGAATCACATGTAGTGATATATCTATAGAAATAAAAATTTGCAAAGTAAGTGGATTTCGTACCATTTTATTCCGTGAGAATTTTAAGACAGGATTTTTCAAAATTTTAGACTCGTTTCGGAGATAATGGGAAAGGGGCGTTCAGCTATGTATTTTAAAATTATAAAAAAAATATTGTATTTCTTATAACGAGCCCTTTACATGCTTTTACATCATGCTTGGCGATTATGTGTACTTTTAATATTGCCATAATAGATCAATATATTTTTATATCTATACTATATTATAAAGAGGAAAGATTTGTATTTTTGTGTGTATGTTTGTGTATATGTTTGTAATGAATAAACTACTGTGCCGATTTAAAAAATTCTTTCACGCATTGGAAAGCTACATTCACCCTGAGTGACATAGGCTATATTCTATTTTCAACAAAATTAGGGATCCTTACTAAAACTCCAATAATGTAACCCAAGGCGTAAAAAAATGACCTAAGAAATTCCTTACATCGCGTGCGCTGCGAAAACTATTGATGATATAGAGGTAGTTGTAGGGGTAGGGGGTAGTAGTAGAAGTAGGGGTATGGGTAGGGGTACGGGTAGGGGTACGGGTAGGGGTGGGGGTAGGGTAGGTGTATATTTTATTTTGTTCGTAAATGTCCACGGGCGAAGCCGGGGGCGGAATGCTAGTGTTCAATAAAAGTACACCTAGGATTTTTTTGAGTAATTCCCTTAAAAACAAACTATTAGTATATTAGTTAATGAATATAATATTTCCCCTAACTAAAACATCCGCATATAAACAGAAGTCATTAACCTCAAAATTGTATACAACAAACGGGCGCACCTTTCAAAGTCACCCTTAAAACGGGGGTGGTAATTCTAAACATTTACATTCGATCGATTTAACAATAACTACATAAAAAGACGCAAACATAAACAAAAATGACGGGACTTTTGAGCTCGAGAATGCCCAACCCTACAATGTGCGGGCAAATCCGTGTTTTGTCTTTGCCCGACCCAACAATTCGCTCGGCGTTCGTGTGTTGGACATTCTCGGGCCGTGCATTCCTTGACTGGCCCTGTGCGGAACCGTCGTTTTTGACCTTCGAGTCGAAACGAAAGATGTCGCGGTCCTAAATACGCTAACCCTACGGTGATTTGAGCTGTAACAAGTTGGCCAAGAGCGAGTTGAACTCGCCTGTAGAGGCTTCCGTACCATACCGTTTTCCGTGAGAACTTTAAAGACCCACTGTACACATTGGGCCAATGGGCTGGGCCAACGGTTGGGCCAAAACATCGGATCGCTGTTTACACATTGGCGTACTGATCATTCTGCATTGGCGCTTTGATTAAAGATGGATGTGGAATCTCCTGCAGCCGCGGCAATTTATATATACAGTAAGTACGTTTAGGTTTTTATGAGTACCCTTATATTTCACTTTTTTTTTATTTTAGACTCAGTAGTTTCGGAGATAAGGTGGGTAAGTTCAATTTTCGTATAATCTATAGATTGCGGCTGCAGGAGATTCCACCTATACTAATACTAATCTAAACTAATATTATAAAGAGGAAAGATTTGTATTTTTGTGTGTATGTTTGTAATGAATAAACTCAAAAACTACTGTGCCAATAGGGGTAGGGTAAGGGTAGGGGTAGGTATAGGGTATATTTTATTTTGTTCGTAAATATACACGGGCGAAGCCGGAGGCGGAATGCTAGTCTTTAATATAATCTATGCATTTTAAAATTATAAAAAGATATATATTTGCATTTTCTATGTCACACGAGCCCTTTCATTTGCTATGTCACATGATGCACTTGAATACTTTATAGTTTTCCCCCCAAAATTAAACCTCAAAATCGAAACGAGCTATTTACGCCATACGTCCGTGATTGGATCGTGTACCTAATTTCAACATTTTTCGTCCAGTAGATTCGGAGAAAATAAGCTGTGACCATAGAGTACTATAAGCCTATGGAGGGGCCATAGACGGGCTTCCCCTTTCGCCAATTTTTCCCCCTTTGACCAGTTAAACTGACCAGGTGCGCAGTAATAAGTAACCTTAGATTTTGTTGGTATCGTTTAGTGTCGCAAGACAGAGCTTTAGGAAAATAGTTAATTGTGATGTTTTAAATGGGAAAGGCGATCTAGGACGTCAAACTTGCTGAAACATAGTGTTTCCAATCATTAATTATAATTATTATGTTTGTATTTTAACATAATCATCATATAACGTAAAATCCGTTGCGACAATAAAACGACAGAAAAATACAGTGGTACAGGGGCTAGTACTAGACGTTTACCTCCCCTCCCGCCAAAAGTGGCAGAAAAAATTGTTGGGTGATTTAGCTCTTCCCGTCTCCAGTCTTAAATACTCAAAGGCTGTGACAGACGAACAGACACAAGAGTGATCCAATAAATGTCCAATAAGGTTTCCGTTTTTTCATCGCATCTACGGAACCCTAAACTGCAAACATTAAAACAAAATTTCTTGGAAATCATAAAAGCATAAATGTGCATAACAGCATTGAAGTGAATATTGCGCATGGCAGAAGAAGCATGCTAGTAATACTGGTGAGATGATGACAACTGTAGTTCAAAAAAGTTTAAATATTCCACTCACATCCGCTCTGTGAACTTTTAAAGCCACAAAATGCTAAGAGACTAATATGGCAGGTCTTCAAAGTCGCAGAGTAAAGTGCTATCAAAACTGACGCGAGGAAAATTAAGTTTTAATTTTTCTTCACGGGTTGTCTTGCAGCTCCCGAAACCGTGTCATCGGTCCACGGGTACCCAGCAGAAGACCAAGTCTCCCTGTTTTAGCCGACGTATTTGTGAGGCTATACCTAACGAGTGTTGAGAGATATTTCGATGGAAAAACCTCTAAGTGTGACTTGTCGGATTATATATTTTGAAGTGACACATCTAGATCACCTTATTCTGTTAAATATGGACAACTGGCAAAAAGTGGACACTGTTACTGGTGTGGAAGATGTGTTTTGATAACAACGATTAATTGCATTTGTTGCTTACCCCGATCGGGAATCGAACTCGAGCCGCCGAATACAGCAGCCAGTTTGCTGATGTTACCCATGCATGGGAAAACAATGGTGTTGCGTCATTGTTATGCGGACAGTACGTCGCTGGTCGATGACTTGATGTATCTTACGAGTATCGAATAAATTAGCTTTCGATTGGATGGGAGTATAGGACTAATATATTTTATCATCACGGTAATATAAATCCGCATACGAAAATTTAGAGTTTTGTGATAGATTATGAAAGAGACAGAAGGGGCAGAATATTCCTTTCTTCTACCACCCATATTTCCTATTAAATAAAACCAATTGAAAAAATAACGACTATTTCACTTAGATATATTGAATAAGTAACTATATGCTAAATTACAGTGACACAGGTGGAGTATTTACAGAGAAATTGGGAATAGTAATATCTCCATACAAATTCCCAGTATAGGACCCTTAAGTGAAATTTTAACCCGGTTCTCCCCGGTTTTAAGTCCAACGATCAACCAATTAGGCCATTGACTCCTATATAATAACATACATTATTATAAAACAAAGTTTACAGCCGCGTCTGTCTGTCTGTGCCCTTTTCACGCAAAAACTACAGAACGGAATCACGCCTTTCATCCCAAGAGGGGTAGGCAGTGACAATCGAATGGCATTTGTTACTATCCTGACATACCTCTTTCGCTTCTTTTATATTCATCATACCTTTCATACATGCTCGGCAATTGTGTGTACTTTTAATATTGCCATCGACCGTCCATACACCTAGGCCGTTCTCTGCCGTTAGTCAATCTTTCTTTTAGTCACAACATCATCTTTCACTCCACATTCTTCTCTAATGACATCGTTCCGGATACACTTTATAAGAATTAAACATTGATCTATCATGTTTAGGAGCTGAGCATTAACAGTAAGTGAATCAAGACGGGGAAAGAGTTAACCACAGCTAGTTTTCATGGCGTAGACTGTCTAATTCGTCAGAGATATAGTATGACAAATGATGTAGGAAAGAATTGTGTAGAAAAAAATTATCATCAAATGTTCATAAATGCACCCTGATAAAACGTGGTGGGGTTTCTGGACTAACTCTGCCATTGGCATGTGCTCTGCAAACCTAAATACTTAATATTGCGAAAGGTCGTATATAAATCCGCATACGGAAACGAGGTGCTTATTTCACCTAGCTCTCTACCTATAATCAGGTAGACCACAGAACATTGTAAAGAAAGTAGAAGCAAAGAATTGTATGAAAACCGGTGTAACATAATTTTTGTACTGTAATGATAGTATTGTGAAAAATTTGTCTTGTTAAATATGGTATGTTATGCTAAAGACAAATAATTTGTGCGGCTAATTATACGGGAAGACGGCAAGAGACTCCGATTCCCTAGGAGTGAGGTCGGGCCCTTGTATGGGATGCTACGTGCGTGGACACATTAGCCCCGTCTCATCTCAGGGAAACAGTAATCAAAGCTGGAGCTGCGGCGGAAATCGCAGAGACTAACAAACGGCCCCAAATTTGTGTCCTGCCAAAAATCGTTTTAAAGAAATAACCCCCCATGACTGATCATCTCTCGCTCAACAAATCGGGGAAAGCAGCCAGTATTATTGCCACTATTCCACACGGACCTGGTTAACTAAGTTATATTATATATAAATTGAATTTTAAGCTTTTTTATAGTATTTAAATATTATCTTAATTTTTGACCACTTGCTTGTCTTTTATAATGTTCTGTGTATATGACCTAGTAACCTTTCCATAAGTGAGATAACCTAAAGACCTAGGCGTATAAACACTAGCCAGACCATGTTAGCTTAGAGGTTAGGTATCCTACCTTAAGGTTTGAAACCCAGGTAGAGCAAAATATGAGTATCCAGTATATAACCGATATTTACAGACAACAAGTTAAACATCTGTACTCACCAAACACGGTCCACGTGTCGGTCACGTGTCACAGACAAACACACTAGAGGCTTCACAATATATATATAAATCAGTAATACCAACCCTGCAGGATATGCCACCAATTCGGTATTGGGATCACAGTCGAGTGCCGCATTGCTGCCAACCGTCAAGCCGAGTACACTCTCCAATTTGATCTGTGGACAAGAGGAAAAGCTTGGTTAGATAAATGCGGACATTGTCACCAATCGATAGAGCTTAGGTTGAGAAAATAAAAGGCAGTCATGGGGACTGCTGACAGAAGTGAAAACTTAAAACTATGAATAACAGTGGTTTTTAATCTACAAGTTGATATATAACGCCACCTAGCGATCATTTCACATAATCTGCTCGCAAATAAATTCATAAGATTTCCCCCTACCAAAAATCGCTCAACGCGCCTAAAGAAGTTCTTACTTAAAAAAAAAACCTTTTCAACCGTGCGAAGTTTCGTTTGATACGATTGATACGTCACACGAATTTCATGATTTTGGACCCCCCCCCCCTTCCTTGTCACAGGTCACACTTTGTTGACCCCTCCCTACCCCTAAACCTGTGACGTAATGTATGGATAGCCTCGCCACTTGCCACTGCCGTCGAGCTAATGGCGCAATTTATCGCAACCTCAGCGAAAGTGAATCGGAAACAATGACCATAGTGGCCTATTCCCACACGTCTCCCGCCTTTCATCAACAGCCTCGAACCAAATATCATGAACGGGTCATTGAATTTGATGAAACTGTCCGAGTCTTTTTCACGCAAAAACTACTGAACGGATTTTTTTGCGGTAGGTTGATTCACGGGAAATATTTACGAACATTAAACATGGACCTATCATGTTTAGGAGCTGAGCATTATAAGTTAATCAAGTCTAGGAAAAAAAATCGTCAGAGATATGACAAAATGATGTAGGAAAGAATTGTGTAGAATAAAATTATCTACAAAAAAGTTCTCTGTAGCATAACAATATAAGTAGTAAAAAGCGTATTTATGTAGGTATTAACATTGTACTAAACCCATATTGTACCCAGCGCTAACATTTTATAATCGGCTTTCTGTTTCATCTCAAGGGTTTCGAAGATAAAAAAATATTTTACTGACATGAGAAACTGTCTAAATGCAGACTTTGTTACCATCGTCAGATCACGTCAATTGCTACACATAAAATCCGTGATAGTATGTAGATAATTCCGCCACTTGCCGCTGCGAATTAGTGTCGATTATATCAGCGAAAGTGAATCAGAAACAATGACCAATTGTGGCCTATTCCCACACGCCCCCGCCTTTCGTCAACGGCCTCGAGCCAAATATCTTTGTAAAACTGATGAACCGGTTTAGGTAACGTCGTTAGGTAATCATAACCTATTAATATTGTAATCTCTGAAACAACTTTTTATTAAGCATAGGTGGTTGATCCTGGTGACTGGCAGAGCATGGCCAGTCGCGCCCACAACTAGATCCAGGCTTGCCACCTGTACTAACATGCTAAAAGTGAACACTGTTACCGCGTGGTATAAAGGCGATACCCCGGCGAACTAATGTCTGTGAGAGGTCGGTTATTCCGTTATTTGCGGCGCATCCTTGCGTCTCGGTGGCAAGGACGACCGGTTCTGCTTTTCTGACCTTGTGTTCATATGAATAGCTTAGCGTCTTTGTATTACGTTTATGTATGTAGATAGTTGTTTTTTATGGTTTTAAAAGTACCTACTTTGTAAATATTCTGAGTTGTGGGAGTAGTGTTTTTTCTTATTATCTTACCTTCACGCCTCTTTCCCAAAGGGGTAGGCAGAGAGTATGGAGAAACACTTCTCTCGATCTTTGCATACTTCTCTTGCTTCATCCACAACCCATACATCGTAATAAGTGGCGTATTTCTGCATACATTGTTTAGTCCACCAAATACCTTGCTTCCCGCTTTCACTCTCCTTTCAATTTCCTTGTCTACCTTTCCACTTCTTGTAAACATACTACCTAAATAAACAAATTCATTCACTTGCTCTAATTTACATCCTTTCACACATGTTTGAAAAAATTATGTACAGTAATTTATCAATTCAAGTACAACAAATTCTAAAAAATATTTTTTTGTAAGACCAAAACTTCAATAATAAAATAATAATAATGGAATGGTGTTTTTTGGCTTTAATTGTCTACTGCTCTTAAACGGCTATGACGTTTGGAAATATTTACATGCCTAAAAATAAATAACAAGTTGTGCTTTAAACACAACAAGGTATATTTAAATCAATTAACATTCTCCTTTAAATAATATCGAAAAATGTCAATTTCGAAGGTTTTTCGGTGACAGCGCTCATTGCATGGTCAAAGACATTGGCGACACTAAGCGCCTTAACATTTTTGTCAAGAGTGTGTTATGAACCCGACTCTCCCCAGTTTCAAGTCCAACGTTCAACCAATTACGCTATAGACTCCATTCAAATATTAATATCAAGATATTAAATCAACTTTCGTTTCGTAGACCAAAAAATTAAAATCACAAATCGATTTATATGGCGGCACCGGACAGACAAAAAAACACTTTCACTCTATTAAAAAAAAATCAGATTCGATATAGATAAGAATTTTGTACAATAAGTAACTGTGACAGTCTTATTAGTTTTGATAGAAAAAATCACTCTGACTCTTGACTGTTAGGCCACAACTGGAGATAATATACTGGACGGATATTATCACAAGATATTATAAAACAAAAAATTATATAGCTTAATTCACCGGGAAGGTTTACGAGTATTAAACATGGACCTATCATGTTTAGGAGCTGAGCATTAACAGTATAACTGAATCAAGTCGGGGAAAAAGATAGGGAGATACATTGATCTATATAACAAAATGATGTAGGAAAGATAGAAATTCAAAATAATAATAATAACTTTATGATTTTTTCATTATAGTGATAGATTATGAAAGAGAACACGGGGGCAAGTTTTACCACCCATAGTTCCTAGTTTCCTACAAGCTTCGTCCGCGGTTTCACCCGCGTGGAAATAGATCCAAAAATAAATAATCTTGTGGCTGTAATTTGCCCTTCACCCGCCCGCTTTCGCGGTATAAAAAGTAATATATGTCATTCTCTGACCCCTGTGCAAAAAATCGATCACGTGAAAAACATAAACAAATCTATCCCACGGGAACCATACATTTTTCCGGGATAAAAAGTCTCATTATGGCGTTATTGAGTAAATACATACATCCATACAAACTTTCGCGTTTATAATGTTAGTGGGATAGCCATATTTTCATGGTTTCCAATGAAAACTCATTTCTATGTGCACAGCCATTGCCTTACAGCTCCCGATAACACGGTTTCGGTCCCAGGGTACCCAGCGGAAGACCAACTCTTCCTCTTGTAACCGATGTATGTGAGGCTACACCTGGCCAGTTCTGTTGAGGTATATTTAGATGGAAAAGCCTCTAAGTATGGTTTGTCGGATTATGTATATTTAATGAGTTTTTAATTATAAAAACCCATTGGTACGGTCACCTCCATAAGTAACTTACCACCTGAAGGTTGACTATTGTTTGGAAATGACAAGATTATAGAGTCGATTATCGTTTGGCACTTTGATTCGCTATCTTTATCATTTTTAAATGACAGCATCATTTGTTATTTGTGTCTAATTTGAATTGATGGAACACGAAATTGATGAAATGTAAATTTGTATTTATTTACTATTTTAGGGTTCTGTTAAGCATAATAAAATACAGTTTTTTTAATCTTTTTTTAATCTTAGCGGGGGTTGCCTTTCGGCTCCCGGAACCGTTAACATAGTGATATATTAAATATTATTTTTATATTTTAAATGTAAGACGTGGTATGACTCATGCCAGTAGGTGGTAAAGTTCCACATTTAACCATTGTTACTATCATAATTAGAATTATTTACACCTTAAAAACTTAAAATTATAATTAATAAATAAAAAAAAATTATTGTAAAATATTATATTTGTATCATAAAATGAACATTTCGACATAATTTAAAGCAGTTGTCCGTGGGGGTAAAGAGCATAGTTCACCAACGCCGTCAGCAGACATCCAACTCTAAATATTTACAGAGATTCGTCCGGACTCCCTATTCGGTACAATATGATTTTCATTATAACGCACTAACGGCACTATGGCAGCGGACTCGGACTCTCTGGAAGAAATTTTTAATTTGTAGTTTTGAGATTTTTTAATTATTAAGTTATATTATTATAGCGAAAGATATAAATAGAGAAAATTTTATTGTATTATAGTAAGTATATCTTGTATTATATGGTAACACATGACGACAAACATAAATATATTTACTTATGAAAAGAAAGTGATATGCATACTTACTGATATATTTAACTGTCGTGAAATTTCAGTAATATGTTGTCTTGCTGTATAGGCAATCTTGGAGGAATTTTAAAATCTTATTTTTGTATATAAATATGATTTTATAGTAATACAGAATTGACAATGTCAATTTGGTAATGATTTCTATTGACAATAAGCTTTTAAAATTAAATTGATTAATATTTAAACTGGAAAAAAGGTTTTTATATAACTGCTTTACTTATCGATTTTAGTCTTTACGTTTACCACATAAAGATGAAATTTAGATGTATCTTACCTCGACATGTGAAATTTACAAAGAAATTGAAGTAAAGACATTTACGTCAGTGATATAACATGTTTTATTGTGCATCTCTTTCATTACTAATATTTATATAAAATAATTTCGATTTTATTATAAACGTCAGGTCAAAGCAAACACTGTCAAAAGTGGTAAGTTACTTATGGAGGTGACCGTAAATTTACTACTATAAACAAAAAAAGTCTGTCAAACGCGACATCATTATAATTGATTTGTCCATAATACTAATGGAATCTATGAACGTGGGCGATGCACTTGGCGCACCTCTATTTGTCTGTCTATAGTATACTAATATAACAAAGAGTCTATGTAAGTTTGGATGTAGGGGGTCATCTCTGAGACTACAGAACCGATTCTGAAAATTATTTAACTAATAGGAAGCTACATTACCTATTACAAGTGCTATAGGCTGTTTTTTATATTGTTCATGATTACTGCTCCGCTCCTTTGGATCGCAGCGTGACGATATAGCCTATAACTTTCCTCAGTAAATTAAAACATACAAACAAACTCTTCAGCTTTATATAATAGTACCACCGAACTTGTAAATGTAGGGATACACACATATTTCAAAGCTCGGTGAATAGTACCTACTAACTTTCCGCCTATCTATACTAATATTATAAAGAGGAATATGTTGTGTGCATGTTTGTAATGAATAAACTCAAAAACTACTGTGCCGATTTCAAAAATTCTTTCACCATTGGAAAGCTACATTCACCTTGCCAAGCTATATTCAGCCCACATAGGCTATATTCTATTTTCAAAAAATTAGGGATCCTTACTAAAACTCCAATAATGTAACCCAAGATGTAAAAAAATTACCTAAGAAATTTCTTACATCGCGTGCGCTGCGAAAACTATTGATGATATAGAGGTAGTGGTAGAAGTAGGGGTAGAGGTAGGGGTAGGTATAGGGTATATTTTATTTTGTTCGTAAATATCCACGGGCGAAGCCGGGGGCGGAGTGCTAGTGAAAAATAAAATTCCTAGAACCCGATTGCAGCTCCACCTACCGGGTCCAACTGTGAATCTAAACCATCCAGGGACCCACTCAAACACACAAAAAATGTCATCAAAATCGGTCCAGCAGTTTAGGAGGAGTTCAGTGACATACACACGATTTGACCAGTTATTTTGAGATATATTGAGTTGGAAAAGCCTCGGGCCTTACCACAAAACGGTATTTAATAAGTGTTTAGCTAAATTATGTTTTGTCACTGTCTTACAAATTTGTCATTCAATATAACTTTAGACTAAACTAAACACTGGATAAACACGCTTTTGTATATACTCTATGCTAATATAGTCCCCGGATTATAACATGACCTAAAAAGGCGGTTTTACAGCGACGTCCTGCCCAACATCGAGGTGGTCCCAAGCTCCTCCCCAAGAAGACCGAAATCCGCCGCGTCTCTATGTCTGTGCGCAATATTCTCAGAAACTGTTCTGAATTTTACTGTTAGATAGAATTACAATTTAAAAGTGTGTTTAAAGCTAAACACAAAATTGCTTGGCTAAAAGCAACCGAACTAAAGTATTTTCCAGAAGAGAGAGTCGGCTTTACCTGCTTTCCAAAGCACGTAAGTCGACAAGAGTCGGTAGTAGAGTTATTAGTTCAGGAAGTTTTCTCTAGCCACGCCGCAATAGCTTAAAGGCGTGACGATGCTGTGTCGGGGTAAACAGATGACAAAAACAAGTCTAGATTGCCAAAGGAATGTAATCATGTGGGTGGCTGTGACACAATATTCAGTTATATAGTGATGACCACTATTATGGTCAAGTCGCTAATAGGAATATTACCTATAGTCTGCGCAAACTGACAAGGACAAACATAATAATATTAAGTGTTGATGTCGCCGCCAAATGGTTAAATCAGCCACTCAATTGGATGGATAGCCATTTCATTAAATGGCGGCATTCAATTTGAATGGCTGTGGCTAAAGGATGCTTAGTCAAATTGTTGAAAGAAACGTTTAACATAAGGGCTGAATGTCGCAGCCTCTTGGTTAAATGAAATTGTGAGGTGTATTATTAGAGTGACTATGAGAACGTTAGGTAGCCGGACTTTTTTATTCGAATCTGATGATTTAAGAAAGTGATGTTGTTAAAATTTAGTATAAAGTATATTTACATATACTTAGGTTGAAAATAAAATACCTAGCTCTATTTTAAGAAGAAAAAAAAACTTTAATTATAATTAAGTAAAACAATGTTCTTAAAAGTAATAATACAAAGATTGTTCTAGTTCTATTTAAAAAAATATTAACATGACATTTATTTATTCTCTCCGACTTAATAAATCTTTTGGTGCAGCTATTTCTAAAGAGTTAGCTTTCAATCAGCGAAGGCCTAGCCATCCAAGGCGACATCGATACTACCTCACACAATATTTTACTATTATTTGTTTGTTCATATTCTATACACTCAAAAACTACTGGACCGATTCTGTTACTGTTGGTACCATTACATAGAGTGGTTCACGGGGAAGGTTACAGGCTATATAACATCACACTGCGTCCTTTGGGAGCGGAGCAGTAACCAATAAAATTGAAACGAAAGTTAATATCATCTTCGTTCATACCAAATTAACAATTTTATAGCATACTAGTTAACTGTAAAATTAAACTGTGTGATATTATTTAATTATCTAATATATATAAAATAAATATTTGTTTGTTTGTTCGTATTGTATAGACTCAAAAACTACTGGACCGATTTGAAAATGTATTTTTGAATTTGATAGCCCAATTCTTGGAGTAAGGTTATACGCTATTTAACATCACGCTACCTAAACAAGGGGGTGAATTGTATTCCTAATACAACGCGTACGTCAGCTAGTGCTAGTAGGTACACAATAAAATAGAGCATATAATATACTGAGTTAGAATTATTTTATTTCAAACTAAAGTAAAGCAGTTAAATTTTATTGTAAACACTAGCTTCTCACACGGGTACAATTACACATAATTTTACAACAATTTTAATATCTACTTAAATACGCTTATAACTACTTATCTATTAGAGATAGAGATATGCTACCGCGCACTTTTTTGTAGATAATTTTATTCTACGCAACTCTTTCCTACATCATTTTGTCATATCTCTGACGGATTAGACAGCATCATCATCATTATCATCATCAACCTTTTATGATCCACTGCTGGATCATGGTCTCCTCCCTCTAGGTGCACCATTTTTAGAGGAATTGCCATAGTCACCACGCTTGGCAGGCGGGTTGGTGACCGGACGGCGGCTTTACGTGCCCTCCGGATCACGAGGTGTCGATTTAAGCACATATTCTTAAAGAAAATTGTTGCTTAGCATTTTGGCAAGGGGTAGGATTCGAACCCGGGACCTCTGGTTTCAAGTCCACCGTCCTACCAATTAGGCTATCGACTATTAGACAGCAGAAGACGACCTATATAATTTAAGTGACAGCATACGCCACGGAAACTCGGTGGGGCTAACCTTTCCCCGGACTTGATTCACTTATATACCTACAGATAATGCTAATAAGTGACAAGTCCATGTTTAATTCTCGTAAACTTTCCCGGTGAATCTGTAGTGGATCGAACAGAAGAAGTCGACCAAACTATTAAAGAAACTTTCACGATGTCATTCGGGGAGTATCATATGCCGACGCCGCTAAATCTCGAAAATAACGATGGTTTGCAACAATGGACAAGGTTGTTTGATTTTAGGCAATTTAAAATATATTTATTGGCAGCGGGGCTGGAAAGAGTCTCAGATAGTAGAAAAGCAGCCATATTGCTGAACTCCATCGGGCACCAGGTTCAGGAAGTATATTTCAATCTCTTACAAAAGGATGATAGTCAGAAATATGAAGAAATTATACAAAGCTTGGATGAGTACTTCAAACCTAAACAAAATGAAGTAGTGAATGCATTTTTATTTTACCAAAGCAGTCAATCTGAAGGGGAATCATCGCCATACTTCGTATTTCCGACAAAAACCGAATCACAAAATGTAAGAGCCATAAATAATGCACTTGCATTTTAAACCTTATGGGGAAGAAATTAGATTTCTCATATTTGCTAATATAGGTAGATTAAGTGCAGCAACAGCAAGTCTGTTCTGTTCAATATGGACAACACAATGTCGTCAAGTGGACACTGTTACTCGTGTCTCTGGCCACACCTCAAGGTATAAAGGTTGTGAAGAAGTGTTTTTGTTTGTTTGATTATTATTAATAGGTTTACACCTGATTTCCGTTACAGTTATTTACTACTTCAGATTTAATTCAAGCAATTTTCTGATAAGGTTTTAACTTATCATAAGACATCATAAATTGAAATATTACAGAAATATTCATACGCAACTGCTTCAAATTGATAATAATACGATGTGTGGGTTGCAATTGTGACATTGCGCCTGTAGCCTAGTTATTTAATACTACTAATCTGATGGTGGTTGGGTTCGATTTCCAGAAAACCAAAGAAAATATATGTTTTAAAAGCGTTATGTGTCCAAAAATATAATGAGATTTTCCCACCCGTCATATTTCTCGCCACGATTTACCAATTTTGGCATAATTTCTTATTATCAATATATCTATCTATCTTTTTTTGTGATACGGTTCCAAGGTACCCAGCGGAAGACCAAGTCTCCCTCGTTTAGCCGATGGTATTTGTGAGGCTATACCTAACGAGTGGCTAGTTCTGTTGAGGTATATTTAGATAGAAACGCCTCTAAGTTTGGCTTGTCGGATTATGTACATAAGTTTTTTATTAAAAAAACCCATTGGTACATGGCCGGTATCTGGAATCGAACCCGGGGTCTGCCTAGTTAATACCAGACGTCTTTACCACTTGGCCACCGACGCACCTATCTATCTTCACGCTTTTTATCCCAAGAGGGGTAGGCAGAGACAATCGAATGCCATTTGTTACGATACTGACATACCTCTTTCGCTTCTTTTATAGTGTGTTTGTTTGTTTGTCTTTCTTTCATGTTCAACGAATAAATCATTGCATTGCGTCATAATTACAATAATATAAGTAATCAAACAAGGGGCGCGGGTGGGGAATTCTTTGCCCCGCGCCTTCACACCGTTCCCCTCGCACCTTAGAGAACCACGTATTACCACGCCTCTCTGTAATCCCGCCAGTCCAGCGGGATCCCGCAAATTTTTCGACCGAGATTAGTCCCGCAACATGTATGCGGGATCCCGGTATTTCGGAATCCCGATATCCCGGTATTGCATTCCCTAAGCGTTACCCATTAGACTCCGACACGAACTTGACAGATTTTTTTTTATTCGAAATTTTTTTTTCGTCCAACCGTTATTTACTAGTTTCTTACAGATGGTCGGTTACTTTTTATTACATGAAGTGACTTGTAAATCTATTACAAACAAATTATGATTAATGTATACGACTAGCAATAACGCACGGCTTCTGCTCACTAGGAATGGGGGATTTCTTAAGGCTCCTATATCTCCTATTTTTTCTGGTATAAACTATTCCCAATTTCTCTGTATATAATCCATATGACGTGTCACTGTAATTTAGCATATATGTAGTTACTAATTGAATATATCTAAGTGAAATAGCTGTTATTTTGAATAGGAAATATGGGTAAGTAGTTGCCCCCGTTTTCTCTTTCATAATCTATCACAAAGCTCATATTTTTTTAAAGCGCTGTTATACCATAGTTTTTTGTAGCTTATTGAAAATTCAAAATAATTATTATTTTATTATTATTGACCAATTAAAAAATCAAAAAATAATTTTTATTTTGAATTTTCACTACGCCACCAAAAAATGCAAGACGTTGGTTGAACAGAGCTATAAAAAATTTTAAGAGCTTTGTGATAGATTATGAAAGAGAAAACATGGTCAAATAATCCTATATTTTACCACCCATATTTCCTATTCAATAATCCCAATTGAAAAAATAACGACTATTTCACTTAGATATATTGAGTAACTATATGATAAATTACAGTGACACAGGTGGATTATTTATTGAGAAATTATGGAAATAGGGCCCTTAAATAATCCACCTTTCGTCCACGTTCCGTTTTTTCATCGGATGTACGAAATCCTAAAAACCGGGTACATGGCTGAATTGAACCGTGGTAGGTTATAATCTTAATCACTCGGCCACCAACGCACTTTTTAATTTTAAAGAATATATTACGAATTTTCTCTTACGTTTAATAAGTTTATTAGTTTACATGTAGGGGGTAGTCTCTCAAACTACAAATCCGCTTCTGACAATTATTTCACTAATAGGAAGCTACATTATGCCTGAGTGCTCCAGGCTATATTTTATTTTCTTCGAAAATATCCATTCTACTACTGAGAAAAACTATCTGACAGACAGACAGACAAACCCACTCACCACAAGTGCAAAGTCAGGGCAAAACGTTAGTTAATAGTCATTATTAAATTTGATCTTTGCTCTATGATTGAGATGTAATTTGAGTTACATTACGCAAACAGGTTCTTATATAAGCACCTTATAATTATTACTTTGTTTTTGCACACAAGACCTCAACAGAACCGGCCACTCGTTAGGTGTAGCCTCACAAATACCAACGGCTAAAAGAGGTACTCTTGGTCTTCCGCTGGGTATCCGTAAGGTGACCCGTGAAGAAAAAAAATTCCAATATTCCAATCGATAACTTAATCATTTTTAGTGATAGAGTTAGGTTTTTTATACACAAAAGAAAAGAGTTCGCACTAACACTGATGACATCCCTTTACTAAAAACTACACCTAATTGGTGTACTTTTGACATCAGATAATATAATATATAATATTTTCATTATTAACACTTCTAAATAGCCATAATTTTGATATGATAGGTTTAGCCTATTTAAAACCCTAAATAATAAAAATATGGCTTAATCCTATTTAAAATAATAACTATCAACAATTTGAGTTGAAAATGTTGTATGAATATACTCATTTTTCTAGGATTAATTGAGATTTGCCATATTTTTGACAGAAGTAAGATGGCCGACGCCAACTATAAATAAATAAATTTAATTAAACCATTTAAATTGGCGAAACATATGCGTTCCATTTTTAAAATTTCAACTTTTTAAATTAATCAACAGTATTTTTGATAAAGGTGTCACCACATTCTTACCTCATATGTCGGCGTGTGTAAACTGTCCTTAATAACAGGCGCGCTGTTCCGCGGTCCAATGAGAGCCATCTTCTCATCTTACAAACTTTACAACACTATTTCACACTTATAAAAACACAACACTTATCTGCTTTTTTTTTATCCCAATGGTTGGTCTGGAAATAAGTTTAAAATTCGCCCGTGTAAATTATTGAAATGTGATATTTTTTTATAGAAAACTAGCGGACCCGGCAGACGTTGTCCTGCCCAAACGTTGGCTTGCCTGCACAACCCCTACCCTACCCCTACCACTAACTTTGGATATTGTTCATACAAAAATACTAAAATAGCGATTAAAAAATGGGGGGTGAGGGTAGAAGGGTGAAAAATAGTTTACGACCTATTTTTAGACCTACCGAATCGAATATACACAAAAAAATCATACAAATCGGTCAAGCCGTTTCGGAGGAGTTAGGTTACAAACACTGTGACAGGAGAATTTTATACCTATATAGTATATACATAGATACAATAGATGGAGTCTTATACAAAACAAATAAATTATGTACTTAAAAGAAACATTTAATTTTGATCGTTTGTTTATTTTTCGTCATTAGAGGGAAAAATAATCTTCAATCAATCAAACATTACCTATGATACAGTATTAAGGGACATATTTTATACCGACAAAAAATAGAGAGAGAAAACCTTTGAGAAATAATATATATAGAGTTAGTCCACCAGTAGCGCCCACTGTGCCGGATTTTCGTTGGAAAATTGAAAATTCAATCACAGCTGCCTTGCTGTGCATCACGACTTCTTAAATTACGCGATAATTATTTAAATAGCTTTCGAAAGATAAATATATTTGACACAGGGCTAAATTCATAATTTAAAAAAAATATGAAAAATCAGTTACACCTAAGTTTTATGAAGCCCTGAAAGTCATCAATTTCACGCGTATTTTCAACCGATTTTGCGACTCGAGATCTCTTAATATATTAAAATTTACTAATGTACCATTTTCTCGTATTGAAGCGATTTGGGTTTTTTTATAGTGACTTGTGCATTTGCTTTCGGAGAGCACATTTTGATTTTGAATGCGCTTTTTTTTTCTTCATCAAAAGTGGTTATTTTCACATTTTGTTTGACAGCTCTTTGACGTTTGACGTTTCCAAATCAATCGAATCTAGACGAAACGGGATTCTACGTCATGTCATGGCGACCGACATGGAGAATCCGGTTTAATCCCGCCCGCGCTGTGATAGTTGCGATTAGTCTGTGATTAATAAGACATTGCAGTCAGCGGGATCATCTTAGGCTACCAATACCGAACCATTGCACCAGGAAATAGAATAGAAAAAGACAAAATGATATCGTTATTCAATATATTCAAAATAACAATTATATCTACTGAAAAAAAACCTGAAAAATCGGAAAGTTTCTTAGCACGCACGGACACCCATCCTAAACGTGACCTTGCAGTACGTTGCTTAAAAGAGTCACTAAACTTACTTCCGTCAATTTGCAACTTCACGGACGATTAAATTTTCACTCTTCATTAACAAAGTTACTTTTAACTTTTAACTGTTAGTTGATGGTTTAAATTTAACTTTGGCATAATAATTTTTTCTTCTTTACGGTCCCAAGGTACCCAGCGGAAAACCAAGTCTCCCTCTTTTAGCCGATGATATTGTGTAGCTATACCTAACGAGTGGCCAGTTCTGTTGAGGTATTTTTAGATGGATCAATGTGGAAAAGCCTCTAAGTGTGGTTTGTCGGATTATGTGCATATAAGTTTTTAATTATTAAAAACCCATTGGTACATGGCTGGGATCCGGGATCGAACCCGTGGTCTGCCTAGTTTATATTCATTCCATAAATATCTTACCTAGCCTCACAAATACCATCGGCTAAAAGAGGGCGACTTGATGTTCCGCTGAGTACCTTAGGACCGTAACACAGTTTCGGGAGCTGTAAGGAAAGCCGTGAAAAAGAAAAATATGTAAACCGCATTCAAATCCGTTCCCACTTTCATAGTATTACTATGGACAAGTCTTGCGAACATTTCAACATTTACACCGCGGAGGGCCGACAATCGTTCGAGTTATAGGTGCTTAGAAAGCAATACACAATTTCTCGAAGTGAAAGTCTATTTGATCACGCGTAAGAAATAATCTTAATATTCTGTTACCTTAGGGTATATATACCTAGGGTGTACTGTTACAATCGATACTACCTTCAAATTAAGTAAAGATGGGGGAATAATATCACCAATGAATATGTTTTTGAACCAGGGAATAGTGGAAAATGATTCCTTGAAGGATCAAACTGGAATAGTAGAGTGGAAAATGATCTCTAGAAGGATCAAACTGGAATAGTAGAAAGGAAAATGATCCCTTGAAGGATCAAACTGGAATAGTAGAGTGGAAAATGATCCCTTGAAGGATCAAACTGGAATAGTAGAAATGATCCTTATAATTCTACTTTGATAATCTCAATAAATAAAAAAACAACTCAGACGTTTTAACTACAAATATCACTATATCTTACGGAAGAATAGAAAGCTACGATATCCATGAATAATATAGCCTATAATATTGCCACGGGCAAAGTCAGGGGCGGAAAGCTAGCATTAAATATATACATAACATAGCCTATGACATCTGGAATAATGTAGCTTTATGACAGTAAAATATGTTTTCGAATCGTTCCAGTAGTTTTCGAGTTAACTTCTTACAAACAAAGTAAAACTCTCTTTAATATTAGTCTATGTAGATTAGACTGAGGCTACATTTCAGTTTTAGCCATTTAACTAATTGGCTAATTAGATTAAAAGGCCAAATGGGAAACGAGGAAACAATATTGACGCTAACGGAAGACTATTATAGAACAATAACTAGATGAAATGGCGTTTCTGTCTCAAGAGAGTATATAAAAACTTTTATATAATTAATTAGGGTACATCGTACATACACTCACGCCTGTATCCCAGTGGGGTAGACAGTAACTGAGAACCTCCACAAGCCACGACCCAGACATATCTCTCTAGTTAACATACATATACTCACGCCTGTATCCCAGTGGGGTAGACAGAGACTAAGGACCTCCACATGCCATGCTACAACCCAGACTTATCTATGTGTCAAAAGCTGCACCAGCATTTATACCCCACCACTATACTAACACATGCAGGATTTGTTACACATTAATTACAATTTATTACAATAGAAAAAAAAATTATTACACCTCCCGTTCCTGAAATATTAGGTTGTGGGCCAGGTTTCACCTCAAGCTAGCCCACACCTGTCCAAAAGGCATTAGATCGAATGGAAATGTATCCAGAATTTCATTACAAATTTATTACACCTGATAAATGTATATACACATACATATATACAGAAGAATGCGGAGTGAAAGATGATTCTGTAACTAAAATGAAGATAAATAGTTTACGCTGGTTTGCAGCACTTGTATACCCATCCCACCACAATACTAACGCATGGAGTATTTGTTACAGATTAATTACAAATTATTACAATTACAATAGAAAAAAAAAAATATTACACCTCCCGTTCCTGAAATATTAGGTTGTGGGCCAGGTTTTACCTCAAGCTTGCCCACATCCATCCAAAAAGCATTAGATCGAATGGAAATATATCCAGAAATTTATTACACCTGTATATATACATAAGAATGCGGAGTGAAAGATGATTTTGTGACTAAAATGAAGAAAAATTGTTTACGCTGGTTTGGACACGTTGAAACTTTTTATTACATCGGCCCACTTAGCTTTTCTCGTGATTGTTGAATCGGGCTATTTTTCATCAGTGGGCTGATGTAATAAATGTTTATCGGAGTTTTCGTGGCGCACCATCGCCGGAAATGCATCCAGATTTTTATTACACCGGCCCACTTAGCTTTTTCGCGTTAAATAATCACGCATCGGTCTCCTGATTTTTGAATCGGGCTATTTTTCATCAGTGGGCTGATGTAATAAATGTTTATCCGAGTTTTCGTGGTGCACCATCGCCGGAAATGCATCCAGCTTTTTATTACACCGGCCCACTTAGCTTTTTCGCGTTAAATAATCACGCATCGGTCTCCTGATTGTTGAATCGGGCTATTTTTCATTAGTGGGCTGATGTAATAAATGTTTATCGGAGTTTTCGTGGTGCACCATCGCCGGAAATGCATCCAGCTTTTTATTACACCGGCCCACTTAGCTTTTTCGCGTTAAATAATCACGCATCGGTCTCGTGATTGTTGAATCGGGCTATTTTTCATCAGTGGGCTGATGTAATAAATGTTTATCGGAGTTTTCGTGGTGCACCATCGCCGGAAATGCATCCAGCTTTTTATTACACCGGCCCACTTAGCTTTTTCGCGTTAAATAATCACGCATCGGTCTCGTGATTGTTGAATCGGGCTATTTTTTTTTCATCAGTGGGCTGATGTAATAAATGTTTATCGGAGTTTTCGTGGCGCACCATCGCCGGAAATGCATCCAGATTTTTATTACACCGGCCCACTTAGCTTTTTCGCGTTAAATAATCACGCATCGGTCTCCTGATTTTTGAATCGGGCTATTTTTCATTAGTGGGCTGATGTAATAAATGTTTATCCGAGTTTTCGTGGTGCACCATCGCCGGAAATGCATCCAGCTTTTTATTACACCGGCCCACTTAGCTTTTTCGCGTTAAATAATCACGCATCGGTCTCCTGATTGTTGAATCGGGCTATTTTTCATTAGTGGGCTGATGTAATAAATGTTTATCGGAGTTTTCGTGGCGCACCATCGCCGGAAATGCATCCAGATTTTTATTACACCGGCCCACTTAGCTTTTTCGCGTTAAATAATCACGCATCGGTCTCCTGATTGTTGAATCGGGCTATTTTTCATTAGTGGGCTGATGTAATAAATGTTTATCGGAGTTTTCGTGGCGCACCATCGCCGGAAATGCATCCAGATTTTTATTACACCGGCCCACTTAGCTTTTTCGCGTTAAATAATCACGCATCGGTCTCCTGATTGTTGAATCGGGCTATTTTTCATTAGTGGGCTGATGTAATAAATGTTTATCGGAGTTTTCGTGGTGCACCATCGCCGGAAATGCCTCCAGCTTTTTATTACACCGGCCCACTTAGCTTTTTCGCGTTAAATAATCACGCATCGGTCTCCTGATTGTTGAATCGGGCTATTTTTCATTAGTGGGCTGATGTAATAAATGTTTATCGGAGTTTTCGTGGTGCACCATCGCCGGAAATGCATCCAGCTTTTTATTACACCGGCCCACTTAGCTTTTTCGCGTTAAATAATCACGCATCGGTCTCGTGATTGTTGAATCGGGCTATTTTTCATTAGTGGGCTGATGTAATAAATGTTTATCGGAGTTTTCGTGGCGCACCATCGCCGGAAATGCATCCAGATTTTTATTACACCGGCCCACTTAGCTTTTTCGCATTAAATAATCACGCATCGGTCTCCTGATTGTTGAATCGGGCTATTTTTCATCAGTGGGCTGATGTAATAAATGTTTATCGGAGTTTTCGTGGCGCACCATCGCCGGAAATGCATCCAGCTTTTTATTACACTGGCCCACTTAGCTTTTTCGCGTTAAATAATCACACATCGGTCTCGTGATTGTTGAATCGGGCTATTTTTCATCAGTGGGCTGATGTAATAAATGTTTATCGGAGTTTTCGTGGCGCACCATCGCCGGAAATGCATCCAGATTTTTATTACACCGGCCCACTTAGCTTTTTCGCGTTAAATAATCACGCATCGGTCTCCTGATTTTTGAATCGGGCTATTTTTCATCAGTGGGCTGATGTAATAAACGTTTATTCGAGTTTTCACCATCGCCGGAAATGCATCCAGCTTTTTATTACACTGGCCCACTTAGCTTTTTCGCGTTAAATAATCACGCATCGGTCTCCTGATTGTTGAATCGGGCTATTTTTCATTAGTGGGCTGATGTAATAAATGTTTATCGGAGTTTTCGTGGTGCACCATCGCCGGAAATGCATCCAGCTTTTTATTACACCGGCCCACTTAGCTTTTTCGCGTTAAATAATCACGCATCGGTCTCGTGATTGTTGAATCGGGCTATTTTTCATCAGTGGGCTGATGTAATAAATGTTTATCGGAGTTTTCGTGGCGCACCATCGCCGGAAATGCATCCAGATTTTTATTACACCGGCCCACTTAGCTTTTTCGCGTTAAATAATCACGCATCGGTCTCCTGATTTTTGAATCGGGCTATTTTTCATTAGTGGGCTGATGTAATAAATGTTTATCCGAGTTTTCGTGGTGCACCATCGCCGGAAGTGCATCCAGCTTTTTATTACACCGGCCCACTTAGCTTTTTCGCGTTAAATAATCACGCATCGGTCTCGTGACTGTTGAATCGGGCTATTTTTCATCAGTGGGCTGATGTAATAAATGTTTATTCGAGTTTTCGTGGTGCACCATCGCCGGAAATGAATCCAGCTTTTTATTACACTGGCCCACTTAGCTTTTTCGCGTTAAATAATCACGCATCGGTCTCGTGATTGTTGAATCGGGCTATTTTTCATTAGTGGGCTGATGTAATAAATGTTATCCGAGTTTTCGTGGTGCACCATCGCCGGAAATGCATCCAGCTTTTTATTACACCGGCCCACTTAGCTTTTTCGCGTTAAATAATCACGCATCGGTCTCGTGATTGTTGAATCGGGCTATTTTTCATCAGTGGGCTGATGTAATAAATGTTTATCGGAGTTTTCGTGGCGCACCATCGCCGGAAATGCATCCAGATTTTTATTACACCGACCCACTGATGAAAAATAGCCCGATTCAACAATCACGTGACCGATGCGTGA